>CM056994.1:84688819-85888819 GCA_029891345.1 Dryococelus australis
ACCAAACAAGAACAAACTATAAGGCCAAAAAATGCTTAACCTAAAAAAATTTGTTACTTTCATTGTTGTATTACTCTTTATGTTTTGTATACATTTATGTAACATTTAAAATGTATCTATAAGCTATAAGATTTAATTCTTAAATTGTGCATTTTTGAGTGTGTAAATCACAATTTGATATTGATATGTTATGATACTCTTGAAGCTTTTAATATTAGCTACTTTTTGTTTACACATTTATACACATCTTGAATAGGGTCTTGTTCTTAATTATTGAATCTAAGGGTTTTATTATTACTTTATTAATGTGTTTTGCTTCCTTGTACTTTTGTACTTTTTATTATATGTATCCATATTTAATGTATTATGTATATTGAGGTTCTATATCCCGAAGCCTTCCAGGTGAACATGTGATAAAAAATAACGCAAATAAATAAATAAGTAGACTTCTTCCGGCCCAAGGTGAACGGTGGAAGAAGCAAGTGTACTCGAGAGCAAGCTACTGGTGGGTTCCTCTGGCCCAGTACTGAGCGATGGAGGAAGCATACACTGACTTCTTTGGGCTGCACACGGACTTATATTCTCCTTGTCGACGGGCCCACAGTGGCGCAGGGTGTGGGGGTTGCAAACTTCGCCCCCTTGAGTTGTCTGCTGGAATCATCTGCTAACGTCTTCTGCCGGGGGAGAACCGCTGACCCAGCGAGCTTCATCCTTAAGTACTGATGGTGCCCTCCCTTGGCACACCGTAGAACTACGTGACCTTGGGTGGCGGGCTCGATGGCACGGCCGATAGTACAGTCTCCCTTTGGGGGGTTTACACGACATCTGACTGAACGGGGTGGGGCGTGGAATGTGTCATGCTGCACATGCATATCTGAGCAGACAAGTACAGTGCGGAAAAGAGAACTGCACCAAAGGGAGCCGGCGCCACACTGTGGAGTAGAACAGCTCACAGGTCAACAACCATACTCGCATGCTGCATGCTAGCAAAAATAAATTTCAATAAATTTCTTTATTTTTTTATTTCACCAAGCCACACATCATCCATACTAGTTGGATTTTTTTTTTTTTTTTTTTTTTAATTTTCTGGCTTTCAACAATATTTTAACAGATTTCTACTGTAATTTTATTGTTTTTTAAATATCTTTACCAAATTTTTTTTTTATTATCAAGGTTCCTGAAAATCTGTTTCTATGAACGAGGTGTCCATATGAACCGGATGCCATACGAACAAAATTTGAGTGTATCAGTTTTATTACCAGTTTTTTTAAATTTTTCTAGTGATACACTGCTGGCATCAACACCTTCCCAAAGCAATCAAATCGACATTCTATTCCTATTCTTTGCTCATGGCATTTCAGCTACTAAGACTCACTAGCTGTCACTGTAACAGTGGAACCAGGAAGTGAGGAGGCATTTCAAAAGATCAAGGATAGATTCTGCGAATGTCCTACCCTCTCCTCTCCAAGCACGACTCCACCAACAACCTCTACATTCTGACAGATGCCATTCAAGAGATACTCAGTGCCATCATGTACGAGGACAACGATCCAGTAGAGTGGTGCATTAAATATTTATTTCAGCAGTATCTAATTCATACCCACTGTGTAAAGCAATGATGTAAACTACTGTCTGGTCATTTAAGAATTACTGTGTCTAGATCAAATATTAGAGGTTTACTTCAAGGACAGATATTGATGTTACATCTGACTTAACAACATGCACAAGACTTGCAGCATGTTTATTTACAGGACCCTTTTGCTGCAAGCTTACAACTGAAAAGTTGAAGATGTCCTTGTCCTTAGCAGTGAAAACCAACTCAATGACTCACTTTTTTGCTCTACTTGTCCAGATGGAATTACTTATAATGAAATGAAGTGGGAAGACATTCTAACCAACCCTCTCACAACATTCTCTGCAGACATTAGAGTGAATCCGCTTATAGAAAACCCAGATGTCAAAACATTAATTTCAAAGTATGATTATGTTGTGTAAGATAAACAACAATTCCCAATTGTCCAAAGGTATCTCAATTTGTATGTAAAAAGTGTTACAGATTGTTGGCTTAATACAGGTGGCTGAGTGGAAACTTACCTGCTCAGAAACAGGGACTGATGTAAATTACTTGTATACTACAGTTTACGCACATCACCTTTGCTCATTACTCAGGTGCCAAACAAATGCTCTAACTTATGTCAGACAGTTAATTGGTTAAGAATAGCATGGAAAATGTGTACATCAGGCAGTGTGAAAAGTGCAATAACTTGAATCCTGAAGAAGAAATGGCACAAAAACCATTTTGGTGGTTGCAGAACCCCTTGAGACAGTTGTGTTGACATTATGAGACCCTAACCAAGAACACCTACAGGAATTAGATTTATTGTGATCAGTAGGTCTGTTTCCACACTAGATAAAAGCTTATGAAATCCCCAGTTCAGGTGTCAACAACTTCACGTTTGCTCTTGAGAATGGGGTTTTTTGGCTGCTGGAGTTTCCAAAAATTCTGCTTTCAGTGAAATGGGGTGGGTTTCGTGAGGCAATCAATGTTCTGGGACCCACTACCTACCCAAGTCAAATTTGGTCGACACCTCCGAGTTTGGATACTCCAGGAAGACCTGCGTCTTGCCCTCAGGGATGGTGCAGGCATCGAGACACCTGGTATTCACATGCCACAGCAGCTGGTGGATGCACCTTCATGAGATATAGCCAACACATCAATGTAGGCATCCAAGTCGCTTCTGGCAGTGACTCTCCAACACCTCTGCTCTGGCGATGCCTGGTGCCCTGATATCCTCCAGGACCGGCCACAAGGAGGCTATGTCCTAGCTTTATGCGAGGAAGAACCATTTCAACTCAGTGTTTCAATTTGAATAATTATGTGCCCGTATACCATACAGTGTGTATGTTTTGATGCATTTTTTGATATTCCAACCACTGCAATAAAGTCAGTACCTAGTAAATGTTTTTCCAGATTTTAGTTATACAAGTTACAATTACTAACTACCAACTGCATAACACTGGTGTTTATACAGGATCATTTCAACATTGCAATGTATGCAGTCAATTGTTTCAAAGAACTCCTGTAACATTCATGATACTACAACGCCTCAGCTAAGGCTGGATCAACAGCACCAGACTGCCGAACTCACTACAACCGTTACACACATTCAGCTGGCCAGAATAACAGTAATTCTCACCACCTGCCTTCACCAGGAGAATTCAAAATATAACATAAGGCAGAACAAAGGGATTATCTTAATTTCATTTAGGCTGGCTGTAGTTACTCTCTCCTCTCTATACACAGGCTAGTTACACAGTTCAGAAAAACAATTTTTAATATACAATACATGTAAAATAATTTCAAAGTGAAAGTCCATGAAACTCAAACCCTTTTTTCTATTAATAATACACTATTAAAACATCTCGTCTTGACTTCACTTAAGTCACAAACAATTATTGGCAGGTAAGAGAAATTACAGATTAAAATACAGCATGCTTGGACACCCAAAAATCACATTCTGAAATGAGCACCATTTTTATTTGCAATAGTGACACACATCAATGTAAAATTTTTATCTCACTCTTACAGGTGAATATTATATCACAGCCGATGTGAAACATCAGTTGCTTTCTCCTTGCTATTAGCAATTCTTGATCCAAACTGAAATGCTCGCTTAGGGAAAAATGCTGCCTTATTCATGCCTAGTTTCAATGCAGCCAAACGAAGTAGCATCTTGTCACCTAATCCTGGTGGTAGCATCTGTACAGGGCAACACCTAAAAACAAAGAATATCAACAGTGCTAGAAGTGTGTATTAAAGCGTTACCTAATTTTAGCACTGAAAACTTAATTACTATTTTTCAGCTTACACAGTAGTGCTTACTCCATGTATGTACAGGCATCATTGTTATTAATAACTATGAACTCCCTTATTTTAATTCCTCATTACCACACATGAGTTAACTGTCCAGTGATGAAATGGACCAAATTTATGTAAACGTGACTACCATCTTGCTGACCAACATTTTTCTGTAATATTATGTGATATACAGAGTATCTAAATTTTACTGGTCAACTTGATGCATGCAGCCAGGTCCACACAGAAATGAGAGGGGGGGGGGAGGAAGCTTGTGGGTGCACTCTGCCCCGGGACCCATTTGGTGAGGAGCCCCACGAGGTGAGAATTAATATTATATACAATTTTAATTTATATAAATAATAGAGAGAGAGAGAGAGCGAGATATCTAGAAGCATGTTTGTATACTATTAGATTAAAACATCATGTATATCAGTGTTCACTGACTTCACAATCCCGAGCCATTCTGGACAAACCCAACGGCAAGCAAATGCTTGGGGGCAATTTCTGTTATGCTGTGTGTAGCACCTTGCAGAGAGGTTACAAAACTATAAACCAACTCTCATAAGCAAGTTATACTGATATTTGGACAGTGCTGAGTTCCCTTCCAAACAGTCAGCATAACACGACTTCAGACGAAACATCAAGGTATCGTAGCACTGACAAATGTTTCTTATCGCGTCTCATATTTATTCGTAAAGCCTGTAAAGAGATCAGCAGCGAAACATTAATGAGGTACGTATGATTTACTTTCTCTGCAATCCCTAGTTTTGTCTAAAGCTGTTGCATTAAATAACAAATTTAAAAAAGTTGGGAATAAAGATCCTTAAAGTATAACACACAAATATAGTGGTTGTAGTTCCCCATACGACCGGTTTCAAATATATGTTAAGAATTTTGGCAGATCCGGTCAGTTTATTACTATCTAATTAATTCGGGTGAGTAGTCTGAAGAATAATAATTGCTGAAAACTAGGCACAGCTTTTCGTGGTAGAAATTACTGATAGCTTTTTGATTATCAACAAATTTTTTCAATTATTTAAAACATTATTTTTGTGAATTTTTGCTTTCTTGTGTTAAAATTTTCTTTGAAATTCTACAAGGGAAGTTTCTTAACTATACTATATGCATTAACTTATTTAAGATGGTGTATGCCACACTAGAGTGCAGCGCACCTCCGCCCTCTACTTTTCGACTTTGCCCCATCATCATGTGTTGATAGAATTAAGGGGCACGTCACATGCCGGCTGACAATTAATCCCGTGGATACAGAGTTGATTTCACGCAGATTGGCAGACTACAGACACCAGGATAATTAAAGATATTTAATGAGATTGTACTGCCCATCCAGAAATTGACATGTGGTCGCCACTCCCGAAGCCAAAGCTTGTTTTATCCACCGAGCCACGTCACGCCGCAGCAGAGCAGCACCCCTGTGGACAGTGTCGTCATCGCCGCTGAGCCTTGTGGGGAGGCGGTAAATATGTCAGCAGCCTCCAACCAGGGCGATAAGATATGCGTAGCGCAACCCACTGCCCTGTAATAACCGACCCCAGCAATAGAAGGCTAGAAACCCCCGCACCCCTGTGACAGCAACCAGACTGCAATTTTGGGTATATAAGGAGAAGCGAAAACGCTCTCGCCAGTCAACGGCGGCCCGCCAACCAGTATAAGGTCGGGCTCTCCAGGGTCTGCATAAGACTCTCCAGCCTGAAGAAGGCCCTCCAGCTTGAAAAGGCTCTCCCTCTCCAACTCCAGGAGCCAGAAGATGGCTCCTCCAGAAGCTCCAACATCTACCCCGCAGCCCGCAGAAGAAAACACCTGGCGAAGTACCAAAGGTATCGCAACGTCTTATCCTTGCACCCCCCTCACCCATGTCAATCCTTGCATTCCATGGTAGCAGGCCGTAAACATCGCCTCTTCTGGACAAAACCACCCCTCTTTATTCACTGTTAATTGCGATGAAACATTTTGGAGTTTTTCTTTAATTTAAATATTGAATATTCAGATCTGCCTTCACTTGATGTTAACATAAAATAACTTATTTAATTACCATATTTTGGTGTGTATAGGCCGCACATTTTTACAAAAAATATGACTACAAAATGTGGGGTGCAGCTTATATACAAGAACTTGCATAAAAATTTTTTCCCCAAAACATGTTAAGAAATTTGCCAACTTGTTAGTGCTTTCATTCTTAAAGGCGGGAAGAAAGGGAAGGGAAAGAATAAAAATAATTAAATAAAAATAAGATAAACACTTGTGCAGTTATTTGTTCACTCATGTTCATAAATAAATAACCTTCATCCCACATGTGTAAAATGTAACCATGTTGGAGCGTGCCCATATATGTCGTACATGAGAAAATATTTTCTCTACTGTACAAGAGAAAGATATCTTATCTAGTTTGTACGCCCGCCATGACTCTACAAGTGCACATTGATAAGATGCCATTTTGTGTAACATGTTGCTGTGGTTTTGCTTTCTCAAGTCCATTAATATTGTGGAATAGTAATCACGCAATGTATATTCGTAAAAATTGCAACATTTCATAAACTCTCTGTCATAAATGTTTTATAGTGCAGAAATGGTTGGATTTATTATCTTTGTATGGAATTGTGACTTAACAATATTTACAGGAGTACAAAAATTCAGTGCAGCCTATACATGAAATATTAATTATCCCTAATTTATCACCAAAAACTTCTCGTGCGGCCTAGACATGCATGTGGCCTATACACGCCAAAATACGGTATTTTACACAATTTTATACAGAACTATATATCCCCTCTGTTTTCATGAAGCAGCAATAAATATGATGTGCTAAACTTAACCTTTAGTGAGATAGTTAGTAATTCCTGTCTGATGTGTTGTTAGTAAATTAATGGTGAATTATTTACTTGCATCGGTGGCTCAATAACTAACAAGCAACCTCAGCGGACTAAGCACTAGTGGGCAGAACCCCTTAGGTTTCCTGGTGCCTGAATAAGGTTTTAGTCTGTAAGACCAGGAACTCCTGAGGCGTGTCCGGTACACCCGAGCATACCCACAGAAATGCCTTGGTACCTTATCTTGCTCATTACCTCAGTGAGTCTGCACAAGACTACACCCAGGAGGGCTAGAGCGTCGACTACTAGGTCACGAGCACGCCATTCTTATCCTCAGTGTACTGACGAGCCTATTAAAGAAATTTATTAATTTCACAAATTTCCCATTCAGTATTCAGATGCATAAGAAAGGAGGTGGACACAATAGCCGGATCAGACGACTAGTCCGTCAGGCACTACAATAAGCGCTAGCTCAGTCCAACGATATAACCCATGTCGAATCCTCCAGTGATACTAAGCATGTTTCTCCTCAACCCAGCTCAGTTCCATCCATACCACCTCCACAGGGTGTGGAAACGCACGAGGGACAGGAAGGAAGGACACGCGATGTGCTACCATTTCCCCCTCCCTAAGCAGAGAAACCGCTGTCGGAGGAAGTCAGGGCAACTGCCCAGCTAGGAACCACTTCTGCGACCACAGACCCCATCACTCCTAGCTGCTGGACTCTCCAGTCTTCCCAAAAAGAGATGTCCCACCAAACCATGATTGTGCAGGCCGAGGTACACCCCATGCCTTCGCCGCAGGTCATCACATCTTTGGAAGAAGATGTAACCACAACAAGATCTCAGCTTCCAACCCGGAAGCCCAAGCCAATGAAACAAGCTATCGAGGTGGGGGATCCCGAAGAGACCCCATCTCCAGCCACCACTACGTTGGACCCAATGGTCCCAGAGGACCCGGGTGAACCACAGATCCCGCCGGTGGGAAGGTGTCGGTGCTGAAGAGGTGGCCCCTCGAGCAAGAGATGGATCACCACCCGATCACCGTGGTAGGGAAACCCAAAGAACCTCTAATCCAGGTGATCCTCAAGACGACACCATTCCGAGAGTAAGGCAGTACCAGTGATCCCCAAGTGCACGGAGGCCCCACACTGGCCCCCACCGGGGACAAGAACCAAGAGCAGAGTGATCACAGGAAGGAAATGCCGGCGCATGCCTGCCGCATTCCTTTCTGGCAGGAATGCTACAGGAGTCAGCATGGAGGCCCACCCCGAGGTTCAGGTGGCCTACTCCAATCCACCAGGCCCCGAGGAAAAGAGGCTGTCCACAGAAGAAGATACACAAAAAGCACCACAGCCAGTGAAGCAGCCATGTGTGAGTATTGACAGACAGTCTTAATTGTCATTGGTTGTGTGTGTGCTTCAGTTATGTAACAGTAAAAATTAACTGATTTTCCTCAGCGAATCAATGCTGACCTGCCAAATTACTGTTATATAACCAATGAGAACTACCAGTAAGAAGGCAGTGACCCCGTAGAGAAGTGCGGTCTTCGAAAGCTTTAAACATGCATGTCGAAACCGTAGAAGGCTGTAAGGATATAAAGTTAAAAACTTAAAGATTGCTTAACTGTGTTTGTGTCTTAATTATAAATAGTAATTTGAAGAATAATTACTATTAGCGTTAGGGTACATAGCATTGGTTAATATTTGAAATGTTTTAACTTAAAACTTGATGTAGAAGGTTGTAAGGATAAGAAGTTAAAAGTCTAAATACCTAATTGCTTGTAACATACGAAAACAGTAAATTTAAGGAATACTTCATTGTTAGTTATAAGGATCAGTGACTTTTAGTTTAAATAAGTGAGCTGAAGAGCGTAAAGATAAAAACAATTAAAAGGCATGCATATAATCCTTGTATATAAGTGTATTACTACTATGGTTACAGTGTTGTTTAACTGAGACTTTCAAAGGAAACCACTGTCAAAACATGAGTTGTCCAGACACGAGTGCTGTAGAATGTATCTTGAAACTGAAAATGTCGAATCCCCAATTACTGGAAAATGCTAATAATAATGTACTTATTATTGTGTAGGATATTTCAAAATGCCTCTTGTATTAACTTTAAGACTTCAGTGTTCTGTGTGTTTCTTTCGTTTGTAGGGGGTTTCCACACACCACTGGTTACGATAGTTAAAAGTAACTTTTTAGTATTATTACTCGTACTTTATTAGGGACTTTAGAGTAGAACAACAAAAGGTTTACGGAAGACCAAAAGTTACATGTAAATTTATTTGGTGTGCGACAAATACCAGACTTAGCCGAAGCCACTAACTTCCTGCTCTCCTTCAGAGCCATGGCACATAACTTTTATCTAGCTATTCCCCTAGTACTTTACAAAGAGGGACATTTGTTTACACAAGAGTCGAACCTTTGATGCTCGCTTGTATTTACTACTTTACAGGTAAATTAATGAAAAACTATTGTACTTACAATAACCAAGCCCTCGCTATGATTTGTGAGCTAGTACATTAAAACAAACAAAGGCATCGCAACACTTCACTAGACAGCAGTCAAAACAGAAATTAGTTCACATTTGTGACCTACTTCCATCCCAACCCCGCCTTCCTCTTTCCTGCTAAGGGAGCGAGGACCTCAAGACAGCTGTTGTGAAAATACCAATCACAGCTGAGGGGAAGCGAAGAGGAAGCTGGAACGAAGGAAAGAGAGAGACAGGGAAGACCACCGTGCTGCTAATGGTAATCAGATGCCCGCCCAGCAAACAGACACAGATAAGTGCATGGCGTGCCGACCTCCAGAGCCACCAGCACGTACAGAGATGAGGCCGTGCTAGATGCAGAACCATATGCCCTGGGTGCCTTGATCCAGACAGTCCACAAATCACCTAACAGTGATCTTGACATTGACTCCATGACCTTGAAAATAAAAATTTGATTAAAAAATTTGTAAAAGTCAACATGCAAATTACATTACTGACTACTACCACCATATTGGATGCAGGTGACCTTGACCCCATGACCTTTAATAGCCTTGAAAACAAAAACTCGAGAAAGATGCATAAAAGTCAATGAAAATTTTATGTTACTGATTACTACCGACATTTTGGAAACCAGTGACCTTGAATGACCTGGAAAACAAAAACTCTAGAAAAATTGTACGAAAGTCAGCAAGCATATTGTGTTACAGTGTGCTACTGCCGTATTGGATGCACGTGACCTTGACATTGACCCCATGACCTTTAATATCCTCGAAAATAAACATTGAGAAAAAATACATAAATTTCAGCAAGCATATTACATTACCGGCTACTACCACCATCTCAAGTTCAGGTGACCATGACACTCTGTGCAGGGCAGATTATGTAAGTAACAACACTTTTGAGGACATGCACTGAAGTCACCAGAGACCTACTTGCAGTAAATCTTGTATCGAGGTACTGATGAGAAATGCACTTCACCTTTACAGGTCTTTACATGTATAAGTAAACTGTCAGTACAGCTGTACTGCTTACAGAACCTGTCACACAAATACGACATGTGAAAGGGATTCTGGGCACAATTAAAGCATACATGTCGTCATACATTATGGTCGAAAGTAAATGTCTTATCACAAAAGTGACACTGATGACGACGTAGTGGTTCAGGCAAAGACAGGGATGGACATGTTAGAGGTGTTGGTGCGGGAGCTAAAGATGCAGGTAATGTCTGTTGCAGTGGTGGAAGTAGATGCTGCTAGTTTACTTAGATATTCAAAGACCTTTAAAGGTGAAGTGCATTTATCATCAGTTCCTTGGTATAGGCTGTTCACAGTAAAGTGAGCACTTTGGAAGCCCTAGTTTCTTTTTTATTTCAGTCATTTTTTTATCCTTTAACCACCTTTTTAAAATAAATATTGCGAAGTTAGTAATAAACTCAGTGTGTGATATTTCACCGCTCTGAATTTAACGTCCAAGGTCAAAATAGAAAATATTTATTTACTAGTATTCCAAATCAAAGGACTTTCAAAAGTGCTCACTTTACAGTGAATAGTATATACCAGGTTTACTGCAGGCAGGTCTCTTGTGACTTTGGTACATGCGCTCAAAAGTGCAGTTAACTACATAATCTGCCCTGCACAGTGTGTCATGTTCACCTACACCCAAGATGGTGGTAGTAGTCGGTAATGTAATATGCTTACTGACTTTTATGCATTTCCTCGACTTTTTGTTTTCGAAGACATTAAAGGTTATAGGGTCAAGGTCACCTGCATCCAATATGGTGATAGTCATCAGTAATGTATAATATGCTTGTTGACTTTTATGAATTTTTCTCAAGTTTTTGTTTTCTATGTCATGGGATCATGGTCAAGGTCACTGGCTTCCAAGATGGTGGTAGTAATCAGTTACACATTGTTAATTTTTTTGCATTTTTCTCGAGTTTTTGTTTTTATGGTCATTCAAGGTAATGGTGTCAAGGTCAAAGTCACCATCCAATATGGGAGTAGTAGTCAGTAACATAATATGCTTGCTGACTTATGTATTTTTTCTCAAGTTTTAGTTTTCAAGGTCATGGGGTCGTCAAGGTCACCTTCATCCAATATGATGGTAGTAGTCAGTAATGTATTATATGTTTGTTGACTTTTATGATTTTTTTCTCAAGTTTTTTAAAATGTTATTAAAGCTCATGGGGTTAAGATCAAGGTCACCTGCATCCAACATGGTAGTAGTATGCTCGTTGACATTTTTTACAATTTTTTTTATTGAATAAAGGGAAATTTTAAGAAAAAAATGAAAATTTTTAGGGGAAAAGGGAAAATATTTAGGGGAAAAAAAAATTTGTTAGGAAAAAAGAGACATTTTTTAGGAATAAAAGGAAATTTTTACGGAGAATGGCCACCGGAGAATGGCCACCGGAGGACTGGAATTTTTAAATCATTTCTTAATAATTTTTTAATAATTTTAATAAAACATTTCTTGGAATTTTTAAAAAAATTTGTTTGGAATTCTTGCATATTTGGGGTGAAAGGGGTCATGGGTCCTGAGTCCTGCTCTTCTGGCTCATAGTCATGATTTCTGGTCTCCCGAGTCATGAATCATGGTCAGCTGTTCTGCAAAAAATTAGAATTATCTGGGGTTCGTTTTTTGCAAATGTGGAAAATGGAAAATAGTTAAGGAAAACAGGAAATTTTTAGGGAAAAGTAAATTTTTTAGGGAAATTTAGTTGAATTTGAAGGAAAAAACTTATTTTTTTTTAGGAAAAAAAAAAAGGGCAAAAGGGAAATTCCAATATGGCGGACTCCTAGCGCTTGTCTCCTACTAGAGAATCTGTTGGCCATGGACATACATTTCCCTTCTACTTACAAGCTATACATCAGCATGTATGTCACTCGTTTTGAAACAATATCGCAATGAAAATATTTTATACTGCATGTGAAACATTGCTCGAGTTAGGAATACATTAAAACAATGTTATAACGTCTGTTTGAATGATTTAATCTGTATGAGCTGATACATCAAACAGTAAGTACTAGCTTCCACACTTCCGCATGACTAATCTTCTAGGTAAATCTTTGGAAGTAAATAAGATTCTGCATTAAATGTGTGGATGCAGTATCATGAAATATACTGTCACCAGCTAGGTACTGTGTCATTAGTATTCTGGTGAAGTTTCGTTAATATCAGTGTAAACATTTAAATTTTATAAGCGGAAAGTAATTTTTTTCATAAGCAAAGATGTAAGCCTTACCAAACGTTAGCATTATGTACTTTAAAAACTGGGTGGCTACACGAATTTTCACAAAACTTCCATAGAGTGACTAATACTATTGTGGAAGTATGCTGTAAAAATTTGGATCAATTCTGTTCAGCCATTGAGTTTCAAGAGAACTGTTTTTATTACTCATAATGTAATAGCAACACCCCTCATTTACTTATGCGTGGTTTTGTATTAAAATATTGACTTATGAGGTATTTATGCAATATTATTCTATTCGTAAATGTTGTTAAACATAATTATTAGTCACTCAGCGATTGTTTAAGGCACATTGTCTCATATTTTAATCAGTAAATACACTGTATTGTCTAAAAGCGTGCTTTTGTTTAATGGGCGAGCATTTCAGCTATTTGCAGTTTTTAAAAATGTTCAAAACGTATTGGCGTTTTTATAACGGGAAAAATAATCATGATTAACATTTCTGCTATTCTGCTGACAAATTAAACCAAATATATTTCCTTATGACCTCAGAAGTGTTGGCCACAGTTGAAGGTATTATTTTAGGTCTAAACTGAAAAATAATCGTGGACATCAACCAATAGGCCTATTCAGCAACACACGCACACACACATGCACACACACACACACATATAGATATAGTTATTTTATTTGATGAGTATGCAGTGGACAAAAGAGCCAGCTGACATAAACACCAGCTGCAAGTCACATGGTGTTCATTTTGATATGCTGAAAGTAGAAACTTAGCAGGGCTTTCCAAAGTGCTCACTTTACCGTGAACAGCCTTTACCAACTAGTTTACATGTTACCTCCGATTGTTTCGGTTCTCACACTACGATATTAGGAAGAAATCTTTGACACCACTCGCTACTCCATCCGCTGTCAAACCAATGGTGACACTTCGTGAGAAGTGATGTCATACTGGTTTTTCAGATCTACGGAACAACTTTTACTGTGAGAATCTGTATCAGACATTTATTGACAAACGGTGGCTTCTTTTGCTTTGAGGCGATCACTAGTGTTTCTGTGTGGCTGACAGTCACTGTACTGTATTACATGTGTTTTCGTCACATATCGTAGTGGTAGTTTACAATTAGTATTTATACATAATTATATAAATGTTTTCAGTGATATCAGAAGTCAAAAAATACCAATATTTTTAACGATACTGGAATTTAAATAATTTCGGTATTATCAATTATTCCAGTATTATTAATTATTCTGGTATTGTCAATTATTCCGGTATTATAAATTACTTTGGTATTATCAATTATTTAAGTATTATAGATCATTTCGGTATAACCGATCACTTCGGTATTATAGATTATTTAGGCATTATCAATTATTTTAGTATTATTGATTATTTTGGTATTATCAACTATTTTGTTATTACTGATTATTTCAGTATTATCAATAATTTTGGTATACTGAATATAACGAGTAACTGTTTGGAAAATATTGATATTAAATTTTTATGATATCAAACATCCCTAGTGTGCACGTGAAGTTGCGAAGCCGAAAAAAATTGTTGATAGGAAGCATCACGTGTCAACACACACATTTTTTAACTTTTTATGGGCTGAAGTCAATCAAAATAAGTATAATTTGAACTTACAAGCATGTAGATATTACAAATCAATTCATGGGAATCATTTAACTGTACTTAACAAAGTAACATATAATTTTGCCATAAAAACTGCTGAAAAACAGCATAAGTAAAATTTTAAAGCAATTTTTGTTGATAGGGAGGTGGTGGTGGTTCAAAATCAGTCCACAATAAAATATTTAACCCCTTCATATTAACGACCATTTTCCTGGGAACCATGAAATGTCATTTTGATATTTTACTGTGTATCAGTTATACACCTTTCCACATCATGAACAGGAAGTAAATCACTGAAGTATTAACCAGCACTAAACTAAAAATAACTAAATCTGTATCTGCTCCCCTGGATACATGTGATACTGATATAATTATTGCCAAATAAATTAAATCCTAAATTTAAAAAAAAATGTTATGGATAAACAAAAGTTTTACTTGGTTGACACTTTGTGTTAAATCAGACAAATCATAGAACATTTTAAGCCACAGAATTGAAAGATATAGAAAAACATAAGTAAATGTTATGTTTATGTTTCTTAGAACAAAATTATTGCAATGAGCAATCCACAGTGATTGAACAATAGGTACATAAATTTGATACTACCAGCTCCATGCACTACGTAGGATATCTTATAGGCCTTGAGCTACCTTTCTATGGTGCAGACTACTGACGCCAGGTGTATGGAAGGTTAAAACTTTGGGGAACTCTCTCGCTCTCGCTCTCTCTCTTGTGCTTTTGTTCTCTCTTGCATGCTTTCTCACGCACGCACGCACGCACGCTCACTTGCTCACTCACTCACTCACTCTCTCTCTCCTTCCCTCTCCCTCCCAAGGCCCAAAGTGGGTAACTGTATAGGTTGGGACTGGCTTGGTAGTTGGATGATACACTTTGTTGTGTTCACCCTTGTGGTCGTTGGGCATAGCCAGATAGGTATGCAGACAGGTGTGCTGTCAGGTGTAGCTGAGGCTTTACGGGCGATACAATACTGGGGTCCTGTTTGGAAGAGAGGGTGCTCATGAGGTCTTACTGGAATGATGGTGGTTTCTTCTGCGATGGAGGGGGGGTCGGTTGAGTCAATGTCATCGGACTTACCACAACCTACCTTATTGGTGTTCTTTATTGGTCTCCCCTTCCTTCGTCGAGAATACTCTTAGGTTATCTGGTCGAATGGAACGGCAAATACGTTGAAGATAATCAATAATGAGTTTTTCAACTAGGGACAGATGACTCCTACAACAAATGTTCAGTCTAGTTCAAATCACAAAAGATAATTTACTGTTTGCAAAAAAGGACAATAAATTACTCAAGTCTATACCCAGAAGGTTTAATGTCTTAAGGACGGGAACTAATATCAAAGACAAGGTAGCTCTTGGCATACCTACAGGGTTCTATCCTCTCTCTACCTCCACTTAACATGGCTCTAGATCTCGTTCTGTTTCAAGGGCATAGACTATGATGTTAGGCATCTGACATCTATACACTTGGCGGCTCTTACATATTCAAATGAACACTTAGTTAAAGCGGGGCTCCTGTCCGAAGACACGGGTACCTGAAGATGCCAGATAAGCCTTGGGTTTAAGGTTTTGATAGGCTGGACGGACCTTCCTTCCTGGATGCTGGGCTGAGTCTCATCTGTGTAGTTGTCTAGTGGGCTGCAAACATCTGCTTCTCATGGCTATGGAACTCTCAGGGATCCTTTGTGACTGTCCAATGGCTGGACTGGACATCAACCCTAGTGGGAGATCTTCTCATTGAGGTTAACAGAATCAATGCACTTCCGACAGGACACCCCAGCTTATATTGCCTATCTAGTTCTCTGGGTGGTAGAGGAGAGTGCTGAGCAAATTCCGTGCCTTGTTTCTCCTCCTCCATGGGATATTCATGGTAAAGTGAGTAATTTTTAAGGTCCTCCCAGCATGCATAATAACAAAAAAATTATATTTTATTATGACCTCAAATGTTAATTTTTGAAAGCTATGAAATGTATACACAGTTTTGATTAGCCACATGATCATATTTATAATAAAAATTGGCAAAAGGATACAAATAAGCTCAAAGGAATTTTTAAGAATGGCCTTAAAAAGGGCTCACTTTACCATGAACAGCCAATAGCTGCATAGTCATATACAGGGTTGGAAAGCAACCTTATGCTCATTTGCAGGCCATTTGACTGCACTGTAATACTCTTGACAGGGATATTGAACTGTGTGTTCACTTAGGTGCAGGACATACACGGACTCGTATCCTTCGCTCTCATTGGTGGCAATTGTTTATGATGGTAGAGCATTATGGCAGCCCAATATGAAAAAGGCAGAATGTGACATGCATCAAGTTTGGAAAGTACAAATTACAATGAATATGTTGCATGCTATACTTTACAGCTGCCTGACTACATACCTCTGCCATGGAGGTAAAGCTGCTAGGAAGTTGATCACATCCTCATCCAGGTATGGATACCGGGCTTGACGGCCATGGTCAGCAGTGATCCTGTTATCTCGGCCAAGGTTGCGGGTAGAAATCCGACTCAATTCCAGCTGCAGCTCTGCCAACAGGCCCGGCCAGCCACAGTGACGAAGCACGGTGCGATGCCTCATGTAGCCGCCCAGCTGCTCATCCGCACCCATGCCTAGCAACACAACCTGCAGCAATGCAGCATGGCGTCACTGATGGTGAGGGGCCACCTCTGTTACAACATGAAATGGGAGAGCACAGTGACAAAATAAAAACTTTTAAACAAGAATTTTTCACACTGATAAAACGAGTACCAGAAATGAATTCACAATTATAGGTACTGCTTATATATTATGTTTCAGGTACACAGAATCTACTGATTTTATAATCGGTTTTAATAATGTGTTTAATTGTATATTTCCTCCCTTCAGATAGGGCTTTAAATGCAATGTAGCTAAGTGATTTATATTAAGGTCACCTTCGAATTTTTGATGGTAAAAAATTATTTTCTTAAATTTTATTAAAACATTTTTTGTCTGTTGTAATATTTAATTGCTCTATTTTGGTATGTATATTTTTATTCATGGATAGAAATGATATGTTTTGTCTTGTCTTAAGTTACTATGGTGTACAGCACAATCAAGTGAATACTTCAAGCTAACAAATTTAAACTAGTTCTGAATCCTTTTATCTAGAATTTCCGCAATGAATAAGAGCTTTCGAGATCCCTGAACAGTGTAATGAAACTTCTGAATTGGTATCTCTGACCCAGCACAACATAATTTTAGGGCCAAGAGTCTGGAAGAATTTTCTTAAATGGTTACATTATTGAAATAATATGTATTAGTGCAATAAAGAATTTTAGTTTATTTCTTTTGGTGTATGGGTGATTCAAAGACATCCTACATGGTCAGAATTATTTTTTAGAGTGAATGACAGTTAAAGAATGTGTCCTACTGTGGGAGTTCAAACAAGATGCTGCTTTTCAGCCCTCGCATTTAAAGGAGTAAGCCTTACCTTTAGCAAGCAATCTTTTTTTTTTTTTAGCTGAATTCACTTGTGGAAAGCTTTTCATTTCTGCTACTCAGAGACACAGTACCACAATGGGACTCTGGCAAGCATACGTTAAAATAAACAAGTTCGGCAATGCAAATGTTTTAAAAATTAAATTTGTTCTGCTCTTCTTCTTTTTTTTCTGCCAACAGCACAATACTATTTTCTGAACTTTCTGAAAATGAACATTGATGCAATTTGCAACAAATTCTTGAGAACAAGAGTTAGGTTCCCTTAATTACATTTGTGGGCAAGGTGGCTAATGCAGGGTAATAGGCCTATATACTAATTTCTCCTTCCTTTCAGTGGGGCCACAGTGGTGAAGTGGTCAGACTACTTACCTCCCATCTAGGTGAACTGGGCTCAGTACAGGAGGGGTTGATCCCGGATCTTCGCACATGAGAACTGTGCGGGACGATGCCAGTGGTCGGCCCGTTTCCTAGGGGATCTCCTATTTACCCCACCCTTTCATTCCAGTGCTGCTCCATACTCATCTCGTTTCACCCTCATCAGATCACAAGAGCATGATATTAAGAGCAGCCCAAATATCTCCACCCCACTCTTCTTTTCATTCCTTCCTATCATTCCTTTGGCCTAGGCATCAGTACTTTTATTGCTAGTAAAATTTTATTTCCTTGTCTTTTGAATCCATAATAGTTAAATATATTCCATAAAAAATATTATTAAATGTTTTCAACATTTGTAGCGAGTAATAATACGACGTCCTAGTGTAGTTTTGTGTGAATATTTCGTTGAATATCTTCCTTATGAATGCTGTTTTATGTATTGCTGGTCATAATAAAACGTCTATACCATATAGAAGAATGAGAAATTTATAAACCATATATGTGATTGATATATTTGGGAGTTTATATCCATTAGAAAATTCTTTCCACAAACACCTAAAATTATAAGTTTTTAGTAAAAAAAAAAATGATGTGACACTTAAATTAACAAACTAGCAACAGCTATTAAATGTAAATGTAATAATTGTAATTTACTTACAGCTGCATGTAGCATAGCAAAAATAATTCAACTTGTTTGATGTAGCTTATAACTGCAGCATAAGCTCCTCCTCCCTGCCCGTGCATATTGTGTTATTCCTTTCCATATAAACTTCCTCCTGTCAATTAAAAAAAAAAAAAACTTAATGATTTTGCCATGAAACTTGTTTAAACTGTCATGCATAGCTGCTGTAATTTGTTTTGTTGTCGAAATTTTTCCCCTTATCGTAAAATTATAACACCATTCTAAAAAGATATTCTTTTGCAGTCATCAAAAATTGTAACTCGTACCTGACTTTTTTTGTGACATACATACTGCCTTCGACGTAGATGCAATGCATATCCATTGCACTGTATGTTCACTGACATCACATGCTCTCGCTGTCAAACTGATAATTTTGTTTAAAATTTGTACTTAATTTAGTTAAAAAATGAATGCACTCTAATGATTATAAATCAACACTGTTTGTGAACCACTTCCATTTTGCAACTACTGGTGACAGGGCGTTTACTTAGTGCCACAATTTCAGCAAAAACTTTACACCCAAGCAACTCAAAAATGATGAGAAACATTCACAACCCATCATGGAACTGAAGCTACAGAACAGAGCTGACACCAACACTGCGTGGAATAAGGCAGCTGTGCTACATATTATCTTGTGTCGACTAAATATGATTCAGACTTTGTTATTGCTTGCTTTCAAACAAGGCAGGCACATTTAAATATACAACCTATGAAATATGGTTCCCTGTCAAGGGAAGATTGATCAATATTCTCTATTCTGGAAAATAGTTGTGAGTTTATGCCAACTGTCATGCACACTACTTACTAATGTAAAACACTAATGGATAGAGCTACATACATAGGATTTTCACCCACTTATTCAGAAAATGAGCCTCTTGCAAAAAGTGAACAAATTTTAATGAAATATTTCACAATTTTATGAGTGCATCTGAAAAACATGTTGCTCAACTCGCTGCAGACATGACCTCCAGCAGCCAAGAAGTTCTGTGCCTGGTATCTGCTCCACCATGTTATAGAGATGTCTGGTGTCTTTACGGCATAACATTACAGTTTCCAAATTTTCGAGAAAACTCTTATCAATCACAATGGCTGCGATATTCTGTTTGTTTCCCCATTAAATGAATAGAGCTAAGAGGACATTTTGAAGTAATATAAAGAACATTAAGTGGTTAACATTTGAATATGTCTAATTTGTATAAGCATTGTCCTTGATGTCTACTGAGTGACTGGAACTGTGAAGGTACTTATATAGACACTTCAAAAACAAAATCAAACATACCACTCAACAGACTGTAATAATAGTATTTAAAAAAATTAACTTTTCATCTCTACAGCACATGTGACGAAATGTAACCACTCCCCTCACACACATATTTAAGTGCAAAATGCACCCGACAACTGCGTGGTGGAAAATGAATAATGCACTATTTTTTTATCAACCACCATGAGGATGTGAGGACACAAGTAATGACTGCTACTACGATAGCACGAGACTTACAGCAATGGGTGTACTACAAAAAAATGAAGAAAACAAGTTATTGAAATAACTAACGAGTCTACCTGCTTCTCATTGGATGCAAATAATTTTGATGAAGATTTTGAAAAGTTAGTCTGGATGTCTGGTTGATAGTGATGTCATTAGAGATACAACCATAAATAAATGTAGTAATACTGAGACAATTACAAATACACACGTGCCTTACCTGGGACTTGAACACAGATTGCCTCATACCATAAGCCGGTGTGTAGCCTACTACATTACAGAGGTAGGTTTTGGAGCAGCAATGTCGCTAGTAATCAGTCTTAAATTTCAGTACACTGGGTTTGGCAACTTAAAATATCTACAGGGGCATCATTTTCAAAACAAAAGTGTGAATCACTTAAATAATCTAAGTTTACATGGCGTACAATAGCACTACTTGTCTGCATATTTGGGAGTAAATAGGTTGATGGTTGATATATGCCATAATAGCTTTAGTTCATCATCTCATTTGGCGTCATTGTACAAAAAGTCCTAAAAACAGGTCCTATACAAGCATATCTGATGTGAATGACATATATCAATATAAAAAAAATCTTTGGTTAAAATTAGTCAAATTATCTAATATATATGATATACGTATTTAAATAATTAATATTGCTCCATTTTGAAAAAAAAATATCACTTGACCCATTTAAATTATGACAGTTTACATGAACCTTTATAGTACAACTTGTGTGCAAAATTTAATGGGAATTCAATTACAGGTTCCTGAGATATGGCATAAATGTTGTGTTTTATCAGCTAACACACTCCAACAAAAAGTCAGCAAAAGGTGATCTCTATAAGCATATTTGATGCTTCTAATGGCTACTCTCAGCATACTAAGTTTAACTGAAAGTGATTAAATTGTTTAACAGATGTGACAAACATATCTAAATATAAAGCCAGACACACTTAAACCATGGCCTACTGTGGAACTAATAATGTGTAAAGTTGAGCGGGAATCGGTGGGTTGGTCCCGGACATACAACATTAAAGCTCCAGTTTCTAATGTGGTGATATTTTCATTACTCAATTGGCACATATTGCTTGCTAAACTAAAATATTTACATGGCTGTTATTTTGAAAATATAAGACTACCTCCTTACACCATATAAATTTAGATGAGCTAAAGAAGTATAACTTGTAGCCTGAATTTGGTGGGTATCAGTTAATTTTTTTTCCTGAGATAGGACACAAATGCTTAATCTTTCAAGTAGTGCTATCTTCCAAGTGGCTCACCAATGAGTTTATATATTAGTTTATTTGATTCTTGCATAGTTACTGCCACAATGGGTGAGATGAAAAAGGAAATGATTCCACATTTTTGCCAAAATAAACTAAGATAGACTAGTTCTAATCCATATTTAGCTGCATCGAATGCTGTAAAGAAGGAAAATATTCCATGAATACTTACACTGCTATACAACTTTGTACATTGAAGTGAGTTGTAAAAGGAAAAAATTTCCTGGGATGTTTCCCCTCTTAACCTCAGCGTTGTGACATGTTTGGCTACACGCCACAAGAGACGCTGCAGTAGTGATTGTTTGCTATGCAGTCTATGATGTTGTGAGGTTAAAACAGTAATGTTATATTTTGATTAGTTTGTGTTATTGTAGTGTATTTGCATAAAATGACGTTTTACTGTATAATATCATGTCTGATGCACACGAGACTGACAGTGAAAGTGAAAGGCCTGTACGGAAGATGAGAAAGAGTCAAAATGTGACCAAAATGATGAAAGCAGCACAGCTGCAAGAAGAGGAGTTTGTTACGACCAAAGGCAGGTTAGTGGAACAGAAAAAGACTGGACCATGGCATTTGACAATGAGCAAACAGGACTTATTATTTGTACTGCATACAGTGGGAGGCCTAAAAATGAACAGGATACATATTTAATGGGTTTACTTAAACGTCACGATGTCCAACGCCATAGGCCTACTACTGCAGAATCCAAGCAGTTTCAATCCACTTTTAAGTATTTTGCAATAAAGGAGGCCAATCGTGTTGAGGTGTGTCACAATGCTTTCCTTGGCTTATATGCAATATTGAGTAAAGCTGCTTTTAGACTAATGTCACTATTAGCACAAAGTGCTCAGGCAATTGACATGCGTGGTAACATGGTGGCCACCATAAAATAGCCTAAGAGGCTTTAATAAAACTTAATGAAGTTGTTGAGTCGTTCCTGAAGAAAACCTCCCATTATACGCCCATACCTGTGACCTCAAGAAGCTGGTTTGACTTGGAAAACCATGCAGATATGCTGATTGAAAAGCACCCTGAACTGCAGACCGTCATAAAATATGAGTATTTCATGAACTATTATAAAGAAAACTATGGGTATCGATTTGGCCGTCCTTAGGTCGATGTTTGTTCAACAACTTGCGAGGACTTGAACACGAAAATAAAATCTACAACACTAAATGACAATGCAAAACGTACTGCAGCTGCTGAACTAATACTTCACAAAAGGAGAGTGTGTAAGTTTACAAAAAGATACAAGTGACAGAGATGTGCAGGAACAGAAATGACGTAGCTGGTATTGCGTTTGATTTCATGCAAAACCTTCCATTACCAGCCTTCGCAGTCCAAGAGATGTTTTACTTACATAAGTTGTGGCAATATGTGTTTTGTGTACACAATGTACATGACCAAAAAGTAATGTTTTACACATACCATGAGGGGGTGGCAAAAAAGGGTCTTGACGAGGTTTGCGCTATGTTGAACCACTACATTGAAACATATATTTCACTTGGAGTTAAAGAACTGCACCTGTTTTGTGATTCTTGCCCTGGACAAAACAGGGAAAATGCGGTGATAAGATTTCTGTTGTGCCTTACTATTAGTAAACAATTTAGTGTAATAAATCTATATTTCCCTGTGCGAGGGCACAGCTTTTTGCCCTGCGATCTTGACTTTGGAGTCATAAAACAAGTAGTTCGACGACGTGACAGAATTTACTCTCCTGACGAATATGATGACATAATAAATGGGGCAACAAAGAATAGCTGTTTGTTTGATGTTTATTCCATAAAGAATAAAGATATCAAAGAGTACAAAAATTGGTGGCTTGTTTATTTTAAGACTTCCAAGAGCTTGGAACCAGGGGCAAAGCATTCCTTTAAATTGAGCCAATACAAGCATTTAATGTTCAAACAGGAGGAGAGGGTAATATGTAAGAGCTCATGAGTTTATTGAGGGATTGGTGCCCCATAAATTCAAACTGTTTTAAAACCGGGAATGTTAACCTTCCTTGCGTAAGTGCCTACAATGATAATGTTCCCATCAAGAGAAAGAAAACTGATGACCTTTCAAAAGTTATACATTATGTTTCTAATCAGTACAAACTCATTTATGATCACATTTTGAACTGGCCAACATCAAATGCCCTGGGTGAAGATGATAGTGAATAATCCGAACATGATGCACTCGACATTTGTGGGTAAATATAGATATGACAATATAAAACATACTATACCCCCATAATAGTAATAGTAATGTTCCCTCAAGAGTACACATATTGAAGACCTTTAAAAAATGATTCATAATGTTCCTGATCAGTACAAACTGTTGTATGATGACATTTTGACCTGGACAAAAACATTGCCCTGGGTGATGACAGTGAGTAGTCTGAGGATGAAGCACTCGACGTTGTTGGGTAAATGTAGACATGATAATATAAAACGTACTACTTATTCCTGTAATTAATAGCACTTGTGTTATTAATACATGTCTGTAAATTATTGTTTTATCGTCTTTCAGAGTGCCCTAAACTCACTGAGATTAAAAAGGAAAACATTCCTTCAACTTTCTTTGCATACAACTTCCAGTACATAAAAGGTATTACATTTTTCATGGTATATTATATATCCTTCAATATTAATCTACAAATATGTAATTGTACGTATTTCCATTCAACCTACAGTTTGATGGCAAAACAGTTTTTTTTTTTTTTTTTCCCCCCCCCTGAAAGTTGGACAAAGTGGAATCTTTTCCTTTTTCATTTCACCCATTTATTATTTACATGGTTTCATACATATAGCATTTTTCACATGGTGCTAACCCACAAAATGGCACATAAAAGAAGCTATGTTTTGACATATTTGATGCTTGTAAAACATACTTTCGGCATAACAATATTGGTTTAAACTGGTAAAACGATATTATAGATATTGCAAATGAACCTAAAATATCTAAAGTGCCATAATTTCCCATTTTGAATATAACTGCCTTATATATTTTAATTGCATTTATGAACATGGCCTACAATTGTATTAGCAAAATATGGCAAGGATTACTGAGATATAACATGAAAGCTTTATTTTTCAGTCTCTATCTTCAAAATGGCAGATTAATGAAACTATCAAATTCCAAATGCAATGCTTACTTCATGCACGGCCAATACACTAAATTTGGTTACAGTTAGTTACATGGCTTCTGAGATATAATGTAAAAGTTTTATTTTTCAATTTGTAGTCATTTTCCAAAATGGTGCACTAATATCATTATCAGATTCTATATTAAATGCTTACATCATGCTCTGTCAATGTAACAAAATTGGTTCTCAAAATACATGGAAAAATTTTCTTTTCTTCTTTTTGCACTATCTTCCAAAATGGAAAACCAATAATTTTTAATGCTTATCTCACGAACTATCATCATACAAAATTTGGTTGAAATTGGTTACATAGTTCCCGAGGTATAACATAGTGCCCTAAATGTTAAAATTGCCACCATTTTAAAGATAAGTACCTGGCATAATAAAAAACAAACAATGAAAGTCCAATTATATTACTAAATACTGGCACGCGATGGACAAGGAAGCAGGACGTCACGCCAAGGGAATTTTTGTTTTGCACAACGTCAGGCACACAGGCTTGTGGCGGACTCTACTGAGGAGGCATATGAATGATTGGTCGTTCACTTCACATTGGTCCCTTGAAGAAGGAAGGGCAGGTAGGCCGCCTGCAGGGCAGGAACTCTGCGATTGCGAGGTGTTGTGACTGGGGTAGGAGCTATTGCTGGCTTGCCAATGTTGTGTGCTCCTCGGAACAGTCGAGGGCTCTGCTTCACCTGGGCTGGCTTTTGCTGGAGATGGTGGGGAGGGATGATATCCCCCATCTGGTCCCATTTAAGATGTATGGGTGTGCTGGCAGGAGTGGGGCTGGCTGACACTGACTTCAAGGCCAGTGACATCCCGATGGGATGGTCGGCGGTCGGATCTATCCCCAGTGCTAGTAGAACACCATGGAGCAGTAGTTCCACTGCAGGCTGGGCAGCTCTAGAAACCCTAATCAGGGGGCCAAAGAGGTTGGCGGGGAGGATAGTGAAGTGAGGCTTCACTAGGTGTCGGGCAGCATGTGCTCTTTCTTGTGGGGTCTAACAGCTGAAGGCTGGTATAGGTTGAATGCAAAGGGGGTGATTAGAAGTGAGGACAGCAGCTGTCCTCCTGGCGTTCTTCCTGCTTTCTTGTCGATGGGCGAATGTCATGAACTGAAACGTTATAACGTTCACCTCTGAAGAGCATGGCAGGCAAAAATTTCCCTGCCTAGTATGTATACCAGAAGTACCTGCATCAGTCATTGTAAGGCCTGGCACCCCAACTGGTGAGTTTATATGGTCTGGAGGGAGTGGGTTAGCTGACTTGGTTGGCCCAGATGCTTTGTCATATTTCTTTCTAGTGATTGTAGCTCTACCGTGCGTATAGTAAAACCATGTTAATTTGAAGAGCTCGGGACCTTATTTTTTGATTTCCAATTACAAAATTTTGAATTATTGAATTTAAAAAAAGTATGTTTATGTGTATTAAAGAAATTCACATATTCCCTTTCCAAATTAAACACAACTATGGCCCTGGAAATAACTAACCTCTCGAAGTTACAACCCTGTTTTGGGGAATCATACAATTTTTAGCTTAAAAAAGGCAAAAATTTGAAGAAAATAACCCAAAAAATAAGTTTGTTGCATTTATCTTGGTAATTAATTATATGTTCACGTGCAGCAAAATATAGGTGTTGTAATTGTTGCCTATAATTGCTACGTCAAAAAAATATATATATATAATTGTAAAGTTTGGTTAAAACCTACAGTTGTGGTAGCCAGTATCCTCTCGCTCCCTCTACTATGAATGCACTTTGGGCGAATGTTGATAAAGTTGAAAGCCGGATGCGGTATGCTTGCAGGCCTGCCGGAATTTTTTGTCAAGCATGGGCAATGAAAAGGGGGAAAGGCTAGGAAGCCCTGCAAAGTTCTGGATATTTTTTATGGGTTTGGGGGTGACAGCACTGTTGCCAGTTCTCAATCGTACGCTGCCTGGCTGGCCAGCTGGGCACTGGAGCTAGGAAGCACCCCCTCGCTTAACTAGGTCTGGCATCTGAAAAGGTTGCTCTCTTCTTCTTTGTCTTTGCTCCTCTCCCCTGGAATAGTCTACCCGCTACCAGTTGTCCGGCGGCATCCCTCGCATTAGCCGCACCGCTTCCTCCCTCCTTCTTCCATCCTCCAGCCATGCCCACACCGCTACCCTCCTTTTCCCTCTCTGTCATCAAGCCACACCTACACCGCACCAAGCTTCCTTCCTCCCTCCCTCCCTTATCAACCCACTATATGGGCCAACATAGCTCTAAGCTCTCTTCCACACCCCTACACACTTTTTCATCTCTTTTCCTTCTCCCTTCCCACTTTGAATCTCTTCCCATCATCTGCATTCTCCTCTTGCTCCAAACACCCCTCCCCCTTTAAAGACAACTGTCACAATAGGCAGCCCGGAATTTTCTTTGTTCTACTCTCCCTAACTTCAGGCAGTGGGTGGCACTAGCTGTCACATCTTCTCATGTCTTCAGCAAGCGGAAGAGGCGACCAAAACCACTCAACAGAGATGAAAACGCTGGCACACTCAATGACATCACTGTGGCGGGTGGCGACAGTGGTTGCGGCACCTGATTGCCGCACTGCCACCTATTGCTGGTTTACCGTGCGTGCACCCACAACAATGTAGGCAATCCATGTTTATCATCATAATTATTATAGCCTTGATTAATTAATATGAACTTCCCATACACTTTTGGATTAAATCCAACTTCAAATTACATAAAAGGCAAATTTAGAATTAACCAAACTTAAAAGCATATAAAATCATATTCTTCCATTTGATGGCGAATAAATACTTCAAACTATATACGATTTTGAATTAATTGACTTTGAATTAACGAGGTTTTACCATGTCCCTAGCACCGAGGTTCCAGGTTCACAGTATGGGTAGCCATTGAATCTGTAATGTGTGGAACGTAGGTGAAGTCAGGGTTAAGAATTACCCGCAGTCCTACTCTAGGTCGGCCAATTGTGCGGTTCCCTACCGCTCCCTTCCAGGATGACACTTCCCAGGTTGGGGAAAGGGCACATGTTCACTTTAGAGCAAAGAAACAGCAGTATGCTGAAATACAAGTTTTATTCTGATGAGAATAGAACATGGTGACCCATACTAACTCCTCTCTTAAACATATGCTGGGTGTTCAACTGACTTTGTTTGAAGGGCAAGACAGGTGAAGGGGCCAGTCGGCTGGAAGAGCAGAAAAGAGCAACAACTAAGTAGCAATGAAAAACATTAAACCCTAATTATGGTTCTTAGTCCTGAAGACACTCGGGGTACCACGTATGGTGTACATGTTGGGTGTGGTGAACTTGATGGCAAGTGTCAGGGTTAGCTATGACTCTTCAGCTGTGCTGGTGTTGAAGGCGTCAGAGGCTGAAGGTGCTAGTAGAACTCTGGAAGGTCTTGGGAGAGTCCTCAGGAGGACTGTGGCTGTAGTAGTGTGTGTTAGCACGAACAGTACTACATCAGCTACAAAACCACTGGCGTTTCTGACGGGTGTCAGCCCACATACACCCCAGGCTGGGGGTTCCTATGTGTCTCTGGTGCTTCGGTTATTTTCGACAGTCACTCCTCGGGTACGGGTCGGGCAGCGACTCTGCTGCCATCTGTCAGGAAGCATAGTAGCAGGGTTGTTTGGCAGCTATGCAGGCAGTATCCGTCACTCACTTAGGGAAAAACTCTTGCATGCCAGCTGGCTTCTCTCAGCAGGTTTGAATAGGCGGAGGCAGCAATGTGACTTCCTTTTTTTTTAATAGTTAGGCCCCTCAGTATCTGACGTTTCCAGAGAGGCGATGCAAGCCTGGCCTAGGAGGTGGCCACATGTGGTTCAACCTTCTTCCAGGGCACGTAGCACGCATGTGACTGAGGCGAAGTCAACAAAATAATAGTGGTAGGAAGCATCACATGTCAATACTATATTTGGACATAGTCTGGTTAAATTTAGTTGTCGGGTTTAAAAGTTATTAGGGGGTCCAGGGGGGGGGGGGGTACATTGCAAATAAACATTCGCGTGATTGCATAAACCTACCTTTCCTTTGGAAACTAGGCTGAAAATGAAAACACAAATTTAATAAAACTGCACTTCAATACAAATGGGTGTACATTACATGCCGAATCAAAAGTCAAGAATCAGCATGCATCTTGGCCTATCTGTTCTGAGAGTTACTGTTATGCAGTTACAGTTGTGTATCATGTAAATGAGACTATGTAACCCCGAACCAACGGTTCAACGCACACCAACTGTAACATTCTGTTTCAACTTTATCACAACTGAAAACATGTTATGTTGTCAGATGCAATTTAGATCACACTTTCAACAATTAATATTATTTAGTAGCAAAGGTTACAAAACAAAATATTTACATCAAATAATTTATTTTTATTTTTCTTATTTAAACTAAACAAATATACACTTACTCTAGCTGGAGATGTGTAGTTTGCAAATTGTCCATCAGGTTGTTCTAACAGTCCTTTTCCTCGACTGGCAAACCACAAAGCACATCCTAGGCTGTCATCCAATACTGAAACTAGTGGATAGAGCAAGTGACAGATTCTTTTATCTCGTTCTGCATTCAGCTCTTCGATGCCAACGTTGATCTAGGGAAAAAGATGAAAGATGTTCTAATTAAGTATAACAGTCATAAACTATGAAAGCGAGTGACAAAAATACTTTTTGTGGAATATTATGCTAACATGTTTTGAAGACAACACAAATAATACTAAAGTTTATTTTTATGAAAATGTACCAAACTTATTTTATTACTGAAACTAACACAATAAGTCGGCTCAGTACATACAGCTGTACATGCCGTACATTTGTATGTATACACCATCCACGACTGTCAGGTGTATAGTCACTTGGCACTTGGTCCTTGTAACAACCTTGTGCCATACCCAGCCTCAGTGCAAAACTGTGCCGATAAAAGGGTTTCATTGGTAGAAGGACTGCTGTCAGTCTCGATGGGACTAATTGGTTGATGTGGATGACCAAATTGTCACACCCAAGGGGGATGATGGGTATGTAATCATGACCAGCTTGCCAAGCCTAATTGTACATTGATATGAGAAGTATTTTCTACTTTCTCTCTTCCTTCTGTAACCTCTCCACCTCCCACCTCTGCCTATGCCGCATGAAGAATTGGGATAGCTAATGGCGTAAGAGGCAGCCTCATGCATATTAAAGAAAGGCATGCCACTTGACCAAGGCACCAGCTAGACACAAGTTACTCACCAGGAACGACTATCTTCCTCAGCCATTCACGGTCACTCTACCCCAGCAAGGAACCCTATGAAATGCAGCTGCCCACCAGTGGTGAGCCTTAGAACAGACACTGGATGCCCTATTTTTGTTGATGAAAGGGCCGCACCGAGAATAGCTTGCAATAATGGTGGACTTCCCTATTTACTCTTTGGGTAAGGAGAGAATCCATACACTCCCAAGAGACAAGGGGACTCCATGTAAGGTACCACTCCTTGAGTGACAGTCGCCTGACCCTGCGGTACCAGCCAGGATGGAAATTTCCCTATTCCTGAAATGTGCATAGCACCTTGTTAACTATTTGCTGATCTATAAAGGATATGCTGTCCCATAAGTTGGCTAGTGTCATGGTTACAAGGTTACAGCACCCCAGATGGCTGAGCAAGAAAGATGAGCAAAAAAGTCTTCATGAAATTTAATGTTCACCTTCACATTATGAAATAGCCACTTAAAGAGAAGATATACTAATGATATCAAATGGAAAGGATATTTGACTCACCGTACAGCAGGGTGGAAAGTTTATCCAATTACAAGAGCCTGCACTCATGATAATGCCATTATCTGCTACAGCTAACCAAAGTGGCATATAAAAGGCAGCATGCACACCAACTGAGATAAGGATGAAAGAAGTAGAAATACACCACTAAAGACAAACTGTTCTGGCATACCAATAAGCACTATCCAAAAAAAAGGCTGCCAATAATAAGTCACCCCCGAAAACTATGATTGTTATGAAAATATCAATGTGTTCAAGCTCGTTTTTTTAAATATTTTATTTAAAGAACATCAAGATCTTTCACTGCAGTGGGAAACTGTCTAAAACATTACTGACAAAATAAACCTTAGCCTTGATAATGACATGACAAAAATCATGTTGATTTTATGTCAGAAACAACTCAACGTGGACTTGCAATGCCTGGTAAAACCTCACACCGCTCTATGTTTGAACAATTTGGGAACCAAAGGACGGCTAAGTATATGTATGCCTATTAGGTATAATTTTTTCAGAAGACATCCGACTATTAACATAAAGTTATGTTTAATTTTTAAAAAGTATTGTTTTCATACTAAAGACAATAAAACATGAAAATTATGCCAAAAATTGCAAATTTTGATACACATATATGCAGGGGCTGGGGGTGGGTCAAAATTGATCGAAAATTTCTTTAAATATTTATAATGACCTTCCTGCCAAAACAACCTAATTTATGGAAACTGTGAGGTGTCGGGTTGTTTTAGAAAGGACCTACAGCATTAGAACTTTCAAGATAATCTGTGTTCATATCTGCAGTTATGAAAAATTTTTTTAACCATTAACATGCCAACCTTTTGAACTATTGTTTTGTGAATAAATAACATTTTATAGCAAACATATAACAATCTGTCTCATCGGCCGTATCTTACATGGAGTTGTGGCCTGGTTTTTATGTTAAACATTGCAGTTAATAAATACATATTCCTATCTTCATTTAAAGGGAAACCTTTTACCAGAACATGCCTACCTTCTAAATATTTGCACTTCATCAATGCACAACATGTTTTATTTCCTAAACAGTAAAACACATCATATCAGTTGCCAGCTGAACAACCTGAAGATATAAAAGCTCAAATTTTTCTAGCCATAAAAATATTTTCAGCTGAGTTTGAACTGCAAAAAAGTATTTGGCTGGAGTTCAATTTTTCAGTACTCACAGATCTTCACTTATGTCACTGCGCATTAATACAAGTTGGATTTGTGCACAATTTTTTAATTTCGCTTGGTTTTGATTACTATTTAGTGATAACTTAGTATGCTTAGTTTGTTTGTACGCTGATTTGGTTAATGTTTTCAGTTTGGTTTTGTGAACATCAATTGCATGACTCATGCACTTTTGAGCACATTTTGTTTGATAGTGATTCAAAACTGTGATGGTTTTCATAATGCACTATGCATGAATAAAGAGGGGAGAGGACATGCTTCCAGCCCAGACATAGCAAGAACCCCTCCACATAATCCCTTCACCCCCATCTGGTTGGTCATGAAAGGGAGGGTGCAAGGATGCCACACTGGTTGCTAAGCAATCCATACCCCTTCTCGCCTGTCATGTGGAAACGAGGTCACACGACCTGTGCCAAAAACCACATAACACTTCAACATTGAGCCTTCTGCATCCTTTTGGTGGTCATTATGACATCTAGGCACGAGTATATTTTTACATAGGGGTATCTGGATACTTTTGATCAGATAGCATATCAGTTTTATAATGAACTCTGTCTAACTCTTGATGTTATACAAGTAGGTAATACAAAAATTAATATTGACGGAAAGACTTGATAATGGCATATATTTTGTGTGCATCACCAAATGGTGCAAACATTGTGAGGTTATTATGCAAAATGGGATGAAAAACATAATACAACCTATAGCAGAAAGTGAGTATTGATGGAGGTATGTACCCTTAATGTACATATCAAAATAAACTCTGTCATATGACTTGCTGCTGGTTTTATTTCATCTGGCTCATATTTCCACTGCATACTCATTAAACAAACAATAAACACAATAAATACTTTTGTAATCAGCACTATAAACACACATATCAGTTTTAATAAACAATATTGGTTTGTGAATATTGATTGATGTTCACTATTCTTTTTGTGTTTAGACATATATTTATGACTATGGTCAACCCTTCCAAGGTCATGAGAAAATAATTATGTTTGGTTTAGGTGTCAACAGAACAGCAGAAAAACTAAAAAAACAATGCCAAAAACGTTTGGAATGTTCAACTATAAAAATTGTGAATACGTAGCTGATATATTCACCTGTTAAGAAAGGCACACTTTTAGGGAATATGGTGTATATACTTCTTCATACATAAGACAACGTGCCTTAAAGAATCGTTAAATGATCTAAGAATTCAATTTAACAACATTTACAACTGATCCATATTTTTACAGTATACTTCCACAGTAATATTTGTCAATTGCTGCAAGTTGAGTGAAAATTTGTCCAGCCGCATAGTTTTAAAGTACATGGCACTAAAATTAGCTAAGGCCTTCTGCTTTGCTTATGAAAAAATCACTTTGCTTATAAAATTTTAATGCCTACACTGATATGAATGTAACTACAATACCGTACCTAGGAGATCACAATGTATTTCATGAAACTGCAGTCCCACATTTAATGCAAAATAAAATTTTCCCCCCAATTACCTACCTTGAATAGTAATCATGGAAGCTAGTACTTACTGTTACAGATGCTATAAAATGTTTTTAATATTTCAAAAACTAAAAGAATGTTTTACTGGCAGTATAAAACATTTTTATGTCATTACTGTTTCAAAAGTGCCTAGATATCAACTCATTAATTGGGAATAGCGTAAATACTAAATAACGCACACATTTCAGAATTCTAACGTATATTGCAAATATAGAAAAACACACTCCTCTGAAGTTTCTTCAAGTTTAGTCTAGGTTTAAAATTGATACAGACTTCAATTGCATGAAGTAGCATGGTTTCCAGGTTGGCATATTACGTAAAAATTAAAATAATTACTAAGACAAGAAACTACGCTGGAATACAGCAGGAAGTAATATAACAAACACTGCTGCTACGTCACTCGATCAAATACAAAAATACTTTATTTATTATGTTAATGAATACTTTATTTCAGGAGTTACAAACCGACATTTTAAATCATGTTGCTTGTGAACTGCTGTTTTGTTGACACATAAGCAACACTGAACCAGCTAACTTGAACATTGCATCATTCAGGTGATGATATGACAGAGTTAGAAACATAAACCTGTTACAATCACTCCAAATTGTATTCTTATTTGAATACAACAAAACGAAACTGAAATGCTAGTGACAACAATTTTTAACTTCACGACTACTAAAACATTAAAGCATGGAACTACTTCTCGTAGTTCGCTACTAACTTAACTGTGAGAACTGTGGTCATTGCTGACATAAAAATATATGCAGTTACAAACAGAGATTTTTTCAAAGGTTGACTTCAAGAGTGCTCACTTTATTGTGAACCACCTATAAGTAAAAAAGTTATCTTAGTGTAATGCTCTCAAGGCATCTGTTCTCTTTGAAATATCACCCCCTTTGTTTTCTTTTTCTTCAAATGTTGAGTTATAACACCTTGCAGCAATGACGCCTGTTTTATTTAAGCTTTGTGGTTTGCCTACCGCACAGGCACAGTGCAAAATTAACTACTCTAGTGCACTGCTATTCAGTCGGCATTTACGCCCTGTACACCATTTCAGTGACAATTGCAAAATGACAGCATTTGCCATTTGCCACTCAACTATGCAGCCTGTGTTGTATACATCAGCCAGCCTGGCTACTGAACTTGCAAAGAAGACAGAGAACAGTGTGCGGAATGTGAGGATGCTTGCACTTGAAGAAACTGTTCTCGAGGCTGTGAGTAATGCGCCTTCGACTAGTACATGCAAAATTGCAAATGTTGTTAGCAGTCATACGAGAGATTGGGGCATTCTCCATAAGTATTTGCTGCTGCCCTATCACTTACAATGTGTACTACATTTGTCCCCACGTACTTAACCCAGACAATTTCAGGTTTGCATGTGGTTTTTGTAACAATGTGCTATGATACCTCACATCGAAAATTTGTTGTTGCTCACAGGCGAGGCAACTTTCACACAGGATGGGATATTTAATAGCTATTCAGCCCACATAAGGGCTGAGAAAATCATACTACCACTGCATAATCAATGACCACCTCATAAGACCAACTGTACTTCCTAATTGGTTGATCGGAGCTCTTTATTGTGACTTTTAGTATAAAACATTGCCTGCGTTATTGGAAGGTGTACCACTTGTTGTCAGTCGAGATATCTGGTTTCATCACAATGTTTCTCCAGCACATAGCAGTGCCACTGCAAAGGCACACATGAATGTAGCATTTGACACTACATGTATTGACTATCACAGCTCTATTGAAGGGCCTAGGCATTCACCAAAACTAAGTCCCCTTGATTTATTTGTGTGGGGCCATTTAAAGAGTCTGGTGTACAAAACCCCTGTGACACAACTAGACAACCTTTCGTCGCGGATCATGCATGCCTGCAACTTAATTCAAAACACACCAGGCATGTTGGGGAAAATGGGACAATCCTTGCTACTGCATTGGCAGTTGTATGCCAACATCTATGGTTGCAACTTGGAACAATTATTGGAACACATACTGTCAAATAAACACAATAATCGTATGGATAACAGTTGTAAGACTAGTAATTCTAATAAACATCTGCAATGTACTATGTTATTTTATTTTTATAATGCTATACCAAAATTTGTTGTTTAATATAGGGTAATTCTTATTTATGTTCAAAAAAGCATTCCTTACTCTCCTGCATTCAGTATATGTACCTTCCTCAATACGTTCATCCTATTTTGCATAAACAATCATGTCGGGCATTTGTACTAAATAGTCTGAAGCAACCTGAATATAAAAACACAAACAAACACTTTAAATGAAATTCATGTTGACTTCAACTCATGCATCAAACTCAAATGGTGCAAAAGTTTTGTGTGTTGATCTTAGATTATAACTGAATGCGATCTCTGACTAAGCAATGAACAGAATGCAGCAACTTGGTATAACAGACTGAGCTAAACAGTTATTAATACAGAACCCATTGGATTTATGGTACATCTAATTTTTAGAGTTAAGCATTAACAGTGAACAAGAAGTTACTGGTACAACTAATGAGCCTACTTTCCTCTATATGGGTGCAAATAATTTTTAATGAATTTCTAGGTAGGTCATGATGTCTCATTGACACCAATATCATTGTAGATGAAACTAGAAACATATGCAACAGTAGTGAAAAACTTACAAACACACTTGTGCCTTATATGGTACTCAATCCCAGAACACCTAATACCATAAGCTAGTGTGCCATCAAATGCATTACAAATGTATGACTTGGAGCATCAACTTTGGATGTAATCAGTCTAACGTTGAATGATATGGTTGTAACATTGTGATTTTTCTGATATTGTTACATTAGTATTACATTTTGGATTATTTGGTTGTGGTGACGATTAATTAACATAGTTTTCAAATAAAGATTCAGTATATGATTTAAGAGAAGTACAGTGTAATTTTGGTTATGTCACAAGTTTATTGATGTAGAGGTAATTTAGAGGTTATGGCTAGTGTTATTGTTCATTTGGTCTTTAGAGGCTATCAAAGTATTGCATTGTTTAATTTTTAGATAAAGAGTTCGAGGTTATTGTTCATTTGGCCTTTAGAGGGTAGTAAGTATCGAAATTTGTGTATCACGTGAAATTTAAGAAAATTGTCCTGACTGACAATCTCGCCATTGATGATTGGACGAGAAGTGTGACATGGTTAGACGACAGCCAATCAGAATGCAAGTAACTAGAGGTGTAATGCAAAAAGGTTTTTGTTGTTAGAAATGAAGTCACTACAGAAGAGAATGAATGTGTGTGTCTAACAATAAATATAATAATCATAAAATGGAGATAATTTAATACATAATTGCTACAAGATGTTTTACATTTAATTCTCAATAATGTAGAACAAGCGATTTTGTCTAATTTGTCAGAGAAGAATGATTCATTAAAAAAAAAGAATGGAATTTCTACCTTCTAATTCTACTAAAATGTTATAGCTGGCACTCAAGGTGGGGCTGAAGATAGAACTTGGAGACCTACAGTCTTTGGAACCTGTGAACTTCCGCAGAGGGAAGAACCATGCCCGAGAAAGATATCTTGAGGGACTTCAAAACTACGGGAGAGCAGAAATGTGGTGACCTGAGGGATGCACACTGCCATCTAAATAATATCTGGCAAATACTGTACATAATTTTCCACACCAAGGGACATTGTGGGAGCAACACCCCATGAACCGCAAGGGCTGGAGAAAGAATTTTTTTTTTCATGTTTAAAGGTTTAGAAGAAGAAAAAAAAATTGTATGTCTTGTAAATTTGGTTATTTAAGGTAAATCTGAATGTTGTAGCAAAAATGGTTTATTTTATGTAAGTACCATATTTTAGTATGTTCTGGGACAAGGAATTCGGGATTCGGAGCCTCGGAGACAGCTGCTGCCATTTTAGAATTTTCATTTTTTCCCCCACAAAATCGACTAAATTTCCCTAAAAATTTCCCATTTATCACCTCAAAGAGCACCGAGCCTCCCTGAGCAGGAGAGATGGACTCGTGACTCCGAGCCCAGGAAAGCAGACCAGAGAGGACCAGCAGACATAACTGTGGTGACCGTCTTAGTTTTATAGACATAGGGTATGCCAAATCAATACAAGGGACCCAGAATAGGAGTCAGACCTAACCATCAGCCATCTTGGTTCTGCCCAGCCATCTAAGTCACTATCTTGGAAGCCAGTGACCTTTATCTTTGACCTTGAATGACCTTTGACCTTGAAATGCAAAAGAAATTCAGAAAATTAAAAAAAAAAGAAATTCAGAAAAAAAAAAAAAAAAAAAAATTAAAAATTATTTTTAAAATATTTAACAATTATTAACACATTTATTAAAAATAATTTACATATCAGGAAGATCCCCCACCATTCCTCACTTGAACTCATTCCCCCATAGCATTTTTGTTTGTCATTTGTTTATAAATTGCTGGAGGCCACCATCTTGGTTTGTCATTAGTCACTTGTATATACCAATGACCTAGAGATATATAGACTGCCGATGGCTGTGCTTACAGTGCTATTTACTGCTATCGACGGCAGACTAGGAAACTACTGAATGAGTGAGTGAGACAGAACAATATTTTGAGGGCGATGTGGGCAAGAAAAGCTCCATGGTGTGTTGTTTCTTATGGTAGCTACACGACAACTTGCAAATATTTGCCATTAAGTTTTTCTATCTCATAATGTCAACCTTATATAATGGTGATCATACGGCTACAATAAATAAACTGTAAAGAGAAATAATGTCTAAACAGGTCCTTCGTGAAATAAGTTTGTTTTATGTATATTTTGTTTCACGGCTCATGAATGTTCAGCCAATACACTTGTCCATCATATGCTGATTTTGTAAATACGTATTTGTAATAAGGTGTATTTTTTATAAAACCTCCCTACTCTACACAGGTAGAGTTGCTATTGTCTGCTGCTAATAACAGACCTGGAAGGTACATTGTGATAATTATTAGGTTAACGTACGAGTTGTTATGTATGGCGTTGTAAATTTACCCCAATACCTAGGAATTTAAGCGGAGTGGACAGATGTTAACTTCATTTAGAGTAGGTAAAATATAACTAGAAAGTTCCTTTTCTTCTTCAAAAAAGCTAGGAGGTGCTTACTAGTGGAATTTGGTGATACACCTGTGCGGTAAAATAGCAGTAATGTGTGCAGTTTTCTTAAAGAGAAACCAAACTACGTTTCTTCTTTTAGTAAAATTCATGATTGTAAATAACTGCCTACGGAAATAATGCTGCAATGTTCAGAAAACATTTTTTTTTTTTTATTAGATGTAGGCTTACTGTTGTCCTGATGCATTAAGAACACTACGAGACCCAAGTAAAAAGATTGTGATATCTTTACACTTTTTGAATCAAACCTTTGAAAAATCACCTCATGTATGACATGTTTAATTGTTTCCTAAATATGTCCGAGTGACAGTTTGTTCGTCTGAAAGTACCTTTTAAGTTTAACCTTTGTATTGTGTTATGCAGTAAATATTTAAAAATAGCAATATACAGTGTACTGCAACAGACAACGGTGCAGGGAACAAAATGCCCAAAAACAGGATTATTACAGGCAAATCATAAACAGCACATTTGGCTACCCTGCTCACTCCTCTCCACACATCCCAATTGTGTTCATTTTTAACTGTAGCATTCTCACAGTGCCACCTAAATTACTGTAATAATAGCAGATAAGTCATGTTTTCTCCAGTTTGAACCCATGTGGTTATGAATCATGCCTTAAAACTATTTTTCATTATAATATCCTTAATAAATGACACTTTAATCCTACGAATCATCTGAAGCTGAGAAAAATCTTTGGCAGCAAGCAGAAATACTATATATGTACTGCATCATAATTTAACATAGCAAAGAGCTTATGTGCAGCCTTATCGCTTGAAAATTAGCATTACGGGTGCACATAAACAAGTCTGTTGTGCCTAGTTATGTGAATAGAATTTTTACTAATCTCTGCTAATTGTTGCTTGTTAAGCCTCACTGCAGCATATGAGTTGTCAACATATTTACTTTTATATAGCAGCGTGATACATAAATAGTAAATATGTAACTATATTAAATAGTTAATACTGTTTCCTGATATTCCTATGTTGCACAAGTTCCTAGGTTTATAGATTTCTGTGAACCTGAGTTGTGATCAATATTGCTGCTGTTAAATACCTTCTTGAAAATATTAAACCAAAAAACACTATATATGTATGTAAGAAGTACTTATACTGTACTAAAACAGCAGGAACAAATTAAACGAGACTATAGATTGCATCGTATTCTTTAATCATTTTTTAACAAATATGTTCAAAAGGCATAAAAGTGAATATAACTTACAAAATGCAACAATGTAACACTTGGTGCACTTATATTTACCAAGCTACATATGCACCTGCCAATGAAATACACACATTTTAATATGTTCTGATGAAAGCTAATATAGCTACTCGGTGCAGAGCCTTATTAATTTAATTTGCACTTTGCTAATCAATGTTGCACTCAATCAAATGCAATCTTTAATACCGTAATATCCAAACATTCAACAAATCAGCATATAAAATACTCAAACATAATCCATTATTTAAAGCAATTCAACTACAGACCCAAACATTAAATACAAAGAAATGCAACATTAATTTTTTAGAGTAATATTAACTATTTTTGTCATCTCATTTCTTTTGAAATGGTGCTGCGCTGAAGAGGCATCAAAAACATGAATACCTACAAGTGTGAATCAAAATTTAAAGTGAAACACCATGAATTAGTGCAAAATAAAAATAATTTTGTTGAGATCTCAAAATGTCAACGGAGTAACTTTTAAAAAATCTAAAATAAATAATAAAAAAAACTACAACAAACTGTAATATTATATTTTGGAATGTTTCAATTGGGTAACCACTATTTGTTTGCTACTTAATATGCAATGGATGTCCTCATCTGTTAAGCAATGTGACTTTGCAGATAACAGTTACCGTGACAGGTAATGTAAACAGAGAACTGAAAATCAGAGTGCATAAACTAAATACCTTTTCTTCTTAAAATCTTTCAGGTTGCAAATAATATCCAGTACCGTAATTACAAATTATCAAGTAAAACTCAACAGCACTGTGTGAACCATGTGGGCACAGGTAGCTTGTGCCCTGATTCTGCCGCACTTTGGCCATTACCAAATTCTCGTGGACCTTCGGCAAGGAGAAAATATACAGCAGCAGCGGCACAGACCATCTGTACCCCAAAGCATTGAGGAAAAATATTATCCACACCTAAAGTAAGCAGATGCTATTCACAGCCTAGTGATACAGAACTTGATGACAAAATGTTTCTTTTACACTTATGAAAGAAAGATCTATAAAAGAGCACTTATTTGCTGGGGCATGTTAAATTTTATTTGGGAGGGCATGTACCCCTGTGTCCATTGACAAGAGCTATTCCTGTGTTGGGATGTATGCATGTGTGTAATTATGGCATAGCTTCCTTAGTTCCCTTATCATTTGGGTAACTATACAGTAGCCTTGTTTTTTACAACTTAAAGGTTAGCCTAATAATGTGCGTTATGGAGGTTAACCATACCACATTAGCCAACTAAAATACCATAGTATCGCAGGTCTGTTTTATTACATTTTTTATTAGTACAGATTTATAGCTGCATTTCATCCCCCAATATTTTGGGTTGGTTTTTATTTACATATATTTATTATAATCTGTAAAAACAAGTTTTGATGTTATTGGTATTCTCTGTCAATAGAGTAAAAATTGACAATACATATGATCCTATGTAGTTAATGTTCCTCAAACTGCTTAGGGAACAAAACGTTGTACTGTAGAGATAGTATTGACATAGTATGCCAATGTAAGTGTTATGTGTTTACACAATAAAATTATTGTTTACTGTCTTGGGTTCAATTATGTTTGTGACATATATGACACTTAGTGCAACTTGGATAAGATAGGAAAAATTTGCTCTTTATTTCATCACAGAATAAGGAACAGGATAAAGGTTAGTATAGACAACTGCAAAACAAGTGTTCAGGGTAGTGACATTTTCATTAGAATGTCAGACACAAATACCTTCAAATTCACACAAACTTTCATCAAAATATTCTTCTTTAGAATAATATATAGACGATAAACCAAAGAAAAATTTACAATTACCACAGAACTACTGGGAATGAATAAGCAGTGTGTGATTTCAGTCTGGTTCAATTCATGAAAATTTATTAGCAGAAAATAATTACAAAATGTTGAAAGGAAAAATTAAATTGCTGATTCTTGTTTGCAAATCAAATTAAAATCTCAACTAATTCCTGTATTATTTGACTGGAGTCTGATGACTTCAAATAATAAACCACCCTTACAACCATTTTACTTTATGTACAGTACTGACATTTTTATTTGCTTCATATTTTGTTCCAAGGATTGTGGGTTTCAATAAATAATTCACACAAAATGTTGAAAACAATGCAACTGTTTATTCCACTCATTAAGCTGACAATGTGTACATTAATCATTATTCATAAATTTCGAAAAAAAAGATTTTAAATATTATAAAACTGCAAGAATTTTACAATGGTTCTAATAAGAATTGCCTACTGCAAAATTTCAGGCTTCAAAAGGCTCAGAAAACAGTCTGCTGTGACCAGATGGCATTCAATCCTTTCTTAGCACTGCACATATCCACCTTAAAAGGTCTGGACATTCTGTAAATCTGAAATTACAAAATACTATCATACAGCTTTAAGACGATTGGTGTAGAACTTCTAAAATAAGATTCTGGTACAATGTAAATTGCTACAAAATGTGCACAATAAATCTTACTAGTCCTAACATGACAGAATGACATGTGTCTAGTAAGTTGTGTCAAAGTATTTAATATTTGGAATAAAAATAAACTATGCTGATACTGAAAGACTAAAAGACTGTCCATGGAATCTACTACAATCTAGTTTAACCATTTGTGGCCATCTTTAACTCTTTTTTTAAATTGATCTTATTGTTTTGTGGCAAAGATAAAATCTTTTTTGCACTTAACCCCTCCATTACTGGCATGGACCATGGACCTACACATTAGAATGTATTTTTTTTCAACAAAAATGTGAAATCTGGATGCCCATACTCTACCTATCCATCCCTGGTAGAGGTCATTCTACGATTGAAATGGTAATGATGGTAATGGGTGTGGTACCCATTACCACAGCCTTAATAAAATTCCCTAGCTACAAATCACATAGTAAAGCGGAATGTTTTTGTTTCTTTTCTAATCAGATTTCATTTAAAAACCAACTTTTTAGGAAAATGTATTTATTTTTAAGTTGGTAAACATGTGATGTAAAGAATTTCCCAGTTTTGATTTTGTAAACATTTGTTTCATTTACAACAGTAAATTTGTCTTACATACTGTGAGTGGCTATGCACACATTCTTGTCAAAGGTTGTGTCACATGTTCCCCAACTTACTACGCAATGGTGCAATGGCAATGGTTATGCATAATATAGCATGCACCACTGCAAACAACATGTTTGTCTCTTAGCTATGGGTATGGTTATGTTTAATTAAATTGCAGCAGTCTTAAGCCAGTCTTAAGCCTACACCGGTAGAGAAATGGTTGAATACTGTAATGTTACATTTTATTTTCTTTCTAATGTTGCCCCTCATCAACATGACAAAAAAAAAATTTAAAAAAAACCCAGGAAATAAAGAAAAAAGACACAACGACAAACTGTGATTAATTAGGCTTACACCCCAACACACATTAAATGGAAGTGGACTAGTTGAAATGATGCTTTAGGATGAATTTAATAGTACTAGCAATACATATCTTTATTTTGTATTGTAAACCTTTACTTCAGATAAGTCCCTGGTCTAATTAGGTACAAATAAATTTTTCTAAGCTATTATTCAATTGACGGACAACAAATAAGTTTATAAATAAGTTACTGGAGCCAGCGAATGTTAGTCTAGTCAAGTTGCAGATATGAGGACCTACCTACTTTACAGTGAGCATTGTACCCCAAAGTTGCTATTACACTACACCAGTAATTAGGCGTTAGGCCATATGGCAATACATAGTCACATATACAGGCCGCAACTTACTTGCAAAAAGATATTTCAGATTCACGAGAAATTCTGTTCGTGCCATTGTAAGCCATGCAGAATTTGGCATTTTGTATTGTCACTTGTAGACAAACACAAAATCCTAGGCATTCTCTTGAGTCTAAAGTACCTACTTCCAGTGTTATATACTCCTTGGCAACTTCTTTATCACACGAAAATAAGTTATTTCTTAAAACACTGATGTTAGATGCTTTGAACTCAACATTGTTTTGCCCACGTCATTAAATTACGTCACAAACATGGCTGCCAGAGTGTTTCAATTGGAATCAAATATATCATCCTACTAGCAGTCTATGTATATTTATCTATGTTGTTGGTTTATACATTGCTGTTGGACTCCATCTTAATTTTTTCATTTGTAGTTTGTTTATAAATTGATGGATTTTGTCTCTCACCTTTGTTCAATAGCCATCTTCGTTTTTTTATTTGTCGTTTGTCTATACATTGCTGGAGCCTGCCATCTTGGTTTTCATACGTTTTCACCACCTACGTGGTGCTAGTGTATTGATAATCAAAATCACTATCAGGTGGCAGGCATATTTCTTTATGTTTTTTTTAAATATAGGTTGCACTGTCAACGCCCTCCATGTCGGATTATATTGTTAACAAATAGGTGGCATTAATTCTTGATTTCATCACCAGGTGAGCTGATGGCACTCATACTTATAGACATAGGAAAAACCTGTAATTTTTCATTCTATTAAAAAAAATTTTTTTTTTCCAATCAAAAGTATACCTACATGCACAATGCGGACTTTGACTACCTGCATAATTGATTAAATCTTAATTTTTTTACTAAAAATTTTTAGTTGATCAATAAAAAAAAAATTCTTATCTAATTAAATATTTGTACATATTGTACTGTGGTGCTTTATACAATACTTTTTAATTAAATGAATTTTATTTCTGTGCCTTTTTAAATTTTAATTATATTCTAGCAAATTTGGTAAAACTAAATAAAACACAATTTTATTCACAAGCATTTTTTTTATTCAATTAATTTATTACAGTCGCTCATGTCCTCAAAAAAATTACAATATTCTTCAGTACATATGCATCTCAATACATGCAACTTTGTCGGATGTTGTAGTCTTTTATACATCTCACTATTCACACTTGTGTTGTCCTTGTGCAAAAACATTGTGACATTTACTACACAGACACACTGTGCAGAGTGTGTTATGTAGGTAACTACACTTTTGAGGACATATACCGAAGTCACAAGAGACGTGCTTGCAGTAAACCTGGTACCAAGGTACTGATGGGAAATGAAATGCACTTCACCTTTACAGGTCTTTGCATGTCTAAGTAAATGGCCACTATGGTTGACCTGCTTACCGCATGTGTCACACAAATATGGCAGGCAACGAGGATTATTGGCACAATTAAAGCGCTCATGTTACCGAGCATGACTGCTGCTCATGGTCTTTTCACAGAAGCAACACTAATATTGTCGGAATGGTTCAGGAAAAGACTCTGCTCCGCAGCTCCAAAATCAGCTCCGCACGCTCCAAGGAATCAGACTGCGGGAGTCAGTCTATGAGAGTCAGTCAGCAGGAGTCCTGAGGAGGAGGAGTAGCAGTAGGAGGAGTCAGTCTGTAGAAGTCTGTCGGCTGGAGTCAGTGTGTACGAGTCAGTCAGTCGGCTGGAGTCAATAGGCGGGAGTCACTCGGTAGGAGTCTGTACGATGAAGCATTATGACGTTGGTCCCATGCAGTTTGTGCAAGGCGATACACTGAAAGAACATACCAAGATCTGCAAGGATTGGTCTACTGGGAGTCAGCAAGTGTTGTTGGCAATACCTCTTGCTACATCGGTGAGTACTAATTTATAGGTGATTATGATGAGACGGTTAATGCTAAAGACAGAATAAGAGCAGTAGAGTCAAATTGTGTGGAATGTATACTTGCAAGACTTTCACGTGAAGTCGACAAAACTTAAAAATAAACTGTCATCTGCTCAAATACTGATGAGTATACAACTCCTGCTTCAAAGACAACCAAATTTAATACAGAATACAAAACAGCAGGTCAAGATGTCCATGAAGACAGCATTTATGTAAACAAACATGAAGACAGTGATAGTGCTGTAGACAACGATGGTGATTTTCTTGATGTACTGACACATTCCTCCAACACATTTGCTGCAACAAGCGACATGAAGAAGACATAAAACGCAGAGAATACTGGCTACCTATTTCCTGATGACCTGAGTGATCTTGTTGATAGACTCAAGATGACAGTAGAGGAGAAGCACTCAGAATCATCACAACAAATTCACAAGGCAGAATCAAGTAAATCAGGAGCATTTCTAGCTTATTTCAGATTTTTTAAACTATTTTCCTTGTATCCCTCCACGGACAATTAGTACAAATTTCAAGTCATGCAACGACCAATTGAGAAGCATGGTGGTGGTATGTCGTGATGCTGAATTGTTCAGTACAATGTCCAAGTTATGCATAGACAATGGTGAAGCGTAGTGTGTGAAGTGCTACGTGCGGTGCTAGATGTGGTACTACGTGCGGTACTAAATGATGTGCTACATGCAGTGCTAATTTATGGGAAGATTAACTCCTGCCAACAGACTCCAGCCACTCCTGCCGACAGACTCCAGCCAAATGACTCAAGCCGACTGACTCTAACAGGCTGACTGACTCCTACAGACTGACTCCTGCAGACTGACTCCTGCTGCGTGGAGTGTGCAAGCTGATTGTGGAGTGTGCAGAGTATGCAGAGTGGATTACAGAGTATACGGAGCATATGGAGTGATTGATGAAAAGACTGACTCCTGCATGTGATGTCTCAATGACTTCATGTGATTGATCAGCTGCCATCATGTGGAAACTCTGATTGGCTGGCCGGTGTCCAAACAATCTATTAATGGTGAAATACGACTGGTTCAAAGTCAATATGACATTGTAGGGCTTGCAAACTCGTATGTTATAAGCAGTAGGAAGATCAGCAAAGAGGCATAGTTTGACAATGGCTGCCATGAAAGATACATCATCTCGGGCTAGCTTCTACAGCAGCACAATAGTTTCAAATTAGTATGGTGCTATTGACATCTTCAGCTGTTGCACCTACGTAATCTTCAATGGAGCCACCAAACTTTTCGGCTGAAGTACGTAGAACATCATTGCCAATGTTACATTCTTCTTTAGCTCCTGTACCTACTCCAACACGTTTATCCGAGACTTTACCTGAACCATTCTGACATTATACGTGTTGCTTCTTTGAAAAGACCTTCAAGAGAGCAGCCATACTCTGCAAAATGAGTGCTTTAATTGTGCCAAGAATCCTAGTTGGATGTCAAAAATGTGAGGCACGTGCAGTAAGCAGATCAGCCATAGCGACCATTTACATAGGCATGCAAATACGTGTAAAGGTGAAATGCATTTCTCATCAGTACCTCGGTACCAGGTGTACTGCAAGTAAGGTCTCTTGTGACTTTGGTACATGTCCTCAAAAGTGTAGTTACCTACATAACACATCCTGCACAGTGTATCCGTGTAATAAATGTCACAATATTTTTACACAAGGACAACACGAATGTGAATAGCAAGATGCATAAGAGACTATAACCTTCAACAAAGTTGCATGTATGGAGATGCGTATATATTGAAGAATATTTAAATTTTTTTTGAGGGCATGAGCACCTGTAACAAATTAATTGAATTTAAAAAAAAGCCTGTAAATAAAATTGTGTTTTATTTCATGTTTACCTAATTTGCCAGAATATAATTGAAATTAAAGAAAGGCACAGATATAAAATTCATTTTATTTAAAAGTATTGTATAAAGTACTATTGTATTACATGTACAATTATATAATTAAATTAAAAAATACTTCTAAAATTGAATTTAAATTTTCAGTAAAAAAAATGTATGTTTAATAAATTATACAGGTAGTCAAAGTCCGCATCACGCATGTAGGTACACTGCTGATTGGAAAAAAAATATTTTTTCTTTAAAATAAGATGAAATATTACAGATTTTTACTATGTCTATAAATATGAGTGCAGTCAGCTCACCTGGTGAGGAAATCGAAAATTAAAGCCACCTAAGTGTAGAAAATAGAATCTCACATAGGGGGCACCAACAGCGCAACCTATACTTTAAAAAAATAAAGAAATATGGGTGCCGCCTGGTGGCATTATTAATTATTAATAAGTAGCACCACGTATGTGATGAATATATATGGAAACCAAGATGACAGCCTCCAGCAATGTATATACTTATGGCAAACAATAAATCTGTGATAGTGGACTCAAGCAATGTATAAACAAATGATAAATGATAAAATCAAGATGGTGGTCAAACGAAAGTGAGAGAGAAACTCCATCAATGTATAAGCAAATGATAAATTAAAAACCAAGATGGCCTCCTGCAGCATTGTATAAACAAATGATAAAAGAAAAACCAAGATGGCCTCCTCCAGCAATGTATAAAAAAAATGAGAAATGAAAAATACAAGATGGCGGTATGAGTAAAGGAGAGGGGTGGTGTGGGGGACCTCCAGAAATTTAAGTTTTTTAGACAACTTCTTTAATAATTTTTTATAATACATTTTTTAGATTTTTAATGTTGTAATTTTTTCAAGGTTAAAGGTAATTCAAGGTCAAAGGTCATGGTCACTGGCATCCAAGATGGCTAATGGTTTGGTCTGATCCTGGATCCCTTGTATCGATTTGGCAAACAGTATGCCTATAAAACCAAACTGGCCACCACAGCCATGTCCGCTGGTCCTCCCCAGTTCGCTTGCACTGGCATGGAGTCATGAATCCATCTCTCCTGCTCTGTGAGACTTCGTGATTTTTGAGGGTATAAATGGGAAATTTTTAGGGAAATTTAGTCAATTTTGAAGGAAAACATGGAAATTTTTAAGGAAAGAAGGGAAACCCCTAGATAGCAGTAGCAGTCTCTGAGGCTCCGAATCCCTTGACCCAGAACATATTAAAATATACAACTAATTAACGCCAGCTACAGCTAGCGGAACTAAGCCCATGACTGTGCTCACCACGCATGTGACACTTGTGCATGCACGTGCGCAAAGAGGCTCTAATTTGAACTTTCCTATAACGGAATATTATTTACAGTGTAAAATGTGTCTTCTTTATTTTCCAGGGTCTAAAATGTCTTAAAGTGTTTGAAATGTATGTTTGGCAATATTGAAAATGTTTAGTTATGAATTCAAAGTGTGCGCTGCACGGAGATTAAGAACAGTAATATTCCGGTGTGAACGCCGTCACAAAGAGACGCTAAAATTATACAGAAAATTCATAAGAAAATTCCAAATATAAAACAGTATTCAAATTATTTTGTGCCACTTTATTTCCATATATAAAAAGTTTTACTCGACGTGCATAGCACTTCAGCTTATATGAATCCCGTAGGCAGCCATGGTAGGTCACTGCGATGCTAGCCTTGGTGGTCATTATAGGACATCTGGCGAGATAAGACTCTGTCACGTACATGCTTCAAACAATTTGCAATGATATAGATTACCATAGCTCTTTATTAGTATACCAGTTAACCTTTGCGCGCGTACGTTTTTGCCAGATAATTTCCTCAGCATTATGCTTCCGCTTAAATAAATAATTTGTGCCCTTGCTGCATTTTGAAACTTAAACGAGGAGAAAGGGAGAAAGCTGTTGGAGAGAACATGCGACGCACAATTTGAATCAGGTGCCATCCGTCTATGCTAAAGAAGTTTCATTGTAATTTCTGTATTATTGCTGCGTGCAATTTTAAGGGCTTTGTTTTCATGTATGTATTCAAGGGTATTTTCTATGTTTAATTATTTTACGGCCTCATCTTTTGCAACTACGTGGTTCATTGCCATCAAGTCGATATCTGCGCCATTCATGCAGTTTGAGGGTTTATGTGTGTAACATCATGTGCGCCACAATTTTATTCAGGGTTCAATGTATTTTCATGTTTTCTTGCCATCCGGCATGTTAGAGGCTCAAAACGAATTCAATCTGCAATAGAATAATTTTTCCAACCAGAATAATATTTTGTCTGACCAGAATCCGCCGTCTTTGCGGAGAAATACAACATTTTCACTTGTACCATGTGCTCTGCTGCAACACTTTTCCAGCGGCATCCACGCCATCTAATAGTGCTTTCACGTGTTTGTGACCACTCATTTTGTGCCCCATCATTTTCCTAGGGTATTTATATGATTGTATGTAATTTTATACGGTGACATTACTTCCATCCTAGGCGGCTATTTGTATAGGCCGTCACCTTACTAACCACGTGTGGCAAGATGAGTCCCGATGAGTCAGCGTTAGTTATGCCAAATAATCACACGTGTTTATGTAACATGTTCATTTTGTCTCATTTCCTTATTCTCTGCACCCTATCTTCAGGGAAAATCGTTAGTCCACCCTAGAGACTGGAGACTCCCTTCCCTTGTGAAGATTGTGTTTTCAAACACCACAGAGAAGTCATTCATGTAGGAAGTGCGCTAGAGTAATTGCGGGCTGGGGAGCACCCAACCAGAGTTGGCTAGACACGACCGAGAGTAATTCACTAATAAAATTCTGGCACATTTTCTTTGTATGAGTGGAAACAATAAAAGGAAGTAGTACAGTGCAACAAGTGTTGCTCTTTTGTAATGACAGCTACCTCTTGCCATTGTTTTGTAAAAGTTTAGTAATAATGTTAAGTATTGCAAAGTGTATTGTAAGTACACTCAGGTGAGACGGACACACAGAACCCACAACATCCCTGAGAACCCTAAGTCTCAACAGTGTGGTGACTGGGAAACACTGTTGGCGCCTTCATCAGTAAGTAATTTGTGTCATCGTTCGTCTCGTGTTTCACCAGATGGCGTCAATTGGCGTTCCCAAGCAGGGCCAGTGTGTTCATCCACGTCACATCATCCGTGAGAAAATGGCGGATACCACAACTGATCATTCACGTGAAGGCCTCAAGACTTACGCGATCACAAATGTGACACCCGCTAATGCAAACTACTTGGACATGCCGGTCGAATGCTGCGTACATTGTGGCAGACTAAGTGAGATCAATTTGTTTGCAGAAAATTCATGGGACCAACCATTATGCCAGTGTACATCCGATACCACATTTACATCATCAGAGCAATGCCTGTGCATGCGCACTGGATGTGATGGGCCGGGACTAAAGTGGGTGCAGTGCCAACAGTGTAAAAAGGACTGATATTTACAATGCATATGGCCTGAGGAATTTACCACTTTCCGCGATGGTGTTATAAACTGTGAAGAGTGCCGTAAGATGAACTGTGCTGAGATCACGCCACCACAAACAACAGAGGTGAAACCCATGCCGCGCCAGGAGTCGTTACTTACACGCCACAGGGCTTAACCAGGCCAGACCAAAGGGTACTGTTGTCAACTTTTGCGAGCCATGATTCCGAGGACCCGGGTACGTTTGTAACCGTGTGCGAGGAAAAGTTGAACAGACACTGCGTACATAAGGGAGATTGGACTGAAGTCACCGCCAACCGACTAAGGGGAAATGCAGCCACATGGTGGAATTTAGCCAGAGACTATCGTGCGACATGGGAGGAGTTTTGTGATCGGCTATTGGGCAGGTTTGACACAGATGGAGATGCCATTCAAGCCCAAGCGCGGTTGTACCATGAACAACAACGGGAACGTGAAGGGGTAGAAGAGTTCATACAGCGTAAGTTAGGCTTGTTGAAATGTTTGAACCCAGGGCAGCCGAAACATGGAGTACTAGAGATAATTGTCTCTCTGTCAACACCGGACATTAGGCCATATCTGCGGAGAGCAACCAGAGCAAATGTAGAGCAGTTTATGCGGAATGTGTGCTTGTATGAACTCGACGTGCGAGCGGGGCAGGAATACCAATCCCAGAGACTGAATTTCCACACGTCAACACCCACTGCAATGCCAGATGTTACGCGACCACAGCCGATATTTACACCCACAAGACATAACTGTGGCAACCTGAGGAAATTATTACCAAGGCAAAAGGTCAGGAAATTAATTGGGAGGTTGGCGAAACAGCACCTGCACCAATCTCATTGTCAGGTCGTAACTATCTGCCTAATGAAGGTGCCAAAATGTTCCAGGTTAATGACAGTACTGTACGCACATTGAGGGTAAAAAGTGCATGTCAATGAAAGTCCTATTAATCTATCACAGAAATTTTTTCAAGATAGGAATGAATAAGTATTTTATACAGTATATGCAATTTTCTATAATGCATTATTAAAACTGATTAAAACTAGAGGTAAATATTAATTTAACAATAATATTGGAATGAATAAAAATTTATTTTAGAATTTTGATATAAAATTTACGCTCATCCATGCCTTACCTTGTAAAAATTTGACAGTGTTCTCACTGCCCTGCATATTAACTGTAAATTCATTGCCACTCCAGGTTTATAACAAATCACAAAGAAAACTGGTTATGTTCATCTTGGCTCTTCGAGATCACTTTTAAAATAGTAGCTGATGGGTTGTAAGGGCACGAGACGTACACGCATTCATTTCCCCGTTTACCTGTGTATGTCATTTCCTGAGACATGTACAACATTTCCGAACTTAGACGAATGCAAATGCTGTATGATTGTGCATCTCATAAAGAAGAAGACCTTACACATACTGTGGGAAAAAGACATTTAAGATCACTTATAAAACTCAGCCCTAACAGACGTTTGTTTTTAAAGTGACAAATTTCAGTCTCTGTAAGATCCTTCTTTACAATATAATGATGTGCATTAGTGGTTATTGTCTGAAAAGTTGGCAGCTATATATGTCTACAGTTACACAAGTGTAACACAGCACACCATTTTATATTCTACACTGAAGGTTCAAACTCATAACAATGCAAAAAAGTTGACACTGAATTCATTATCAGTAATGATAACAGCAACGAAAGAATGAAACCTAGATTCAACAAAAACAGTTAGAAGAAGCAGAATACAACACCATACCATCGCATGGGAGGAGTATTCATATTAGGTACCTATTGAGTTACTGCTATGCTGAAGTCACCCCTTAGGAAGGTAAACAACAGCTCCGGCCTAGAAGCAAAAACTCCGTTCTATTGCTATATGCTAGGAAACACTAGAGTCTATACATGAGATTCATTGTCTGCGCGATAAGAAGCCTCATCTGCCTGCCAAGGAATCGAACCCAGTTCACAGTAGTAGATGAGACTAGCTGCTGCGAGCCACACATTCGGTGGTAACTACACCACCATACAGCTTTTTTGTATGGCAATAAATGATTATGCACTAGTGATACTGAAGATAGATAGGGTATATTAACACATTGCACTCTGTACACATTTATACTGGCACTCAAAGACACGTTATATTTGTACAATATTATAGGAATGACAGTCTTTGGTATCTCACATGCAACACTCTCAATTTTTATTATTTTTTAGTTTTGTGCTGTCGCCACCCATCCATACATCCACCCACCCACCCAACCATCCATCCATCCATTCACCCACCCACCCACCCACCCATCCACCCCACCCATCACACCCATCCACGCAAAAAATTTTATGTTGTGTGTTTTGTAATAATTTGATGTTGCTGGATTTATAATTATTTCTTGTTTCAATGCTAGTTGCTATATTTGGATGTTTTAAAACACTGATTTATTACAATTCTCTAAATGCGCATTTCCAACTACAGTCAATAGCAATTTCACATATGTACAGCTCAGTATTACAGCAAACAATTCTGTCTTGGTGCTCCCGACACACTCTCCCTCTCCTCACCCCACAACCTAGCACATTCTTCCATCAAACTTTGAACTGAACGGACGTGTCTTGGTAGAGCACCAAGACACGTCAACACATATATACTGCTGCCCCCACCTCTCAGAGCTCAGCGCCTGTGAGACGTCTAAGGGTGAAGACCTATGCTGCTCTGCAAAAATAACTCTTATGGCACTTAACACTTTCAACACCAGCTAAACAATAAACAATATCAAAAAAATTATTGAAGGTTAACCCTTCATACACTTAATCCGTTACCTCGGACACCGCCACAAGTACGGTCCATCAACACGTTATCCAGGCAGTAGAATGTCTGACCTCAAAGGGAGTAATGGCGGAGAGAGAATAGCACACACTCGGGTAGCTCCAGTAAGAAATATAATTCTGACCTTTCAGTCATAGCAATTTGATATTAAAAGTGCGTGTTGAGGTCTATGAATAACTTCCGCTGCTATTAAACGTATTACTGGAGTCGGCTTCGTGTTGTGAACAATTCAGTCAACAAAAAATGCAAAGTTATTCTGAGCACGCCATGATGCCCAAGGAAGTTTTGGAGTTCGAGCAGCAGGTGTGCCAACAGCTGAGGGAGCTGCAGGATCGCCTTGCTTCCGTTGTGCAGGAGCGACCTAAATCCACAAACAGTGAAGATATCCCCAGAATGCAAGGAGAAGTCGCCACCTTCTCTGCCAACTTCCAGAAGCAACTTGATATCATATGTAAATAACTGCAAGCCGTCTCCGACAGTGTTTTGCGACAGGAGGAACAAATTGACGAGCTAGAACAGTACAGTAGACGAAACTGTCTTCTTTTCGATGGCGTTGCCGAAAAACCAGGTGAAAATTTGACCGATGCGGTTCTCGAAATAATGAAAGAAACTCTGAACATCAACATCGAACAAACTGCCATCGACCGCGCACACAGAATAGGCAAGCCAATCAGATTTGCTGCCCAGGCCGTCAAAGAAGGCAGAAGACCGATCATAGTGAAATTTGTGTGTTACCAGTTTCGTTCCATGGTATTCCATACTAAAAGAGCCTTGAAGAACACGCCCTTCGTCATTACCAAATCACTGACGGTGGATAGACAGCGCATCTTGAAATCCCCAAAGAAAAATTTGGTTCACGCAGCTGTTTGACACAAGATGGCAGAATTGTTGTTCTGCACATGAACCACCGTTTTTACTAATCATCTATGTGGGAACTTGTTAACATTCAGTAAATCCATCTACTAGTGCTAGCCATGTGCTAGACTTTCATTATGTTTAATTACGTGCGTAAGCTTGTGTGTATATGTGTGGGTGTGTGTGATCTCAAGTCTTTGTATGTACAGCATTACAGTTGCCCTGCATCTTTGTTACATGGAATACAATGGTAAGTCTTCCTCACTTAGTTATAATAATTTGGTTAATTTTTTGAAACCATGATCAACAATAGTAAAAGCAAGTTGGTAACACTGAGTCCCACTACACAGTTTTTTCGAGAATTGTGCTCTCTACCCACGACCCTCCCTTTCAGCTGCGCATCTCCCCCATCCCCTACAACCCCCCAGTGCGACTCGCCAGTCACACTTCCCGTAGCTAAGAGTACTTACTCCCTCCAGACATCCCGCTAACAGTCGCATTAGTAATGGTCAGCTTGTTGTCTCTTCTGGCCCAGAAACCACCAGCGCTACACTCTCTCAGAGGCTAGTTCGCAATCCTAGAGCTTTCCACGCAGCACATGTCAACAGCCAGTCACTACTCGGCCACATTGACAAGTTTAGAGCAATTTTTAGTCCTCTACATTTTCATGTAATATTAGTGTCGGAAACATGGCTTAAGGAGAGTCTCCCATCTTCGCTTGTTGACTTCCCAGGTTATAACTTATACTGAGTTGATCGACAAGCTAAACAAGGCAGGGACGTGGCAGTTTATGTGCACAATGATATTACAGTTTAAACTATCTGCAGCTCTCCTAGTACTTACTGTGCAAAACCTCAGTATTTATTTCTTGAATTTATACATAAAAATTACTGATTGCCGTTGTTTACAAACCCCCTAAGATATGGTCCATGGATGACTTAGAAAATGACCTATTTGCTATACTTCCTAGTTATGATAATGCATTGATGATTATGGGTGATTTTAACACTGACCTCTTAACAGAATCACGTCAAACATTGCTCCTTACTAATCTCTTCTCCTCGTGTAATCTAGTATACTATTCACTTGAAACCACCCACCATACTAATAATGCACACACACTGCTTCACCTTATATTCACGTCAAAAGCTGACAAAGTCCTACAATGTGGACAAATCAGTATGCCGGGTTTATCTCACAACACCTCATACATGTAACCTATTCATTTCGTACTCCAGAATTTTTACCGAAAATTACAGAGATCTGAAAAGGATCGACATGCCACATATTATTAATGATGCTTCTGAAATACAGTGGAGTGACATAGATTATTTGCATACAGTTGATGACAAACTTAATCATGTAAACACCTTATTATACAAACTTATTGATAAGCCCATTCCGAAACAAACTAAGTGGGTTTCTTGTCCACCAGCACCGTGGATGACCCAGGAAATTAAAGCTTTAATGGTTGATCGGGATAATGCTTTTCGTAAATATAAATCTTCTAAGAGAAAAAATGATATCCTTGTATCTGTGCATTTCGAGATATACAGTTTACTCAGAAACCGGTGTACCCAAACCATTAGCACTGCTAAAATTGTGTACGCCACACTCATCCCCGCGGCATTTATCGAGCAGTGTTAAAAATATGGGTGTAAAGTTTAAAGACACTAAAAACTTTTACCAAAAAATCAATCCAAGTGCTGACGAACTTAATGCTTATTTCACAACTCCATGTACCCGTATTACTCCTGAAACAAAAAATGAAACACTGTCTGTTATTAAAGCCCACACTTGCTGTGTAGAAGAATGTTTTTACTTTAATATCGTCATGCCTGTTGACGTTCTGAAAGCTATCAAACAAATTAAAACCCAAGGCCGAGAGTAATGACAGAATTTCAATTGACATGATAAACCTAGTCTTGCCGTTTATCTTAGATGCATTAACTAAAATATTTTATTATTCGCTGATCAGTGGCAGCTTTCCAACTCAGTGGAAATCTGCTTTAGCAATACCTATCCTGAAGACAAATAAACCTCAATGTGCCAGTGACTATAGACCCATAAGCATTCTTCCCACAATTTCCAAAGCCCTTGAATATATTGCACACCAACAGATAACAAGGTACATTATTGAGAATAACCTGATGGTTGACAATCAGTCTGGTTTCATAAAGGGCTTTAGCACATGTACGGCTCTTCTTCAGGTCACTGATGACATAAAACATAACATGGATAACCGTTTGCTAACAATTTTGATATTATTAGATTTTAGCAAAGCATTCGATTCCGTTGACCACGAGCTAAAGCTAAAATCATATTTTAATTTCTCCGAAATATCGTTAGAATGGATTAAAAGTTACTTAAGTGGCTGTTATCAGAGAGTTGTCTGCGGAGAACAACAATCTGCGTAGCGCACAGTTAAAATTGAAGTTCCCCAGGGCTCTGTTCTGGGACCCCTTTTATTTTCTATTTTCATTAATGACCTCCCTCAAATACTAAAACATTGTAAATACTATCTTTATGCAGATGACTTCCAAATCTACCTGCCAGCTCATCCCGGTAATATTACGTCATCAATTGACACAATTAACCATAAATTGTCAAACATCTTAGAATGGCCAATAAAGCACGGGCTACTATTAAATCCTAAGAAATCCCAGAGCATTATAATTGGATCCAAGAAACTACTCACATCACCAAACGTCACTAGCGCCTTTATCATCATACTTGATGGCAAGCCAATTCCTCAATCAAAGTCCGTAAAAAACCTAGGTGTAATATTAAGTGAAACTTTAACATGGAGTGAGCATGTCACATCTGTAGACAAACAAATGTCACTTTACATTCATTAAGAAGGCTTAAAAAATTTTTACCTGCGAAATTGATGAAAACCTTAACAGAATCATTAATAATTTCACGTCTTCATTATGCTGATATAGTCTTCAGTGACCTGCATGAAGATCTAGCTCAGAGACTTCAGCGAATACAAAACAACTATGTACGACTTATTTTTAATCTAAAAAAAGACCATATCACCAAATACAGACACACTCTCTCATGGCTTGATTTAAAAAATCGAAGATCAGTGCACAAGATCTGCTTGTTAAAGGAATTATTTTTAACAGGATGTCCTCGATACCTTTCGTCTCGTTTCTTACCGCTCAATGCATCAAACACTCGTTCTTTCGATCAACAAAAGCTTCTAGTACCAAAACACAACTCATTTTTCGCTTCATCTTTCGTCGTCACCACAACCAAACTTTGGAATTGCTTACCTCAGGAAGCCAGAGATACAATTTCAATCACTAAATTCTAAAAATTATGTGATAACAGCTTGCTACCACTATAAATATTTAAATGAACTTGAAATGTGGGTTTGATATAAGCAAACAAAATATTTATTGTGGAGTTTCCTCTTTTATAATACCTGTAACTTATTTGCTTTCTGCTTCCTGCGACTGTAGTGATATTTCTGATGCTTATATTACTGTTTAATTAATTTAATGTATAGTTAATGTATATAGATGTGTGAATGAGCGTGTGCGAGTAGACGTATTAATGTCTTATTTTAAGTATATTTCTAGGTAGCTGATAATTTTAGACGCTTTATATTACAATTTTTAATGTCTTACATTAATTAATTTTTTTTTGTCTTTTTCCCATGTTTAATTAGTTATATGCTGTGATTTTCTGTCCTTCAGTAATCCTTAAAATAAGTTTCAGTACTTTTGTTAGTCAATGTTATCTTGTAGTTAAATTTTATAAATAGTACAATTATATGTATATGGATATGTCAGGTGTGTATATGGTTTTATACATGCATGTATATGTTAAACGTGTAAGTTCACAATCAAGGTTAATTTTATTTTATGTAAGTTGCTTTTATATATTTCATGTAAGTCTCTTTCTAAGTTTATAGTAGACATTAAGTTTTGTGTCATTGTTTTATTTCTTTTTCTTTTAAAAAAAATTAGTGTTATGTTTTATTATGGAAAGTGGTTAAGTGTAAGAGAAGGTGATAATACCTTAACTTCGCCACAAAAAATAAAAATGTTTTATTATCATTATTATTATATTATCTGTGGGGCAAAAGTGTGTTTCCTCGAGGCAAATGACTGTAGGTGTGATGGACACTAGGAGCTGTTTCAGTTCGGCATGATTATTGAAATATCCTCAGCAGTTCCACAGTATGAGGGACATGCTATGGCAAGAAAAAGTGGGGAAAAAACTACTTCAATTTCCCTCTATGTCGGTTTATCACTGGTTTAAAGCCCTCTGAGCCTTCACCAGTGTTGTGAGAATCGACATCAACCGCCATCTTGGACTCTGGCTCTGAGGAGACAGGACGGCAGTTGGGCGAGTTGATGTGATCCCGCAAACCACAGTCACTCGCAGGAAGTGATACAAGAGATGGAGTCTTTGGCTTGTCTATTCTTTTCGCGGCAGCTTCTTGACCCAATTTGTTAACAACAGAAGGTTTGGACAGTTTTATTTCAGCTGGCCTACACTGTGTACCGACAGATGTAGTCCGGGTCGTCTGGACTCCCTGTGGTTTTGGTTCACTCTGAGACAAATCACTCTGGGTAGCCACATCGACTGTCTGTGTACACGCATCCTGAACTGCTGGGTGAGCATTGGTAACAACGTTGTAAGGTACAGAAGGCCTCAGGCCCTAGATAGCATGAAAACATTTCCATGCCTCAACAAAGGAGTCCTTGTCTGAGGCCCGGATCCGTTGAACTGCCTGCTCTGCCTGGTACACAGGGCACTCCTTCGATCAGACTGGATGTCCTTTGCCGCAGTTCACACACTTCAGCGGCTTGCTGCACTCAGAAGTATCTGGATGCGGTGGGTCAGCACACTTCGGACAAGCTGGTGACTTCTGACATTTTGCAGAAGAAAGACCAAACTGTTGACAGTTGTAGCAATGGAGAGGAGAAAGAATGAACTGCTTAACACGCACATTCAAGTACCCTACTTTGATAATGGAGGGAAGATCATGCACACCAAAAGTCAATATAAGAGTAGCTGTAGATGACTTGATACCATCAGTAGTCTTCAGCACATGGCGAACATCTGTGACATACTGAGTTTGCAGATCACATAAGATCTCTTGTTCCGGGATCTCGATCAAGTCGGAACACCAGATGACGCCCTTGCTGGAGTTGAGGGACACATGAGACTTGACTTCAACAGGGAACTTTGCAGTTGCCCAATTGAAAGTCTTCATCGCCAATAGCCCCCTCGACTGGACAGCATTCAATGTCTCCACCAGAAGCTCATGCCTTTCACTGATTCGCATACAATTAACAACAGGTTCACCAGTTGCTCCATCAATTACTTTTTGCAGTTTGAAAGGCAACACTTTTCAAAAGTATGCCCTTATAGACCTCGGATGACCAAAAAACATGGTGTAGGTAACTTAACTGTAGCAGACTGCTGTTCTGTAGAATTATTATCCAAATCACTCATCGTGGTGCCATTTTAAATGGCTGTTGAGGGTGCCATCCTTTTGGGGAGTGCTTTTAGAAGCCATGGTGAATGCCCCCCGTACTAGGACTTGTCGGCCTCAGCCTGCTGTTTGGGGGGGGGGGGGGGGAAAGAAAAGACACCAGCAGTTATAACACCTCACGGGCTGTGCCGTTAGAAGTGGGACCAACCTTCCAGAGACCTAAGCAGTACTTAGAAACAGCTACCCTTTGCTGCTATTCATGCAAATTATTGCCCCAGTAACATACCAAAGTATACACGAGAGAAAACCAGGGGAAAAATCTTTCATCCTGAGCGAGGCCAATTTTATTCCTCTAAATGGGAAAACATCCCTGGCGCCCACTATAGAGGACACCCTTGGGTACCAATTCAGGGGACTTGTGGTTGATTACACCAGCCTCCTCCGTACAGCAGTAACACGTCATCCTGGCAGGTTTGTGCACATAGGCTAGTCGGCCATGACACCCCTCCTGCCAAGAAGGCACCAATTAGTGCTACGTGGGTGTACATATACATGGATATGGGCTCCGCACCTAGAATTGCCTGCTGCGCCAGTGAGAAGGGTTCACTAGACCGCCACTAACAAAGGCACAACGTATGGTCGCACAATTTGGAGGCAGCACTCATTTGTGAAGACAAGACCCTCATTAGGAAGAAGTACATCGCCCTGGCCTGAGACAATGCTGTAGAGAAGGAAGAAGCAACCAGACCTGGTGAGATGGAAAGAAAAAGGATGACAAAAGAGAAGAAGATAAAAAAAAACATGAGGAGATGGTCCAAACAAATTTCCGATCCTGATCGCATCCCAATTAGTTGCCTCTTACAACAAGCACAGGTTGGCTGTGGTGGTATTCTAAAACCCCGTCACCACATGGGGGCATTACAAAGATTTTCCAGCTTTCTTAAAAGGGGCTGGTGTAGGGCAATTAACGTCTTCAACTCACATACCCTACTGATAAATAATATGTCCTTTCCAAATTAACTGTGGTTTTATTTATACTATGCACTCACTATTCTTCTTTATAGCTTATTGACTTATCGCGTACATTGATGGTACGCCCACATTAGATAATTGTTTCCTGACTGCTAAAAAAAACACTGGTTGTGCATAGCACATTACTCACTCATCTTCGGTGGCCTCCCAAGGTTCCTCAGGGCACAGCATAGCGGGTAAGGAGAAGCCTCCAAGAGGCTTCTCGGTGCTGGCCTGGCAGGCTCGTGGTGGCTGCAATCTCTGGGCCGGTTGGGGTTGCATCATGTGTTCACCCTCGGCCTTGGTCTGAGACAGATCGACAGGCGCCCAAGGATGATCGGCAACACCGGAGTCCAAAACTGTTTTCAGTGGGATGGTTGCCAGAGGCAGTAGTGGTTCTGATGGTGCTACTGCCCCTCTGGCTGGTTGGGTTGAGTTTGTGGGCTCGGCAGCCTCCCCCACCCTTGGTTGGTTGGATGTTGGGTCAGGTGTCGCCTCCGCAGCAGACGACACCGGGACTCCGACGATTATCTGGGGCCGGCTCTGCAGCAGGTTTTTTCTGCTGCTCCTCTCGCTGAAGGCGGATGTTGGCCCTGCGTGTCTGCCTCAGCCGAAGGTGACACCGGGACATCGGCGACCATCCATTCAGGTAGGGGCACCTCGACTCCGCCCGTGGAGACAGGAGATACTTGAGTTTCAAGATCCTTGGCGGCCTCCGCACGGAAAAGCCCAGCAGCTAGCTGCTTCCGCGCGCTGTCTAGGTATTGCACAGCTGAGGGTACCAGCACAATAAAGGCATTCAGAAGGGCCTGGTCTGGGTTGGTACTTCTGTTTCGGTCCCCCCTTGAGGTCCCCCATTTCTGAGGTGGTGGTGACATCTGTCAGTGCCGGTTTTATTTCCACAGTTTGGCAAGTTGGGGCCGGCGATACTTGATTTGCCCTTCGTGGGTCAAGCTTTTGGGGTGCCACGGGTGCACTGACCCCTGATTCTTTGCCCCCTTCTGCCACCAGGTTCGGAGGTTCAGGCACTGGCCAAGTTCGCCGATCCAGCAGGCTGCGCCAGGATATCTCACTGGCGCTAGGTGTCCATCCCTCTCGTCTGGCTTCTATTTTCCACTTGAATTCCGTGGGGGTGGACGGCAGTGATTGGGTCATCAATCAGGTTGTTTGCTGTGGTCTCCTTGTCCACGCAGGTGTACCATAGCTTGTTCCTTGAGTGGCGGTGCTTGGTGCATCTGGTTGCTCGGTCAGAACAGCCATACTTGTGGGGCAGCCCTTGTAGGGTTTTCATTTGTGTCGTCCTGCGCTTCCGATATGGTTGAGGCAGTAGTGTCTATGTCGGGGTCGGTGACTTCTCGGAGCAGAAGCTGCACGTGACATCGTCGGGTTTTTGGGCCTGGCTTCTGGTCTTCCTCAGTGGGCTTGGGGTTGGTTGATCCATTACTACTTGCAGCTGTAGCAGTCATCCCGGGCCACGTGGTGGGGCTGGAGGCTGGAAAGTCACGTCATTGCTTGATTCCCAGGAGATTATTCAAACGTTTCTTTCCATCTGATGTGCAGCTGGCGTTGCTCACAGTCCACCACGCACTTTCGTTTTTGGAGCCAGGGCTGCCCCAAAATAACAGCATCTCCCATTTTGTGTGCCACTAAAATCTCCACACTTGGGTGGTAATTTCGTTGATGTGTATGGGCAGTATTATTCTGCCTTTGACTGGTAAGAGGTGATCAGGCTGTGCTATCTGTACTTGGCTGTCAGGAGGCATCTGGTGGGCCCTTCGTTTGGGTGTGACCAGGTCGCTCAGGATAAAATTTGCTGTGGCTGCGGTGTCAACATGGTTGCGGTCGCTCGCTGGTTGATCTTCACTTTTATATGGGGAGATTGTGGAGGGCTTGGTCCCTCGATTAACGTTTGTAATTTGATGTTGGACTTAGTTTTTTTTTTTTTCACTCTTTTGTTCCGGCGGGATAGGCCCTTTTACTCTGCCGGTCACACAGTTTCCCGCCTGTGACAATCCCTTCTGCTCGGTTGTCGTGGGTCGCTGTCCACCAGTTGCCCCCTTTTCCCATATGGTTGCTTGGAAACTGGCATGTCGGACAATCTTTGTGAAAGTGATACTCTGGGCAATACCAGCATTTCGGAAGCGTAGGGGAGGCGTTGGAAGGGGACGTGCGTAACCTCGTCTCCTTCCCTTCTCCTCGCTCCTTCTTGGTCGATGTAGCGTAGAAGTTAGGCAATGGGTTGGTTATGAATGGCTCTGGGGGGAAGATGAGGAAGGCAAGCGGCCTGTCATTCTCACTTCTTCCTTCCCCCTGACCATCTGTCTATGGGCCAGCTTATCCTGTTTGTGGAAATGACATCCGTTTCTTTGGCCCAGGCTATCATTTCTTCCAAAATCCGGGGTCTTCGGTATTGTAGAAAGTGCCAGAGTTTGGGTAGGATTAGTCTCATTACTTTACAAATACAGCTAGCTTCGTTTTCTTCGGAGAAATGGCAACGAAACATCTGAACTTTCCGGTGTATAAAAAATTCTGCCTCTTCGCCTGGAGCATTATGCTGGAATTTTCAGTCATGTGCGAGTAGCTAGTCGAGTCGTATTCTGCAGAACGGGACACTGTTTTGGTATGCTGGAACCATTCGGGTCTGCTCCCGTGCGACTTGAACGCTCGGAATGGAAGCAGAGTGATTGAAACCGAGTGACTTGGCTATCTCAAATGCGACTGCATGATGTAAATCTTCCTTCAGGGTTTTTCGGCAGCTCATACAACTTCAAATACAAGCACAATCTGTCGGACTGCAACAAACAGTTACTAAACATTTTTTTTATTAATAAGAGAGCATCTTTATTTATCAAGTGCATAATAAATTTCTTTGTCATTCATTTAATTACATTTATTAATTGTAAAATGTAAGTAGAAGAAGTTAAAGAATTAGGATAACATAAAAATTGATTAATTGATATAATGGTAAAAATCACTAGTTTGCAGTATTTAGTCCAAAGTATTTAAAATATTTCATCCTCTCTGCTGTATTATAGAGTTTTGGTTGTATCAGTTAGCTTATGCATCATTTTGTTCAATCTAAATGTTATGTACTTTATTTCATTTTGAGTTTGTCAATTAAATTTAGTTGTTCATGGAGGTTTTTTTTATTTTGCTTAAACACATTTATTGCCACTTTAACTTCAGTTCTTGGTATTTTTTGTCATGTTCAAATTCTCGTGTTTGTTAATGTATGATATGTCGTGCTACTGCAATTTTAATGTCTTTTCCTTAAAATTTTTCCCAGGTCCTTGACATACATATTGATATATTGATTAGGCATATATTAATTAATATTGTTCAATAAATTTATCTGGTTTTACATATTTTTTTCCGTTTGATAATTGAAGAAATTATGGTTATTGTTCAAACCTGTGTACTGATGTCTTCAATTTGATTCAGTGTAAGTGGAAATATTTTAGTCTTAATTTTGCATTTAATCCAAACAATATTTAAATATTACCACATTTGGATACGTATGCATTGTGTATAAATTTGTTTCAACAATTAGTCACTCATTTCAAACTTGTTGACACACATGTTTAAGCATACGGTAGTCACACATAAAGTTCTGCGTTAAAATTATTTAAACTTGGATACATTTTCATGGCTGCACTTGAAGTCTCTATAAGCATAGTGATTATCATGGTGCTCAATGTCACTGATTTATAAGTTCGCTGTATGTCTTGTTGCAGAACTTCTTAGCAAACAATAGCTGGTATTTATAAACACGGATAATTTTACAAAAATTTGTCACATATCGATAAAAGCACATGTATCATAATCATTTTGAAGTTTAATAACACGTGGAACTATAACTTGCTCTTCAAATCAATCAACACAAGGCAGAATGAATTTGCTGTGCTTTTGTACTAGGTCTACGAATTAGGAAACAATATCCTCGCATTTTACACTTATTGATTATTTTACTAAATTACTGTTTAACAAATTTTTTATTAATTGTTAAAACAATGATTGTTTCATTTATTTGAAATTAGACACAATGGTTTTCACATAGAGTACAATTATTGTAGTAAATAATATTTTAGAAGCAGTCAGTTTCTCGCACAAACGAAACTGTTTCACATCATATGCTGTCATCTGGCATTTGCAAGTGATAATAACAGAATTTTCATCCTCAGAATACTGTGCACAAGCGTAACATTGTAATTAACATATTATAATTAGCTACGAATAACTCTAAATGTAATAGATCAAAGACATTACACTACACTTATAGCGAATAACTTTCAGCAGTCACTATATGGAGAGTTTTGTTCCCTATTTTAGCTCTCCTTTATTATATATTGAGCATAAATATCTCCAAGAAACATTTTTCGTTATTATATTAACTATATAACAAAACTAATAAAGATGTATAAATTTAAAAAATTGTTGTACGTAGAGCAGATTCAAACCATCGAACCTTGCATTCGTAAACCGCAGCGTTAACCACTCATCCACCACTATTACTGTGGTATTAGACAAACGTACTGTATATAATCATAACCCATTTTTTTTACAGTTTCTTTCCAATAACATTGTGAAGTACTTTTAGTGCATATTAACACATTTTATTACCAAACCATGATTTTGATATGACAGTTCTGTTGTACAACACACATTTTCTTCCATTTCTCACCTTATAATCGATAGAATTGTACATTAAAACAGCAAGGTGGAGTGCCTACGACCCGGACGGTTGCCATATTGGAACTCGCATACGACAACGCTGACCTGAATCAAGTGGTCAACATGTATGCGAGAGGTTTACGCTCCAGCATAGCAAATCTTGCACACATGAAGCCGTATGCGAGTTCATCACTCCACTTGGCTCGAATGGTTTGAGGAAGCTGAATGATTTGGAGCATAAGGCCCCCAGGTTCTGAGTCCTGGTGTAGAATTCTGAAGTTAGGTTTGTTAACACCTCTTCTCCGGTGAATTAGTGGGCCAGGCGATTACTGAATTGTGCCCAATCTGTAATAAACTCGCCACACTTATCCCACCAAGTTTGTGCCTTGCTTTTAAGCTGGCTCTAGGTCTGGTTTATCCATTGTTTGGATGGGATGTCCTGTTCACGAAGTTCCCTTTCGCACTCGACGAGGAACATAAGGGGGTCTTTGTGGGGTTGTCCCACAAAGTCAGTCATTTACAGATCCCCTATCATTTCACAGTGCACAACCTATTCTAGGTGCATGTGCTGGGTTCAAAGGGGTAATATTCGGCTGTGCATCAGCAAACCTTGCATCTGTAGACCATGCCAGGTCAGGTTACCTGATCATCGGACCAGGCATTACAACTGTGATTAAAGTTCTCAGAGCATATTATACACCTAATGTGTAACCTCCGTGTCCCTGACATGTCGCCCAGTTACAATAGTTATTTGCATAGTCCAGCACTCATCGCATTGTAACTCTAGTCCGTCGGTGTGGCGTACCACGTCTGTCCAGCTCAGACAGACGTAATGGAACTGTGGCAGGCAGTGAGAACATTCAATGTCATTAATTCCCTCACCCGGGCAATTTGCCTTTGCACACCGTTCGTCGCTGGTGGTCATCATGGCGGCATCGACCGGCTCATTTTTGGTTACGTCGAGGTCCGACATACTTGTAGTGTTTTGGGCGCCACAGGTTATTTTCAGACTCCTCGAAGTCTGATCTTTGCAGTGATTTGTTTCTCCCGGCTAGTGACGTGTCTCAAGAGTTGTGCTGGCCTGGTTCTGCTTAAATGATCTCTCAAATTAAGGTGGACACTCCACATTGGGTGCAAGAAAATCCCCTGCAGATTCTAGTGATTGGTCAAGTCACTGGCCCAAAGTGATTTTGGTTGGACGCTAGGCTAAGTGCATCCTGGTGTCGTGCAACTTATTCTTTGTGCTGGATGGGTGCTTTTCCCATATACAACTTCGGTCTCATTGGCTGATGACTGGGTATGAAATCTGGTTTCATTAGTACTGCTCGGCAGGTGACTGTGCTGGCTCGTGTGGGTATATCTGGAAAGAACTGATGCAGACTTGTTGTGAGCTGTGCTAGGGGTGGTTTCTGTGGTCCAGTGGCTTTCGGCTAACGTGATTTCTGATTCCTGGATGTACGAAGTGCTGGACGAGTCGGGTGCCCCACTGAGAGAGAGGGGGTTCATTCTGCGGGTACCATCGGTGCCGTACAGTATGGCGTGAATTACTGTGTAGTACCCTTCAGTTATCTTAGTTGGTGGCTTGAAGATAGCTGGTACAGCAACGGGTGGAGCTGGAGTGGTGAGCCGATGGAGAACTGCAGCTTGCTCTCATGGACTAAGTAGCTTGAACCCATCAGGAAGGCTTTTAAAGTCCCCGGGGAGGCTTAGAGGCAGCCTTTGCCAGTTTCACCCTCTTTTGAATACCACCACTGTGGGTAAAGGGAATTAGAATAAATATGTAGCATCAGACCTGAATGGAGTGAGGCAGTTGACGTGCAGCGGGTGGACAGTGTAGATGCTGGGGCCGCTGACCACGCCATGACTCGCTTTCAAACTCCAGCACCGGAGTGAGGAGTTAGTCGAGCTGCGTAACATCAACAGTGGTCCCAACACGACGAGGTCCCGGTATGGTTGGTTTCTCCAAACCCAGAGAGTTACCCCTCTCTGCACCACTAGTGTGTGATGAGAAAGGTAATCTCTGAGCTGACACACTGATTCTACCAGGAACGTGTCCCTAGTGTCGTGGCTCTACCATTCACTATACTGGGTGCAGGTAACGGGCGGCCTTCCAGCTCTGGTGCAGTGAGGGTCCCAGAAATGCCAGTCCCCCCTACCAGATGAAGTACCCCTCTTGGCACCACTAGTGCGCGATGAGAAGGGCAAACCCCAGACTGGCAGTCCAACCCCTAAAGAACTGTATCCTAGTGTTGGGGTTCTAACATTCACCACACTAGTACAGTGAATGGGTGGCTGTCCAAGGTTGTTCTCTATGTTGTATGAGGTGTTATTATGGGAAGAATAAAACACCGGTATCCGCCCCCCCCCCCTTAGCCTGGTTAGGGCTGATGTCTACGGGGTATGGGTACTAGGACACGGAAGTGATATTCAAAAGTAAGAGAACCAATGTTTTTTCCTTTCTACGGAAATAAGCAAGGATGGTGAAGGTATTACTTCCTATCCCCTAGGGATTGAGGAAAGTAAACACCCTATGAGAAGGTGAAGACGACCTACGCAAAGCTAGAGGAAAGGCAGATTAACAAAACAGCTAACTGACTTGGCTTTCCCTAGCTCTACTCTGCTCGTCCAGAAGGGACCGGTACGTGTCTAAGTGTACAGCTTGACGACATAGAATCTTCGGTATACTTGGTACGAGAGAGGAATCTTCGGAGGTACGAAAGAGGAATCTTCAGAGGTACGAGAGAGGAATATTCGGACCTACGAGAGGCGCAGTGAAGAGTTCAGGAGAGAGGTTTCGACCTTCGGCACCACGAGAGTGTGTGATGAAGGCCCAAGGTAGGAGACAGACGTCAATTACTCGAAGACTGGTCAAGAGCCTTGATGCGGCCCGCTATTTATACTCCTCTGGCAGTTTGTCCCTTCTTCATCTGGTATAGGGGTTGTCTTGGAGAGGGGTGTAGCAGGTGTGAAGTGCGTGACATAGATCCTCTGTGAAAGTGACGTCAATGGCCTGTGCAGGATCTAGGTTCATGTCTTGGCACTCATACTAGTAGTGGCATCTGGCGGTGTGCTGCTGTACTCTGTGAACCTCACTGCATGACTCCAGTGGCTCGGCTGGCGAATAATTATATTTGGCATGGAGCATCCGTCTTTTGCCTCGTGTAGATACAATTCCTGACATTTCATTAGTGGTGGTGGCAAATCAAACTCAGTTGCAATTACCCCACGTTTGTTTGCACCAATGAGTAGAAAACAATTAATAATAATTATAAGACATCATGCGTAAATTTGTTTGTCTGCTACATGTGTGAGCTACAAAGGTGAGTGCTATACGCAAATTACGTCTAGTTCCCAAGCCCGAGAGTCGTAGGGCAGACGTATTCTTCTATGGTGGAACACATTACAGTTTCACATATTAATTTTAATAAATATTGACAGCCATACCCACTTAACACAAGCACAGTGTATTGTTACAAGGTAGGGAGGAGGGATAAAATTTAGAATTACAAAAATAGAAAAATGAGCCAACACCAAAATCTAACCAGCGAAGCCTCCACCATGTGCTGTAACTGTTAATTGGGCAGGGCCAGCACGATACCCTTTACCCCAAATACTTACTTGAAAACAAGAAAAGGATAATTTAACCCAAAAAAAATAGGGAGGTAATGGGGAGTTATGGGGGTTTTTACTTGGTCTTTTACTCTGTTTTTACTTGGTCAGAAAGCAACAAGATATCGCAACCGCTTCATGGGCCTGACTCTAACAAAGAAGCAATGCAATGATGTATTTACCTTAATTAAACTATCCTTTATCAGGCACCCAGTGCCTAAATACTATGCTAAATACCAATCTTAATTGTGAGGGTCGAGAGCTGCAATGAGAGGAGGGTTTTCATAACTAACAAGAAGAAAAATATTATTTAAAAAAATATAAATGTATATTTATTTAAAACAACAATCATATAAATAAGTAACAACAAAAAGAAACAATTTAAAACAAATAACAGTTTAAATTATTACAAAATCGATTAACATTTAAATATAAAAGGCTATGAAAGGTCAAAAAAGTAATTGCTGTAAGTATTTGGTTAGCTGTTATTCAAAAGAATGTAAGTTTACAATCATCACAAGAAAAATTTATATAGAGAATAAATATACAAACAATTCTAAATTCCTGAAACACACTGGCCTACCCAGCGTTTGATTGAAGAAGAAAGAACAAACAAGTAAGAAACAGAATTTACTGTAGGGCTAACAGGATGCCCTTCTTACTAATACTCCTGGTTTACCTCACCCTGATGTGAGTATAAATAAAACAAATAAAAAGATATGTCAGTTACTTTAAAGTGAATAGGGGTACACTGCCCTGTTTAATATAAGTATTAATTAACAGTAAAAATTATTTTTCACCAATGTGAAGTTACCTTAACAAAAGTTATTTTGGGATCAGTGAATCAGAATATTCATTTCACTACTAACTTAAATTTGCAAAAGCACTAACTCACATATATTAGCCACCCTGGGCTTAAATGAAAATTACAACTGATAAGGTGCGCTTACAGAATTTATTTATTTGACAGATTGATTGGCCTCAATTCGAAATAAGCTTTAGAAAACTTGAACAAGAATTAATTTAGAAACCAAAGTAAAGGTCAAACTTCTTTAAAATGAATAATTGAAAAAACACAAAATTTAAACTGTAGGGAGGAACCTGTCAAAAATTATCGGGAAACATAACCTAGAACTATGTTTACTTCGAAGCAGCAGTACCAACCCAACTCCACCACATACGAACACAAAAACATAGGGAGCCATTTAAACACAAGGCACTACCATTACAACTATCCTTTCTGTAAGTTTCCAATAAGAGGTCTGAAAAACATCTCGTGCCAAAGGAAGTTATTTAAAATAAAAGAAACATAACCTCAATTGTTCCTCGGTCAGAGCTAATGAGCAAGACATAATTACCAGTGAAGCTTCTGCCCTGGTCTCTCGACACCTCCTACACCAACACACATTGTATGCTGCACACTACTCCATAGTTTTCTATCAACTACTCTCTTATTTACTATCAGACTAACTATCAACTTAACCTACTGAAAGGCATGGCTGGGGATATTCATCCTGCGAAGCAAGGAAGAACGTCCCGACCACGCACCGCACCAAAGTTTTACCAAATACTTAACGTGTTCGTGCTGCCGCGGCCTCCCCCTGGCCATACACCTGCGCTGCACAGCATTCACCCCCAACAGCTGCCTCCTCTCGACTGTCACCACCTGCTCGCGACTCCCTGACCTCGTTACTTACAGCCAAGAACACCACCTGCCTCGCTTGATGTCATGGCCTTGGCCGATGTCATGGTTGGCCAATCAGAGTCAGCCACCACCGCGATCGATAACTCGACAGCTCAAAGACAAATGCCCACTTCCCCTTACTAGCCTTGCGGCAAAGTACAGTGTTCATCAAAACATCCCAGCTTTACCAAGGAAAGTGTTAGCACAACTCACAGCTGTAGCCCTGTGTTTCGAACGAGCAGAATATAACAATTCCTCCGAACTGCTGAAGGAGGTACATTAATGAGCACCTGGACTGAGACAAATACAGCCAACTGCTGTCGCTTCAGAAGAAGTCAGCTGATCTATGTGGTGACCAACCTCTTTCAAATTAAAAATAATGTGTGACCTCAGTTTCTTAAGAACCTTGGTAGTTAAGCCTTTATTATTACAAAAACTAAAAAATAAAACCGTTTCCTATTTCAATTTCACCATAACTTATGCGACCTAACTATTAAATACATATAAACAAAAACGAAACAAATAAAAATTTGAAAATTGAAAATATCTGTTCAAACAAGAAAAACCATTTTAAATAAGGGAATGAATTCGTAAGGAGACACTTTCAGTGAACTTTCAACTAAAACTTCGCCATCTAGTTTAAGGTCAAAAAGTCAAAAACATAACACTATCATAAAACAACACGACTTTCAAAACTGTCTTCCCAAAACCAAATTTTGAAATAAAAATAATTCAATTATTTTTCACCACATTACTTATCACAGAAAGAGAGAAAAAAAAAACATTTGCCTCTTAACAAACAAAATGAACAAGTAATAAAGGAGGGCTTGACCCAACAAAAACAGCCTAATTCCCTAACCTAACTCCAGTGAAGGAAACGCCAAATGAAAAATAAAATAAAAATAAAAAATTCAATTAAAAGTACTACCGCATCCTAACAAAAACAAAGTGATAGGAAACTTCCTACAGTCATAAAATTTAGGGCATCCAAACAAACAAAGGAGAAAGAGCAATCAAAATTAGGAGCATGGTACACGTACTACACACTATCAGGTCCACTTCTCACAGCATTACTACTTTCAGTCATACGCTGCTCACTCATAATTTATGCAAACATTATGTGGTGATATCACTGTATGATATACAGTTATATATTTAACTGGTGCCCATTTGTATACACACAGTGGAGTATTATCATTCCACATACTTGTTTCATAATTAGCTTACCCAACATGGTAGCCTTACAAATTACAAATAAATTTAATTATGAATATATAATATATATCATGCACGCACATGCACACACACAAAAATAATCTCATAAGCATTTCTTTCCTTTGGAAAGTAGGCTTAAAAGAGGAAAATTATTTAACAGTATGAAATGAAACGAACACACTAACGTAAAAATCAATTTTAGTTAAAACCGGATTAATTTTTTGCGATTTAACATTTTTTAAATACTTCTTCAGTATAAGTTGGATAAACTTGTACACATGCAAATATTTCATTGTTCTTACCTCCACAAAGTTCCACTGTCTCTGTGGAAAACACTTTTTAAGTTCTTGTAGGGTGTCTCTGCCAGTCCTCCTGTCCGGAACATCAAATGGAACTACAGTCTCTTGCTTCCCTTTCCTTCTCTGATTTCTACACAGTGATTCAACTGGTGGTCTGTGCTTCTCAAATGCTACATTTATTAGGTCTATGGGATCACCAGTGGGGACAAAGTCATGTGCCAATCTTGCAAGAACTGCAGAATCTAAGCCCCCAGAAAAGAGTACCGCAGTCTTTGCATGTCTACAATTATCAGGGCCTTCAAGCAAAACCTCACTGCTGTCACAAGTAATTGTCTTTGTTGCACACAACTGGCACACACTTGGCTGTGTGGAGATCCTCAGGCTGACTACCTTGTTCAGGATGCTGATGAACTTATTCACCCGTGCTCCAATGGAGTGGTCCTGTAGAAGCCTCTCCATAACTTGCATGGGAGCAAGACCTGCACTTGCTAGTGTAACAGCTAACAGTTCACCTTCTGGTGGTTCGCCAATTGTTACATTCATGCACATTGACAATGAAAGTGGTGAAGGTAGTCTTTCCTGGGATACACAACATTTGATCACAAACTCTTCCTTAAATGATAATAACTGGTCTTCTGTTACATCTGACCATGGGTAGAGGCACACACTGCTCAAGCCTAAAACAAAAACAAAGTTTTTTTTTTTTTTTTAGCAATCAGACATTATCAAAATAAGAAACCAATGAATCAATATAGTAAAAGAAATCGTGAAAATCCTACAAAATGATCCTCTAATATTGTGGTACAGTATTCACACAATTTTAATCCATCATAGATTCTAAGCTTCAGTTAGTTTTTTGGAGAAAATCCACTGAAAAAATTACTGGCATGCACGAGGCCACTAATTGAACCACCACTTAAGTACGAAATTTAATTTCTATAGGAAGTTTAATTTTGCCTTTACAGAAATGGTTTCTCATTTAAACAAACATATTTGACTCTGCCAAAAGAGAATATTTTGCCTTTGGAAGCAGTTAACTTTAATGTGTGCTTCTCTCAAGTGGCCCAAGTTTGAATCATTGATTTCGAATAGCTTCTCAGCTGCCATATTTTCATTATATTGTACAAAAATAATCCCATTTGTAAAACAAAATAATGCACATATTTTTCTGTTGCTATAAAAGGAAGCATGGCCCTTTGATCCCATTGTTCAACAAATACGGCATGGCCGATGCATGCACGATATTTTGAAATGTTAAACACAGCCATAGTTTTTGTACTGAAAACTAAATTTCAATGTAAACCACCACTATTTATTATACAGTATCACTGACTGCATTTTTTAAAAGAATACTGCAACTGAAATTAAAACTTTTGAGCCATATTATTCACAGATTGTTTTACTTAAATATAATCTGTAAACTATTTTCAAGAGGCCTCCAATGTGGAGTTGCTAAGCTTTCCATTAGATGGCTGTGCCATTATTACTCCATGTGCAGTTGCTAGGTTTCCCGCTTAATAACTGAGCTGTTCATTAGAGGTACAATGCATCACCCTAGATCCTGTTCCTGCAAAACCACATAGGCCTGATTGGGCAAAATGAAAATTTCCATTTTTTCTAGATGATGTTTCTCGCGTTATGGACTTTTTATGCAATATGGTATTTAGAAATTACTTCAAAAAATTATATTTCATGTCCTGCATAAAATTTAATCTGCAGGACAAGTACCTTCTGTGACCATTTTTATGTAGTACTACATCATACTTAAATAATTTTATTCTGAACTTACACTGAATTTTTTTTAACTTGTTTACTTTATATAAAAAATTGGAAAATTAATATTTTAATTTATGTGAATATACACTATGAATGGCATAACCGTAAAAACTAAAAATAAGTATTCAAACTGATGGTGGCTAACAGCCAGCGGCGCTGGAGCACCAAACAGCACTCACCATGCACGTGTCACGTGTCCTGCACGTGCACAAAGAGGCCAATATTTTGAAATTTCACATAAATATTATTTTTCAATGCAAAATGTGTTTTGTATTTGTACTTGCAGGGTTTAATATGTCTTAAAATGTTTAAAGTGTTTGTTGTTATTTTGAAGATGTTTGGTTATAAAATTCAAAGTGCCAGCGGCACCGAGATTAAGAACACTAATATTACGGCGTGAATGCCGTCATAAAGAGACGCTGGAATAATATGAAAAATCCATAGGGAAATTACAAAATGTAAAACAATATTTATTTTAATTTTTGCCATTTTATTTTCAATAATAAAATATTTTATTCGGAGTGCATAGCACTTCTGCTTATGTGAAACCCATAGGCAGCCATGCTAGGTCCGTGCGATGCTTATATCTGGACAGTCTGTTGAGGAGAGCTGGCGATGTATGACACTGTCACGTATGCACTGCAACCTTTTGTTCACTGATGTCAATTTCAATAGCACTTTTAGTATACCAGTTAACCTTTGCTTGCGTACTTTTGCCAGACATTTCCCCAGCATTATGCCTCAGCTTAAATAATTTATTTCGCCTTTGTGGCATTTTCAACTTAATCAAGGAGAAGGAAGAGAAAAGTGTCGGAGAGGTCACACGACCCGTGCAACTTCAATCAGGCGCCATCTGCTTCTGTTAGTGGTGTTTCATCGTAATTTCTGCATTATTAATGTGCTATTTTAAGGGTTTTGTTTTCATGTATGTATTTGAGGGTATTTTTCATGTTTTAATATTTTACGGAAATTTCGTGTACAACCACGTGGCTAACCTATGCCAAGTCTATATCTGCGCCATCTATGCAGTTTGAGAGTTTATTTGCGTAAAATCATGTGTGCTACAATTTATATCAGACTTCTATGTATGTTTCATTCAGGGTTCAATGTATTTTTCGTGTAATTGATGCTTTTGTACTTGATCACACGGTCAAGTTAATGTTTGATTTTACCGTCATCAGACATGCTACATACTTGCAATCACTTAAATCGCAAAGAGAATAATTTTCTCCATCAGAATAATATTTTGTTGGAATTTAATTTGCAGTTTTCACAAAGAAATATTGTAAGTTCATCTGCACCACATGGTCTGCTACCAACTTCATCTAGCGGCATCCACGCTACCTAAGCTAGTTTTCACACGTGTGTGTTTATTGTGAATACTCATCTCGTGCCTCATCATCTTATAAGGGGCATTATGTATTTAGTGTAATTTTGCAATTTGTGTAGGGTGCAATTATTCCCGTCCTAGCCGGCTCTGTATATAAGCTGTAACCACACTACCCACATGCTGGTGGGCAAGCCCAGATGAGTTTGCGTTAGTGATGCCAAGTAGTCACACATGTTAATATGTTTCATCAAGTGTTTTCATTTGTAATTCACAGTGACCTGTCTTCAGGGAAAAACCATCAGTCCACCCTAGCGGGTGTCGGTCCTCTTTCCTTGTGAAGGCTGTGATTTCATGAACCTCGGTGAGATCATCATCTAGGTGTGCACTAGATTAATTGCGGGCTGGGGAGCACCCAAGTGGAATTGGCTAGTCATGACCGAGATAATCATAATTTCATTGGCACGTTGATTTATACGCGTAGTAACAATAAAAGCAAGTCTACAGTGAACTTACCTCTTTTACTCAGTAATGACAGTGTCCTAACCACATGTATTTTATGAAGTGCTTATTTTCAAAGTGATGTTTAGTAAAAGTTTAGTATTGCCTACATGTTTGTAAGTATGCACGGGTGAGACGGACACACAGAACCCACAGCATCCATGAGAACCCTGAGTCTCAATAGTGAAGTGATTGGGAAGCACCACTGGTGCCCATATTACCAGTAAGTATTTGTGTCATTGTTCACCTCGTGTCTCTCCCGACGGCGTCAAAACAAACAGTACAGATGAGCCGTTAAATTAGACACATCTTATCTGTTGGTGAAATGGAGTTGTGACTGCCCCATCAAATGGAATTGTGTCCAGCCACTAGTCATGGAGCTAGCTCCTATTTTGTGCACAGTTTTATGTACCCACAGTTAGACTTCAGTTACTTGTTATAGATCTTGTGCTATTACAAGTCACTAAGAGCACTGATTCATTTTTTTTGCATCTCCCAAAAATATGAATGATTATATTTAAATAATTTTCTACAGATCTGGCAAATAGTGCTGGTTAAGGATGGTTATGTCTATAGGCTTGTATTGTATATAAGAAGATAATTGTCAGATATGATTTTTGTAACGGGAATGTAGATAATTTTTGTACCTGTGAAAATAACTTAGGCTGTTCGGTATTGTGAGGCACTGCTTTTGTGTTAATTCAGGGATGTATGTTTAGTGATATTTTTCAGCTGTACCATTTAGTTTCTTTTGCTGTGCAGGCTGGAAAAAATGTAAAGTTGGTGTTGTGGAGGAAGTAAATGATTAGGTTGTCAGTGAGATTATACATTAGACGAGCGGGCTGTGGCATTCAGGAGATAGCTTGTTCATCAATCCAGGTGTCTGGCACCATGTTATGAACAATAGCGTATTTCAGAACATACAAGTTACATATAAATAAAAATGACTACAAAAAGTAGGGTGTGGCTTATTTACGAAATATTGGCATTAAAATTCCCCCTCTCCACCCAAAACATGTTCAGAAATTTGTCAACATACATAACATTTTAATGCTTTAACTTAGTTTCTAAAGAAGTAAAAAGAAAAAGAATAACTTATCACTTGTGTTTAAATGCTTATGAGCCACCCAGCGCCAGCCCAGCTGCTTCCTCTATTGCTTTTCTTTATACCTCTTGATCATTGTTCCTCCCTTTTACTCCCCTTCCCCTCTTCCACGACTGGGTTTTTTGTCAGAGTCCCTTCAACTCCCCCCCCCCCCCCCGAGTGTCTCTTTCCCCTCTTCACTCTTGCCATTGCTCCACACAGCCACTTGGCGGTGGTTGGAGGAGAAATGTGTCAGAGGCGAATCACTATGAAGGCTGGGTGGCCTACCAGTATTTATAGAATGCCCCCTTCACCCTCTTTCTTGTTCATTATGCTGTCTCTCTCTCTCTCTCTGGCCAAATGAGACAGCTAGCAGCAGCTGTGTGTGATGATGCATTCACACATGCACCATTGCCTCTCCCCTGTAACTATTCAAGCCCTTTATTCTGTCTGGTGGAATAATGCGCTTTTGCCTCTTTCAGCAAGCGGAGGTACTCCGAACGGCAAACTAATTAGTTTGACATTGCCGAAGTATGCTGTTGCTGTGCCAGTTGGCCTCCGCATTAGGACGATGAGGCCCAGCAGTATTTACAGGAATACAAAAATTCAGTGCGGCCTATACTTGAAACATTAACTATCTCTAATTTTTCATCAAAAACTTCTGGTGCGGTGTGTACACGCACGCAGTCTATACATGCCAATATACGGTAGTAATCATAAGTATGTACCAAGGTAAGGTTGTACAGCGGTGGCCCAGTGAGAATTTTTTAAAGTAATGTGAACAGGTGGAATAAATTTACCTCGCGCAGATCAAAGGCAGTGCAGATAAATGTTTTAAATCTTTTGGACTAACCTCAACAAATTTACATAAACATGAAAATCATCAAGATTTGTGTGAGACGACTTCAAGGCCATAGTTAGACACTCCGGCTCTAGCTCATACTATATGCATGTGCATGACCGGACATAACGTTCATCAGCTCAGTTTAAAATAATGCAATAACATAGTTGTGCAATTTCTGCAACTTTGGAAGCACCTAGTAAAAGTCGGCTGTGAAACAATGTGAAGTGTTTTCTGTAATAAGTGTGACATCTTTACAAAAAAATATTTATCGCACAGTAAACAGGTAAGGATCGCAGGAGGGTTGCAAGTATGCATTTTGTTGGAGCTGGGAAGCAGAAGGCTCAGTAGTTGGAAACAACGGCGTTGTCCCTGCTATCCAGTCTCATTTGTGCACTTTGGCCAGCAGGCCTGCAGTGTAGCAATCTGAATGCATAAAAATTAGCTACTCACCTAATCTGAATTTTAATTGCTTAGCCGCATATTGGATTCAATATGGCAAATTATGTTTTTTTAATTCCTTTTATATCAGCGGTTTATTAACCAATTATTAACTGTGTTTTTATTGAAAATACTAATCTACTACTGTAATTTTTGTCACGGCAGTTTTATCAGAAAACTCAGTACCTACTTTCCCTCAAAAATAGGAAAAACAAAATTGTTGGCTAGTTTTGCTCGCGTATTTTTTTAATTACTTGTTTTTGCAGAGGAAAATATCAATTTTTAATAACAAATAATGAAAAAAATGCAATATTTCTAGGGCTTTAAAATAATAACCATTAAAAATATTGTAGCTTAAAAACAACAGAGAAACTAAATAAAATCTGCAGGTAACCCTTAGATACAGTACCAGCCTTGGCCACATAAAAACTATAAAAATAATTAACCACACTTTTGTGCACTTGTAGTTTCACTTTTTAGTAACATTTCTTAAGTGTTTGTATTTTTAAATATAATTAAAATTTCTTTTTTGTTTTAAATATTGGCTGAAGATATTGATTTTTTGTGGAGAAGTGCAACTCGAAGAGATTATTCCTGTTCTCTCAGACATCACATTCTCTCTTCAAGAAGGAAATTGGGAACTATAGTTCACCGACTTTAAAGGTTCCACAACATGTTTTTTTTACTCTGATAAAATAAATTACTGTATTTTGGTGTATAGGACGTGTGCATGTATAAGCCACACCCAAAGTTTTTGATAAGAAATTATAGATAATTAATATTTCAGGTATAAGCCGCACTGAATATATGTATATATTGTGTATATATGTGTATATATTACCGGGCCTCATCTTACTACTGCGGAGGCCAACCGGTGCAGCAACTGCAAACTACGGCAACAATGTGTCGCCATGCCCACATCACACACACACAGATGCTGTTGGCTGTCTAATCCTGCCAGAAAGACAGAGAAAACATGATAAACAAGAAAGAGGCTGAAGAGGGCATTCTAAAAATACCGGTAGACCACCTAGCCTTCTTAGCCCTTCCCCTCCTTCACATTTCTCCTCCAACCATTGCCAAGCAGCTATGTGGAGCAATGTTGTGGGTGAAGAGGGGAAAGAGCCACTCGGGATGAGGGGGTGAGCAGAAAGGAGTGACACAGAACCAGGTCTCATCACGAAGGGGGGTGGGGAGTGGAGAGCGGGCTGGGCATGCACTGGAAGGCCAAGGAAGAAAGAGGGGGGAGGTGGAAAGGAGAGATGCCGAGCGAGAAGAAGAAGAAAGAAAATAGAGAAAGGTAGCGACTGGGCAGCCCATAAGCATTTAAACACGACTGATAAGCTATTAATTTGTTCCAATTTTTTTTGACTTCCTTAGAAACTAAGTTAAAACATTAAAATATACTATATGTTAAACAATTTCTGAACATGTTTAGAGGGGAAAAAAAAATTTTAATGCCAATATCTCATAAATAAGCTGTGCCCCACTAATTGCAGTCATTTTTTTGTAAAAAATGTGCGGCCTATACACACCGAAATACAGTACTCATGATGAGGTGTTACACTTGTTCAACGCTGTTTGTAATTGCCGAAAAGTTTTCCTCAGCTATACGAACAGTTTCTTTCTGGGGTATTTGCTGTCACAGTCTCACGTAGACATCACAGCAGTGTACCAATGGATCAAGGTTACGGGAAGAATGATAGCCTCCGCAAAAAAAAAAATTAAGTCAGTGAATACAAATATACCACTTTAAGTGTGTTTGAGAGATTTAGGCAACTCTCAACAATGAGTTCTTCAAAGATTAAAGAATCTGTGAAAAGGTAAAAGGGGCTATGAGAATTTAACACCAGAGTGACTTAAAGACAAATATAAAAGCATTTAACCCTATGAATAGCGACTTTTGTCATCAGGAAATCGGATTAAAAGGAGTCTGGAGGTGGGTGTCGCAGGCCATTGCTAACCACTGCCTGAATCAGCCTACTGCAACATGGACAAGGTGGGGACTCTCCAACTGGGTTTTAATAGAAGGTGGCTTGGAATAGCCCTTAGCATAATTAGCTAGTAACCTCTTATTTCATCTAAAGCTCCCTTTAAGTAATTTTTGTAATTAAATAGTTATTTTATAATAATAAACTCCCCATCTTAAACTGTTGTGCTCTACATAATTCTGTAATATATTTAGCTACACCCCAATACCATTTTTGGAATGCATCTGAAAAATCTATTCATAATTACAGAAAACAGGAGCTAGATCCTAGACTACACGCATGGCTGGGATATTGTTATATCCTATACAGACCATTTAATTAAGAGTAAAGCACATAATGGGGAAAAAATAAGATCTCAGCTCATTTGATCGCGGCAAAACTGTTGAGGCCAGACATTTGGAGTATTCATCTCCAAACTCATGCAGACAATGGGGCCACCACATCAAGAGTAGACAGCGAGTTCATGGGAGTCAGGCAAAACCACAGCTACCAGGGACAACTGCCATGGTGAACAGCATATCAATGACAAGGATTGTCGTCTATTAGCTTGGTTGGTAACAAATAACAGATTGGCCACACTGCAGCAAACCACTCACCAAATCAATGCTGGATTACAACAATCTGTATGCAGCTATACCATCCAGAACCATATCCTTGCTATGGAGAGCAGAAACCACTGCCCCACTAGAATATCACCAATTCAACTGCTAATGAGTGATGTAAATTGACGCATGCCACACTATTGTGCAGCGAGCATGCACGCTCTACTCTCCGAGTTCGCCCCATCATCACATGCTAATAGAAATTCGGGGCAAGTCCCATGCCGGCAAGCAATTAATCTCATGGCTACAGGGTTGATCCATGCATTACGGACAACTACAGACGCGTGGATATTTAATGAAGATTGTACTGCCCACCCATACGCGGACATGTGGTTGCCACCTCTGAAGACGAAACTTGTTTTACCCACCGAGACACCGACATGGCAGAGAGGAAGACGCCATTAGAGAGCAGCACCCCTGCGGCCGATGTCGTCACTGCTGCCTGAGCCTCGTGGAGAGCCGGTAAGTATGTCGACAGCCTCCAGACAGGGAGATAAGAAATACATGGGACAGCCTACTGCCATGTAATAACCAACCCCTGGGATATGAGGCTAGCAACCCCCGCACCCCTGTGGCAGCCTCCAAGCTGCAATTTTGAGTATATAAGGAGAAGCGACATTGCTCTAGGGGAATCACGTCGGCCCGCTGACCTGTATAAGGTCGAAGGGCTCTCCATCCTCTGCGGAAGACTCTCCGGTCTGCAAAGACTCCCTCTACAGCAGCCTGAAGAAGGCTCTCCTACCACCAACCAGAAGCTCCAACTTGAACCCCGCGGAGAAAACCCACGGTGAAGCTCCAAGGTATCACGATGTCCCTATCCCTACCTCATTACCTGAGTCAATCCTCTGAACTCCGCAATAGCAGGCCGTAAACATTGTCCCTTCTGGACAACCATACCTCAATACTTGCTGTTAATTACGATTAAGAATTTTGGAGTTATTTTATTTTTTATCAGTACACAGGTTTGCCTTCACTTGTAATAACGTAACATTAACATTTTTATATTCATTAGCTTTTATTATACAGAATCAAGCATCCCCATGTTTTCATGTAGATGTAATAGGCATGTGCGAAGGTCTATTTTTTAAATTTAAAGTAATGTTTACATCATGCGAATGAATTTCGAAGAAAAATCTCAGTCTACGGATTTATATTTATATATATATAAATTATATTAGGTAAAAGTTTTCACCTTTATTTACCCCATTTGCACTGTTACTGCCAAAAAAAATATGTGTGTACTAGACACTGAGCAATGGAATAAAATATATCATAACCTTGTACTGCTGAAAAACTGAAATATTAAAATATCAAAATCTGCAAGAAAATAATCATTATACATTTAGATACCTACAAAATTTATAAAAACTACCGTACTCAATATATCCAGTGCACAGTGATTTCAGTGGGTGGCTATCAACATTTGGTCTCTTTCCTTTCCTCCTCCAAGGACCCTTGTCAAAGCCAGACTAGATAATAATCTAGCTGGATGGTGATGACATGAGGCCCTCAGAGCAACAGCAGCTCAACTTTCACTGCTTACAAATAAAGTACGCAGTTCTTCCAAAAAGCTGTATCGGCTGTGGTAAATATGTCAGCCCAACTCCCACGTGTGATACTCATTTCCACCTAGTTGCTGTTTTATATATATATATATATATATATATATATATATATATATATATATATATATATATATATATATATATATATATATATATATATATCCTCTTTCAGTAAATACTTCAATAAAAATAAATGTGTGTGTAATGGTTTTCCTTAATAAATCTGGTTTTTATCACATTTGTAAACAAGTTATTCCATAACATACCACCACTGGATTATTACGATCACGAATGGTCCTGCTCTAATAACTATGGAATAAAATTTCTAATCAACATCTTCAAATGAGTAGGAATAAAGAGTAAAATATATAAGTAGAGCTGTGCAGATTCACAAATTTGTGCTGATGTGACGAATCACCAATGTGCCAATTCTGCAATGCAGATACACTGTTGTGCTGCCAATGAATTAAAAAGCTTTTTTCTTACATTTAAGTTGAATTTAGGTTACTATAGTACTCGAAACAATGGTACTGATGAAATAAAGCACAATTGAAGGCAAATTTTAACTTATTTCATTTTACAGTGTTCAAAAAGTAACTAGACTAATATAACAAACCACGTACGTTCAAGTGTAGACAAAAATAAAAATATCTTGGTCTATACTATTCATGTAAATACTAAATTCTAAACTCAGAAAACAGTAGGCATGCTTACGGTTGTTTACAAGTTTTAGTTTTGTTGTTGTTGACGGTCAAGTAATAGGCTTGAAACACAAATGGTATATTTTTGTATATGAATTGGTTCTGTAATAAACAAGAGTAATGTTACTTTTAAAATATCTACTCTCAAAATCCAGTTCTTTTCTAAAATCCAAATGTAGGCAAACTGATGATTTATACTTTGGTGCTTTGATACACATTTGGGTTGGTATAAAGTATTTGTAATGAATAGGAAGATTCAATAAAATGCATGCCACAGAATAAATTTTTAACATGAAAATGTGACATATGAAATCGTAAATATAATAAAACATTTATTATGATGAATACGAAGGGAACACTTGCAAATGTTCACTATAGGTATTGGGGAAACCTAATGTGTACACGTCTTGAAATAATATACCAAATTTACATATGCAGAGTACTTTATATAACAAATCTTTATTAAAATATAACAAACATAATAAATAATATATCTTTAAAACATAACAAACATACTAAATAATATCTCTTAATAACCTGTGGGAAAAAATTTATAACTGAAAAACATAATTAAAAATTCTTTAATATAAACAAAGCCAAACAGAAATACACTGTAACCTGTATGGATAGTTTTTCAAAGGACCAAAATAAAATATTGATAATTCATATTGACAAGCAGTACATACAGACTAGATCATCATCCAGACTTCCAACATCTGGTTTGCTGGTGTGGTTGGGTGCAAAATGTCATGAAAAATAGCATAAAGACAAAATAGCCATGTCAAAATTAGAAAGTCAAAGAAACATGAGTTTTTCGAGACAGAAAATCCACATTGTATTTGTGTCATGTTATGGTCGGTCACCCTCCTATTAAGCAGCCTTTCCACTGATGTGTGTGACTTGGATCTCCAAAATACTGGCTAGAAGGATTGGCTTGACACCACTACACAAGGGTTTTCCACAGCCTGCTGTTTATAGGCACCCCAACTATGATATCACGTATGGCCTGGCTCGTGCTGCTTGCCTAACAAAAGAGAGAGAGAGAGAGAGAGAGCGAGAGGGAGAAAGAGAAAGAGAAGGACAGACACATAGAAAAGGGAGCTGCTGTAAAAAGAGTTCCTCCCTCTTTTTTCTGCTCTGAGAGACCCTCCTCAATGTCAAGCTTGGAGATGATCTCCTTGGGGTGGAGATTGGGATAAAAACTACAAACTTTGTTTGAAAAATAGTGGAAGTTTAGCATCTTTTCCACTGAGTCTTTCCTTCCCAGATTGCTTCCTTACACAGGAAAACTTTCAGATATCATAAAGGACAGCACAGCTCTACAACCATTCCAAATGGGAATGTTAACTATCGGGGCAGTTTTTGCATAATATATTCAAGATCGAATGCAAATAATTTCTAAATTACTATTCACAACTATTCAAATTTTCAAATATCAGAACACCCCTGTTAATGATACTGGCTGCTGGCTTTGATACCAGTTTTGGTGGAAGAAACAATTGGTGAAAATCTTCTACTTTTCACTTGAAGAATTTTTAATTTGAAGATGAAGTCGAAGTTACAAAAGTCTACTATTCGACTTTGAAAATGTGAAGCTTCGCACACCCCTAGTAATAAATACATCATGGCAAACTTAAATATTTGTGAGGTAGTTATTTCGCTTCCCTTTTATGTCTTCGAGAAAGTGTAAATTGGTTATTGGTAATTAGTGGCTTATTAGAAAACAAACAACCTCTCCAGATCAGATGTAAGTGAGCTAAACCTCTTGGGATTCCTGGAGCCTGAAGAAGGCTTTAGTCTGAATAAGACCGGAATTCCTGTGGTGTGTCCGGAGCACCCAAGCCTGCCCGAGAAACACCTCTATCTAGCCAGCATCTTGTAATGCTCATTATTTTGGTGCATCTGAGTAAGACGCCACCCAGGAGGGCTTGAGCGCCACTGCTAGGTTATGGGCATGCCATCCTAATAACTAGAGATAATTATGAGTTAAATCAAATATTTTGCTCTTGCTTATTATCATATGAATTAAGCAAATGTTCAGGAAAGGAGGTGGGCCTAACAGCCAGATTAGACGTCTAACCTGACGGGTACTTCAAGGAGAGTTAATTCAGCCCGCCAAGCTAGTTCGTATCGAAAAATCCCCGGTATCGGTCGGCAGTGCACAACTCGTAACATTCCTAGCAGGCGTATTCAATATTACTCTGTAATAAGACTTGCGGCTAGAAAATCAAAAATGTGTTTATTAAGGTCATAATAAACACACATGACTTGTGCTAACTCCTACCAAGGAGACAGGTTGCTGGAAGAAACCTACGTAATCCAGGTGTAGGCGACCTGGTCCTAGGCTAATCGGGAACTGAACTAACTGACTGTAAATTAATAAATTAAAATCAGATAACTAGTTAACGGGATATTTATACGAGACAGTGAAGTTAAAATTCACTGCTCTAGTAGCAGGATGTGTTGAATGTTCAAGTTACTACAGAAGAGCTTCTGGTAACTGGTAGCCACTGAAGCCTCTGGTAGCTGTGGCTGCAGAAGCCTCTGGTGACGGCAATGGTAGCAGCTGCTGGTGGCTACTGAAGACTATTGCAGACCTGCCAACTTGAAAAATTTGAAATCAAGAAGATTGAAGAATGCTTAAAATAGTGCGTAATCGAGTCGCAGCATTTAATATAAATTTTTTCTGTTCATCAGCTGTTACCGGTATTTTTATGAAAATGTGACATTATTGATGTATATTATGATGATAAATCAAAATAATAATAATTTCTAGATGCAACAATACATACTTCTGAATTTCATGTATCAACTGAGAACACAATAATATTACATATAGCCTGACATACGTATTACTTTTTTTAAGAGAAGAATTCAGCTACTTACCAAATAATAATCTTACACTGCCTGCATATTACAGAGTTACGATATCAAGCAAATTACAACAAAAATTCTGGTAATCATTCAAAACAATTGCCAAACAAAAACATGCACTTTTAACTTGATTTGTAATGTTACTTTTTCCACCATGACAAATAGCTATGTCACAGCGACACATACTACAAAACACACACTTTTCAGCTTTCTCAGATTTCAGAATGAATTGAAACTGCTAAGAATATGCAGATCTGAATACTTGGATGCATTGTGTAATGTTTTTCACACGTCTTCACCTATTAAATATGTGCACCAGATTATGAAGGTAAACTAAAGCAGACATATTACAGGCAAATCATTATAAAAAAGTTTCTTCACACTTCAAAAACTCCTAAAAGACCCTCATTCATCACAACGCAAAATCTCAAACTGTTGTTTTGTTACTACATGGGTGCATGAATATAACAGTACAACTTGTGCAAGTGTTTGCCGATATTTTTAATTTATTGTATTATAACTGCTAACAGATACCCATGACATCTAAAATACAGGAAGCGGTAATTTCACATAAAAATTATATGATTATTTTTGCTAGACAAGCAAGCTGGTGAAACATCAAGGCAAACAGTTTACAAATACACACTGGAGAAACGTGCTGCCTTTGCCATACCTAACCTAGAAATAAGATGTAACAAATTTACTTACCAAAATCCTTTTTACTTTCTTTTGCATCACCTGAATGACAGCTCACTCCCATACTTTACTGCAGCAAAATTAAAAAATCAGGATATATACACCCATCAACTTTATAATACGTTGTCTTTGCGCCAATCAGACATCATCGCATGAAATGCTCAACTGTGCAGTTGATGTACAAATACACCAGCAAAGTTTATGTAACCTTGCTACTATCTATGTAAATTATAGTAGGTATTACGTTAACACCTTTTCAACAACTCTTCATAACCACAAATATAATACGCTTCACATCAATGGACTTTCGTGCCACATGTATTGTCTCATTAAGTAAAACATCTAATTAGTATTGTTAAGCCTTACAGTGGTATGGAAATATAGCATACAAGTACAGACATTTATTTTATAGAAATGCTATTGTTGTGACATGTTCTTCATATAAGTTTATTATTCAGTAAATTATTATTATTATTATTATTTTTTTTTTTTTTTGAGAGGTTATTATTCATATATTCAATATTACGTATTTATTTTCATATTGTTAAGTATTGAGCTACATGTTAATTTCTGTAAGTTGGTAGTATTCATAACAACGTATTGATTATAATCATAAGGAATGCACCCTGATGTAAGCCCTATGTCACACAGGTAAATTCAAATTAGGTAACAGATGCCAAATCGAGTTGTTGAAAGAATGTTCTGGTCACCATCTTGTTTGAAATGGGTTGCTAACGTAACAGGTCAGGTAGTGAGCTCCGTCAGAACAGTGAAAAATTATAATTTAAAAGTGAGTTTGACCCCGGCAAATATGCTCCGTTTTACGTAAATAGCACACAGTGTTTTCAAATTGTCTAAAGAAGGTTAAGGAGCTTTGTAACTTCAAGTATAACGCAGAAATATAAGGTATCTTATCACCGCCATACTAAGTGACCGTTGGTCCAGCGGTGGAGTGTTAAAGACGTTTTCCTGTTGACTACACATTTAACACAACACTTTATTGCTGATCACAAAGTGCCTGAAAATTAGAACTCGTGTTTTACTCTACCTAATTTTTGACATTGCTAGCCAGGAGCATTTTATTCAGTGTAGACACATAGGCAGATTTCTTGTAAAATGTAAAGTGTGAGTATGATTACTATCTGAACATTAACCAAACTTTCTGCGCACCATAACATTTTAATTTTGGTACGAACTTTTAAAACACGACTTATATTATGGTTGCCAAGCACACACACATAATTGCTATTTTTGACAGACATACAGAGTTTTAAATTTAATATTCTAGTCCAGCTGCTATGTGGTATTTGTAGATATTTTGTGCTTACAATATAAAGTTGGGAGAAGTATTTGAATTGAGAAACAATTTTTTTGCATTAAATTCCACTTCACCCTTGGACTTCTTTGATTGATATGCTAGTAGTTAGTTTCCTTATTATTTCCCAGCAAATATTTAAAGTGTGACACATGTATAGCTGTGTGGAGGTGGAGATAAGTCTGGATACAAGGAAACATGCTGGTAAGATGTAAGTCTGTTGATGTTTTTGTGGTGAGTTTTCGTAATTTGCAGTGTGTGTTCTGTCACCTACACATTCAGTTGTTTATTTGCAAACCCTGCCTACATGTTGCATAATAATTACACATATAAATATCTTTCTATTTGTCTTCACATACCTTAAAGAACCACAATTCATTTCAGTGGCTAATACTCACATGTGGGGATTAAATATTATTTCTCACACTATCTATCTTATAGTCTTCACCACAACATAATTCATTTTAGTAGTACCCATGTGTTGTGCTGTAATGAGCCCTAATTTGCATATACAAGCCAGCCTTATGTCCCCAGTCATGCAGTTTCATTCCAGTGGTGCCAATAATGTGAGGGCCTGAACACTACAAAGTGTTGTTTTTGTTTTTGAGTGTGCTCAATTTTTGAGGAAGTTAATAGCCTATGAGTAGGGCCAGCAGAACTAAGTACAGCTTAAGAGAAAAAGTACTGATTGATTATTGTAGAAACGAATATAAAGTCGTTACAATGGACACGAGCAACATTTCTGATCCCACAATACAGCAGGATACAGTGGAGGTTTTAGTCATAGAACCTGGTCACGAGTGAAACGAGGAAGTTAGCTCCGTGTCGAGTGCAGAATAATTTTAGATCGCACCTACAGCCCTACATGAAACTGATAGCCAATTCAACCCAATACTGAGGTTATTACAACAAATGCAAGCTAACATGGCAGACCTAAAAACTAGTATGACAGCACAAGAAGCTAGGCTGGTAGAGCAAATTCAAATTAGCATGACTGAACAAAAAACTAATATGGCAGACCTAAAAGCTAGTATGGCAGTACAAGAAACTAGGCTGGCAGCTAGTATGGCAGCACAAGAAACTAGGCTGGCTGCCACTATGGCAGAGCAAATTCACGCTAGTAGGAACGAACAAACGGAGGCATGGCAACAGCTTAAAGCGGAATTCAAAACAGACATTCAAAACTATATATCTGAAACCACTACTGCACTAAGGGAAGAGCTGAGAACAGAAGTATGCGACAAAATTTTAAGGGCCACCAACAGGCTACAAGAGTCCATTACACTTAATTCATCTCACATGGATAGCTTGTCGGACGTCATCAAATGTACCGACTTGGAACAGGTAGCGGAACAAGTGAAGATGCAAGTTACAGAACACGTAGGGGCAGACCTAACCTCGCTAAGCCAGCATGTTGAACACCGCCTATCGCAGTTCGAGCAAGTTTGCGGCAATGATAAGAGTCAGTCGGATGAGTGTTGGGACAGGATCGCTGATAGAATAAATAAAGTTGAAACGTAGGTTGGTAACTTAAGAAACATAGTTGAAGGAGTTAAAAAAGTTTCTATGGGAGACCTATGACTAAGAGAAGAGCCTAGTGTAGACCAGGCCCAGGAACCTTCAGCATCAGCCTTGTTACAAGCCACATTAAATATTCCGGCACAACCACAGCATAATTCATTTCACACGTACTTTAAAAAAAACCCACAAATACTATAGTATGAACTTCAAATATTTTTCGCTATTTAACACAAGTTCCTTTCAAACATTAAAATGTAATTGTAGTTTATAACCACAAACAACATTGGCATTTGTCTAGCCGCAGTCAGCGTGTGCCGCGTTCAGTTGTCATATGACTGGATGCATGTTGGGTAAGATATTGATCTATGTGCTGCGCCCACACACACTTCAAGGTAACCATTTTTTATTTTTGCAGCATGAACTTACGTATGTTTTTGACAGTTACTGGCACCAGTGTCACCATGATAATGCACCATAGGTACATAAAAACAACCTAAGAATTTTATTTAGTTAAAAACAAGACTAAATAAGACTACATAATAGTGAAACTTAACAGCTGCTGCGTACGCATGAAAGAATTCTTGCATGTGCAAGTTCCTGACTCGCAGAAAAATTCCTGGCATTTTCAGGGTTTGCCGGGTACTCGAGGAAATTCATGGCTTTTCCCCTTATTTTCCAAGTTCCCGGTTAAGTGGCCACACCTTGAATTATCGTGAAAATACGACATATAAGTGACATGTTCACGGAGACTAACAGCCAAGAGCCCGGCCACCGCTATCGCATGAATTTTGTAATCTGGCCGAGAGAAAAATCATAAGATATGGAGAGTTCCCGTAAAATCGTATTGTGCAAACTTTTCCATAAAAATTATGGGAAAATCGTAAGGGCTGGCAGGTCTGCTATTGATGTCAATGCTGGTAGCCGCTGGTGGCTGCCGAAGACCGTTGACACCAATGGGAGCAGCCTCTGGTAGGTTGCTGAAGAGTTCACAGTCGTAAGAGGCCCCAGCACAGGAAGTGGTGGAGCGAGCTCGAAGAACTGGAAGAAATAACTCCCGAACCCGGCCGTACACTGACTTATATAGTCAGAACTGCAGGGTGCGGCAGCGGGCCATGGGGGGACGTGTGACATCCCTATGCTGTGAGGCCAGAGTGGGAGGTAAGAACACTCTAGTCATCACCTGGCTTCTGGAATGTTTGGCAGCACTTAGCCATGCCCCGAGGTGGCTGACAGCTTGTAGGCACTCAGCGCAGGGGGTAAGCAATGAGTCATAATCGTTTAAGGAGGATGAAAAAGTGGGCACACGTCAACACATCACTCATATTTTCTACTAATAATATTTGTCATTATTTAATACTATATAAAATTTCAATGAGTACTTAAAGTGAGGTCACTGTTAGTTCTTATAACAAATAATGTCTTCAGTACAATTGTACTCACTCTGGAACTACTACATTTGTTGACAATTGTATATAAATGCCATTGTTGATTACAATCACACATGTAAAACATCAATTACTATTTTAGACCTCAGTTGGAGCACTGAAAAGCTAAAGCAACCATTAAAGAGGCCTGTATCGGAAAGTAGTAGAATCAATTTGGAAGAACACTTTACACCAACCACACTAATCATTACAAGAATATGTGACATAAATATCTATATAGACTCTGAAAGGTAGTGACGTGACCAAAGATAGTAGACCAGATGTTGTAATGGCAGCTCAAGCATGGTCTTGCTATGAATGTAATCTTAATGTGACATAACTGTGAGTTAACAAGAACTTGTAATGTACTGTGTAGTAATGAGTATCAGTGAAGTGTTTGATAATGGTTCATAGTGTGTCACAGTTATTACACTGTGCAGTCGCAAAACAAACAGACGCACAAATGGATGTCGGAGAGATGAGACATGGAAGGTTAAATTTGGGTGTAGTGAGATTGGTAATGAGCCCACAGGGATCAAGAAGGAATACATTAAAGCCACCAAAATGAGTGATATTTACAGGCAACATAGCAGAGAACTTTAAGAAGTTTAAACAATTGTTTAATTTGTACATGCTTGCAAGTGGTGGTGCAACTCAACACCAGAGGTAAAGAGTGCAAATTTACTTCATGTGATAGGTGAAGAAGCACTAGACATTTATAACACCTTTAAGTTCACCGATGAAGAATGAAAGGATTATACCAAAATCATGGATGCATTCGAGAAGTACTGCATACCGAAATTGAATGCCAGTGTGGCGAGGCACATGCAATATTTGCAGGAACCAATAACATGGTGAGACAATTTATCAGTATGTGATGGAACTAAAAGCTGGAGACATGCGGGATAGTCTCGTGGAGATAAAATCATCAGTGGAATTTGTGATCAGAAAGTGAAAAATTAATTACTCAATAGGGCGTACTGATAACTTAAAATGCGAGAAGGCAATCTGTATTCGCAAAATGGCAGAACTGACAAAAATTCAAGTATTAGTGGTGTCAACTAGCGCAGACTTGGTGTGGGAGCCTGTGTCCAGGGACCTGGATCACATACAACCAGTGCGAAGCAGAAGGGACCAGTCGACACAGCAAGAACACCGAGGGATACCACCAGCGGCTGTAAACAACAATCAGCAGTTGTCAAGAAATGAATGTCCAATTGGCAGAATCTCGACGAACCCTAGGGAACAAGTAGACAGCACCATGACATGGAGAAGGCAGCCACAATAGGTATCAAGGCAGTGACAATCAAATTGAGTCTTTGAAATGTGGTAAGAAATCAGAAACAGTGTTTCAATCGTAACAGTTATAATCACTTTAGTGCACAATGTAAAAAGAGAAGGTACATCAAGTCTGTAGAATTTAGCCACAGCGGGTGGAGCCAGACCACATAAATAATGTAGGCACTTCCAGTGTACACAATGATTACCATGATACTATGTTTTTAGGGGCTGTCATTGATGACAATCAAATTCTGTATCACGTTGGTTTGGTTACAAGGTCAGAATGGACAATGAAGGTTGTAATCAAAGGAAAATTTGTTGTGTTAAAGATAGATAGTGGGGCTGATGTAAATTGCTCCCTAACAAAATTACTGTCAAGCTTGGGGTGGTAATTATGCAATTGGCATCACAACACAGTAATTTTAATGGTTTGAAAATTTACGTCATTGTTAAGTGTCTGGCTTTGATCATGGTAAGGTAAGAATAGTAGAATTTCAAGCAGCAACATTACCTGATAGCATTAAACCCAATTTAGGGTTATCAATGATGCTAGAATACCAGTTGGCAGTCCAGACATATGTAGCAAGACCGGGTGTGAGGCAGGAGAATGTAGAATCTATAACAAATGCTTCTGAAGTTAGAGAGGTGGTAGGTCAGTACATACACTTGTTTGGAGGGATTGGGGCGTTTAATATATATATACAAGATACAAATGAAGGAGAATGTAGCATCCCACATAGCAGCCACACGGATAATAAAATTTCACCTACCGTATTAGAGGGTTTGAAAAACGAGTTATGGAAAATGGAAAATTTAGGAGCAGTGAAGGAAAATGAGTGAACCTTTAGACTGGGTCAAAGATTTATTGATAGTTCAAAAATATGACAAATCATTCAGACTGTGTTTAGATCAATTTCCATTAAATATTGCTGTAAAAAGGGAAATGTACCAGTTGCCTACTTTTGAGGAAATTGCGAGCAGTATGTCAAATGCTAAGTACTTCTCAGTAATTGATGGATACAAAGAGTTTTGGAACATCAAATTACATGAGGACAGCCAAATTGCTCACAACGTTCCAAACACCATTTGGAAGGTATTGCTTCACTCACTTAGACCCTACTGTAGGGCTTCTGTAGTACATAACCAAAATAAAAAATATTTTAATGTCAATTAAAAAAGGAAGGTTTGTGCCTTCTGAATTACTGATGTAACATGCAAAGTTAAAACAGTATATAATTATACAAATCTATTCTTTCCTGTAAGCATAGCATTGCAAGATACTCCTACATTTAAGTACTCTTATCTTTTAATTATTTTACTATGAACTTATGACAAACTTAAATGACAACTATAATTCAAGAAACTGATGACATAATATAAAAATATGATTGTTTCATTTATTGTACATTTTAAGTGCTTTACAGACGACAAATGTACTAACGTACTCTCCATTATACCAATATCTATTTTCCTTGCTTGCATTACCACAAAGTTAAATTTTTCTGTGCTGAAATGCACACACTAAAAATAAACACCAATGTATTTGAACCAACCTCCATTATTATATTCAGCAGAGTAGAGACCAATGGCTGGAACTTCAATGACATCTTGCAGCATTTTGCTGGCCACAGAAGTAATGGCAAGAATCTGGTTTTGTTGCGGACTGCACCACAGCAGCAGACTGTGGCGGCCTACGCGATCTCTTCCAAACCAAACACACTTGGCCCCTGGGTCCCAGTACACTATGCTGAATGGACCTCTCACAGCAGACATCACATGGAGGAACGAATTGAATGACAACTCACTTGACAGAATTTCTGTATCTGACTCGCTCCTGTACCTAGCCTACAAACAGTTACTACTACAACAGCTGACCAAAAGAGAACATGTGGTCATTTTGCACTTCTGATCACTTGTGAAAACTCACTTTACATTTTGAAAACAGAATTTTTCAAAGTACAATTTTTTTTGTGTCAAATATGGAATAACAAAAAATTCAGGTACAGTTTGAATTTTGGAATTAAATTCATAATGTGTAAAATTTTCAAGGCACACATCAAGAAGCAGCAATCAATAAATGCTATATACATTTGTTTTAGAAGACAGATATTTTAATGATAAAGCAGCAATCTTCACATAGCATGATTCAGTAACATTGTGTGTCAGAATATAACTGACGATACTGTTACAAGTACCTGCATGGCCTCATGCCCTTTCACCTGTAACTGGAGAAGGGAAAGTAGAGCTACAAATGAGAAGTGAAATGCTAACACGTACTGCGATAAGGCTATTGGAACCGATTCACTCCTGACCCTGGAAGACTAGCTGACTTGGTTAATCATGCATTTTCTGGTCATTACCCCCCTTAATTTGTCACACTGTACGTTCACTGACATCACATGGTCTCACTGCCAAATTGTTAATTTTGTTTAAAATGTATACTTTAGTGAAATTCTTTGTTTGATAATTTAGTAGGGGGAAAAAAAAACTACTACACACTTAAGATTATAGATAGATCTTGTTTGTGAACCACTTCCTTTCTGCAACTACAGGTGCTGACACAAGGTTAGTTTACCACCATAATTTCTAAGCAAACTTTAAGCATAAGCAACTAAGAAACTGAAAAACAATGAGGAATGTTCAACGTCCATCGTGGTACTGGAGCTATAGAAAAGAGCAGACTCCAACACTGGATGGAATGAGTAGCTGGGCTACATATTATCTTGTGTCGGCTAAACACTAGACAGACTACATTATCACCTGCTTCAAAGAAGAATGAGCACATTTAGATATACCACCGAAATATGGTTTTCTATCAGGGAAAGAACAAATAATATCCTCTATTCTGAAAAATAGTAATGATTTTATGCTGTAATGCACTCTTCTTAATAATGTAAAACAGGAAAGGATAAAGATACATACTTTAGATTTTCACCTATATATTCAGCTAAATGAGCATCTTGCAAAAAAGTGACTGAATTTTAATAAAATATTTCACAATGTTTTGAGCTCATCTGAGAAACATTTTGCTCGAATCACTGCGGCCACTACAACACAGCGAACTAGGCAACAGAGCAAAGCCATGATAGGCTACTGGCACCAGCTGCTAGAAGGAGCGCCACTGATAGACTAACCTTGAGCAGCCAATAAGTTCTGAGCCTGGTGTAGTTGCTAAGCAAGTAGTTCCACTCCCACCAGATGTGGAAGACAACACCTGCTCTTGACAAGCTACAGCTAAACATGCCAGAAGATAGCCAAAGATGATAACGTGGTACAGGGCTTTGGAGAAATGACGCCAAAAGAATATTACTGGATAGTTTCCATAAAATGCATATTTCAGTGAATTCTATATAGGACTATGAATAAATTATAAGTGACAGGTGCTTTAGATTTCAATGCATTCACAGTATCAAAAGATATCCTAGACTAAAATTATATACAACATATTAATTATCTCAATAACTGGTATTCAACTCACAACTTTTATTTTAGATAAAGAGAAGAACATTAACTTTATGTGTACTAATTAACACATAGTGACCACTAGAATCTTACATTTGCAGTTTAATGATTATGAACACTCTTCCAACATGCAACGTAATAAACCCTTCAACATTTCAAGATTGAAGTACAGATCCCTACTCAAGAAGATCCAACTCTCGTTAAATTTACAACTTTTAATAGAATTTAAATTAGGAAAAACAAAATAAAGCAGAACATTTGACAATCAATAATCAATCAAATTTCCCTGTCTGCTGTCACATAATAAATAACTTTGGCAGCCAAATGTGATTTAATATTGCAATTTATGACTGAACCTCCTAATCCTTTATGAAACTCATCGCCGAAACAAGAGTCTACAACCCTTATTTTGAATTTACTAAGTGACAATTTCAGACCAAAATCTTTAATGTATTAATGTGATCAACCAACAAGATTAGTTTAAAGCAGTCGTTCTTTTCTCCGGACCACTGGTTTTTTAAATTGTTCGTAGTACATCATGTAACCCTGTAACTTCTTAGCACTGAATTATCTTGGATTAGAACGGGAAATTTATAATTCCATCAAATTTAAAATTAACCACAATTTTTAAGTTCAACATATCTCACATAAGGGTCATAGTTCTGCATAATAAAATGTTGCATCACATTTCACTACATCAAATGATTCAATCGTACTTGAATTGTTAATGGTGTAGACGTCCATTCCAAATCATTTTAATAGCTAAAATTCTTGCACATCACTGTGGAACAACCTCCACAACATATACCACTTCTCACTCAGGACATCTGGCTTCGATGAAAGAGTGTTGATCTCATCCTTTGCAATGTCAGTCGGTAATCCTATGACCAGCTATAACTGACCTTTTTAAATTGAACACTCCAAATTCTTAAGATAAAGAATACCATAACAAAATGATTCTTTTGCAACCATTTTTCAATAACAATTCTTTCATGGGAAACAAAATTTGTGTACATTGAAAAGAAAAATTAAGCACTGCAGATCTAAGCTTGTTAAAAAGGAGAAATACTTAATAATTTACTCAGATTTTGTTTAGTGAATGGCTAATAACACAATCATGATTAAAATATACAACTTACCAGAATTTCTGTAACGTAAAAAAAAAAATGAAATAAATATAAACCAGTGACAAATAATATATCTACTTCTGGAGGGGTTATAAAACAACATAAAACAAAAATAATGATTTTTTTACAGCACACACTAGACACCTGTAACAGACACAATGTTATGCAAACAAGCATGGGGCAATCTGTTTTTTTTTTTTATACAGATAGTGACTTTTTTATCATTGATTATTATTATTGATTAGCAAGTATTTTTACATTTTTTTAAATATACAGTTGAATTCTCCAAACACAAAATACCAAATAACTGCCATATTTTAAGGTATTTTCTCTCCTCAGAATATTATTATGATGAGGATTTCAGCAATTTGTTTGTTTAAAGTCTGTATTTTGTGTTGGAGAGAGGTTATTTAGCTAGACCAATTTTTCATTAAGGACAGAGACATTCATAATTTACGCAAACATACTTTACAGTGAATTTAACAAAATAAATCATTTTGGTTATGTAAATATGCCGTAAATTTAATAGGATTTTTGATACTGTTTTCTATTTGATATTTTACTCTACGTAAAGTTTAAAAAAGTTCTGTATGTTAATCTTAGTTATTTTACAGCCACCTAAATATGTATTAAATATGACTGCTGCATTTGCTGATAGAAAGTACACTCCCTGGTACTAGATGTTTGCATATACAAACAATTGAATGGAAATCAGCAACATAATAGATGTCAAGTACTGACCAGGAACACAACTGGTGTTAGTTACACTGAAAACTGTCATTAATAATGCTTTCTTTCTTTTTTTTTTTTTTTATATCCAATCACTGTTTCACATAATAGTGACACCCAAATTTTCAAGGACATTTGTAGTATAAAATGTGTGACCATTATGCAATGAAATAAGGTATGTAATTATTACAGAGGTGCTGACAATATTAAATTATAGTACTCCATGAAAGCCATGAGATTGAAAGACTAGCCAAGCTATAAAGTAAAGTTACTCACCATCTCCCCTCCAAATACATCCCCATTCCACAGAAGAACACCCCCACTGGCATTTACAAGAGGCTGTGTTGTGATGTTACAACCCTGAGTCCACAGCACACTGCCATTTAGCTGTACGGTACAGTCATCTTCAATGTGGAGTGAAATGGAGGAATACATGTCTGGTCCCCTGCGTTTCAAGGCATCCTCCAGCTCTGCCTGCAATGGTTGATTGTTCAGGTGAAATTAAACATTCAGCATAGAGATAAGAATTGAGGGTTGGAAGGTGAGTGAGAAACTGTAGCACACACATTGTGTAACGTTCACATCACAGTGAAAGAAATTAAGCTTGAAACTAATATTTAGAAATAAACTGTCATCATATAATATTAGGTAGCTATTATACTTTGTAATTTCATGTGTAATATGATTAGGGGTGGGCGAAGCTTCAAATTCGAATAGAATATTTTCAATATTCTGCTTCGTATTCAAAATCAAATTTTTGCTTCGAACTTTGAAACAAAAAATACTTTTGGGCAACTTAAATTATTTATTTTTATTCACCCAAACAGCAAAAGATGACAATGTGCGCTTAATAATGTCAACGATTTTATCCCACGTTTGCCAAACACATGGTTAGTGAAACATGAAAACATAACCTCAACTCAACAGAATGCCCACAAATTAGTCCAAACTGCATTCAGTGTAAAATAATAGTCAGTATCTAATTTTACTCAGAATATAGCAAAATGGAATTATCTGGGAAAAATATTTTTATATTATTAAACACTTCATTAACTTTCCAAACTTAATTTGGCACCTCACATTTTAATCTGTATTACATGTTTATTTTCCTCATGTACAACAGAGTTTTGCAGTGTGATAAATATGATACTAAACTGCAAGTTTTACAGACTTAACTGCTGTGAAAAGTGTGAAATTGAACCCTCTGCTATTCAAATCTCACTTTCCAATAATGTAATTTAAAAAACTGGAAATTGTTAATAAAATACAAGTGTGGTTTCATGCCAGAAGTATTTTATCGACCCTTTACGTACGCGACTATGATTTGATGAATCAAATTTAATCGAGAAAATTGATTTTTCCACGTATTCACAGACAGATTTGAAAGTTTGTCATATGAACAAAAAAATAACTGTACGTCATGTATTACATAACTTGAGCCATTTTGCTTACCAGCAAAGCGCTTCCTCTTTGGAGCCATTTGAAAATTAATCGGATTAGGATTAGCCATTAATCTGATTAGTCCTTAACCTGCAAACTCTATTTTTAGACCATCCCATTACCATGTCATCCACCTTGTGAATTAGAACCCGCCTGCCCCTACTACTACTACTCAAACGGATTATTTCTCTGGGCGACATCAGATAAGGGGATCCTTGTCAAAGTTGACAGGTACAGTCTCAGCACTACAAAAATACGTCCAACTATTGGACATACTGTATTTAAGCATGAAAAGTATTTGTCAAAATCCTCGGTGTTATGGCATGCCAATTTTGGAGGATCAACTGCTTCTTGAGTAAAACAATTATGAATAGAAACCCATAGTAATGTTGTGCATGTAACATAAAACATTTATTTGTTATCTGCCTTTTACCTATCTTGTAAAAATGTATGTATTGTAGTTATTAATTTTATAAAAAAAAAAAAACATAATTGGTGCAATGTATATAACACTAATAAATGTATATAACACACAATAAAACACTTTTAATGGACATTCAATTCAATATTCAATTTGAATTCGTGAATATTTTAACAAATTTGCTTCGAATTCACTTCGAAAAAAAATATCCAACTTCGCCCACCCCTAAATATGATGTACATATCACTTTACTCTTGGCATTTCTCTTGGAAATAACATGGATTCCAGTTGCCTTTACAGTACTTCACCAAAACTGGTTGTATGTGTCTGACTCCACAACCCAAAATGCACAGGACTTGGGTCCTGGAGATGTATATAATTGCAAGAAATAGTGTGGTATACAACACAGATAATAACTAAGTTATAACTATAACAACATGGCATCAATGACATCACAAATATTTCACAGTTTTCCCACCCTTCTCACACATCCTAATGGGGCATTCATGGGAATGTGGGGATTTTTCAGGCGAGAACACCCATTTATGCCAGTATCGCAAAGAACACTTGAGCAAATGGGCTGAATTGTACTATAAGATACCCATCTTGGCATTATATAGTAGACTTTAACTCATTCACTTAAGTGAACATGTGATACACTCGAGTGGATGGGATCAGATGTACTACTGAACCCAATATCATGTTTTGTTTTGGGAAATACACTTGGACCCCATCTGCTCTATTATACAACACAATACAAACAAAACCTAAACACAGACAGTTGGGATCAGGTGTACTACTCAATACCGGCTTTGATATGGAGAAATACACTTCAGCCCATCTGCTCTAGTATACAACCTGATACCTACCAAGCAAAACCTAAACACACATCAGTAGAGCCCCTGTAATATTTAGTGGAGGCACCAGATAGTTTACTTTCATTGATTACTACTGGAGATCACACCTACTCTCCCTCTCTGTAACATTTGGTTTGGAGCGTCGGGTGCCCTATTGTTTCTGTTAGGCGGTACCTAAGGGTATAGTATTGCACCAATGAGTAGAAAACAATTAATAATAATTATAAGACATCATGCGTAAATTTGTTTGTCTGCTACATGTGTGAGCTACAAAGGTGAGTGCTATATGCAAATTACGTCTAGTTCCCAAGCCCGAGAGTCGTAGGGCAGACGTATTCTTCTATGGTAGAACACATTACAGTTTCACATATTAATTTTAATAAATATTGACAGCCATACCCACTTAACACAAGCACAGTGTATTGTTACAAGGTAGGGAGGAGGGATAAAATTTAGAATTATAAAAATTGAAAAATGAGCCAACACCAAAATCTAACCAGCGAAGCCTCCACCATGTGCTGTAACTGTTAATTGGGCAGGGCCAGCACGATACCCTTTACCCCAAATACTTACTTGAAAACAAGAAAAGGATAATTTAACCCAAAAAAAATAGGGAGGTAATGGGGAGTTATGGGGGTTTTTACTTGGTCTTTTACTCTGTTTTTACTTGGTCAGAAAGCAACAAGATATCGCAACCGCTTCATGGGCCTGACTCTAACAAAGAAGCAATGCAATGATGTATTTACCTTAATTAAACTATCCTTTATCAGGCACCCAGTGCCTAAATACTATGCTAAATACCAATCTTAATTGTGAGGGTCGAGAGCTGCAATGAGAGGAGGGTTTTCATAACTAACAAGAAGAAAAATATTATTTAAAAAAATATAAATGTATATTTATTTAAAACAACAATCATATAAATAAGTAACAACAAAAAGAAACAATTTAAAACAAATAACAGTTTAAATTATTACAAAATCGATTAACATTTAAATATAAAAGGCTATGAAAGGTCAAAAAAGTAATTGCTGTAAGTATTTGGTTAGCTGTTATTCAAAAGAATGTAAGTTTACAATCATCACAAGAAAAATTTATATAGAGAATAAATATACAAACAATTCTAAATTCCTGAAACACACTGGCCTACCCAGCGTTTGATTGAAGAAGAAAGAACAAACAAGTAAGAAACAGAATTTACTGTAGGGCTAACAGGATGGGGTAACTAGGGGTATAGTAGGTCTAACACTGTCGAGGCAATGCATAATGGTGTTGAATTATTGGTAACTTAGCTGTTGAGTTAGTAGTAAGGTAAGTTACGTTTCTGGTTTGGCAACTATGCTTAAAAATTAGTTGTGCTCAGAGTGCATCACATAAGGTTGAGGAGTTTTTTTTTTGTGGTGTGTTTTTGAGGTATCTTTTTGTGTCAGGCATGATAGGCTTGGAGTGTTGCTCTCAGAGGAGTTTTGAACCAGTCAGGAAGTGATGTGAGATGACTGGAGTATTTTCCGACCGGGGATAGGACAGGGAACTTTGATTAAGGAAACTGTGGGAGAGACAAGGATGAAGGACATGTGGAATGTGGGGTAGAGAAGTTACAGGATCACACACCAGCTGGGAAAGTGGCAGAGATTGTGGTAAAGTCCTGCATTATACTTCGGTTGGGACACCGAAGGTGGCTTTATATGTTTTGAGGTTATAAGGCAGTAGGCCATGGTAAAATTTACTCCAAACCAGGTGTTCTAAATTATTGTCAAGTATGTGGGTTGTGTTAATGTTTGTTTTTGGTTTGTTTAAGTGAACTTGGGTTAAGGGTCTGCTGTGCCATTGCGAAGAAGGAACAGCCCAGTCACAGACTGGATCAGCCGAGGGATGGCTGGACAGAAAGGGATGGAGATTGGGCACCCTCACTCTGCACATGGCCAACTGCAAGGTAGTTTGTGGGGAAGAACACCCTGGAGTGTTTCTGGTCGCATGGGATCCACAGAGTGTGAGAATATGACCCAATAACCCCTACTGCTTGTGTTCCTCTGTTCATCAAGGTCCGTTAGAATGTTTATGTTAGAAGGAAACATAGGCTTCTCTGTTGCAAAAATGTTCACTCATATTTGGTCCGGTAGTTATTTTGAAAGGTAATTATGAAATCCCCCCCCAATGTTTCACAGGGGCCATATGCCAAAAACGTAATTTTTTTTTGTTAGGGCAACTGTTGTAAGGTTTGTTGAATGTGAAGTATATGTGTATTTAATTGCCCTTGTTTAAAGTTGAAATGTACTATGTGTGAAATGGAAGTTAAAGGTACAGTAATGAGCACAATTATGATTTTATGGCTGTGTAATATAAGTTTGCAGGTTGTGTGTAAATAATGGAATTTTTTTTTTGGATAAGGAATTTACAAAGGGTGTTTTTAGGCCTAGTTATAATTATGTTGTTAATTATTCCTAGAGTGGAAGCTGTTAGTCTAGATGCTATGTTAGGCCTAGAGATTTGTGTTACTGTGTTTATTATTCTGTTGACAGTAGTGTTTGTGTCTTGTGTACTGTGGAGATGTTTTAGTTTAAGTAGGATGAAAAAGGGTGGAGTCTGTTCTGATGTACAAGAAGTACAGGCAGGTAACCCCCATTAGGAAGAGCATAACATTGATACATTTTTTTTCTCTCTCTGATTGTTCATTAAATTGGGTAAGATTAATTCGAAGTAACCAAACTTTTTCTAATTTTCAATACTTATCTGTTAATGAACACAGCTTTAAAAGTTAAATATCTATGTCTTATACTATTTTTATTGTTGTTATCTTCTTTTTAAACATTTTTGTTAATTTAAAAAAAAAAAATTTCTTTCTTGTTGATAAGGACCCCGGTCTTTCTTTTTTTTCCCTATGGTAAATCTCGACATCTCTCTCTCTATAATTGTTGTTATGTACTGGGTTATAGGTTTAAGGTAATCTATGTTAGTGGCATTTTCTTCATCGCATTGTTTGTGTGTCAGAGTCAGACCCATGAAGCGATCACGGAATCCTGTTGCTTACTGAGCAAGTAAACCCACCTTTCCCCCATAACCTCTGCCCTTTTGGTTTAAATGAGCCTTTTCTGGTTTTAAAGTAAGTGTTAGGGTACATGGTATCATGGTGGCCGTGCTGAATAAAAGTTACAGCACATGGTGGAGGCTTCGCAGGTTAGATTTTGGTGTTGGCTCATTTTTCTATTTTTGTAAGTCTTTCCTCTCCCTACCTCCTCCTCCTCCCCAACTCTCCCGTAACCATATTGTATAAATAACATCCAAGCCAACGTCATACAGAATAGTTTTAAAAAACACGAGCAGTGCACACATCTCTAGCAAACTTCCCGAGAGGCTAGATCTCTCAAAAGATAAACGCCAGTACAGCTGACCTACTTGCAAAGGAGATGAAGGTGAAGGGTACGGCAATACTAGTTCCAACATTGCCACTATGGGATTCATGTTGATGACAAGACATTTGTTCCTTACCGCCCAGGCAGATCACAACTGCTTAATATGGCAGCCCGCGAAGGTATACATACAACCATTGCAAATAGCAACTTCACAGTTTGCTACAGAACATATCTATGAAGCTATCAGAACACAACAAAACATAGTTAGATCTCGTCCATCACACACAACATCACACACAACACCACACAAATGCCTCAACAGGTGAATGACTGCTACAGATAGTTTTGTCAACGACTCACGCAAACAGAGGTTATAGCAAATTTCCATCACCACTCGCCTCGCATATACTCACGTTAACATTATCACAATCTTACAAATTCTAGCATATAAATATATATAATTCTTTTTCAAGATTTAATTTATTTCCTAAATTGGTACGTACACAATAAAGTAAAACCTACTACATTACAATTCCCGTCAACATGTGAACCAACATATCTAGGGTAAAAAGTAAATATCCATTCTTACTACACTTCTTTCCTAACACATACCAACCCCATAATCAACCAGTTTTCGTTAAGCTTTATTAACTCTATAAACCATTTTGCAATGTGACAACCAACAAGTCATGAACATATACCAAGAATTACACTATTAATTCGCAGTTGTTTAAAATTTTTTTTCTATACCCAAAAAATTCAGATCTCTCTCCACACCATCATCTCGTTCTCTAAACATTATTCCCTCACAAGAACTTTTAGTGGTAAAACACACAAAGCTCATATGCAATCGCTGAAAACTTTGTGTAAATAATAAAAAGTAGCTCCCCAATCATTATTATTACATCATTAAAACATAAAAGAATACATAAATAGTCACAAATATATACTTCACCACCACCACCACCACTTTCTTTTTTTATCCACATCCCAAAATGTCAGTGGTTCGTTTTCTAGAAACAGAGATCTCACCACTAACACCATATTATTAATTACATATGTCAATTAGTACTCCCCAACACTCAATCATAATTAATGACATATCAACTAGAGTTGTTCCAATACCAATACTAAGTATCAGTATCAGCCGATACTTTGCCTTTTCCCTATGTATCTGTATTGGGTATGGTATCTGGCCGATACTTTAGTATCGGTTGTAGACAATGAAGTAAGGTTAAGAAGAAAACACGTTATATAGAATTTGATGCCGTCAGGTGAGACACAAGACTAATGATGACACAAATACTTACGGGTAATATGGGCGCCAGTGGTGCTTCCTAATCACCGTACTATTGAGACTCAGGGTTCTCAGGAATGCTGGGGATTCTGTGTGTCCATCTCACCCATGCGTACTAACAAACACGTAGGCAATACTAAACTTTTACTAAACATTATATTGAAAAAAAAAAAAAAAAAAAAAAAAAAAACCCATAATAAAATACGTGTGGCCAGGACACTGTCACTACTGAATAAAAGAAGTAGGTTACTGATGCTTACTTTAATTGTTACTAGATATACACATAAACGTGTCAATGAAATTATTATTATCTCGGTCATGACTACACAATTCGGCTTGGGTGCTCCCCAGCACACAATTAATCTAGCGCATGCCTAGACGGATCTCATCAAGGTTCGTGAAAGTACAGCCTTCACAAGGAAAGAGGGCCGACAGCCGCTAGGGTGGACTGACGGTTTTTCCACGAAGACAGGACACTGTGAATTACAAACGAAACCGTTGACGAAAACATTAACACGTGTGATTACTCAGTATCACTAATGCAAAATCGTCTGGGCTCGCCCGCCAGCACGTGGGTAATGTGGTTACAGCCTATACACAGAGCCAGCTAGGACGGGAGTAATTGTACCGTACACAATTACAAAATTACATAAACACTCAAAAGATACATGAAACAAGATGGGACACGAGATGATTGTTCACAATAAACACACACAAGTGTGAAAACAAGTTTAGATGGCGCGGATGCCACTGGATGATGTTCGTAGCGGACCATGTGGTACGGGCGGAATTGCAATATTTCCTTGTGAAAACAGGAAATTAACTTCAGACAAAATATTATTCTGAGCGAGAAAATTATTCTCTTTACAATTTAAGCGATTGCAGGCGTGTAGCATGCCTTGATGGCAACATCAAACATTAACATGACCACAAAGTCAAGTACAAAAACCATCAATTTAAGTGAAATTAAACGGAACCCTGACAACATTTAACATCGAACACTGAATAAAATATTGCGCATACGATATTACATAGATAAGCTCTCAAAACGCAATGATGGCGTAGACAAATACTTGGCGTCGATCAGCCATGTGGTTATAGGCGATGTTGCCTTAAAATATTCAAACATGGAAAAAACCTAGAATACATACATAAAAAACAAAACCCTTAAAATTGCGTGTAGTAACAATGCAGCAATTACAACGAAACGCCACTAACATAGGCAGATGCCGCCTGACTCAAGTTGTGCGGGTCCCGTGACCTCTCAGACATCTTTTTCCTCTCTCCTCGATTAAATACCACAAGGGCGAAATAAAATAGCAAGGCGGAAGCATAATGCTGAGGAAATGTCTGGCAAAACGTACGCGAGCAAAGGTTAACCAGTAAACTAAATTGACTATTGAAACCTACATCAGTGAACAAAATATGTAGTGCGTACTTGATAGTGTCTTACCTCGCCAGAACTCCACCACAGACTGTCCAGAGACAAGCGTTGCACGGACCTACCATAGCTGCTTACGGGATTCACATAAGCGGAAGTGCTATGCACGCTGAGTAAAATATTTTATTACTGATAATCAAATGGCACAAAATAAGCTAAATACTGTTTTGCATTTTACAATTTTCTTATGAATTTTTCATACTATTTCAATGTTTCTTTATGAAAGCGTTCATGCCAGAATATTTGTGTTTTTAATCTCGGTACTACGGGCACTTTGAATATCATAACCAAGCAATTTTAAAATAACAACAAGCACTTCATAACATTTTAAGACATATTAAATCCTGCAAATACAAATACATTTTACACTTAAAAATAGAAGTTATGTTAAAGTTCAAAATATTGGCCTCTTTCCGCACATGCAGGCCACGTGACACATGCGTGGTGAGCGCCATCATGGGCTCTAGCGCCGCTAACTGTTAGCCGGTGTCAAACAACACCTCCTTCGAAGGCCAAAACGGTGCAAACAATGATACATTGCTCTGGCCGGCTCTACACAGCTGGTTGCCGGTTGAGGGCAAAGAAAACATGGCTTCGGAGGTCGTCAGTTTCTTCGGCATTTACAGGGGGTAGGGGTGTAAGTAGAAACAACATTGTGGGTCAGTGGTGGTGACTCGGCTCGCCTCTTGCAACTGCTGTGTTGCACTTTGTTGACACGCGACACCACACTCACTGCCCTACTAGTTTCCCCAAACCCTTTCAAACTCTCTTGCCCAATTAGGCTCCGAAAGTCATCTCGCCTTCACATGTATTATCAAAATTGACATTTACATTTTGGTTACAAACAAAAATTCAGCTGTGCGCTGGGGAAACCACATAAAACTCAACTCACTGACACTGGTTGTGTTGACATTTACGTGTGCACATATGTTACCACTTTCTTCGTGTACACTTGGAAACCCCTTAAATTCGCTCTGATTTGTTGTGTTGTTACATGCATTAACAGAAAAACCCAGAAACTGTGTTGCGGTACTACTTGTTTCCATCTCCTCACTACTAGGTGTTAAGTGTTCAGTTGGTGCAAAAACCTTAAATAAGGGTTCATTACTTTGGCTGGGTGTTCCTGTGTTAGTGTTGTTGTCTTCCTCAGTGTCCGAATCTAACTGTAACTGACGATGCGGATTGGGAAGAAGCACTACCACCTTGCCATGCAATACCAACTAGAGAAACACAAATTCTCGGTGTACAAAACAGTGTTGCCACACCACCCAGCAAACCTGTTTCATTGAATGTACGGGACGTGTTATGAGAGGTAAATACTGTGCCACGTGGTACACAGAACACTGGAGGGTAGTGGACCGAGAGATATAAACCAAACCACCTGGTAATTGTGCACGTTGGTGATCATATGTGCCAAAGCAGAAACTGGAACTTGTACTTAAGTATACATGGGACGGTTTGGAGCATGGACACCCGGGATCCGAGCAAACACAAAGAAGTATGCAGAAATTTTTTCATTGGCCAGGGATTCAGGGAGATATCAGGAAATATGTACAGAGCTGTGTCACATGTAACAACCGTAAGCCGCAGAGAGCAGACGTTGACGCTCCACAACAGCCAAGGCTGCCAACCGAGCCATTCAAAACCGTAGCTATTGTCATCATGGGCCCGTACCCACATACGAAAAAGGGGAAAAGATTTCTGTTTGTTGCCACAAATTTGTTTACTCATTGGACAGAAACATTTCCCATCAGCAATGTTCGTGCGCACACAGTGGCACAAGTAATGCAGAACCAGTTTTTCCTGAAGTGGGGACACCCCGAGTATTTGTTGACTGACAATGGAATACAGTTTGTAGGGCAAAAATGGAGGGAGTACTGTACCAGGTGGGGAACAGAACACCGTACTACCCCAGATTACCATCCCAGGGCTAACCCCACCGAGAGACGAATCCTAGACTTAAAACTCCAATTAACTGTCCAGTTAGGCGAGGATCATACTAGGTGGGCTGAATTGATCTCGGAGGTAATGTTTTGCCTACGGAATAGAGTGAACACGGCAACCGGTAAAACACCCGCCGAGATGGTACAAGGTCGCGAACTCTGTGCCCCCAAAGCACCCTGCGAAAACCTGCCCAGATCACCTAAACAAATCGCCGAACACCAGGCGCAAATACATGAAGAAACCACGGCTAACCAGCTCAGTCATTGTAATGTATGGGTACCGGATAGCAAGAGGCCGCCACCCGAACTTGTACCCGGGATGTATGTATATGTACGAGAAAACCCGTTATCGGCCGGGGCGAAGAAGTACTGTGCTGGACTGGCACCTAGATGGACAGTGCCAGTGAGAGTAGTGGAAAAGATGGAAAATTCCACGTATCTAGTGAAATTGGGACCCAGACGTGTCATGAAACGGCACCGTGACGACCTGTGGATAGCCTAACCGCCTATAGGGAAGACAGGCAAGGAAACTATGTTACACCCAGTATCACAGCGAATTTGGAAAATTTCACCAGGGAATACACAGAAAAACAACAACACATACACTGAGGAAGACGACAACACGTACACTGAAGAAGACAACAACACTAACACAGGAACACCCAGCCAAAGTAATGAACCCTTATTTAAGGTTTTTGCAACAACTGAACACTTAACACCTAGTAGTGAGGAGATGGAAACAAGTAGTACCGCAACACAGTTTCTGGGTTTTTCTGTTAATGCATGTAACAACACAACGAATCAGAGCGAATTGCAGGGGTTTCCAAGTGTAACAAAAGAAAGTGGTAACATAAGTGCACACATAAATGTCAACACAACCAGTGCCATTGAGTTGAGTTTCAAGGGGTTTCCCCAGGGCACAGCTGAACTTGGTTGTAACCAAAGTGTAAATGTATATCTTGATACCACTTGTGAAGACAAGACACCTTTTAGAGGCTTTCCAGTTCCTGCAGGGGAGAAACCTAGTAGGGTAAGAGAGTTTGAAAGGGTTTGGGGAAACTAATAGAGCACTGAATGTGACGTCAAGTGTGAACAGATCGCAGCACGGCACTCGCAAGAGGCTATCCGAGTCACCACCACGTCCCCACATTGTTGTTCCTGCCTACACCCCCACCCCCTGCAAATGCCGAACAAACCAATGACCTCCGAGGCTATGTTTTCTTTTCCCTCAATCGGCAACCAGCCGGGCTGAGCCCACCAGAACAATGTTGCATTGTTCACACCATCTTGGACTTCGAGGGAGGGGTCGTTTGACGCCAGCTAACAGCCAGCGGCGCTAGAACCCATGACAGTGCTCACCACGCACGTGTCACGTGTCCCGCATGTGTGCAAAGACGCTGATAATTTTGAGCTTTCATGAAAATGTTATTTCCAGTGTCAAACATGTTCTATTGTACTTGCAGTGTATAATATGTCTTAAAATGTTTTGAAGCATCTGTTGTTATTTTTAAATTGTTTGGTTATGAAATCCAGGCGTGCACCGAGATTAAGAACACTTAATATTCCGGCATGAACACCATCATAAAGAGCCACTAAGATAATATGCAAATTCATAACAAAATTTTATAAAGGTAAAACAATGCTTAATTTCATTTGTGGCATTTTATTTTCAATATAAAATATTTTATCCTGCGTTTATAGCGCTTGCGCTTATGTGAACCTCGTAGGCGGCCATGGTACGTCCATGTGACACTTGTATCTGGACAGTCTGTCGAGGAGAGCTGGCAAGGTAAGACACTGTCACGTACGCACTACAACATTTGTTCACTGATTTAGGTTTCCGTAGTTAATTCAGTTTACCGGTTAACCTTCGCTTGCGTACGTTTTTGCCAGACATTTTCCCCAATAATATGTTTCCACTTTATTAATTTCTTGCGCCCTGTGGCATTTTTAACTTAATTGAGGAGAAGGAGGAGAAAGATGTCGGAGAGGTCACGCGACCTGCACAACTTGAAGCAGGAGCCATCCGCCTATAATTATGGCATTTCATTGTAACTTCTGCGTTATTGTTACACGAAATTTTAAGGGCATTATTTTTATACATGTATTTGAGGGTAATTTTCGTGTTTTGAATATTTTACGGCAACATCACGTATAACTACGTGGCCAACCGATGCAAAGTCTTTGTATGCGCCATCATTGAATTTTGAGAGCTTATTTATGTAACACCGTATGAGCAATAATTTATTTCAGTGTTCAACATCAATTTTATTCAGGGTTCAATGTATTTTTCACGTAAATTGATGCTTTTTGTACTTGACCACGCTGTCACGTTAATGTTTGATTTTACCGTCATCAAGCATGTAACCACTTTAATTGTAAAGAGACTCATTTTCTCAGCAGGAATAATATTTTTTCTGAATTTAGTTTGCTGTTTCCATGCAGATATGTTGCAATTCCACCTGCACCATGTGGTCTGCTACAAACTTCATCCAGTGGCATCCGTGCCATCTAAACTTGTTTTCACACATGTGTGTGTTTATTGTGAATATTCATCTCGTGTCCCAACTTGTTCATGTATCATTCAAAGGTTTATGTAATTTTGTAATTAGTGTATGGTGCAATTATTCCTGTTCTAGCTGGGTCTGTATAGGCCATCACCACACTACCCACGTGCTGGAGGGCGAGCCCCAACTTGTTTGCATTAGTGATGCCGAGTAATCACATGTGTTAATATGTATTAAGGGTTTCATTTTTATTGTAGGTTTACATATACTCGCAATTAGGCTACCGCCCGCTGGCAAGCTCTCTCAACTCTCCTTCACCCAACCAACTTCTTTTCCACTCCCATCCTTAATTTACCAACCCCTCTCACAGATACCAATTCCTCCCTCAACACATTCCACTCCCTCACAGACCTCACAAGCATGGACTGCCTACCCCGCTCCGTTCTCCTCCACACCCTCTGAAGCTTCTCACTGTTGTTTCCTCTTCCTATAAACACCCCCTTACTTAGCTTGCAGTGTAACCCTCCCCATCCTCCCTCTTCATTCACCAACCTGTACATCCTGACTAACCATTCAACTTTCCTCCTGTCCTTCAATGAGCTCCACCCCATTTCTTTCATCATCACTAATGGCCTATAGTTCCCTTCTTCCTCACCATCTTGCCAATGCCTTCTCCACCTACCCTTCACCTATCTTGCTGCCTTTCTCTGCACCTTTTCCAGTTCTCGCACCTCTACCTGAGGTGCGAGATACTTATATTCTGCTGCTTCTTCTATCTTTTGTCCCTCCCATCTGTATATGTCCCTGCTTATCATCTTCTTCCTTGTGAACATCACTACCTTAGTTTTTCTTACATTTATCTTCATTTTATTTTTTCTGGTCCACAACCATATCTTATCAATGTCCGCCTGCAAATTTCTGCCCCCCTCTCCCACCTCAGCATATACAACACAATTGTCTGCAAATAATCTGATTTTTCCCCTAATCCCCAAACCCATGTCATTTACCATTACGGTAAATAACAAAGGACCCAGCACGTTTCCCTGTGGTATCCCTGAAGTACCTCCTCTTCCTCCGATACTGCCTCCCCCACTTTCACCCTCTGCCTTCGCCCCCTGAGAAAGTCCCCTATCCAATCCACTACCCTCCTGTCTGGTATCAGCGCCTCCACTTTCCTCATCAATGTCCCATGGGGCACCTTATCAAATGCCTTCTCAAAATCTATGAAGCAGGCATCCACCTGCTTTCCCTCATCAACTACCTGCACCAGATCCTCTAATAACCCAGCCAGCTGAGTCTCACATGAGTAACCCCTCCTGAAACCATGCTGGGACTCCTCCAACCAATTCCTATTGTTCATTACCCTCACCACATACTGCACCACCAGCCTCTCCATTACTTTTCCTGTACTTCATGTGAGACTCACCAGTCTGTAGCTGCCAGGTCTCCCCCTATCCTCTCCCTGCTTGTGTATAGGTACCACCATAGCATCCTTCTAATCTTGTGGTAACTTACCCTCCTAAGAACTTTTTAAACAGCACTTCTAAATATTTCGCCAACTCCTTGCCACCAAACTTTAGTGCTACATTTCTTATCCCATCTGGTCCCCCTGCCTTACTGCTCTCCAAACCCCTAATTACCTTTTCTATCTCCCACTCCCTCATTGTAAACTCACTAAACACCCCCCGAACCCTGTTTGTCCCCCTATTCCAACCCTCCTTTGCCTCAAACACTGACAAGTATTGTCCTTGCAGCATCTCCGATTTTTCTTGGTCATTTGTCGCATGCCTACCATCCCTTCCTGTTAGCAGAGGGATCCGTTCCTCTCCTCCCCTTAACCTCCTAACATACCTAAACAATTTCCCCCATTCCTTGCCTTTTCCTTCTTCCACCATATTCCCCAGAAATACATTCTTTGCCTGTTTGATCTTCCTTTCAAGCTCCCTACCCATTTGTTTCATCATTTCTTTAGATCTTATCATCCCTTCATTTCTCCACTTGGCATGTCATTTTCTGTACTTCTTCTTCATTTTCAAAATCTCCTGTCTATAAAATGGGGGATCTCCCCCAGTCCGTAACCTTTTCATTGGCACAAATTTCTCTAACATAACCTCCATGAATCCTCTAAACTCCCTCCACAACCCCTCTACACCCTCCTTCATAGACCATTTTTTAAACCTGCCTCTCAGGAAGATTTCTGCCCCCTTCTTGTCTCCTCTCCCACACTGCCACACCAACCTTTCTGCCATTTGCACTTCCCTCATCCTGCCAATCCCAATTTCCACAACCGGAATATGATGGTCGCTTATACCATCCAATACTATTGCACCAACTACAGCATTCCTAGGTCTGACCAACACCACATCCAGCACTGACCCAACACCCTCCTCAGTCCATCTTGTTTCTACTACCTGGACTAATCCTCTGTTGACTAACTGTGCTGCCATTCTCTGCATCATGTTACCCATTCCTTCTGCACCTTCTACCCATTTCACCACTGGGGTATTCAAATCCCCGGCTACAACAACCCACTGCCTGTCCTTTAGTCTATCGACCCTCTCCTTGATCATCTCAATTGCCTGTCATCCCTGTCCTGGTGGTCTATACGCTGCCAGCAAAGTAATACTCCTATTACTACTACCACTCAATTTAATTTCCATTACATCGACATCCTCACTAACCCATTCTAGCACCCCTTTTAGCCCTTTCCTTACACACACCATTATTCCTCCTCTTCTCCCATCCCTGTCTCTTCTGAAGATGGTGAACTCATCCTGCCTACACTCAATGTCCAGTACTTCCTCAGTCAACCAAGTCTCCACAGCTACCACTATATCCGCCCCATATCCTTCAACCTTTCCCCAGAAGCCCTCCAGCTTGTAATTAATTCACCATGTCCTGTCTTCAGGGAAAAACCGTCAGTCCACCCTAGTGGCTGTCAGCCCTCTTCCTTTGTGAAGGCTATGCTTTCACGCATCTCGGTGAGACCATCCATCTAGGCGTGCACTAAAGTAATTGCGGGCTGGAGAACACCCATGTGGAATTGGCCAGTCATGAACGAGATAATCATTTCATTGGCACGTTTATGTGTATGAATAATATCAATAAAAACAAGTCTACAGTAAACATAATTCTTTTATTCAGTAGTGACAGTGTCCTAGCCAAATATATATTATTAAGTGTTTATTTCAAGTGATGTTTAGTAAAAAGTTTAGTATTGCCTACCTGTTTGTAAGTACACACGGGTGAGATGGACACACAGAACCCACAGCATCCCTGACAACCCCGAGTCTTGATAGTGCGGTGATTGGAAGCACCGCTGGTGCTGTATTACCAGTAAGTATCTGTGTCATCGTTCGTCTCATGTCTCACCGACGGGGTCAATATATATAACGTGTTTTCTTCTGGGGTGAACATTTATTTGGGTTTTCTCAGAGTGCTTCCGTACCCCAAAAGGTCTTATGATTTTTTTTCTGAAAATTTAAAATTTTCTAAAACTTATGTTTTTATTTTTGAACAGTTGGTAAGAAAGGTTAAGATCCTATGACATCATCCACGGATAAGGTTAACACTTTTCATTATATAAACTTTTCTGAAACTTTCACACTTACAACTGTCAGGTTGATTAAGCAGTCTAAGATGATGGATTTATAGTTCCTTCTCAGGGGAGTATGGGTTCGAATCCCACACCAGAAAATTTTCAGACATATATTGAGGCAGTCGAGATGGTCAACATCAAATGTTTGTTCTGTAGTATTAACAGTATATAAGCATGCAATATGTAAGTAGGTTCTCACATCTCCCATGTTTATACCATTTTAAGGGGGACTGTTAGATATATGCTGAGTTCTAGTTTATGTTTGTAATATTACAGGTAAGGTCAAAGAATTTCATGTAGCAATAATTTTAAAAATTAGAGACAATAAAATTTTTGAATATTGAAGAAAATTATATGTTGATTAGTTTATTTATAAATAGCTGTATAAACAGCAATGCTATTTGTTCTTTAATGAAAAAAATGTCATTGGTTCAGATGAGATATAAACTCTGCAAAGAAAATTGGTTTTACTTGTAAAAAGTTGTTTGCAACAGTCACATAAATATTTTTCATAGTCACTGTACGTTGTAGCTTTCAATTTGCCAAAGACTAAATTGTTCAAAAAGTTTTTTCTTATGTTAATTTTCATAAAGTTAGTAATTGACCCAGTTGTGGCATTCTGCTATGTTTCTAGTAAACATAACATCTGACTAATTCTTTATTTGTGTGACTGGTAACGAGCACTAAGCTGTAGAATTAAACACTCTGCCAACAACGATATAGTCGCGGGTTTCATATTGTTTGCCGTAAAGATAGCTCTGTCTACTGCTGGAACTACAAGGTCTGTGTTCGTGATATCTTCGAACAATGTTGCCAACACGCTTTTGAGTGTCCACTACCACAGGCCTCGGGCCATAGAGATAATAAAGTACTAGAACATGCCTCAGATGATAGGTTGCTGGCATTGGACCCCCTTCTACAATGCACGGATACGGACAAGGAACACCCAAGTGGAACAAGGAGACGACTTGGGATGAATAAATTATTCTACTTATGAAGAAACACAGTCTTGCAATTTACAAAATCAAAAATACACAGCTGTTGCAAATTACTAATACAGGTTTTATAATGTACATACCTCATTTTATATATTTTTACAGCGTTTAACACTGCGTAATTACTACTGCCAAACATCATGGACACAGGGGAGTTGGGAGATGACCAACTTTCTTACATGTATCTGTATGTTATCCACGCCCGCATGCATCTCATTGTAGATTGAAACAAAGTGTGTTATGCGTCCGCTTCCATTCTGTATCTGCATCCGTGTCATTGTAGAACACATCTTAGCAGAGTCAGTCTTTGATAAATTTACATTTTCTTTCAGTACGACACATGTCTTTGTTTTTAACTATGCCAGTTATGCTGATGTACTCTCACAGGCTCCAAGGCTAAATATTTAATTTAAATTTGCAATATGCATCTCAGACAACTCACATAACGTAATTTACACAAAATGGTTATGAAAATATGAAAAGGCAGCACTCTGTGTTGTAAAAAGTCAGGGAAATGTCAGGGAATTTTCACCTGGGTCAGAGAAAATTTAAATAATTGCTACTCTGCAAATGTTGTAGTTGTGTAAATACCGGATAATGTAATTCTGAGCATTTGCATTTTAAAATTTAAAATCTGTGAACTAGCAATAATATCCTTGGCAAGTGTCATAATGTCTAAATATACAGAATAAAGTATTTATGTGTTTGTAATGGGCACCCCAGTGAAGTCAATAGCGTGTATCACGAGAAATGTCGATGAGCTGAATAAAATGTTTGGACTACCGGATTGGTCTGTTGCAGCATAATTTAAGTAAACTTCACTAATATATTTTTTTCCTGTCAGCGGTGGAAAAATATGGTGTTTAGGTTCAGAAAACAGGTCAGGGAAAATTGTAAGATTGTGTCTGGAAAACAGGGAAAATTCAGGGAATTCCAAAATGGAATTTCAGTTGACATCCTGGTCTTAACACATGCATCAGCACCGCTAATGCCAGTATAACCTCCCTCCCTTCCTTCAATCGTGTAATCCTTCTCTTGAGAAGTTTCTGGCTATGCCACTGAATCAATACTCAAAAGAGCCTTCATACAGAATGAACTACAAAATGTGTTCTAAAAATATTATCATTCAAGTACACCTATGTGTTTTCAAGACTACTTTAAAACCTGAAATACTGTAATATCCAAGTGAATTTTAAATCACGAATGTGAGTCTTGAGCGAAACCTCTAAGTCTAGATTCAAACCACATCGTTGATACTCAGATTTGCAAATAACTCTTTAGACATATATATTCCTTATATAGTGTGGTGAATTATATAAATAAAAAATTTGCAGAAACCCAACAGTAACAAAAAGTGAACGGAAAACTAACAACAAATATTTCATTGTATGTATGTACAATATATTGCTTCACAAATGTTACATTGGCTGTATTGACTAATTAGTGGAGAAGCCAGCTTTTCGCAGAAAATATTGTGATTTACTGTATTTCCAAAACACTTAAACTTAGATTCTCTTTCATAACAGGATGATTTTAACTAGTGCTGGTTTTTAGCGTCTGGCAGAGAATTATATATGTTTACTCCTAGGGCAACCAAAATGTGAAAGGCTTGGTCTAGCAAAAAATGTTTTCTTATCAAGGAAAATGTCTAATAAACAAAGAAACGCTGAAGTTGCGCACATGATATTGAACTGCAGGTTGTGTGGAATTCTTTTCACAAACCTCAGGTGACCCTACTCATTAGGCATTAAAAGCTTGCATAAGAAGTCCTAAAATAGGTTCATTTTTCAGAACATTTCTATATTGTTTGACACACTCTACATTTGTAGGCCAGCTATTTTGACAGACTCTTGACATAATCAAGTAATCTTTAGGTATATTAATGCAAATACTATGTATTTTAAGTAAATATAGATGCAGAATTAGGAACTAGACATCTCAAGTTGCGATATCACTTTACAAGAATCATTATATTACTTTGTTGTTGCTTAAATAGTGCAAGCAAATAATCACTGGATTCACAGTCAACACAAATAAGAAGTTACTAACGTGACTAATGAGCCTACTTTCCTCAACATTGGTAGGATGAATTTTAAAAAATCTCTTAAAAGCTGAGTTGGTAGATAGAACTTGGCTTCTCCTTGAAAGCAAATTCATTAGAGTAGCGGGGTTGGGGTGAGGGAAAATGTAGAGCAGCACCGAAATGAAGGGGCAGAGGAAATGGGTGATACTCGAGAAAACCTGCTTACCAACAGCATTGTACAGCACAATTCTAACGAAAATCTGGTGGCCTGACCGGAGATTGAAACTGGTTCAACTTGGTGGGAGGCAAGCAGGCTAACCGTTCAGCCACCGACGCCCCAATTGTAATTGGCTAAATTGTATAGTTGATGTACCAAATAAACCTAAAATATTTGTTTGGCCATTATTTTGAAAATAAGTAGCTAAGCAAGTTCAATCACGTACTTTTATCTGACCTGTTATAGTAGGACTTGCATGCCAAATTGAGTGAGAATTGATTTGATAGTCTCAAGATATAATGTAAAATCTTTATTTTTTTCATTTTATATCTTCCAAAACTGCAGCCGAACCTCAATGTCAATTTCAAAATTGACGCATTCAACAAAAATTGAAAAAGGGAGACACACACAAAGACATACGAAAAAGAGGTGGTGTTTGCGGTAGGGACAATGCTATGTTATCTTCGTTATCAGTATCAGTTGCACAGTGAGCAAAATTTTCTGGTACAGCCCATTTATAAACCCCAAAACATTCATTATTCAAAAAATTTCTCACTGCACAAAAGTTTTACTTTCATTAAGTTTCTACAGCTCCCCCTTTATTCATTATCCCCACCCACTAAAAATAAATTGAACTTACCTATATTTTTCCAGAATTGTGAATGGTGGTCGAAACATCCTATTGAGAAATCTCTTAACAAGCAAGCAAATATAATCTGTTAACTAAATCCCAGTTAGGAATTAGGAAATATCATTGCACAACTACCACACTTCTGTTAGCCGTAGACGGACATCAGAGAACAGATGCATAGTAGATTTTTATTAGTGTCGGAGCAAATCTCTTCAAATGACATACTTTATAGATGATACTGTACAAAAACTTGACAAGTGAATAAATGTTTATACGTGATAATATTTAAATTTAGCAGTCACTTCCACTTGACTACATACAGTTATGCATGTACCCCAGGTCACACTCCTCGTGCTTTTAAATTGATTTAAGCTATGATGATAAATAAAAAGGCACGTTAATCCGATGTTGTTTTCTTTTGAGACACTGAAAACCTTTGTGCTGAAATAGAAGAAATGCTTAGTTGTAGTTAGTTTGTGGTTAACTGATCAGTGTTACATATTAACTTTTAAAATAAATCACTACCCTAAAACGCATATACGCTCACATAAACATCTCCTGGAGTGCATACAGAAATATTGACTGCGAAACGGTAAATTATGTGAGCTCTTTATGTCCAAATGAAAGTGCATTGTTCAAACTGCCGGCAACTCAGACCGGTTTTGTTTTGTTTTATACACATAAAAACTTACATTAATGTATCACAGTTTAGTGTCTCGGTGTCACATAGGCTACGTCATACAAACAAGAGTATTGTTCAGTGGTATGTCCAAGGCAGTGTTGATTTTTACATGTTATTAAAGGGCACTCAGTGGTCCAAAAAAAGAAAAGATAGGTTTAGAAATTACTTGTAAACTAACCAAGTTAGTTTATATAAATCATCAAAGGAAATCAAATCACTTCTTGTCCTTTTACTGTAAAATAGAACAATTTCTTCTAGAAACATAAAAAATTTGAAACTTATTTGTACACAAGTTGTATCCTATGATGCACTCCTAAATAGTAAAAAAAACCATATAATATGCACGTTAATGTAAATATAGAGGCGTATTAGAACCAGAAATCTCAAGTTGCAGTGTCACTTTGCGAAAATCATTACATTACTTCGTTGTAGTAAGAATTGCAAGTATATAGACACATTTGGGCATAGAAAAGATACGTTAAAAATGCTATTTATTTCGATTTTGGATTAGTTATTAACTATCTCCATATACGTTATTTCATAGGAAGGTATCTACAACAATATATTTTTTAATTAGAATGAAACATATTTTAAACTGTGAAACGGGTCATGTAGGTATTTTGTGCTGGTTTATATGGGGTTTGAAAGTTTTGAGACATAAATGGCCAGCACGAAAAAATTTCTTTCATCCATTCGTGTATGTGAGAACTCCTTATTTCTTGTATGGTACGAGCCGAGGAACCACCACTGACAACAGCGTATAGCTCCATGCTACACCACCTTTTTATTTTTGGTTACATTTTGCAGCTTCTGTCCCATTTAGGCTATGATAGTGCTACCTAGCGGAAAACTCGTGAACAGCATATGTGCAATATCGCTTGTATCTACCCTCGAATCAGGTAGATAGCTCTGCATGCAAATTACGAGCCAATATGGCAGCTGATATTCCACCTTAAGGAAGTCCTACTGTCATAGACGCACTAGCTTTCTCTGGCTCATTTGCAGTTTGTATGTTGTTCGAGTAAGAGCTTTCCTTCTCTGAGTGACTTTGCATGATTTGAGAAATAGCTACATCATTTTTAAACCTATAAAAGGGGTGTGTGATTGTCGCTTTAAATCATTCCAAATGTCATTCTCATCGTCGTGAGGTTTCAGTGAAAAATCACGGCATGTTGTTCTAGCCGTCAAACAATTTAATCAGCTACTGTCGCAATATAGAAGGCTTAAATCACGTGCAGCACTCGACAAAGAAACAGAACTTGCACACCTACCTAACGAATTCCTCCTAACGTTTGCTCAATATGAAATATCATGTGTCTATAAATGTCTACCTGCTTATCTGCAACAGGACGAAGAGATGATAGGCTGTCTCCATGTATAGAGTGTTTTCAAGGATGTGGTACTGTTACGGACACACCACATCAAGGAGTTGGCGTAATGCAAGTTGGAAGAGTGTTGACGTAGCGAGATAAAAATTAAAGATGTACCCAAGACTGAAAGATGTAAAAGTATAAAGAATACTAGTTTGAAGCGTTAACTTAGCAGGTTATATAGTGAATGGAGATGAGTGGGTTTTGTATAACACTGCATCAAACATGTAGCTTTTACGTATTCATACAGAGACCATCAAAACGGATAACATAAACCAATTGTTCTGTTGTGAAAATAGTATATATGCATGCATCCTGGAAGAATGTTTTCACTTCTTGGCAGTTGTGATGGTAGGCGGATCGTCATGAGTGGAATCATCTAGTGATAATGCACGCTTTTGTAATATGAAGACGGAATCATCAGTCAAAGACTTAGGCGTACCATCAACAACACCAAGGGATGCTGGAGATTCGCTACATGTATTACAGTATCAATGTTGCTATTGCGGAGATACTTTTAGTACAAGTCATAGTGCACACTGACATGAAAGTATCCATTGTATGTTCAGCCCAGCATACAAGGTGTTCCACTGCGATAAGTGCAATGTTGTGTTTACCCACAATGATAACCTGTATAGATATAACAAGAAGTGCAAAGGAAATGTTTGTTGTTCATCGAGAAGCGAGTGTAAGTATTGCGGCAAGACTTTCACAACTAGCTCTTGTGCCAGCCTAGATGAAGTTAGTAACTGTATATTGAGCTCTTCATATAAGATGTGTTCATGTGATAATATTGGTGTGGTGTATGTGAATAGGGGTAACTTGACTGCCCACAACAGGAATTGTTCTGCAAAAAGTCAGCACAAACATTATTTTCTTAAATGGAGAATATGTTTGAGTGTATGTAAGTATAGGCTGTTCACGAAAAAATGAGCACTTTTGAAAGCCCTGCTTATGATCTACTTGTATGCATGTTGTGTATTCCTCCGCCTTATGTAAAATTCACATTGCCATGGGCCTCATCACTTTAGTCATACGTCGGTAAAGTGAAACTGTGAAATTATTAAGAGAGTAAATACTTTACAAATTTGCTTATTTTTGTACTTTGATATATTTAAAAAAAAAAAAAAAAAAAAAAAAACCAGAAAGCGAACAAAATAATTTCAATTTAACACAAATGGTTACCTAACGCTTTTTATTCAAAGATAAAATATAGAACTACTTTCCAGCAATCGTTACCAACTTAATTGGGTGAATGTTACTCAGTGCCCGTGTTAAAATATATGCAGATAGGGGCAGTGACTTTTTTCTAAGGTTCATTTCTAAAGTGCTCAGATTATCGTGAACAGTCTTTAAAAATATGTATTTTTGACAAGTGTGTGAAATAATGTTAAAATGTATGGAAGACTAATATTTTTATTCATTTTGTCATCAAATACATTTGTTTCTTTCTGTTAGTTGCATGAAATGTCTTGATACATACAAAATAACTGTAAGGTATGAGGATATAAGAACACTAAATATATGTAAGCTATATACATTTTTGGTATAGCTATCGGTTTAGACTTCTCTGTCAATTTAAATAGTGATTAGAAACAAAATACGATACTTATTGATTAAATTATTTATCCAGTAAAGAGTCATCTGTGAATAAAGGAAGGAAAACCACTATTAATTAAAGTGAGATGTTTGGAATGCAAACAAAAATATCAATAAGTGTTTTTTCCCCTCCTACTTATTTGTGACTGTTTTTAATATAAAAATATATATATATATATATATATATATATATATATATATATATATATATATATATATAAAGATAATTGCACGACTTCAGTAAAACCTCATCTATTATCCACCGCCAGTAGTAATTGCTTTGACAGTAGTTAGGGTGTATGAGATTGTATCTGTTTGAAAATTAAGTACAATACTCTGATGATGTGAAATTGAGTATGGTACTGAACATATTTCTATATGCACAACTTATTTGATTATCCTGGCATTAGATGGAAAAAAATAATAACCCTGGTGTTTTTATATAATTCTTTTAGTAATAACCAATTGTGAGTATAGAGCGAATGTTTGGATGTAGTAGTACTGACTTCCGAATTTCTACGATGGAGTGGAGTTGGTATGCGATTAACTAGAAGCAAGTGCGTTGTCTAATATGACAATATAGTTCTCAGAGATTTAGTTTTAATATTTGACGCTGGCTAAGAGGCAGCAACTGCAAGCCCATTACGGCACTCACCTCTAACATAACACGTGGTGGTTAACATGTGTGCAGTACCGCTGCACGGACTTTCCCAAAACGGGATAATTAATTTCAGTGCTATGTATTTCTTTTTCAGGGTCAAAATATGTTTGCAAAGTGTAATATGTATAATTTCAGAGTTTCATGTAATGTTGTAATATTGAAGTTCAAAGTGTCCGCGGCTACAAAGAGAAAGGCAATATTATTCAGGCTAAGACATCTTTCCAAGGCATTTAAATAACCACAGAAATTCAGCATTAACAGTCTATTTGTGAAAATATATTAAAATGCTTTTTGTGCCATTTAAAATTGAATAGGGCCTATATTAATATTTTACTTGGTGTGCATAGCACTTCCGCTGTGTGAATCCCATAGGCAGCCAAGGTAGGTCCGTGCGACCCCTGCCTCTGGGCAGTTGTCCTATGAGAGCTGGCGAGGTAAGATACTGTCATGTATGCACTTCATACTTTTGCACTGATGTAGATTCCCATCATTTCACTTTAGTATACCGGTTAACCTTTGCTTCCCATATGTTTGCCAGACATCCCCAGCGTAATGTTATCCGCTTAATATAATTCTTTTGCAGTGCTTGTGGCTTTTTGAACTTAAACGAGAAGAGAGGAGATAAAGTCGGAGGGGCCACCCGGCCCACGCAACTTGTGTATCAGGCGCCATCCGCCCATGTTTAGGGCTTTTCATCTTAATTTCTTCTTAATTGCGGCGAACAATATGAATGGTGATATTTGTGTGCAATTATTTCAACGTTTTTGTCATGTTTAATTGTTTTACGGCCATATAGCCCATGACCATATTGTTAAATACCACCAAGTCCTTATCTGGGCCATCACCACATTTAGAGGGCTAATTCTTGTTCCATCCTGTGCACCTTGATTGATCTAAAGGTAATAAGTATTATTTTCACTCAGGGTAATGTATTTTTGATGTTTGATGATTTTTATGTATAACCACGCAGTCAATCCACATTTTTGTAATTTCCCGCCATCCGGCGTCAAGAGCTTTTGTATGCTCGCATATTGGAGAGAGTATTTTTCCTAATGCAGTTATCATTTTGGCCGATAATTCTTAGCCAAATTTAACATAAAATGATGCATTCCACAGCTACACACTTGGTCCGCTAAGAACTTCAATCAGCGACATCCGTACAATATAAAACTATCTTCACACATCTGGGTGTTTATTTTGCCTGTTCATGTTGTGCCCCACGTTCACCCAATTATATTTATGTAATTTTTGTATGGTGTTACTATTTTCTGCCCTAACCCGCTATGTGTATTGACTATCACCACACAACCCCTAGTTAGGGGACGAGTCCCGATGAGTAGGCGATAAAGATAGGCGAATGTGGTAGTGTTCGTGTTCATACTCTGTGTCCTGCCTCTGGGCAAAATATATAGTCCATCATAGCGGCTGTAGACACCTTGCCTCGTGGAGGCTGTGTTATCAGACACCGCGGAGGATCACCCATCTAGGAGTGCGCGAGTTAAGTAACGTACAGGGGGAATTACCCACCGAACTGGCTAGTCACGTCCGAGTAGTTAACCATTTAATTCATTCTTGGCAAAATGTAACTTGCATCAATAAAACCAATCTTACCAGCGTAAAATATTGAATGTATTCTTGTAGCATCAATAACGAGCTTTTTCCAAGTGTTCTGAAGTGCAATGTTTAGTATGGCAAAGTGTTTTGTAAGTACACACAGGTGGGACGAACTCACAGAACCCACAGCATCCCTGAGATTCCTGAGTATCAAAGTGCGGTTTGTAGGAACCACAGCTGGCGCCCATCTACCAGGTAAAAACACATATCATAATCATCTCGTGTCTCTCCCCAACTGCTTAATATTTTTCACATGAGTGTTTGATAGGAATGGTTTTACAGTATGAGTGCTGGGTAGCGTTAGAACAACTTATCTGTTCATATTGTGTGTTGGTAAAGCTAGTAGTAATGAATGGTTCAATCATTAGTATGTCTTGTCTGTATGGTAGGTATGTTAGTTATGCTCGTAATATTTGATGGTAAAGGATTTGCGAATGGATGGTACAGTTTGTGCAAGTGAGTTGTGTTTTAGTGTGATATGGATTGCGAGTATTGATGGTTATAATGTTTTTCTGCTAGAGCATTTGAATAGTTGGTTTGGTGTTATGGTTTATTGGAATGAGGTTTCATTAACATTGGATTAGTGAGTATGGTATACTGTATAGTTGCTGTTATTATTTGAATGTGTGTTTTGTTATTACATGATAAAATTGTTTATCAGAGTAGCTCGTTGGAATATTACATAGGAATGTTTATTTCATTGTTTTGTTATCTTGGATGATATGAAGTGAAGTGTTTAGTATAGTCGGTATGGTTATGTTATAGTTGTTTATATAATTATATAAGTATTTTGCTTGGAACAATTTCTATAAATAGTTGAGTGGTCTGTTTTTCAGCAGCGAGTAAGATATGACATCAAAATATTATTAGTTAGGCTATTTTTAACATTTTTCTATGGGTATTTAGAGGCTTCTGTTAGATAGTTGGTTGATGACATTAATTATGGAAGCATTGGGAATTGCTGGTTGACATATTTAATTAATAATATAGTGTTAGAGATGAATTCTCAGTTTCTATAAAATGAACCATTAACATATAGGGTTGTGGAGAAAAAAAAAATTATTAGGTTTGAAAAATAAATGAATGCACTATAATAATAAATGCGTATGAGGGGTGGACCCACGGTGAGGCAACACACGCCGAGTGACGGACTTTCCAGCTGGGACCTGTACGTGCCCCTGAACATGACATGGAATGAGACCCGAGGATGTAGCAACACTGAAATGCACAGGCGGGGGAAACAGGAGTACCCCGAGAAAAAAAAATGTATATATATATATATATTACAAAACGTTGATATTAATGCAATTGGTCTGTAATTGTATGACAATTTCCCAGATCTAAAAATGTAATGTTAAAAAAACTCACCAAAACAGTTGCATTGGAACAGTAATCGACACAATTGTAACCGCCCGTGACAATTAAACACATTCCACACATCCCTGACTCAACTCCACATGTTCTAGACGTGCTATAACAACAAAACACGACCCAACAACAACAGCGCAAAGTAGGGAAGGTCGATAACTGCCGAAATATTATCGTATCGATAGTGTTGTTTTATTTATATCGATTTTTCATCGTTAGAATTATAATCCATAATAACTTATTATCGATATAATGAAATAAAATATTACAAGAGTTATTCCATATCAGAAAACAAAAACTGCATTGAATGTATTTTGCGTGAACCAAAAGAATCGTAGACCTCTTATATTTTGCACAATAATCCAACATATACCTACCCCAATCCTACAAAACTGTCAAAGTCACATGGTTAACAGTGGTGAACATTTTTGTTTATATCTTAATTTTTGAATAACAAGCACTATTATATAAATATAATACCTGTACCATTTTGAATTTAGCCAAAAGCATTACAAACTGGTTGGAGGAAATATAAAAAATCTCTGAGCACTTGTTTACAAATCAGTTTTTTAACCTAAAATCCGAACAATGCTGTTTTCACTAAACATGTTTGCAGAAAAGCAGTTCAATGTTAGGACATGGAGATTGGATGTGCGCAGCCAGCTAGATTGGTCTACCGTCTATGATCAGCATCAGCAGTGGGAGCATGGTTCTGACACCACTAGGGTTGTCGTAATGGTGTAGGAATGGTTTTGGTGGTGGTGAGGGTGAGTTATAGGATAAGATGTTAGGCGCCAGACCTCGTCGAGGCGATGTCAAAGTGATTGTTGACTCATTGATCTTGGTGTTACGGGCCGTCCGTCCGGACCCAATCTCCTCCCCGATGATGCTGGAGACCTCTACCCCATTGATTATTACTACCGATAAGTGATCGGTGTTTGCTAAATGGTAGCCAGTGGGTCGACTACCTACCATTGTTGATCTTTGCGGGAAAATTGACTAGCCATTTAAAACTCATGTACATGGATTGTCAGGGCCAATCACGCATCCATAAGATACTCAACAATGCTTAAACTGACACTTCCAAAAGGAAGAAATGATGTAAGATTTCATTGAGCGGGTATTATGAGGGCCCGTCCCCTCAAACACATAGAGTGATCGAAAAGAAATGTCTTGATATTAAGTTCGCAGATATATTTATTCCGATGAATTTATATCTCCTCCTAGGAGAGCACTTTACATGAACAAGAAGTGGCGAGAACCGACCACTGTGGTGACACTGGAAAAGCATCTTAGTGACACAAGAATTTACGGAAAAGTTTAACTTCCCTGGGCAATGCAATTCCCGAGGAAAGGGACGATGGTGTACCGGGTGGCTACATAAGAAAGGTTCCGAAAGTTAAGAACCTATTGAAAACTAAATGTCCATACCAAAAGATGCTGAATTACGCCCAGCATGTGCAGGAACTGCCAGTTTTGTGCCCACATTATTCCACCTCAAGGAGTCGCAATGTTATCATGGCAACCACCGGCTGCTCTGCACCGGCTTGCCCTTGCACTGCACTGCTCCAATCCTGATCGCACCGGCGACCGAGCGCACACTCTGCCTGTCGGTAAAGCCCACAGCCCTGCTGCGGTGAGGTTGCAGGTTACAGCCGGACAAACTATCTGAGGAGTGGGGGCACATGGCACATGTCAAACGCCCCCTCCTTTTTTTCAATACCGTTTGTAGACTGCCCAATGTCACTGGTAGCGGATGTAGGTGCAGGCCGGCCTGCGTGACTGCAGGTGGTACTGCCGCTCCTGTGGCCCTGCCTCACGATGCGCTGCCGGTGGTTGCCCCTTGCTTGTAGGTAACCCTGGCTGCCTGCACTGATAACACTGCCATGGCGGGTGTGCCCACCATTGTGACCGCCAGAGGCAGAGTGAGCTCCCCGATCTGCTGACCTCACTGTCTTCTTCCTTACTCCTGCTGTCTTCCTGCTGATTTCGCAGTTTCCAAGTGCGACCCAGCTGAACAGCTCCTGCAAACACACTTTCGCTTGCATTTTCACCACGCTCCTGCAACCGTGCCTGCTCCTGCTTATCCTGCATGTTAACTTGCACCTGTGATTGTTCCTGCTCCTGCTTATCCTGAGTATTCACTTGCACCTGAGATTGTTCCTGCTTCTGCTTATCCTGCATATTCACTTGCATCAGTGATTGTTCCTCAGTAGGTACACCAACTCTGCTGTGCACTTCCCCTATCATGCTTGCTGTTCGAAGTGTTAGAGGCTCCCTGCAGGGCGTATCGGCACCGGGTAACTCCTGCACACTCTTTGTCTCATCTACTACTCCGGCTCGAAGTGCGGATGCACTCTATTGTTCGCTCCTACCCTCTGGGAGCTCGTCGATGGCTGCTCCACCATGGTGGTCTCCCAGTGTCAGTGTGCATGTGTGAGTCCTCTGCGGGTTCTCCCTCCTGAAGTGTTGTCACACCTCGCGTCCGCCCTGCACCTCCACTAGCTTGTCGCAGCCTTCGCCATTGTGCGGTCGGGACACACTGGGACCGACTTCGTCATCAGCGGCACCTAGGGTTAGCCGGATGTCATCCCGATGTACACGCACTTTCCTCCTTCCCATGCAAATGGTGCAAGTAGTGGGTGCGTGTTGTAACATGCGATGCGGGCCACTCCAATGTGCTGCTAACCCTGCACAAAAATCCTTTTTTGGTGTGTACTGGTGGTACATCCCAGGGCCATGCTTAGTGGAGGGGGGATTTCGCCCACCCCCACCCAGGTGAATCGTTGAAGAGGGCGAAATCCTGTACAAGGAGCGAAAAATCGTGAAAGTGTGTATAGTAAACTAACTATGTGTGAGAAGAGGTATTTGTAATCATTCCACAGTCTTTTGAAAATAAATACGATGCTTATTGTGTAAAATAGTTTTATTTTACAGAAACTAATTGTAGAATAGGATGAATGACTTTTGAATTAGTCATTTGCAGTACTACAGCCTCATCATAGCAATATAAATGCTCACATTTTTAAACATTTAAAAGAGTCTCTATGAAGCAGCGCGGGTACTGTACATTAAACAAGCGTTCCTCTCCCTGCACTAGTTTGTTTCCTCAGTTTAGTCGACTTATGTTCAAAGATAGGTTTAAAATAAACTTTTTCTACTATTAAAGAATGTGATGATAGATGAAAAATAAAGATTATCTACTGTTTAAGAATGGTAAGATGAGTTTAAAATAGAGTTTATCTATTACTGAAGAATGTTTAAATAGGTTCAAAACAAAGTTTATCCCTTATTGAAAAATGATTGAATTTTTCTTTAATGGGGGAGGCGAAATTTTATGCTTTCAGTTTTCACCCCCCGCTTTTTAAGGCTTTGCACGGCCTTGGTGCGGCCTCGCATACACTTCCTACCCCTCATGCAGTCTTGGCAGCTGTCTGTTAGATACCAGTAGCAATCTTGCCGCATAGCGATCCTGCTGTTGTCTGACCTCGTGTATACATGTCTGACACTGCCTTCTCTGCGTATCCGTGCTTGGAAGTTCGCTACTGTCTTCTTGCTGAAGACAGTTTGCCTCTCCCGGTAAACACAAGTTGAGGCCTAACAATACTTCTGCAGGTGACCTTTCTGTTTCTGCATTTACTCTCCTCCGGAGCAAGTATAAAATAGTGGGTATGTGATCCGGCCAGGTGGTGTATTGTTCGCCTACACAAAGTCGTAGATGTGCCTTGATTTCTTGATTTCTACACTCTGTAGGGTTCAGTCTCGGGCGATACACTGCTGTTGTAACATGGTTGACTCCTCATATTGTGCACAGCTCTCTCCACTTCCAGCCAGTAAATTGTGTGCCGTTGTCCATCAAGAGGTTCCGGGGGAATCCCCAACGCGGGAAGAACTGCTACTCTAAGCCTATCACTACACATCTGGCCCTGGCTCCACTAGTAGGGTGCATCTCTGTTCAGCATGATAAGTTGTCTGTTAATATGACAAGAAATCGCTTCCCTCCTCTCGTCCTTGGATATGGACCCATTAAATCTATACATACAGTTTCAAATGGTTTTCTTGGCATTCACTGCCTTTATTGTTGCCTCCCTTCCGAGCTACATGGCTTGTGTATATTGCACTCATGGCATTGTTACACAAATCTTTTCACAACCCTGCTAAGGCCTGGCCAAAAAAAATTATCTCGCACATTCTGCACTGTCTGCTCAATGCCTGGGTATCCAGCCATGCTGCCACAGTGCGAATAGGCGAAAACATTATCCCTCCCACACATGAGGACATAGACCCTCCATCTCCTAAGCTGTTGGGCAGAAAAGGTCTCCAGCCTGTTGTCTACGACTCGCCATCCCTCTACTTCCTGCTGTCTAAATTTAGCTTGCATGAACGCACAATTATTTTGCTCCTGTACAACTTCCTGGTGCAAATCACTGATTAGGCTCTAATTGTTGGTGACTGTTATCTGCTGTATGCACACGTCAGCTATTGGGTCCCCCGAACTTGGCGGTAATATGTCCTCCCACTCTGCTTTGTCCTGGACAATTACTTTATTGTTGAAGTTTCTCGACAATGCATCCACCAATTCGTTCTCTCTGCTGGGCATATGCTCTACTATGAAATTGTTGACTTGCAGATGCAACACCATTCTTGTTAGCTTGCTCCGTGCTTCTCGCATATTATGCAGCCACACTAGGCCCCGGTTGTCAGTCAGTAATTTAAATCGTAGGTACTCAAGATACATACTGTATTTTTTTACCGCCCAAATGACTGCTAGGCATTCCCTCTCATTGACGTCATAATGTCTTTCAATTTGCCCTAACTTCGTGCTCGCAAAGTCGATAACATGTTTCTCCCCACTGTCGCTAACCTGGTACAATACTGCACCTATCTCCTCCTGGCTTGCGTCAGTTTGGAGGTACAAATGCTTGCTCGCATCGTAGCATGCTATTGTCAGGCATGCTCTGAATCCACTGTTAATGTTTACGAACACTTTCTCTGCCTCGTTCGTCCACTGAAACCTTTCTGTGCTGTTCCGGATTCAGTCGTTTACCTACCTGATCAATCATGTGGCCTAAGAAATCTATGAGTGTTTTACACACAGGAAATTTTTCAACTGACCATGTGAGGTCATTAATTGCGAGCTTCTCCAGGTTTACTGCAAATGATGTATGTGTTCCAACCAACTGTTTAACCAGATAATTTCGTCATAGAGATACGCCAGCGTATACTCTCCAATAATGCCACCCAGCACACGTACTATCATTGAGTGGAACATTGCGGGTGCACATTTCAAACCAAATGGCATTGTGTAATAAGTAAATGTGCTTCGTATGGGCGTGTGGTTAGTCCCGATATCCCACAACGCAACAGGTAAGGGAGTTATTCAGTCAGTATTGATTTTAGTCTACAAGGAGACAAGAACTGCACTTGGAGGATTTGCCGTGGTCATCGGCTGAACGACCCTGAGGAACGAGTTAACTGCTGCTCTCCGACTTCATGATATTGTCAACCCGACAATATTTGGCATCCTGGTAATTATCTCCACCGAGATTCCAAAACTGTATTCACCACTCCTCGCCTAACCAATATCCTTATTTACCAACACCTTGATACTAGTTGCCAGCCTCCTATGCATTAGACAAACATAAATCTATGGTGGGAATTGTGTGTATATTTACAGCATCACCCTTACAACCTACTAAGTACATGAAGGGCCTAATGAAAATGCATTACTCTAGTTGTTTTGTTTGGTAACATGTATGCCTAATTAACTTGACCATTTTCAATATAAATTAATCTTAGATAATATATTTGTATAGCCTGTTCATGGTAAAGTGAGCACTTTTTGATGCAATCTCATCAGACTTTTTTAACCAATTAAAACATTTCATGGCGGCCTTGGCTTTTTGTTTTGTGTATGGGGACGTTACTGTACTGCATTGTAGTTTTATAAATGACTAAAGGTACAGTTGACAGTACTACAGGTGGAGTTGATTTTTACATGCACTTAGTAGGAGGAAGGGTGATAATGTAAATATGTACACAATTCCCACCATAGATACTTCGGACATATTGCCTTTCTCAGCATTTAAAGTAAACAAAATTGCACCTAATATGGGTATGTCCTATTTATGGTGTATGATGTCGAGATTTTGTACTTTTATATGTAGGGCTATGTTAAATTTGTCACTTGAGGGGTTCGGTTTCTGGCATTTTGTTTATTTCTTTCCATGTATCATATTTCAAGTACAAAGGATGACTATAAAACTGGTGTCAAATACTATATACAATGATCCTACACATAACATTAGCAAGCCCTAAAAATACACATAAATTCTGTACCGCTAATAATTAGAGTAATGTTTCGCCCAATTGCAGGCAATTATTTTGTGACAATGCGACAGAAATCTCGTGCATTTCATAACCAAGTGAATTTTCTTGCTGCAGGAGTGGTGGTAATGTTAATGGGTAACGTTTGTAATAACATGCAATGATATTATCTTGTTGGTGTTGTAGGAATATTTTATCTGTAAATTATTTTTTCTGCTTTCTTTAAGCATAGTTGGTTGTAGGTGCCATTGTAGTCTGTCTTCTTGAGTGAAAGGTAATATTAATTGGCTAGTGTTTAATGTTTCTAAAAACAGCTTGTTCCTAACATTTTTCATACTGTAATCGCCGTCCATAATGAACTGGCAAATATAATTTACATGGTTAAGTTTGTGGGGTTTCAGGAAATGTGCAAAATGTAGATTTTACGGAATGATTCTGAAAATAGATTATTTAAAGATAGTGACGAACAAATGTGACTTTAGTGAACTAAACTTGTAAGGATTTCCATAGAAAAACATGTTTTCAAGGGGTTGTGAATTTTGCAGTTAAGTTTGCGTGTTTTGTAAATGATGTATTGAAAGGCATGTGGCCTATTAAATCTGCACTTTCAACACTTTTGTAATTTGTAAATAACATTTGTTTATTTTCCTGTATCGTAAATTCAACGAGTGTAAGGTTAATTTCGGCCAAAGTGTGTGATATGTGTGTATATATTGTTGCATCTGTATGAATACAAACAGCGACATATATATCACATTTTGTTTTTTCATTGAAGTTTAAATTTTAACTCAAGAGAACATAAAAACTATGCCATCTTATGAAAGACGTAAAAATAAATACCCCCCTAATTCCCTCACTGATTCATTTTTCTTTCAAAATAAAATAAACTAAACACAAACAAACATACCTAGGCAAAAATAAAACTGGCTGGAATGCCAATATAGCTATAATATGATACATCGATAGAGTTAGGCATATACCATTTTTTCCAAAACTACAAAACATTACATTTATGTGGCTTGTGTTGTGTTATTCTTCTATAGTTATTTTGGTAAACACACGTATGGCCTTCTGTAACATATTTGTACTTTCAGCCATGAGTGGTCAAAATATTGTTTTTGGTGTGGCATCACATACCAGTGTTTTCATTACAACTACTAAAGTCGCACCAATGTAAATCCAGTAAAATTGAACGAGTGACTGCCATTTAGAATATTAAAGAAAACAAAATTTAAAAGGATAGGATAGAAATAAAAACACATCCGCGGGAAATGAAACTGCAGTTAGTCATGAATTAAAATTATGGTTAATGATATCTGTATAGAGAGAAATATGTATTTATGTATATTAACAAATTTGTATGAAACATATTTATACAAACTAAGTTCACATATAAATATAATATATATACACTTTATAAATAGATATATTTTATGTAAATATATTTATGCTTATATATGTCTTTGGTCCATGACCAGTCGCAAGGCGCTATGATTGCAGTGCGTCCTCGGTCAAAGATATTAACATAGGATATACCGATGTAGTAACACATTTTTATCTATGAGTTGATTTAACAAGTGCAGGAATTCCCACCAAATAAAACAATATTTATTACGCTGCTTGTTTACTTCTAAGCAGCCAATATGAGTGCAGCAGAGAAGAGAAGTCGCTCGAGATTACTTATGAGAACTTTTCACTTTGAAAGAGAAATAACTGTGATCAGAAGTCGTTCGAGGGTAGTTTAAACTCTTCAATATCTGAACTTCTTTTAGTGAAGTAGTTCTGAATCCTGTGTAACTGTTGCCGAAATCTATAGTGTTGTAATGTGTGGTTTAGATTTTTCCACCAGCAAAACAGATTTGAAGCAATGTTCACAATGCAAGTATTTATTGTATTTACATTGTAAATCTGAATCAGTGAGAATTCAACTGTTTCAATCAGACAAAAATATCTGATTCATGCAGCAGTCACGTCAGTCTACGTTTCTAGTAACTTGCTGGTAATTGTTCCGTATTGCATATCGTAATGGGAAAACCATACAAACATTCAGTGTGTACTATGAAGTATACATCCTAATTGTTTACTTTGCAGTCTAGTACCGTATCACGTATCTGGCAAAGTTCCGTTTAGCGTATCCGAATTCGGCAACAATTGTTCCATATCGCGTATCCAAGCAATTTTTTCCGCAAATGTTCTCTCGTGAATCGCAAGATTGCGTGCGCGGGATATAAAATTACAATGTTAAGCCCCAGGCAAGTTATTCATTCCTCGCCGAACATAAACACGTTTCTCATCGAGCACGACCTTCTCAAATCGACGATGCGGTGCGAAAAATTTGGGGAAGGCAAAGCGAAATTAGTGGAAAACAGGGGCTTGTTTTACTGGTGCCGACGGTGAATGGAGGACGGTACCAAATGCAACTTTGAAGTGTCGGCAAGACACGGCAGTTTCGTGGGCGATTCAGACTTGGCTCCGGGCAAGATAGTCGAGTAGTGTTTACTCTGGTCCCTGATCAAATACCCTCGACAGCAGACTATAGTGAATGAACTTTTGTCCTCAGGAAAGACGGTCGTCACCTGGTCGAGTTTCTGCCGCCAAGTATGCATAGACTGGGTATTGATGTACAGGAAACGCATCGGCGGGCCGGGCAATTAGGCAAACGCTAGAACCGCAAAGGACGTAAAGTTCGTGGCCAGTGAGTTTTCGGGGGAGTGCAGCAGGACGATCCGACAAAATTATTCCTGGTGCCGGTGGAAAAAGAGGAACGCGGCGACCCTGACCAAAATCATTCGCGAATGGATCGCTCCGGGCACGACGATAATTTCAGACTGCTGGCGCGGTTAGAGCAACTTGGACATTCGCGGCTACCTTCACATGCAGGTGAATCACATGCGGGAATTCGTGTGCAGTGAAAAGAGTGGAATGGAAAACACTCGAAACACGCTAAAGATGAAGACGGGCGAAACGTTGAGGGTGCACACTCAAAATACCGAGCGAAGTTGGAGAGGAGATGACGCAGAGGAGATGGCTGCGAAGGCTATCCCAGTTTCGATGTTGCCATTGCAGTATAAAATGAAAGTGTGATTCACTTGCTGTTTGTTTCAGTTTGAAGTGTGATAGAGTGGCTGTTTGATTCTAGTTTAAATTAATGTTTAATTGAGTAGCTGTTTGATTCTAGTTTAAATTAATGTTTAATTGAGTAGCTGTTTTATTCAAGTTTAAATTAATGTTTAATTTATTTGCCGTTTGATTCAAGTTTAAATTAATGTTTAATTGAGTAGCTGTTTGATATAAGTTTAAATTAGTGTTTAATTGAGTAGCTGTTTGATGTAAGTTTAAATTAGTGTTTAATTGAGATGCTGTTTGATTCAAGTTTACATTCATGTTTGATTGAGTTGCTGTTTGATTTAAAATAAAATTAATGTTTAATTGAGTAGCTGTTTGATTCAAATTAAAACTAATACATAATTGAGTTGCTGTTTATGTAAACATTCTTTCGCAATCTGGTAAAAAGTCTAAAATTGTCGAGTTGGTCGTGATGAGTACGCCCGGCGACGACAGGTGTACTGGCATCTGTTGTATCTGCAATACTTGGATCTGCCAGTTTCAATTATTGAGGTAAATTGATTTTATAAAAAAATTACATTCATTCGCTATCCCGAAAAGGCATAGCGCAGTCGTCTCTGTCATGACCCATTCGGCCGGCAGCGGATGCAATTGCATACACTGTTGCTTTCGCGGACTTTGGACCTTGCCAGTTTCGAGTGTTGAGGTAATTTATAAAAAAAAAAAGTGATGGCATATATATATAAAACTTAAAAATCTATATGGTTAACTTCACGATTTTGGTGTACCCTTTTAGTGATTGCGTACATATAAAACATAGTAGATTATATTGTTACATTTATAAGAAATCTAAATTTCAGAGGTTATCCTTTTTGGGTACACCTTTTAGCGATGACATATAGATGAAACGTTGTATAATAAATTATTACATTTATTAAAAAAATTGAATTTTTTACTGTACAATGTTTTACCGTACCCTTTTAGTGATTGCTTACGTGTGAATATTTATACAATAAAGGGTTAACATTAAAAAAAGAGTTATTAATTATTAAATATTCTCTTTAAAATAAATTAAAAATTATGCGTCACGAATCGCGTGTATTTAAACAGGGACGAGAAAAAGGCGAAAAAATTAATTTTTCGATTCCCGATAGGAAATTTTTAGCAATAGTTATTTGTGGCACCCGGATATGCCACGGGAAACAAATGGGGTCTTTACCCTATATTCCATTTTCGGTTTGGATGCACTATAGGAAATAATTGGGTGTAGGTCGAAATTCCCCCCCCCCCCCCAGACTCGGCTGGATACGCAATTCGAAACAATTGGGGTGCGGCACCAATTCCCCCTTCCCCCTTCCCAACGGAATACGCAATGTCGTCCTTTTCGGTCCTGCATGTTTCGTCACCTGGATACGCAAAGGGAAACTTTTGGTGAAAACCAACTTTTGTCTAGGTGCGCTGGATACGCAGGGGGATACTTTGTATTTTATGAGGGCTTTTTCCCGGTCGTAGTTGGGTAACTAATAGGCGGTTTTTTGTCTCGACTTTTTTTCCATTGGATACGTAATACAGTGGTTTTTGAGCGATTTAGATATGCAATACGGAACAATCACCGGTCTTTTGAATTTTTTAACCACAGATCCCTGGTGAATCTTTCGAGTTCCAGCCAAATGGAGGATGAAACAAATACAGAGGATGTGGAGAAAATGGACGAGACACTTTCGACTACAGATAATGAGTTATCAACCTCTTCAGTCCCTGGCCCATGAACTTCTTCAGGCCTGGGACCATCAACCACTTCAACTCCCTAGACCAACAGCTTCTTTGAATGAATCTATGTAATTATGATTGACATTTATTATAATTTTTTTCATGTCATTGTAATTGTTATATTTGAGAATAATAATTTTTTTTTGCTAACAGAACTGTTCGAAGATCGCAAAGGCAAAGATCTACAGTCGTTTCCCACCAGTCGAGACCTCAAACAACTTCTGGCATTCATCAACAGAGAGGCACAAAGTGCAAATCGGTACCCGACATCACTCGTGCGAAGCAAAAACAAGCCCCGTGTAAGCGTTCAAGACAAATACCAATAACAGACGTCTCCCACCATCGAAGTAAGATTCCTAAACCAACCAAAATTACCGATATTTCTCGTCGTGAATTAAAGCGAGAAACGGCACGAGAGAGTCGTTATAATCTTAGAAAAACAAATCAAAGAAAGTATCAGAAATATGGTTCTGATTTTATATTATAATTTACCTTTATATGTTGTTTATTCACAAAAGAAATAAAACAGAATCTTTTTATTTTTTATAGTTTTATTTTATAAAATGTATATATAAATACATAATTTTTTACATGCTATTCACATTTTTTGTTAACATTTAACAATTTTCATTCAAAAAATATATGCATAGATACATACTGGCATACCAATAAATAAAACATTGGCTTCATGTAATCTTGTTTAGGGTTTTGCCCCATGTTCAATTAAAATTTCACAAATTAGATTCGTAGTATCCCACATAATTGCAGTTTCACCATTCAAATCCTCAGTATTTAGGAAATCTTCAATTTTTTCCTTGTCGTTATTCAGTGCCTTTTTAGTATTGTCCAAAACACACAAAACTGTCGATTTATTTTTACTAGATACAGCTTCATGTAATATTGTAATGTTATTACGTCCCATTAGTAAAACATTTGCTCCGTTTTCTAGTAGATAATCTACCACTTCCACGATGCCGTCTTGGGCCGCGAAACGCAGTAACAAATCGTTTTCTAAGAAAACCGGTTCACTCAAACTTTTTTTCAATTAGGTAATGCACAATGTTTTCACGATTTGCATTAGCCGCTTTCACCAACAATTTCCAGTCATTGTGAATCCCTTCCATTAACGCGTCTATTGTTTGCACCAAATACAGAAGTACGGGCCAATTTTTGAAATAATAATTGACATACCCCAATACAGTTATACCCACTGAATCTTTGGCTAAAACATTGACAGCTTCTTCTATTAGGAATTTTACAATTTCCAAATTCCCCGCCGCGGCTTCTCGCTGTATTGGAAATTTACCACCAAATCCTTTTCTTCAAAATTCACTTTCATCTCCTTCATGCGTACCAGTTCATCTAGCCAACCACGATAGGCAGCTAAACTCACCATTGGCAGTTCCTTCTCGTCAAACATGTCTTGTTTGTTTTCACTGGCTCTCATGGTGTCATCACTTGCTCTGACGGTGTCTTCACTGGCTCTGATGGTGTCTTCACTGGCTCTGATGGTGTCTTCACTGGCTCTGACGGTGTCTTCATTGGCTCTGATGGTAACTCACTGACTCTCGTGGTGTCTCTGCTGGCTCTCACGGTGTCTTCACTCTGTAGTTTACAGAGAGCGAGTGTGATCCCTTGGTTCAATCGTCTCGTTTTATACACACACTGTGCGAGTTTTGTAATTTTTTTTTTTTTTTTTACTGGTCGAGAAGGACTGTAAGTTTCTATATATGACATTGTGAGTTTTACCGACCTTGATAAATCGAGTAAAAAAATTTTTTTTTTTTACTTTCTCATACACGATTAATTTCAAATGCAAAAAAAATGGCTAGGATATATTAGCACGATCTTGTCAATTAAATGAACAAAGCGTAAAAAAAAATTAAGCTTAGATTTATGCGAAATGTTAAGATGTAACACCGCTTGTTTTGTTCCTGCAGTCATTACGCAAGTTTCATTGCAAACTTGTTTATACTTTCAAAACATTCTCATGTAAACGACAGATGGACTCATGAGAGAGAGCAGTTTGACTCGCGCTCTCGACCTCAGCAGTCGGGTAATCGGAGTTAGTTTTTGTTTATCAAAGTTACCAATTAGCGCAGCGACCATTGATGAAATATATTCCATTTTAAAATTTGCTTATTACTTATAAAATTTCAGAATAGTTTTGGCATTAGTGACGAAACTGATTGAAAACACTTTGAGGTTTCTGGATGCCTCGGGAAATACAATCACGATTCGTTTGTTATCGGACCCGTATTCTAATTCGATAACATTTTCAAAAGGCTAAAATGACGACCGAGCTCGGATTTCAAATGATTGTGGGCAAACCAAAAAATACTTGCCGCACCGATGTTTGAAAGGCGTTTTCATCGTATTTTGCCGACAGGTAAGTGAGGAATACAGACATTATTTCTAAAATTTGAGAATAACTCCAGCTATCGATAAGAGGTGCCATAGATTTGCGTATTTTTTGGGGATCATTTGTCTTTGGAATGCCCTCCCATAATGTCTCTACATCAGCCAATACGTCTTCGCGGTAATTTAAAAAGAAATTAATTTTTTACACGTGATTGAATATTTTCTCGTACTTGTGTCGTACTGAACCAACTTTATTCCTATACTCTTCAATTTGAAATTATAGGGAATTATCTTTGTATAGTAATTTTGTCAACTGTTTAATATTTTCATTTTTTGCCTGTTGTTCGTCTCGCAATAATATTTTATAATTTTCGCGAGTGACTTGTGGGCTCAAACAATTTTGTTGGATAATATACTGCTTAAGATATTGCAAATTTAAACTATGGGCAAATTGCGAAATTTTTAAATTTTATTTCAGAACCGAGTTTATCACGTTCAGTCATTAACGAATATATATTTACGCCTTTTAACTTCAATACGGAATCGTAAAAATATTTGTTATTTATGATGACTGTCAGATGTAAAAAAATCCAAGTACAGCGGCTGATTAAGTTTTATAAATTCAACCGATCCCATAAATTCAGAATGCTTCATGTTTTTATTTAATTTTCTCCACGCTTTTAATTTTAGCAACTCTCTCATCGCAAAGATAAAATCACAAGATATTATTGTTTTTTTCACAGTGTAATATTAATCTACTTAATTACCGGCAGCTGCAGCTCCTGAATTAGCAGCACCTCCGAAAGATGTATTCGCACCAAATTGTGTATTCACCGAACCTTTGATTTTACATTTAAATTCCCATAAAACAAACCCTAAAATTCCAATTAGTAAAATAGATCCTATAATGGTAAATGCGTATATTTGCTGTTATATACAAATGCAAGATGTAAAAAAAAATATTTCACATAGGGTTGTGAAAAGTAGGTTAAAAAAGAGGATAAAGACAGAAAATCACAATATGTTATGAAAAGATATTTTTTTTTATTCATTGATGTATTTACATTAGTAACAAAAATGTATTTACACTTGAATAAATTTCAGTTTATTCTTGTTTGTTATTCTGGATAAGACTACATAAATTTCTTCTAGCATACATCCCGTCAAATTTGCGTAAATGTCATAATCAATTGTTAATCCTATGCTGCTGTGAACTGTATTTCCATGCGTCATTTGAAGCGGGAAACTATATAACAAAAGTTTACAATTTTTAGTAACTTCACATGCGTGTTGAACGGCAAATTTATCTATCGAATAGAGCTTTATCTTGAAGAAACATTTTGGTATCAGAAAGAGGTTTTTTTTTTCCTCGTCACACATGAGTATTTCGTTTCCATGTCCCATATAATATGTAACTTCACCGATGCATACTCCATGGCCATGAATTAAACTGAGACAGGAAACACCAACGATTAGTGGCAAGTAGGCGGTTTGAGGTTTTCATTCTTCTCTGCTATCAATGTTTTTTTGTCGTTTGAATAGAAAATCGGAGTGAACCGGTGACGATTCTTGAAAATACTCTGTTTGTCCATCTCAGTCACGTCAATTTTTTTTATTTGAGCGAGAACAGCAATCGACACAATTAAATTGAAATAGTGTGATTCGATGTTTGTAAAGGCAAAGAAACGGGAAACTTTATCTAGTTTTCCTGCGCCTAGTTCATAATCTCTTTTGCGTTGAGTACCAAACGTGAAGCCGTTTTAATTTTCGGCTCAATCACAGTTGCCAACAACTCTAACGGATACTCAGAATCCAGAGTGAAACAACTCATGTTGCGATTGTGTACGCAGAAATGACGTATAAGTAGTTTCTTCCAATTCGGATCGGTATTTAAAGTTGTCAGAAATTCCTGGTATGTCGAATCCATGTTCCTAAATTGTGTGGTAAGGAAAAAATTATCACCGCATAGTTCGCGAATAAGCGATATGTCATTGGGTTTGTTTGTCACAAACGGCTTCAGCTGATACTGATCGCCACAAAATACAATCAATAGTTTACTAAAAGTGTGCTTTACCATTTGGAAATATTCAACTGTAATTTTGCTAGACATGCGCTGATCATACTGTATTCGTCAACAAATAAAACAATGGGTGCGTCGAAGGAAATTGAATAGTCGTTGTTGCATTCCACAAAAAACCAAGCTGTGTTGTATCCGATATCGTAAAACTTGCTCAATTCTTGTACCTGTAGATATTTTGTCAAGATCAATCAGTGGCAAGAACTGCATGAATTTCAAATATTCGTAGTAACCAAATTTAGTCAACCGAATTAGGAGACTTGATAACGTCAAAGCATTTGCTAGTTTCATCTGTCGACAAATATTTCGCAATAGAATGTGTTGCGGGGTCGTGTAAAAAATTCGGTATTTTTTTTCTTCGAGAAAAATATGCAATGATGTAGATTTCTCACTCCCGGCAGGACCATTTGACGTTATGTATTTAAGTGCAGCCAACTCACCATCATTCTCATCGAGTCATGTAAATAAAGTTGTTTTAATAAGTTCTTGTTCCATGGTAAGAGTTAACTTAGCGGACGTAAAATTTGTCGTTGTTTCCAAAGCTTTCGGTTGGGAATTCCATGAATATACAAGAGTAACTAACTTGTCCTCGGGATTTTCACGTGGAATTTGTTGCGCCCGCAAAAACATTTCATTACTTCACAACACATCTCTAAAACATAAACTCCAGTCTCGTTTAGCCGGAAGACCATGCTTCACTCGTAATTTATACTTAGTCGATTTTTCCAAAGGTATTGATCCGTGAAATGGGTTTTTTTTTTATGTTTGCGGAGGAGATTTTCGAGGAACAGCTAAAAAAATTAAGGGGCCATTGTGATATTTTAACCTTTCGCTATGGATGTTGCCGGTATAATAAACAAAGTTACTTGCTAACTGAACCTTTATAGTATAATTTTTTATCCATAAAAATACTACCAATATTTCTTTTACTTCGATATAGTATAAATAAAAAGGCTATGTGTTGCAAAAAAAGGTAACGAATTTTTTTTTGTATATAAGACTCTAAATTAAAATATGGGAAGTTCTCAGAGTTTTCAAAACAATAACAATTTATGTGGTGCCAATTTTTTTTAAAAAAGGGCCTTTTACAATTTCAGAAAGTCTAACAAGTGAATGTTCGAAACATTTTTTTTCTTAACACGATAAAATTAACCGATTATAAAAACTTTATTTACAGTTTACAAAATTTACCATCATTGAATGACTATACATTTTTTCTAAACTTTGAGGGAAAACTTCCGGATAATTTATATCAAGAAGAGGAGGGGGAAAAAAAAGGATATGGGATTAAACGTATTAAACAAATTTTTTAAATTATATCACAATGTTTATGTAATTTAAAACAAATCATGCGACTTTTAAACACTCGCACTTTGGCCTATTGGCAAATGACCCACACCACATTATTTGTGCATTAAACAAAAATTGCGCTGAACCAATTGATTTTTTATATAATGCGGATACAGTTTCTTTCGAGAATATTATGGACTTGGCGGAAAATAAATCAGAAAATAGACAAATATTTCTAAATCTACCGGAACTCGTCACTTAAAGTTTCTCAACATCGTTTGAGATTTAATAATTCCGATATATTGGATAGATACAATAATTACATAATGGTTGCCGAATCGAATTCGTATAAAGACCTTGCCAAAATAATTAATAGTTTTAACAAAGTACTCGATACTAGTAAAACTGGATTCGTTATACTTGCGAAAAACTTACAACCTCGTGAGACTGTATATTTAACCAGGTTGCTGCAGGATTTTGGGTCTAAAGCGGGTAATATGTAAAACACGATTTTGGAGGATATATAGTTTTCGTGATTAACTACACGAACGTAAATAATTCGATTTTTAAATTTTAAAATGCCATTACTTTACAATTATTGATGTCAACCATCAGCCAAATCGATAGTGATTTTACGTATGGGTTGGATGCTCAAACTACGGCGGCGGTCAAGTTATATATCAAGGGTAAAATTCGAACACCAAATATCATAAAATTTACTAACAAAGCGAACTTGCCGAAAACGTTTGAATACACGGATAAAGAAATTCGTTTACAACCCAATTGTGAATTGGGAAAATTGTCAATGTCCCTTCTCGATAAATACAATACTGGTTGGCGGAACAAATCATTAATAATTTACAACCCCTATCAAACAAACACTTGTTGTTTTTCAAATGCACGTCTCAGTTTTATAAATCCGATACTAATTTGATAAACCTTCCCGTCGAGTATTTCAAGCTACAAAATAATTTCGTTTTTGTCGTGCCGAATAACTTAAAGAATAGTGTAGTGGTGACATCGAATAACAATTTGGTCAAAGTAGTGATCGATAGTTATACATCGCTAGCACACAGCGCAGCTCAGATTCCCGTTCTCGATAAGTTAAAAGAAGAACACGTCATTGTTTATGTCCCATCTGGTAACAATTCGTACATTTATCCCTCTCGTAGTTATACTATAGATTCTTCTTAGAAATTCCAAAATTACAATCGAATATCAAATACAAAACTATCACGGTGAATGACGAAATTTAATGTACTGATTTGAATACTAATAAATACCATTATTTTGCACTCATTCTATCTGCTTCAGAGCTTTTAATATGAGAGGCGATGTAATTGATCAACAAGTACAACATTACCTTTTTGTTTCAAGTCGAAAGCAATTCAGTATCTCTGATGGACAATCCCAGGATGAAAAAGTACATTTCAAATGCGGAATATCAGCACGAAATGTTTGTCTTTCAAACACACGTTATTTTATGATATGCCATCCATAATATATATCTGCTACTAAGCGACAAAACGACGATCAAAGTTTCCAGTTTTCCTAACCGTCATCCCCTTCCTCCTCTTCTTCATCCACTCCTTCCACTAATACATTAGTAATTGGTTTTTCCAAATTAAGTTAAAACAAGGCAAACATTTTGGATTTGGATGTAAGTACGGCTAATGTTATATTTTCGTTCGAACCAAATAACTACGAGCAAAATAGTCAAGAGGGGGTGTTTGAATCCTCGGGGGAAGCTGTTTATTCATCAGTAGATTTTAATTGGCACATAGTAAACAACCATGGATTAAAGTTGGTGTATCGTAGGAAAGTTCATGTAATAGCTATCAATAAAATGCGATATTCGTTAAACTCAAATTATGCGTTAGTCAATTACTTTGCGACACGCGTTATCTAATTTTCATCTTTTTTCGTAATGTTTCCGAACAATTTGTCTGCGTTTTGGTGACAAATTTGGCCACGTTTAAAACCAATGAACCAATTACACTCCAATTTTTGTTATAACGGCTAGGCTAAACGATAATTTTCAGTAAAACAATCAAATACATAACTTACCGGTGTTTCGTATAAAATGCGCACCACATCCAATAGTTCCATGTATCAATACATTTGTATAGGAGATCTAAACACATCCCGGCTCTACGACAGAAACAAAAACGAAGCGATAGTCCAAATGACCAGGTCGAATAAAATACTACGATTTGTCATTAGCGAAAACCCTAAAAAATTTGTGATTGCCAACAACAATGATGATTTTATGGTCACGGCATCTTTATATAAACCTTCGGCGAACGAACAATTTCCGTAAAATGCTGAATATATGTATAGTGCTATTGATGGTCGACATTATGTCGTAAACCTCTCATCCTTTGTTGGTATTCCAGGGATTTCTGCAATTTACGAGGATAAAGATCTGGGAGAAATAACCATTGACAACACTCATAACAATCACGAACACTATTTTCATCGAATAGTCCTATTCAAAGCAATTTTATCTGATTTGTATTACTTGGAAGCCATACCTGATGGAAAATACACACTAGTGGTGAATATCATCGATTCATTCTCGGGAGATAGCGGTATCGTTTTCAAAAAAAGTTCTAGCCTATTTATTTAACGAAAGTAACGGTTTTCAAGTCGTTGAAAATATTCAAAGGAACATCGCCATCATTTCAAATGCTTCCCCCGAAGCTCTAAACGATTGTTTGCAATTCGAGGATAGTGCAAACACAAAAATGTTATTCCACGAAAACTCTAGCACGTCCGAAGAAGGTAAATTGGTTTTAGATACCGTAAACTTGAAATTCACTGCTGAATCGTGTGTAGTTAATTTACAATTTATCGAAGAGAATTGCGAGTTGTTCAAGTTTAATACCTCAGATACCCATAACAATAACCTTGGGGATGTGGCATACGTATATTATGGTGATTAACAAAGTTCGAACCAGTTTGATTTACAGCTGAATACGGATTTGGACAATGAGATATAATTATGATTTACTTTATACATGATATTTCGATAGCTTCCTTCAATACCATATTGCGATTTATGAAAAGTTATCCTACTGCTTTCTATAACATGGTTGTAATTGCCAGCTTTACCGATCTGAAGAAATATAAATTAAACGCATATTACGACGAAATCCATCATTATGATAAAATGTTGAATTATTTATGCATATCTGTTCCGAGTAAAATAATTAAAGATATTGAGAGAAGAAAGAGTTCAGATAGCATTAACATCAATGGTTTTCGTGGTATAAATGATTAAATTACGGTGTATGTGGATTCGACAAGGAACCCCATACTACCTACTGGTAAAAATGTTATTTCTATTTCACATACAAAATTTTTCGGTACAAATATGCTCGCATGTTTAAAAGGATATACTATTTTAACCATGCAATATATGATCAAATATCCTTCGAATTTATACGCAACTACGTAACTAGTAATCTCGACACATTCAACCAAAAGTTAATTAGGGCGGCGAAAACGAGTCAGATATGTGTTTGTTACAATTTCTTCAATCCCTTTCCCAATTTTAATATCGTAGATGCTAGACCATCCATTGTGGTTATACGTTGGGAGTCTGAGGAATATGAACCACCTTTAGGAATTCTTTGGGTAAATAGTAGTGCAAAATATAACAATTCTACAGTGTATGTGTTTTCTAAATCGAAATACATCAATAAAAATATTCGCCCGAAAGTATATTTTCATTTGAAAGAAACAAATCCAATACGAATAATAGAAGAGGAAACTCAAATAGAAAAACTCAAAAAAAAAAAAAAAAACACACCCTTTTATCTATTTGGTACGTTCGGGTAAAAAGGGTATTTAGCATCCCATATAGAGTACGCAGATAATAAAAATAAATTTTATTACAAAATTTTTATCCATCAACCAGGGAAAAAAAAACTTTACGACCACCCGCTACACATAAAATTATACGTGTATGAAAACGACAAAGATTTAAAAGATATTTTTCGTATTACAAATAACACCTTTCACTTTAAAAACAATTTTCGCGTGAAAGAAACCTGAAATTTTGACCTTTTTGATGAGGTGGTAAGTTGTGTTGTGTTGTGTTTGAAGGCACACAATAACAGTAAGGATGCCGAGATATTAGTAGCTGCTGAAAAAAGTTATACTTTTTCAACAATTTGATTGAAAATGCAAATGTTTCGAAAACTAAAACTACTACTACTACTTTAAACACTAAAGATAAACGTAAAGAGAAGCTGCAATTGGGAAACGAAAATTTTTTCAAAACAACACCTTCGATTGGCAAAATTTTTTAAAATATATGATTACGCCGACCCTCATGATTATCATATTTATGCAAATAACGCCGATAACGACGATTATAAAAATTATAATCATATTGACATTTTAGCACATATTGCATTCATTTATGTAAGTCATTATTGAAAAAAAAAAATTTAAAAAGAATCTTTTTAATTTTTTTGCTACTTTTTTTTCTCTCTCTCTTGGTATATATGATGTGGTATTCAGAATGTTGTAGCAAACTTAAAGTTGGTGTAAGTAAAGAAACACATCAAAGTGCTCCAGATGGCTACGAAAATAAACGTCAACATTATCGCAGAGTCGACCGAAATGACTTAAAACAAAGTCGGAAATAAGGATGACGAATCAATTGCCCTTATCATCGATAGGCTGACGAAAAATGTTTTATCATGCAAAGAAGATGGATATTTCTTTACCTTCATCGAGAAAGGTATGAAAAAAACTAAATAAGGTATATGTAAACACAGTTTGCGAGATTTTAAAATTAGCCAAGGATCGACAGTTACATCACATAAAGTACTTACCTGATGAACTCTATGACTTGTTACTTCTACCCACGCGTGATGAAGAACAACTGTCGATTAAGAAAGTCTCTAAATTTAGCCATTATAAATTTTGAAGAAAGGTAGACATTTGTATAAAAGTCGTCATTTCTAATAAAATAACTCATACAATAAATAAATGTATTGTTTTATTGATGAAAAATGCAGTTATTCCCAAGATTGATATCGAAACCCCCAGCAAATACAATCCTCTATCGATCAAGTTTATTAGAGACTTCATTTTAGATGTGTAGAGTGTAAAGTCCAAAACTTGATCTGGATTTTGTGCACTAAAAGTTTTCAATTGATTTGACAACATCGTATCATCATCATTGCCGCCCATATTGTTCCAATCGATACGAGATCCATTCGAGATGACGTTGAGAGACAGTAGGTATTGTAAACGAAATTGCAATAATGTTTTAAAATCGTCATCTTTTACTACTTTAGTAGGAAGAATACCCGTAATAAGTGGGTTAAATATGGCATCTTTTTTTTAAAAAAAGGCCGCTAATTTACCGGTGTCGGCATCATAATCGATAGATAATGTTTGGATGGAAACATGATTCGCTAAATCGACAACTCCTTCATGCACGTTCTTCCACATCATCACGAACATGATCAGTGTATATTCCATCGTTCGAAAACCCAAAATCTTTTGTTTTAATTCCAATTCCAGCTTTGATATATCATCTATGTAATCTTGACCTTGTAGGTTTTGCAAGTTGAATGGATCGAATATGATTGAAAACACATCGGCGACTGCAGTCATGATCAATACAGCATCAAGTATGGGCACCCAAGAAAGAGAAACTGCAGCAAATTCTCTAATGGCGAATCCCACCATTTTCAAAGCAGTCGGTATCACAGCTCTAGTAACAAATTCTATCGTCAAGGCTCTGAATAAATAAATTCCCAACTGACGATTCAAGATCTTTGCACCCTTTTCGATAATTATGGGTCCGATGTGTTTGGCTAGGGTCTTGAGAACCATATTCAGACCGACCTCACCGAATAATTGCAGTAGGAACTTGTTACTATTCAATTCTTGGATGCAAGAGGTTATAATATCAGCAGTTATGTCGGAAATATCTTCTGTATTGGATAAGTCATCAGGGTTATTTGGTCGGAAAACCACCCATTAAGCCGAGCATTCTATATTCGTTGATTTGAAGTTTACCGTTATCTATATATTTCAAGTGGTATAGCACCGAATCGGTTTGCGGTCCGATTCGAACACGAGTATCTTTATCGGAAACTATGGATTCGACATCGCGGGTCAGTATCAAAGGCTCCACAAGTCTACCCCATCCCCCATGGTCCAAAATAAATATCTCGGTGTTTTTTTCTGTGATGCCCATGTCGCTGAGTTTAATGTCTGGATTTATGCAGAATGCCTCGTGATTGACGAAGTTACTCCATTCCATGACGTAATCGGGAATTTGTCCCATTGGTGGCACTTGCGGGCTCTTTACATCGTATTGATCGATTCCATGAACTAATTCCACGAAACTATATTCAATAATCTTGTATATTAATTTCCGATGAAAAAGCCTATAATTTTACTATCTAAATGGTCTGTGCATTTGTCACCCGCCAGAGACATGATAAAATTATCGCAATAATACGAGTTTGGAGGAAAGTGAATTGTTTCACCACCCATCTCTGTCACATACGGCGAAGAATTGACATTGAAACCAGTTCCTATCGTGTTTACGTGCGGAATAATCGTGCCTTCTTTAACGCGCCAATAATCATCTATTCCGAACAGGTAGGCTTATTGATGAACCAACATACATGCATCTCAGCGGTCGCTCCAATAGTTATTTTATCCGTGATATTTAGATTCGGAATCTTTGGTTGGAAAACATGCTCCTTGGCACGCAATCACATATAATTACCACTCTTGAATATTTTAGGGACATCTCGAGATGTGCATGTTTTCCCCATGGATAATGCAGATTGCATCGAGATGCATCGCAGAATCGTTTTCCTCCTTTAATACGAACCTGATAGCAATAATAAAAAAAATCCGAGTTTGCCTTTTGTAACTCTACATCTTGCCGAATTTCTATGTATACATGAGAAAATATTTGCAGCACTCGCAGCAAGTATTCGTTATAAGTTAGTATTTTTTTGTCTTTCAAAAACCATTTCTCAAAGCAGTTGAATAATCCATGTTTGTTGGTCTTGTGAATATGGACATATTATGTATTTAAAAAATATATATATAAAGTATATAACAAAAATACAATCACAGAGTTAACTTCAAGCTCAGGGTAGTTCGAATATATTTTAGAATCTCAGTATACGTTCATCAAATCATACCATTAATCTCAATCAATCAAATTTAATTAATCGATATTATCCACTCATTTACATTCAACAGAAACTTAACCTCAGTAACGGTTGTAACAGTTCCGTTTATAAGGAAATGACGCCTATTTGTTTCTTGAATAACGAACGATGCGGTGCAAACACACCAGCTAGCGAACAGTTGTTGATTGGTGGATTGTGCGAGACTCACAAGTCAGATTACTGCAACGTCGATCATAATTTATTTGAAAAATGCAACAAAGCGATATTAAGCCCCATCTCAAAGATGAGTATTTCGGTCGGCCAATGTCCCTTGTATCCCATCCTTGTCGGACAAACATTGAAAACCTCGGCTAAAACGTTCATGAATCTATTTTCCAACAACAACCGTAAATTTATCGATTCGTCGAAATTGGACACTTTATTGGAGTATTCTACATATCCCGAAAACATCGCTAGTACCGATAAACTCAAACTTTTTACCAAACACGTGATCGATTATGGATTAACGTGGGCTTCTGTTTTGGATCTAGCGTGTATCGAGAAGGCTAAAGTGAATAAGTTTTTCGACTAGGAATATCTAGATATGGACATCGTCAAACAAAATTAATCGATCCATGACATAACGACCTCTCTGTCAAATACAGAAGTCGCTATGAAGGATGGCAAAAAAAAGGGTACAATATATGGTTCCTTTGGCACAGTTTCCTATATTTGACATTTTAACAATCCTAAGCTACCTTCCCTCATGCGATATCAACGTCACTGCGCTCGGATACTTTACAAACATCGAAATTTCCATCTCAAACTTGGTTTACGGTACGGGGTTTGGACTCAGGCACGATTTGGGCAACATGGAAAATGTCGAGTTGGACAATCGGGATCCAAAAGACGTCCAGGCCATCATCAATTCCAAAACACTCCATCAAAACTGTGATATTTTGCGTTTGAACTACATGGGGTCGGAGGGTTTAAAAATACCAATCGTCAAATGAAAAATCAACCAATGTTTCGAATACATCCCAACACTAATGTAATTTCGTTAAAAAAAATGAAGGAAAAAAACACATTATATAAAAAAATTATTTTTTTAGCTACAATTTTGAAAATTAAATGAACTGGTCCAATTTTTTCATGTTGGCTCAAGTCAAATCTTTATTATATAAATCAAACTTGACATTACCAGAAACATCTTTTGTAGTGGTAAATTCCACGTTCTTTTTCAACATTTGAAACAGTTGAAGTAGTTGCTTGTTTGCTGTCGGCAAACGCTTGTACAGTTCTGTTGACGAATAGGCTCGCTGGAGAATACTGTAAATTGCAGCATTACACCCGTTCATTTGCAAGTTGTTTATCGACAAATAGTTGAATTTCATAAATCCGATACTCTTACAATCAGATGTAATGTTTTTCAACACCGCCGTCGACGATTTGCCGCAAAATATATTTGTTGGGAATTTTTTTTCTCGATTAATACTCATTTCTTTCAACTGCATCAGCGACGATCGACCGATAACCGAGTAGATCGAAGCCATGCAATCGATATAATTATCTTTCGTGGGCATAGGTACGGCTATTCCCTTTTGCGATGATGTATTGCACAATTTTAAACCATCGTAGAATCGATGCCGGGACTCTACAACAACCTCGAAAATGAGACGATTCTTATGCACGAAATACACGTTCGACTTTACCCATTCGATTTTCGTACACGGAGATAGAATGTCGTTATCGTCAACCGCCAGTGATATTCTGTACATGTTTGTCGACACACTTACGTTAAAGTGTGGGTTATTGAAATATTCCAGTGGCTCGGTCGAATGAACCTCGTCACAATAAACATGCATTTGGACAAAGACCGTCTCGGATTTATTAAATGGTAGAAATACGGTCACCGAGTCCTTACTCGAGCGAATACGAAATCTGGTTTTGGAAGCGTGGCTGAAAATCATCTGGAAACGACAACAGTGTATGGTCGAAATGTCTTTATTGGCGTTGATATCATACTCGTCTTCGGTGAGTTGCGGATGACTGGTAAAGACCGTTTTTAATTTCAGGAACATTGCATCGTCACCCTCCGCCTCTAAATGTTCGCCTTCACCGTCTCGTGATTTCCGTTCCGCGACAATGTCCAGGTAAACACCCACGTTTTCTATACCGAGCTCTAAAAAACTAAAAAGAGGTTTTGTGCTTAATTTTGTCTTCAAGTAGTTTATCGCGGTGAACAGCTTGGCCATTTTCCCATATTGGAATGTGGATCATATTTACTCTGTGATGTGCGGTCCGAAACAATTATCCAGAGTCAAAACACGCTACGAATCGCCGTCTAATTCAATTCAAACGCGGATTTGGTGCATATTCTTGCCGTCAAATCGTCCACAAATGTCTTGAACGGCATACCTTGGAAATTATTCAAGTTGAATATACCTTCAAACACAAGCACCTCGATGAAACCATACCAGCATTGAATCTTTGAGTGTAGTTTATTCACTTTCACTTTAGGATTCAACTTGTAATTCAAGGGAAATATAGAGTTGATTGTGCACAAGTGACTAGTAACAGTACTGTTTTCATATCCGCGATATCGCGTTTGTCCAGCGGCAACCAGTACCCTTTAGCAATCAGTTCGGAAATCAGTTTGTCGATCCTACACGAATTGGCGCTCATGACTAGATTCACGTCCGAGACTAGGGAGTAAACACGATCGAACGAATCGATGGCGACATTTTTTTCGAAAAGACACAAAAATCCTAAATAATCTGTGGGTATCGTGGATGTGTCAATGTTCTTCGGTACAGGTCTGACGACGAGCCCAAAGAAATCTCTATCACCGATCTGAGGAGTCAACGGTTTATGGTTCAAGTTTGAAATATTTGTTATTTTTTTCGTTTTGTACGTATTCGTCATGGAAACGAGCTTGCACCTATTGCCAGTCGCAACAATATTTTTTGCCTGTTCTTCATTATTGTCGAATGGATACAAGACCAGCCGAATCAACAACATTGATGGGGAGAAAATTAGTTTATTGGAGAAACTATCAATGGGCTGGATATGGCCGACAAATCGTTTTAATACCTACCCGAAAAGTTGATGATTGTATACAATCTATTTATTATCCAATTCAAAAGAGTGTTAAGTACACAAATCAAGATCGTTTTCAAAGTTTTCACCTTCAGGATTACGGTGAACAAACTCATATGGTTCTTTACCCATGGGCAAAATCATTTCGAAACAATGTCCTATATTTCTTTGGGTGTAACTGTATTTGTTGATGCAAAAGCGATGACTCATGTTTGACTCACTCGAATGTGTGGTAATTCGCAATTATTCGTCAATATATAGGGAACCCAACACGAACGGCCGTTTTCGACGAAATAACAGTGAATTTGGGTATTTATCGTCCAATAATCTTCCATGTTTAATTTCCTCTTTTTAGAATCTTTCACCATACAGTATTCCATCACACATTCACACAACAATGGTGGTGATGAAGATGATGACGAGGGTGATCATGTCATTTCGATGCCAGCGCAATAACCACTATAATGATGGAGTAATATCAATTCCAAATCAGATCCCAGCATCACTGGGAATATATTGCAGATATGACGATCCTCCATGGTTATACAAGTCGTATAGTGCAAGTTGTGATAATGGCGCAAGTCCAAATAAATATGATTAAAATGAGAACACGATGGAATACCACATATGCCAATCAGTTTGCATTTGAGAATTGTATTTTTGAGACAAGGCTGAAAAGTTACATTATGTTTACAAGCCAAGTATTCTACACAGTCGTTGAACTGATTAAAGTAACGGAAAAAGAAGAATTCCCAGTGCATGGTCGTAGAAGATCTGAAATATTTTAAAAAGGGGAATGTTGTATTTATGAATATAGGGAGAGGTTTATCAGTTCAATTTTTTTCAAGAGTAAAATAAAAGAAATCTTTTATCTAGTAATTTTTTCGTTCTTTTTTTTTTTTTTTTTTTTTAAGAAATGAAGGGTATACCGATAAATAACTGTGTTCATGACAAAGCAGATTGATATGTGGCTGAAAATGTTAACGTCTTTCGGTTCTACGTCTTCGATTATGGTAGTGGAAACGAAATATAAGAACTGTGTGGAAATTGCAACTTGGATTTCAAATCTATTATGCAAAAAAATTGCAACACCATCAAAATCTTCGTTTATGTTCGCAACATAAATTGGTGTTATCCCATTTCGAAAAAGGATGTCCAATTTTCACCTGAAGAAGAAAAGGAATAAATTGAACACTCTTATATATTCAAAGCTCATTACGATTCAGTCCAAGAACTATAACCGAGACAATATTTAAAAAAAAACACACATGTACTGAAAATTATAACATTCATCCAGTCATGATATGCACTTGCTCTCGGATTTTTGCGATTCCTTTGTAAATCTTATGTAAAAAAATATGATTATAATAAAAATAATTTTAAAAGTTTTTTTTTTTACCTGCTATATTCACAAATGAACTAGTGCTGAAATTAGAGGATTCAACCAGGATTGGTAATTATCGTACAAAACCAACAACAATTCGTGTTTGTCATCCGATTTGAAGTCCTGGTCAATCAGCATACGTATTTTGATTGGAAAATAAGACAATGTCGATGCGACTATCAGATTGTGTAGTTTGTGCGGAATGAAAATTGTATTTTTACCACTTCGATATTTAATATTTTAATCAAATATTGTTTCACATCGCAATGATTTTTCAACAACTTTATGGGCGAGCTAATGGTATGTTCGAGAGCATTTTCCACATCATTTTCTATATCATTGTGATGGTAAAACCATAAATTCACATTTGCAAACACGAAACCCACTCTTGGATCCAATGAAGCTTTTTTATTAAAATGTAATATTCTTTTGTCACCACCACCCCCACCTTCACCATCGTCGTTTTTTTTCTTTGGTACTTTGGCTCGAATTATAAACGATGGAGTAAACGAATCTTCTAATTTGGGTTTTGAAGGGTTCTGTCCAAAACACGATATATGCGTCGGTGTTACAAACATTATCAAAGTTCCATTTTCTCGTGGTTCGTCACCTATTTTTACATCAACAAAACACCTTTGTAAAGGAAATATATAGGGAATATATCCCTTTGTCATCACCGATTGTTCGACTTCCGACAAGTGAACGTCGGCAAAAGGACATTGAATTATTAGAAAATAAGGATGGCATTTACTCAAGTAACGCGATAGCGAGAAAAGCGTATAATGTACAAAGTTTTCAGTATTTTTCATTTTTTGCTAATAAACCAATGTATTTCCGATCTATGCGATATTCGATCTATATAAGTCGCAAATCAACCTCGGGTATCGATCGCTCTAAACGGCGGTATTGCCGTCTCTCTTGGTTTATGTTTTGGATATGCAAAATACTGCCAAAACGATTCGCATTTGATCAAATAGTATAAAACTCTTTGGCGGTGGATGATAATTTGCGATCGTCATCTTTGTTGTTTTCAATTTCGACCAAAAACAATCTTTGCAAATCAGACTCTACTTTGGTAGGATTCCTTTTCTCTACAAATGAACAAAAATAAATATCTTCTAAAAAAATTAAAAAGCAATCATTTACCACCCATGCAAACTTATTACAATAAAATTTTCGCTTCAACCTCTTGTTTGTTTCCGCATCGAGTTCTCGAACACAAGGCATTAGAAAATCAAAACCACTTCAAGTATACATATTTGTTGGAAATAGTCTAAGTTGTAATTGTCTTATAGTTTATTTTTCCTTCTAATATGTCTCAATGAATTAATCAAGGGATGCAATGTGTATACTTGGTTTACATAAGGATAGTCTTGAGATGCTGACAACATGATTGTTTTATTGATTTCGTTTTTTGAATATGAATTCATGAATTGTGCAGAAATTTATGCGGGTGGTCTTTGCTTTTTTCAATTTTCAAATACAATGTGATTCTATAATTTTTTTTGTTTTTTTCATGAGTTGGTGGAACTTTAGAGGATGTTTCGGCAAAACATAATCCCAGTTGTCGTTTTTTAAAGTAACCAAAGGTATCGAGGGTGTATTTTTTTTGGCAAGTTGAAAAATACATACAGGAGCGAATTTTCAATGTTCATGACTAGAATGGTTGGCTTACAAAAAACGAAAATTCGTGTGGTACTTGACTTTGTTGTGGGATACGATTCCATAAGGATTGAATTGAAATTTTTCAGTCAAAGCCGATAAATCACATCTTCCATTGATATCCTGAAAAATTCATTCATCGATCCCTACTATATTATCATAGACAACATCGCAATTGAGATATACATCAGAAGTGTATCGGAACTGAAATGTTTCGAGAGAGAATTGAGGGAGTAATGCACGATACTTGTTAATGAGATTCTCATTCAAAGATATCGGGTAGGTGATATTTTTAGCCAGGTCGTGAATAAATACTCCTGTATTTTCTGGATTGAGCTTTGCGATGTTAGATGATTGTTTCCATTGAGACATGTCAACATGGGGGGTATGAAATATGTTTTGAAATCAAATTTGTTGAGATGGTCTTCGTCAAAATGTTCAATGCGATTTTGTGGTAATATTGAGATAAATTTTCCCAATATAGGTAATCGAGATCTTGAAAATTTAACGTGTAAATAATTTCACCTCATGTAGGAACTTTTTCGGTTCTAGATGGCCACATGCCACAAAATGCAAAACAGGATCTCTTTATATTGGGTACAATGGTATTGACTAAATTCTCGAATTCGTAGCACACAAATATAGGTCTTACATTTACGATTTCAGAGACAATAAGGATCTTGTAGTGACAAAATAATAACTAGGAATTCCTAAAAACTCTAAATCAATCGATATGTTCATCTCTTCAACTTTGAAAGCATAACCAGTTAAAGGTTTGTATCATACTTTTTTTGGATGTTATGTGTTTCGCTAACCAATAAAGAAGATTGCGAATCTGAAACTTTAACGATTCCATTCGTTAATCGACCATTATTGTTGTGCAGGTAATCGTTCTCAAAATGACCGGTATGTAACATGAATCGTACGAGTAACATTCAACCATGCCTTTCCAGTTTTGCTATCCAACATTATCGCTGAGATTCCGTTCGCCAGACAAGGCATCAATTTTGCAAGGATCTGGCATTCTTCATTGTCGAATATCTATGAATAAGGATTTGAATTTTGCATCTAGATAATAAAGTTTGATTGGTACGAAATCGATGAAATCATCATGTGTAGCCTCGAAATATGTTGGTATTGTGTATAAAGGTCCGCCATTCGCAAAGGATTTAAACTGGTGTGGGTGATCACATTTGCAGGAAATTTCCTCAAACGAGTTCCATTGTGTCGGATTGTTGGCATTTGTAGCTTTGGAATTGAATGGAAAAAACAGGAAAATATTGTGTAATTGGCAAACAAATTTGCAGAAATGAAAATGTTCGGATATACCGCAAATCCACAAGTACCTATCGTTACTATCCGAAGTAAGCATCCATTGTCCATCATTCTTGGTCATGCAAGTTTGTCGGCCTCTATCTTCCAAATACATGGAATACCTCTTACCTAGCTCTTTGTTGCAGGGAATTATTTTAATAAGACTGTTTTTAGGACCTATGAAAGTGATGTCGATATCTAAATGATGGCACATGGATCTATGGTCTTTACAGTTTAAGTAAGCAGTGAGTGATATAGATTCAGATTCGATCAAATTATCACTTGTACATTTATCATTTTTATTTTTAAATTTTAATGTATCGAAAACTGGTAATCTGAAATTTGAACGATGTCGTTTGAACTTTGCTGAGACTGAAGGTAAAATACTTTCAAGTTGCAAGTACAAACAAATTATTACTGAAATAAAAACTACAATCACCGAAAAGTGTAATTTTTTACTTAAAATAAATAGAAGTGTTTGATCGAAAAAATCACTGAAAAATACATCTTATTCGTTTATTTAAACTTGCAATCACCCCCTCCCCCAAACATCCCAAACTACCCACTTTCAAAAAATCTTGGTTTATTCTAATTGGTTGTTGATTTCCCCCAATCCTATTTTCAACAACCAATCATATTACAGGATTTAATTTCCCCCTCCCTTCCCCTCATTTAAGTTTGCCTATATGGCAGAGAGATATGGAAAAAATACTTCAGCCAACGACAAGAGCTGAACTGAGCAACATTTACCTTCCTTCTGTTCAGAATAGAATAGAAATAAGGTAAGAACAAAAGAACATAAAGGTAAGTTAGTTGATATATACTATATAGTATATATATTTATATACATATATAATATACTATATGTATTATATACTATATATAATATATAGTATATACTATATATGATATGTAGTATATATTATTTAACTTACTTTTTGTTCTTACCTTACTTCTCTTCTATTCTGGAGAGAAGGAAGGTTGATGTTGCTCTGTACAGCTCTCGCTGTCGACTGAAGTCTTTTTTCCAGATTTCTCCACCGTTCAGGTGCATAATTTCAAATTGAGTGGTTATTACTCCGCGTTCGCCGAGGAATTGGAAAACAACAAAGTTTTCATCCTCATTGACATATTGGGTAAAGTCAATGTTTCGAGGGTAGATATGAAATGGGTATTACAAAATCATCAAAACTATATTCCCACCATCTATGAAATTGATATACTGGAGTCTATTCGATTCATAACATTCGACAGGGGAAAACACTGCCATTTTGATCAATTAACCAGGTTGTACCACTTGAATGAGGACAAATTATTCACAAACGTTCCAGTGATCAGAATGCTCTCTCGTGCCAATTTTACTTTCCAGTGATGGCCTGTTGTATTTCCACAATGACAAGATCGTCAAAGTAAAGAGTGAAAAATCAATCGATTTGAAGTTTGATTGGTAAACAGTTTTGAAGTATTTAAAGAGTAAAAAATCCCTAAATTAAGCTGAAACAATGAGTGCCGTTGGCCGACATGACTGTGAAATATCTCAGTCGATATGAAGCGTATAAACACATCATGCCAAAGGTCTTGGAAACTGAAGAGGGACATATCTTTGATCAAATGTTTACCGATTATTCCATCATAATTGACAAGAGTAAATTAAACAAAATTCCTCCTGTTATGAGCAAAGTTACGCCATGTGAAGACATTGTGGTTGATTCGTATTTCATTCCAGAATTCAAGGTATGTTATGATAGTAGCGAACTTGTATTTTGTAAATTTTTTGGAAAAAAATAAGTGCCAATCCAGCAAGTGTAATTGAAAAAATTATATTGAATAAATAAGACATGTATCATAACTGTATGTTATTTTTAAATTTCACAAAAAGTTTGTTATGTCTATATTTATAAGTCTGGATTATTTTAGCGGGTTTCATTGTTATACTCTTACAATATGTCATAAAAGTGATTGTACAAATAAATAAGAGAGAAACAGACATTGTTTGTTTTGTAAATATAATACACCATTATCACAAACAATACTAGTCGACAAATGTTGATGATAGAAACAATCTTGTAATAAAAACATTTGAAACTAACAATACGCTTTTACCTCAATATGACTGGCTATAAGACACCGCGCAGTTTGGTAAAATGATTGAAGTTTTGGAGAAACTGATGATTAGTACAATGAATGAACACTCAAAGTACTATAGATCAACAGATGTCTGGAATTGCATGAAATTTTCCATACAAACCATTCATAGCACGTTACCGATGCCACCAACAGACTATACTCGGGTGTGGGGTACAAACTGCTATCAATTTTCAATTTCTTTTCCACAGTTTCTCGTCTTTTCAAGTTTTATCTATGCATATTTATTTGACAAAATTAATGAAACTTTACAAAATCAACTGGTTATCACGATAAAAAAATATTTACCCACTGCTATAACAAGTATAGGTTGGCCTAGATCAGGACCAAATGCAGTTATGATGGTGGTGCCATTTGTTGGCACCAGTGTTTTGATGGGTAATTTAAAAAATTAAATCGACACCAAAGCAATGCAACATATATTATAGCAATTGAAATTCCAAGTAGTTACTTCGAACGAATGTTTGTATCCCGATGGAGAGTATGAGTTTTACAAAACTCTCCAAGCCTACAGTTATATATATTCTTCGGCTCGGGATTTTGTCGCCCTACAAGAATTTTTCAGTATAGATTCAAAGGCGGTGATTGATAAAGTGAAACGGATGTTAGAGCATCCGACAATCCCATTACATTTTGGTCCTATGTTTATGAGAATGCCGAGTTTGGTATCTTGAGATAGAGGTGATTATGGTTTCTTTGTGATTGATTTGATAAAAGCAGTGATGGCGAAGACGGAAAGATGAATGTTGTAATTCAACAGCCAATGCTTCAAACTCTGTTTTTACGAATCCGATCAAACCTATAATAAATGGAGTCAATTTTGGGTCATGGCTCGCATGTTTATGTATTCAAATTCCAATACGAAAGGTCGCCAAGAATTTTGTACATATTATCCCGGAGTCATTAGCATAAACAATAAATTCGTGTCCATCCCTACCATGAGAGAAATCACGACAATGTTCATGCTGCAAATTGTCTTTTCGTGCATTGCCCATTTGGATTCCATCATCGGTGTGTATAATGCTTGGATGATAAACAATTTCCAACTAAAAGTGACTGAATTAATTTTATTGAATGAAACAGGCTACACCGTCGCCTATAAAGTACAGTCTTCTTCGCAGACTAATTGCGAGCCCATAAAAGTTTCAGTAAATTTGGGTAAATGCATGACATCTTCCAATCGTTCGTTCAATGCGATGCCGAAGTACCAATTTGATCAAAACTATTCATTTCTGCAAGTGGCTACTCTGGAATTGATCAAAGTAGTTCGAATGGAAGAAAATAAAATTTTCGATTTGTTGCAGTGTACACCAAGTATTACCGACGTGGTTGCCTTCAGCATGGTTCACAATAATTCTGACAACGTACAATATATCTCGGAGAATTTAATCTAAACCTATTATTACACTCAGTATTTCTAAAACGATACGTTATTTCTCGAGGATGTGAATACAAACAAAGTATCGATCGGTGTGAAATCCAACACTCTTCTATCCATTTTGGAATTTGATGGCCCGATGATTAGGCGAAAATATGGCGTTGGTGCAAAAATCGTAAATGGAATTTATTCCAAGGGAAAATACTTTACTTCCACTTCATACATGATGCTAAATGTGAAATTTGTAAATGTCGAGATTAACCCATGGATAAAATAAGACAATGGATGCAACGATGCTTCAGTATGAAATTACTCGTTTTCCTAGACAACTTTGACGAATTGCACTAAGTACGAACCACCTTCAAAATTTCTACTCGATACATAAATTGGCCTTTATCGCAAAGAACCTTTACCTCGCCAACGAAATAGACAATGAATACGTTGATGTACAATACTATGGTAATAATGTGGCTGAAATTTCACTGAAAACGATTAAAGCATTTACTTTATTGACCGCTGTGAGTACATCCTTAATCAAATCGTTTGGTTACGATTTCAAGTACAAAGAAAAACCCTATTACGTCGATTATTGGAATGAAAGTTTTCTTTTTTCACCCGAACAAATAAAAAAAAAATCATTTCAAACACGTTTCACTTACCAGTCGCTCGTACTTTCCAATATTTGAATTTGTGTAAAGCTTATAGATTTCCCTTTCCTGTTACTTTTACGATGTATCAGTTGAACAGTAATGATAATCGATTAATGATAGATTACGAAGGTGATGACAGCAATGTGTGATTTATTACAATAATCCCGTACATAATGATATATAAGAAGATGAATAATAAAAACCAAATATATCTGTGGACGGGTATTGGCACCATTTTCATATTAGGGGTTCTGGCCTTTGTGATTTGGAAATTTAAAGATAAACTCAAAACCTCGATGACTGTGCGTTTTGGTACTAGTGGCGCATCGTTAAAAACAACTACCCCTGTGGGAACTACTAAGACAACATAGAGTTAAATCGGTGAAAACAAAATGTAAAATAAGAATTCAGTATGGGGTTGTTGTTGTTTTGGGGTGATGCTGACTATAATAAACATAGATTATGGTTTTTTATTTAGTTATTTGTATTCGAATATGTAACCAAAACATTGTATATGATGTGTATATTATCGATTACACGTGAATTGTGAAACAAAATAAAATAAATAAATAAATAAGAAAAGTAAGGAAGTAGAAAAAAATGTCTAATCATCTTTCTGGTGCATTGTTAGGTGTGACGATATTCGCATACATATTTTTTGTAAGCCACTTGCATACGATACACGAAGATGTGGACCACCTTAGGAGAGCAATAAACAACATGCATACCTTTTTACCTCGACCAAAATCACCTTCGCCAAAACATTAACCAACATCTCTACCATGCGAAACCACGCTCAAAACAGACGAATATATATGTAATTTGGATTTTTACAGGAACGGTGTGTTGATTGTTAAAGTGGAAATACGGATGCTGGAAAAAATAACCAAAATAGAATAAATTTACTAATGTTTCTTTTTACGAAATCGAAATTTACACTATAAAACAATAACTATTAGATATTGTATATATATATTTATTTTTTTAAAAAGGTGTTATATAAGAATTTTTTTTATAATCTACAATGTTTTCCATAAATTATTTGTTAAACCAGAAATGTAACAATAGTAAACAGCTAGGTAGTAATACTAGTCACTAACATACTCTTATTTATAGCAAGTATTGAAACTTGTGTGGAACCAATCACTGGGTTGTTGATTATTTTTAATTGTATCTTGGCAGTCTATCTTACCGTCGTCACCTTCAAACTTCCCAAACCTCTAACTTGCGAGATATAACAAAAATAAGTATAACCACATAACAATGTTGAAGGCTCCCGTTAAATTCGCCGGTAATGTTGAAAAGGCGGGAGAACGTGCAATTATTCGACATTCACTAGTCCCGAATATACCAAAAGATTCAATTTTTTAAAATATTTTTAACAATCAATCTTTGTATAGCTGTAAAAAAAACAACAACAACATTAGCGATTGGCGAATTTATGAGCAAGATAAAAAAAAAAAGGCCAGTTTGATGCCGCTTTCGGTCAAATCGATTCGAGGATCCGTCTCAATGACAAGATGTGTAAAGTTTTATTGTACGAAATAAAGAAATTTACCGGGTTATGTGCTGCATAAAATTCAGCTCGGAATTCAAAAAACTTAACTCGTTGAATCCGGCATTGAATAAAGCCACTAATTCTAACGATGTTGTAAAACTAATCATGACCGATCCCAAGCTCACGAAAGTAAATAAAAAAATTACATTTTTCTCTCAGAGAACAAAACTTGTTGGTTACACCCTTCTTTCTACCGTCGGTATTTTGGGTCTGGCGGCCTACATCGATAGATACAGGAAGTCTATAAGCGGATGCATTCGCTACGAAAACGACAATGGAAAACTCAAAGTGTGTAAAGTCAATCATCTCAGTTGTCGGACGTTTTCCAACCATAGTTACTTCGATTTATGCGATGATAAAGTTTAATGCGACGAGGTAAAAAACGCCCGGTGTTTGGGGTCAGATGGTGACGTTGCGTGCGTTCATTGTGACAGTGTTCAAAACGATCCTCCAGTTACCGACATCAACGTGGAATATCGTTGTGTCGATGCCTCGTGGGGGGGATGCGATTGCCAATATACTGTGCAAAGACGTGGAGAATGTTGTGGCTTTTGGCGGTGATGTATTCGACTATACGAAAAACATATTTCGGTATTTGTATTACGGGATTAATTTTTATCGGTGGGGTCATTATTTTTGGTTTTGCTGCCTACCTAATAAATTTTTTTCGTTGTGGTTAAAGCGTAAATGGAAATGACGAGCGCGGATAATGGCAATCCCATACTCAAGTTGCTTGAGGTGTACGAAATCTTGTCGCATATGCCCAATTTAACCGATCGGCATTTCAAATTACTCGCAAATATTTTGGCAACTTATCGTATAATTGATCGCGCACTAAATTCCCATACCGACCTTTCATTAACCGTGTATTTTGCAAATCACCTTCCATGCGATTTGAAAAACAAGAAATGATTAACAGTCGATGCGCAAAATCAATCTCAAGCAGTTGTGGCTGCCGTGAACCAAATAATATTAATAATTCCACATTAAGCAAACAGTTGGATCTTATCTCTCAAGTGTATCACTGGTACTGTAATTTTACGCTAAATTTTGTGCACGCCATCTATTCTTTTGAATTAAATTCTGGGTTGGATTCTCTACTCGGAGGAATCGATGATTTCAACGAGCAGTTTGCACGCATAATGCCAAATGGCAAACCGATACTATCGCTCTTCACCAAAATGGATCGCGGGATATTAAATCCCATTATTGTAAATTTATTGACCGATCTCGAATTGAGCACGCCAGACTTCCAACACATCGTTGATATCTCACACTCAATTCTTGTTGACTAGTTTGCACATTCCCGTGTTTTTGTCCGCGACTTCGTCCCTAAGTTGTTTCATCAACGTTTCCTCGCATTTAAAAAACACGTGCAGTTTATCACCAAAGTAACAGTTACTAATCTCGTCGAATCTCTGAAGGTAAACACTCTTCAATTTCAATTTTAATTTTGTCCAGCAATCCACAATGTCGACATAATTTACATATGTATGAGATGTACAAAGTATCAAGTTGTATGTCGCAATGCGCAACTCATCAAGTCGCTATTTGTCATCCAAGCAAGTTTGTGAATGTTCAGCGCATTTCGATTTTATCCTATTCAAGTACTCTTGTTCGAAATTTATCGAAAATATTTGACCAATTTTTTAAATTAGTTCTTATTAATAAAGAGTATGTTTGATCTACTCAAGTTTACCTATCATAATCCGTATTCTACAGACCGCATTTATTACGAGTATCAAGATGTTGCACGTAGAAAAACCCTAGGCTATTTTATTCGAAAGGAGAAGAGTTACGATGAGACCCGATTGGACAAATTCTTCGACAATGACAAGAGAGAATTGTTACTCTATTTGAAAAATGTCGACCAGACGGCCGATAGATACAATACAGTCTTGAAAAAAGTCAACGAGTTGTACACTTTTAATTTAATATCAAAGTTACTCTCGTTTCACAAACAGCTCGAAATTTACGAAATTGTTCAAAGACCAATTTCTTTGGTGCTACGATTGAACGATGTTTGGTGTTCGTTGTGAATGGAGGTCTCCCCCTAATCGGGAGGACCGAAAAACATAATAAATTTGAATCGTGGGTTAAACACCTGTGTAGAAAATAATTTTTTTTTTTTTCTGCTTTCAACTGACCCCGGCCACGTACATCCTTGAAAGAAAATTAGGGTTCGATTCACCAGGGGTCCAGCTCGGATGTAATCTCCGAATTTGATTCTCCTCCAAATAAATCGCTCGCATTCTTGGGATTTCGAAAGTAACCCAGAAATAAATTTTCTAACTGGGCCGTTAAATATTCGAGGTTATTTTGCTATAGTAGTACGCATCTGAAAATTGTCAATTTTTGTACCAAGTTCACCCAAGATTTGTAAATAGTGTATTGATTTCCAGCCATTGTAAATTCCCACTCCGTTAAAATTTCTGAAAATTCTTCACCTAAACCAAAGAGCGTAGTCTCTAAATCGTTTAAAAGTTTGTCGCCTTTCTGCGAAGTGATTTGTGTTTTTTCCAGCGAAGATGACAAAAATTCCGCACGGTTCAGCATTTGAGATAATTTCTTCACGTTTGTGTGTTCACCAAATGCGATTTTTGGCACACATGTAAACTGAATCAGACCGGCTTCTACAATTGCGCGAACATTTTTATTCAAATATTTTTTTATCTGGTTTTTCCGCAGTAATTATAAGATTACTTTTTTATCGCCATGCAACACCAACAACAGCAACAGCAAAGAAGAACCTTGTTTCCATTGTTGCAACTTCAACCACTCAGACCACAGTGCACCAACTCTGACATTCTCGAAACGAACCAGCAATCTTCTTCTCAGCTGCTAAACTCTTTTCCTTCCCCTCCACAACAATATCCACCTATGACTGAAATGTCCATTCCTCGCATCGGCATGCGAATAGAGCCAGGTGATGGTCACGAAGAATTGGCGCAATAACTTAAAAATTACATATCTCGATTCATGGAAATTTTGATGGGAATCTATATGACCATTGCGCAAACAAAAAAGGCGGCAAGTTATTCTTCTTGTGTGTTAAATACCTCGGTGGCTATGAAATGAGTGGCTATACATTTCGCCGAGCTCTGCCGACTAGAATCGGAAATGGTGAATGATGGAGCGGTCAGTCATCAATACGTGGAAATAGTAAAATCCATCCTCGATTCGAAATATGAAGACAAGCCAGAAAATATAACGCGGTTCGGTCGAATTCTCGAACAGCACAATCTCCTGACCACATATATTCCTGTTCAAATGTGGCTGAATGTATCCATCGAAACACAGCCTGTACTCAACACCCATTCATTCATCAAACACATTAAATTATTTCCACCCTTGCAATCTCCATTCGATGCATATATGAAAGCAGCTTTGGAAAAATGCAACAAAAGAAAAAAAAAATCGACTATGAACTTTGTCGTAATAAAATCGGACAATTTGGAAAAGAACAAAACGTATGTCGTCAGCGAACTCAGATACGAATTTATGCAATTGAGTGAATCAGCGTTCAAGAATGCATCTTTCAACACCTTCAAGGAACAGCTCGATGGATTTTTATAAAAAATCTTATTTTTTTCTCGAACGGATGAATAAAAAAAACTTGTGATGTATCTAATGTATATGAAAACATTCAAGTTTCATAAAAACATTATTAATTTAAAAAATATTTTTTACCTGTTTTTCTTATATATATATGTGTGTATATATATATATATATATATATATATATATATATATATATATATATATATATATATATATAATACGTATCTAACCCATGAGTTTGAGTTCTGTGATCTTGTCATGTTCAAAATTATACTCTACCATAATTCCTAATATAAGAGCGAAAATCATGTCTGGCGAAATCGTTGGTGAAAGTGTTTTTATTTATAACGACCAGATCCGTATTCACACCTTTGATGTTGATTTAGTGACTCACAAATCCTTAAAACTTTCGATTTAGGCCTAGCGGGTATAAAGAATAATTTCCTCACAGATTTAAATAAAGCCGATATTGATAATGTGCGATATTTGTTTAAGGATATTTCACCAGTGTTGGATCAATCAGTCAACTATTACGACTACACATTGGCTGGTGCTCGTCGAACGAAATTGGTGAAGCGAACGCACGATATTTACCAAAACGAACAGCATCTTCTATTCACGGGCAATGATAGTTTCGCATTCGACTTTCACAACAACGCCAACAATGTGCGTGAAGTAAAACATTAAAAAAGATTGCACCATAAAATGAAAGAACAGCGATAATGAACCAGGTTCAGACATCACCCGTGTATTTAAATTAACTATTGGCAATCGACACACCTCATGTTTTCGACATGGACATGGTGTTTCAGTCAGATGTTTCAAATAACCATTCATTCGAGAATCTCGTACAAGAACAGCAGCAATTACCGGAGCAAAACCAATACACACCAAATTTCGTACCTAATAATTACATACCCAATAAACAACTAGAATTGCCAATGCACGAACAACAAACTATTAATTACAAACTTGATGAGCAACAACAACAATTACTAGAGCAAAACCAACATAGCCCAAATTATATACCTAACGAACAAAATATTTTGGAAAAAGTACAAGAGTGGTAGACTAGAAAACCAGACCACCCACATGACAAAACTTCGACAAGAGTCGATGAGCGGATGCTTTTGGTTGAAAAACACCAAATATTTCCGAACAAGCATTGATTGGATTGTATAATGGTGGTTGTGAACTACGAGCTTTCATCGAGCAGGCACTGAATTCGGAAACTTTCAAAATTAGTGGCGGTGCTGAATACATAGTTCTAAAAGAACAACTTCCAAGACTGGATTTTAAACTTGACGAGATTAAACGTAAATACAACATAGGTTACCAACGCATATATATATATATATATATATATATATATATATATATATATATATATATATATATATATATATATATAGATTATTTGTTAAAATGGCTGATAAAATCGTCGGGGAAAATGTTTTACTTTCCAAAAACCAAATCTAAATTTTCAGTTTCGATGCCCTGGGTTTGATGGTGTTGCAAAATGCTTTGTTGTTTAATTTTTACCTAGCTGATTGCCACGAGGTTCAAGATTTATTCAAAGTGAAAATTCCTGTGATTGACAATTACCATTTTGAAAATCATGGGCACATGCAAGAAGCTGGCATCAGTCGCAAATTCGTGCATAAATGATCCCACGGGCACATTATCGAATCGAGTAACTTTGATACCATAAATCCTCTTTTATCAACGGGCTACGAAAATTTCATGTTTGATTTTCCAAATGGAAAAGTACACCAGCCAACCAAACGATTAAAGTCGTGGATTCGATTAGTGCTAATACACCACATTTTAAATCGCAGCCGGTAGAACAGTCCAGTTTCAATTCGACGCATATTCCGCATTTGCAAGATGTCTCCTCGATCGACCTAGACAACAAGAGTGGTGACAGATTATCCCCAATTACAACAACAAAAATTAACTACATCCCCAACTCTGCCATTTTCGATTCAAAACATTTCGCCCGATTACAACCTATCCGATTTTTTAACCTTCCAGTATCCTAAAAACTAGTCTGTGTGTTGTAATCACAAACATCACTCGATGATATAATATTCAATGCCTTACGATCGCACAATTTAATCACTTGGAATGAAGTTGTGATGGCTGGGGGAAGCGATAACGGATATGATCCAACTCGGATAAATGAGGTAAACACACCGGTCGAATTCCACCCGACAATTCAAATTCAAATAAATGTTCCTCCCGAGGGGAATTTAACCCTTGTTCCACAAGTTGCTGCATTACCCGATGAGTTGCAATTTGGCACGGGAGAAGAAAACGATTCATCGCCATCGTCAAACCAAACGGCCCCATTGTCTGACGAATCCATCATCAATTTGGCAAAGGAATGGAGCCAAAAAAAATACTAAAACAATTAACCCAAGAGAATTACTTTAGTATTCACTTTTGCGAAGAATTCATAGAACGAACATACGACAACAATAAAGTAAAAGCGGCCCTTTCTCTCGCTGGGATGCATTTGCTTAAATTGGCTGCGTAAAAAAAATTATCAGTGAATTATGCGACAATCTAAGAATCGCAATCGAATCTTATCTAAAAGCCAATGCTTACCTTACATAATTTACCATTCCGGGAAAAAAAATTGCAAAGATTAATAATTTTGTAAAAGAGGATAGTTGTAAATAAATTTTTTGTCCGGGTACCGTCTCATCGCTTCGAGCCAACTCGGAACAAATTAAAAAGACTTGAAAAATTGAAGGTACGATTAAAAAACTTGCAGTTTATTTCTCGCAAAAATAAAGTCGATTAAATAGCCATCTTCCACCTTCTCAGCCAAATTTGCAACATCTAAATATTTTCGCGTATAATTTTTGGTATCAACTTTTATGTCTTTTATAAAGCCCTTGTATAAAATTGAAAAAAAATTGTTCTAGGCATCGATGATTTCTGTAAAATCCATCAAGAAAACACCTGCTAAAATGTCGCCAAATACAACTTTGATTCTACAATGTATTTCCTATATTCTAATTTTAGCATAGGTTTAACAGAAATTGTACTTTCTTCGAAAGGAACTCTACAGAAATCAATTTTTTTTCTATCGTGAATCAACATTCTTACACTTCGACGCACTATTTTGCCATTTTTAAGAAATATTTTTTTGATTTTCGATGGCCGGTTGTAGTTGTTTATTCCTATCTCGTTGTTTAAACCTTAACTGCGGTGATAGGTATTCGGGAAAATTACAGGGAACGGGAAGAACATCAAGGGTGGGATTTTCACACGTGCCTGTGTCTATATTGAAAACATGATCAAACTAGGGATAAGTCAGGCGACATCTATCGCATTCGTAATACCAATATTTTAATTTTTGATCACATTCTTTAAAGTGTTCGACTTCACCATTTCGGCAATAATAGGTATTGATCTTATATGGGTGCACTATATAACCATTGTCTTTTGCGAACATTCGGGTTGTAGACAGTTTTTTCAGCTATTAGAAAGCCCGTGCTCACATTTAAAGATTTCTGGTCATCCATAGTTACACACGATGTAGGCATCTTTGCATAAGGCAATCTGATTTTGTTCAGTTTGTCTACACAAATGTTGCCAATATCCCGTTCCATCCTAATAGCATGATTGTTCGTACCGCATGTAGTGGCATCAAAACTCATATTCCTTGGGCGTACTTCCAAAATCCATTTACGATCACGCCCGCATCTCATATATATATCCTCGAGTTTTTTTGTTTTTATTTGCTGATTCGGAACCATCTATGTTCATCTAGTTGCAATACTGTTCGTACGTTATGTAATCGACTTAGTTTGGATTACTACACTCACCGTACATCAACTGCAGGCCTTCGGAAATGCTCAGTTTCGGGGAGATCGACGCAAAGTTTAAGGGATGTAAATCACAGCATAGCTGGATTTTATAATCCGTCCCGACTTTGACGAGTTTCGGTGAAAGTGTTTGCGTGTGACTACGTTTGAACCATTTTTTTTTTCTCGAAATTCCATCCCTGTTCGTGAGGTGTTTTGTCCGATTCGCCGATAAAATTCACCTCGATTTTCGAGCTTTCTGCATTCTGTGCGCCCATCGCAAAAACTTCGTACTCGCAATACCGATTCGTTTTACACAAAGTGACAAATTTAAGTTTTTCATTTTTGACTGGGTTCAACCCAAACAAATCTTTACCCGATTTCACATGATCGTATTTTGAAGTTTTCGCATGTAGTAAAAACGAATACACCAACAATATTACAAGCAATAATGCAGCTTGTACAATGATGCTAATCGAGTAGGAATCCATCAATGCATTTCTTTCTCTCTCACACACACGCTCTCAGGGAACAAAAAATTATAATCAAAGGATTACTTTCAAAGCCAATGCATTTTAAATATACCAGCCAATATCGGCTGCTTCATCACAAATAAAATCGTCATTGGATAGGAGATCCTTTTATCTTTCAAATTTAGAAAACTTTGACAGTTGGATTTTTACACTAATAGACCCTTTGTGGGTGAGTGTCCTTATACAAAACGGACCTCCTTTCTAAATTAAATTTTTCGTCCGGAAAATTGGTATAATGCCAAAATTCAATTCGGGTGTGCACAAAAGTCCCCATTTTTTAAATTCGATTTTTTTATATTTTCAACATAAAGCTTATCTGGCTCCCCTTAACCCCCAGTTATCACCTTCATCATGAACCAACATCAGAGGTTACTTTGAAGGAAGATTTTGGAATTTTTTTTTTTTTTTTGGAGGAACATATTTTCCTTTGAAGGAACAAATATATATATATATATATATATATATATATATATATGCGTTGGTAACCTATGTTGTATTTACGTTTAATCTCGTCAAGTTTAAAATCCAGTCTTGGAAGTTGTTCTTTTAGAACTATGTATTCAGCACCGCCACTAATTTTGAAAGTTTCCGAATTCAGTGCCTGCTCGATGAAAGCTCGTAGTTCACAACCACCATTATACAATCCTTACACAAAATGGACACCCCCTTTTTTTTTACAAATTCAATTTTTTTATTTATTTTTGCATAAAATTAAGATGTTCTATATATTTACATATATAAGTAACCGAATATCATTTCACTCACAACACCATTGGTCAAACGGTCTTTTCCATTGCCAAAATTCCAAAGTTTCTAATGTTGGATTTTTATGCTGATCGACCATAATGGATTCGAACAATTTGTGTTCAATGGGAAAAGTTATAGCATAATTAATTGGATATAAGAACTCACATAAAGTAATGTTAGACAGTGTAAAAAATGAATGGATGAGAATGTGGTCGAATTTGAAAGATATTTTTGACATCCGCTCCAACTAACACCTTCACTGCAAAAAGGGGGTCCTTCCAAAATTCAGTTTCGGTGTGCATGAAAAGTTCCTCCCATTAAAATTAAATTTTTATATTTATTATTAATAAGAATAAAAATTTATTATAGAACAAAAATAATCACAAATAAATATTGGATAGTATATTATTTTGTCTATATATAAGCAACTGACATAATTTCATTCACAATGTCATTGGTTGAGCTGTCTTTTCCGTTATGAAATTTCGAGAATTTCAACTGCTGGGTTTTCGTGATGATCGATCATAATGGAATAGAACAATTTTCGTTCAAAGGGAAAGATATTGCATTTTTTCTTAAGTACGATAACCAATGTAAAGCAATTTCAAAATTTATCAAACCCAATTGGAAAAAAAACATGGGCAAAATTAAAGGGTACATCTCAATATACCATTGACATTCCATCCAACTGGCAATCACATAGCATCTTCATCTCTGAGCTTGGCCTATATGCTCTGGTTTCATGTTCAAAATTACCAGAGGCTGAAAGGATCACTGATTCGGTCAATGAAGATGTGCTACCTTCATTGAGAAAGAATGGTCAGTTTAAAATTGATATGACTAAAAAAGATGAAGCATTAAAAGATATAAACCACAGCTTACTCGAGGTGATGAAAGCATTTATATTAACCAATGAAGAATTTATACTTGCCAGACAAGATTCTGAAAAAGCTAGACAAGATGCCGAAAAAGCTATACAAGACGCTGTGGTGCTTTTTCATCGCATCGCCGACATTGCTCAAGATGTGATCGTCAAATCCAAATCCGGTAGTTTGTTACACACATTGTCCATGCATGTGCTGGATGAAACCAACAGAGAAATATCCTTCAACCGATGCCAACGTCGATCCCTCACCAAAACTCTGAAACGGCTCAACGACAAAAATCCAAATGCCAGGGAACTGTCCAGAAACAGATACGTCCCGAATAGCATGAATATTTTTAATTTGCGTGTAATATTGGCTGAAGGAATCAAAAATACCATATTCTGCCCATAGTAACATTGTGCGCATTTGGATGCTATGGACTCAGAGCATGTTGTATCTTTTATATGTAACATAATCACATCACCGAACGTCTTGAATGAAATGCAATTGGTGTAAAAATAAATAAAAAATTTAAAAAATATCAATTATCAAAAAAAAAGTTACACAATTTTTTGCTTGTCACTCACAATGTTGTTGGTTGAACAGTCTTTTCCACTGTCAAACTTCCACAGTTTCAACTGTTGCATTTTCATCCCGGTCGACCGTAATGGAATCGAACAATTTTGATTCAAGGGGAAAGTTATAGCATAATTTATTGGATATAAAAACTCATGTAAAGTAATTTTAGACTGTTTCAAAAATTAATGGATGAGAATGTGGTTGAATTTTGAGGTGAGTGGCCGGAATTGTTCCCTGTTCCAAAATTCAATTTGGAGTCCCCAAAATTGATATGATGCCAAAATTCAATTTTTTATATTAATTATTAATAAAAAGATTATCTGACTCCTATAAACCCCCCGCCCCCTCCATAACATCCTCATTATAAACCAACATCATATTAGGGTTACTTTAAATGGACACTGAGGGTTTAAGCCATACAAATGCTCCCTTTAAAATTCGATTTCCCGCAAGATTTCACCAGAGAGCTCCACAATCGACATTCATTTCCCTACTCGTACTTCCAGCAACCAATCACATTGCAGTATTTCACTTCCCCTTCCTCTTCCCCTTTTTTCAGTTTGTCCTGTATGATGGCGAAATCTGGAAACAAGATATCAGTCGAGGCTGAGAGCTGAATGTGGAAACACCTTTCCTCCCCCCAGAGAAGAAGAGGAATCTGGTAAGTTGTTGAAAGAAGGGGGGGGGGTAATGTTGATTACAACACACACAAGTGGGTTATCTCGAAACTAATATATTTTTTATCAAATGGTAAAGATTGCCATGTCGAAAGAGACTATGGCAACCACGTCAGAGACAACAGAACCAACATCGACTATGGAGGCTGCTGTGGAGAAAACAGCTAGAGAGGTTCAAGTCCCAACTGCCATCGTTGCAAACCCCATAAAAAATCAATAACTAATTACAAACAAAAATGTCCCGAAAAAAAGATGAGGGGGCGTCGCCATCAAAAACCCAACCACCATCACTGGAAGATTCCACCCAGGCCCATCATTGCAGTGAGGAAAATGGTTCCTGCAAACAAAAAAGAAAAAAAACTTTGAAAGATGTGGTTCCATTGAAAAAAAATCTAGTAAAATAGAAAAACTAGAAAACAAGGATGATCATTCGACCGTTCTTGCAGATTGGTCTATCATAGTGAATGCATCGGAGCGCTCGAGTAATATCAAAGCCATCGATTCGGAATTACTCAAACAGTTACTGACTCCAAAAATTCCAAAGATTTACACATCAAGCGTAATCATCAGTATATAAATGTCGCCACTCAAACTAAGAGGGGAGACGAGATTGAAACCAACACACTCGTATGTAAATTATGCAATCACCAAAAATAAAAACCACGCCATGAAATTATCAAAGGTGAAGACACTTGAACGAATAGGTCTATTCGTCATCGAATCACTAAAATAAACATATTTAATTTCTTGTAAATATCCGTATAAAAATAGCGAATCTAGGCTGATTGAATTCCTTCAGATTCCACAAGGATGTGTTGAAAAAGGAAAGTTAGTTTTTTGCCACCTGTCGTGAATTCGTCGAGGAAACACACAGTGTTCCGTGCGGCGAATACTCGGTCGACTTTAACGGATTCGATCTGTACTGGTATGATAATGGTACTTGTTGAAAATATCACATTTTCGTCATGTTTACAAACAATATGAGACTCGTAGAGAACGGTTTTTGTTTGATGGCAAATATCTGCAGTTGGGTGGAAAAATCAGTTCCAAATTCCTTTAATAAACATCCAAAAAAATGACAAAAAACCTCAAAATAATGGTGGTGAGAAAGGAAATAATGGCGGCAGTAATCTCATGGACCTCATTAACAGTGAAAAATAAACCAACTTGAATTACCAGTGTGTCGAGCCAACGAATTGAACATCTACACCATCCCACGAATGTTTTTTACGAAATGATTTTGAGTGTAACAGAGTGCTGAGACTGTGAAAGAGTACTTAAAGTGTATGTTGGACTTTCAATTGCACGGACACAATGGAAATAATTATTACTTTGATTTCTTTGATTATGTACAAAACTTGTTGAAATTTGACAATGATTTTTGTATTCTGTAGATGAAAATCCAATTAACATTATCAAGAAAAAAAGATGTAAAAAGAAAAAAATCTATGTCTTTTATTACTCATAACAAAGGGTTAATTGTGTTTGTAAATATCTTGAAATTTTAAAAATGAAATAAAACAAATACCAAAGATGCCCGGGGTTATAAATTTTGTATCTCGAGCATTTCATTTTATATTTGTATACTTGTACAATAATTATGTTTCCATCTGGAACCGTGTGCAAGGGGAGCTTTTCGAAAAGCCCTTCAAACCCGAAATTTTCAGTTGATGAAATATATGCTTTCCAATATCGAAGAGGGCAGAATATTATAATTTATCGATAGATATAACAATGAGCCCAAACTCGTTTCCCTGCATGAATCGTGTAATGAATTTATTTGACAAATGTCTGATTTACCATACGACCCTTTAACGAAATTCCTTGAGATTTCCAATGGTCCCGATGTTCAGGGAGCAATCAAAACACTTTTTGCAATAATGTTAAAGGTATGTTTGTGTCAATTGCAAATAGAAAGATGAAGATAAATGGTAATGATGATGTTCGTGAGTCTCAACTCGAATAGAGTATATAAATAAGAATTTTAAAAAAAGAGAGAAATCACCCGATATGGACAATCAGTTGGTAAATTCATGCAAACTAATTTCCATATATTAATCTCGGGGTAATATCGACGATGTAACCCTGTACAAGTTTTATGACGAATATGGTTTGAAATCCTTTGTCACGTGGAATGAGGCGAAAACAAAATTCACGGGAATTTTCAACAACTCTATCGTCCAACAAGAGATTAAAAAATCTATCCCAATCATTGCCTCGATTAAGAGTAAAATTAGAGAACTTTTATTTTAAAAAATAAAAAAAAAGGGGATTTCCAACACCCCCTTTTTCACTCTTTGGTAAAAAAAATAATAATGAAAAAAATAATACTATTTTTTGCTTTGGCGAGTACGTATAAATTGTTGGTGTAGGACCAATTTGTCTCACACCATGGCGCTCATCGTTCCTGCATGGTTCAAACATTAATTGGTCCACGGTAGTGAAGAAGCAGCTGGGTATGACTTGAAAGAGACTCACTGCATTGAAATTCATCCATGCCAAGTGGCCAATGTCGATGTCGGCCTGGCGTGTAAACAAACCAAAGGCTATTTCGGTTTTGTTACGAGTCGTTCGGGGCTGGCATTCAACCATCGAATATACGCCTATAATTGAATTATAGATTCAGACTACAGAGGAGATATCTTTGTGCAGTTGGAAAGTCGAGGTAATTCGACATTCAAAGCCGAGAAAGGGTCTCGTATAGCTCAACTACTCATAATGCCACACATGATAGTATTGTTTGTACCGACAGATGAAAATGATGATGAATTTTACAATACATGGCGAGGCACCTCGGGATTTGGATCTTCTTCATCGCCACCACTACCATCACCATTACCTACATCGACACAAACCATCAAAGTGAATCCTACAGTCCATCGAGAGGAACCCATCTGGATGCCATTTTCCTCTTCCGAGCGGCATCACTTGTCGCCGACCGAAATGCAAGAGTATTTGTTGAAATCAAAATCAAAATGAATTAAAAAGTGTATGTATTTTATAAAATAAAATAAAATAAAGATTAAAAATAAACTATAGATACTTTCTTTTTTTTTATTATATATATAAGGAATTTACCACGCACACGTATAAGAAAATATGGAATATTTAATATATAATGATTAAAAAAACTCATTTATTTTAAACAATGATTATAAGTAGTGGTTACTAGGAAAGGATGCGGCAAAAATTTTGGAATACAACGATACTTGCGATGCTGTTCGAAGACACGTTCCCGTGGATGAACGGGCAAAGTATAGACAACTTTTAGAATCAAATAGTTACCATTATCGAGCTATCATGGAAATTCGAGAACCATTTTTATCACGGAAATAGACATACATAATTTGATTATGAAATCGCGATTGTCAACTGGGAAATATTTAAAATATTGGGTAGTGCGCCAGATTCTACCAACTGTTGACAAAATTGGCAATAACATGTCGGCAGAGGAACCTAAAAACGATCACGAACGACTGGAGGGTGAAATCAGACGATTGATAAAAGAACTTCAGTTTGAAAAGGAAAATTTTTTGCAATTGGAAAAAAACGATAGTATAATCATAATCTTTTCGCACAATTATGCAAAGAAAAGATAAATCGGTATTTACAAATTTTTTAATATCTTTCATACTATCCATTGTTCAAGTTTCCATCTCCATATCATTGGTGTACATGCGATCCAATTTCTCGCAAAAATACCTAGAATTTGGTATGAAGTACATACACGGGTTGACTGGTTTCGAAAAACTATCGACTGTCGTGTTTAAGGAGAATTTGAGTGGCGATAACGGCGAAAATGGCGACGAGTTGTTTCTACAAAAAAAATGCCGATTCGGCCATTACCTGGGCGAGAAAAACGAGCCGGTATCTTGCACCTCGATATGCATTTCGTATCGAGGTGCCTACTGTATGCCTTCAGAAGCAGCCGCTTGTAATCCCCATCTGGGTAAAATAATTTACGTGGATGACAAATACATTTGCCTTCCACGCTATCCGCACTTGTTTGGAGGGATCGGTTCCAACCTGATTGTCGGTTGTAATGGATCGATAGTTGATAGAGCTATGAATACAACGTACACCGATATGGAACCCAGCATGTTTAGGATAGAGGATGTAGACGAAAAGTTTGATTACAAAATCGATTGATTCCACTGAATAATGGATCGCGGTTCGAGTACATGCCAAATAAATGTGCTTTAATGATATTCAATGCCCCGGAAAACGTGATGCCCGATTACTCCACTGGTAATAGTGACTGTTGCCCGCAAATTTTAAGCTTAAATTCCGACCCCAAACTTCCATGTATGAAATGCGTTTCGAGACGCGCTGTAAGTGACCCGACTGTACAGGCAGCCCAATATGCATTTAATATAGCACGCCCATGCATAGACCTAAATACAGATAATTCTTTGTACATGCAATTAAAAATACCTTGATCTTTCGGCACAATTAAGGACCCTGCAAAAAATTCATGCGAATGTGCAGTTTTACTCACGACTAATACATATAGTCCATTGGCTTTAGAAAAAATACTGAAACGAAAGTAAAAAAGAAAAAAAATATTGAAATGAATACATAAAAAAATAAAAAAAAGAACGACAACATTGAAAAAAAAATAGAAAAAAGAAAAAAAATCGTTTTTGCTCGAGGTAGCAACTATAAAAGAAGAATAATTGTTACTTTACCACTACTGAACTACAACAGCAGCAGCCCGAAACACAGCAGTGTCTACTCGACAGTACTTTTACTAATCTCATGGTGGAAGATCACAAATCAGTTAAGCGAAAAAATGAGGAATGTTGTGACGATGATGAAGAAGCTCAAGACATTGAATCATTCATTCAAGCACCAATCAACCAACAACCAGAGGGGAAACCATCTGCGAAATATCAACGGGTAAAGAATAAAACATGTCTACTGTGCATTGTCGTGAATAATTCCGAAGTAAAGTTTGTTTCGGTGTTGAGTGAAATTGATGGCAACTACTTCAAGTCGATCAAATAAAGGTGAATGCGAGTAATTATCGCTACGAAGATGATGATATTACCAACTTTATCCCACTGTTGAAATACCTTCAGTTGTTTAACCTTCTCGGTTCAAACATTAACCTCGTCAATTTGAACTATGTCGACGAGATCAAGATAAGCTCTCAAATTCTGTTTGTTGGAAACAAACCGTTGAGAAAATATATCTTTTTCACGATAGATCGCAATTTACTGAAAAAGATAGCTTGCAAAAATCATAGTGGGAGAAGTTTCAATTCGTGGTACTTGATCACAGACAATGTGATCCAATACACTCTTTCCACTGTGGAAGAAAAAACATGGAACGTGTCGACCAGATTATTGAACTAAAACAAAGATTTCCCTTCCTGCTACTCCAGAACAAAAATGGCAAGTTTTTGAATCATAAAATCATGGATCCTGCCGATTTAGAAATGGTATGTAAATGCTAGGATGAAATCCCAAAGGTATTTGTCATTTTTCGGTAACTATGCAGCAGTAATGTGCAGTATTTAAACTTTGAGCTCGTTGTATTGTGTATAAATCTAAAAGTTTTGGAACAACAAATTTAAAAAAAAATATTTTTTTTTTGTAATGTATTTATATATGTGTATTTTTTGTAATTTATGTGTAAATAAATTCTTAAAAATAATATATAGACCTATTTGTGTTTATTTTTTTATGTACACTATCTACAAGGGATATTGTTAACCAAATGGAGATATTTTTCTCCTCCGAGTAGATTTTTAAAATGCACATTTTAAGAGTGCCCCAAATAACCAAACACACATTTTGAAAAATAGCTTAATTTTTTATGCGATCAAAAAGAGCGAGATGTTATATTTGTAGCTTTACTATTCGCCTCTTGAAAATTTTCTACAATTTTTTCGATCGTCTATTTAAGTTCTTCCATTTTCGACAACATATCGGGACCAAAACTGTCGATAAACCACGGGGAAATATAATCTTCATCTGAAACTGTTTCTTTTATTGTTGGTGTAGTTGTATTCCTAATAACCTCTTCAATGTTACCGATAATTCCATTACCCCTAGTCTCGTTTCGAGTAACAATACTGGCAGCTCCTTCATTTTTCTGATTTAAACTAGAAAAATCTTAAAGTTCTATATTATTGGATTTGGATAGTAGAGGTGATGAAAGGGCACCATTGGTTACCGTGCATAAAAATAAAATACAAGGTGGTTTTTGTAAAATAATTTTTTTGTAATGTTTTTACATATACATTTTTATTACTTAATTTCCACGGCACAATGTTCGGCTTGGATTCCACTAAAAATGGGCGTGTTTAGATGCGTTTGTCGTCTGAAAATCTCGATTGCTTATAATCGCATCTGCCATGGATAAAATTCCACTTTCACTGATGACGTTCAGCATTGTCTCCGAGATTTTCGAAGATATGTGATTTTTTTTTTTTTTTTCATAAGACATGTATGTTTTCAACAATCTGATGAAGGTGACGATTCAAAAAGTCTCTTCGTGTAAATCTTCTGGAAGGGGAATAACCTTGTAATTTTGCACAAAGAGCAAAGCTAGGTAATTGTACAAGTATAAATCTTCGTGCGAATACAAGAGTTTTGTGTTGCTCGTGTATATCAACTGAGCCTGTGGTCGTTTGGCCGAGACCGATTTCGGATCGGGTCACATGGATGGGATTTCCAACCATTTGTGTAGGACCTTGTACAATCTCGACTCGAGAAAATTCCGTACGTAAAAATGAACGTAGAAAAAAGATTGGTCGCTGAAGAAAGTGGTTGCGACAACAGAGAACTGAAGTTGAATATCTCGAAAAATGTCCAATAATGCATTTTCCGAAACGACAGCATACACATACTTAACACTGCCGTGTTTATAATTATATGTTACCTGGCACGATTTCAACCTCTTTACAGTCGTCGTCTTTTCCGATTCATCGACGGATATCTCGTTGGCCTCATCTTTTTTTCGCGTCTCAGACATATTTTCGAGTAATGCATAATTGCAGTCGTACTGTACATAAATCACCGCCGACACCAAACTCGAAGGACTTTTTGAGTCCAACTCGTAGGCCATGATATATTGCCGATGGATAAATTTGTCAAACACGTCGTTGTGTGTACACACTCGGTACTTGAAACACATAAACGAAGCAGTTGCGTGTACGTACATTGCATTGCGTGTTAAAACCAAATCGTTGGTCGTCGAGTCAATCAGTTCTACGCCGTTAGTATTTTCAGAAATTATCATGTTTGAATGTTTAATGTTGAGTGCTCCCTGTTGCCTCGGCTCCAAATAATTGGCAACGATGATGTTTAGAGACGAACTCGGGTCAATGTCGGATAGTAAGTAATACTGGTTGATTATCCGAACCCACTTTTCATCCATGTTTGCAAACTTGTCGGCGATTTCGTCCAAATCTCGCGGGGTTTGTGGTGTATGCATCAAGAATCAAACCCATCCAACAATCGTAGCTTCGCACAATCGGATCGTCCTCTCGACATATTTCGCCTGCAAACTCTGCTGTATTTTCTCTTTCAAGTTTTCACCATCGCATTGATTTTCGTACACGGTCGTCAACAGCATGAGAAATTGTTCCGTCAAGATAGGATCCAACCCCTTGGACATTAACACTTTAGGGAGATGGCGATTCATCAAGTCGTAAAAATCAATCTCAAATTCACTTGTCGGGTAATATGCGAACCTTTACTTTGCCAGTAAATATGCCATTTCGAAATTTACATTACACTCGTATCCTTTTCGATAATTGTGGACAAAGAAAAGCTAGGTGAAATAAATCAGAATGTCACCGATCGGAACTTGATCTCCAATTAATTTTAATAAAATGTATGGTTCCAACTGATCCTCGTTTAGTGGACTATTTATCTTCAAATTTAATCGTCTTTTCAGGCAGCGACCATGAGGAACTCTGAACATTAATATGTTCTTTCCTGCGAAATTAATTCGCCTTCATTGCATGCTCTACTCTCACAGAACACTGATTTTGATTGGGGGGGGGGGGGGTGGATGAAATCCCTTACTATATAACTTTGTTTTTTTTTGTAGAGAAATCTTTTTCCTTTTTTTTTTTTTTTTTTTTGACAGATCTCCCCCAACTCATCAGAAGATCATCGTCAACCATGTCGGAAAGGGCAGATATTCTCGAAAATTGTTTCACCGCATCGTATATCATGTGGCTGATTACTTCGATATTGATGGTAATCAGAAATGGATTTTTACGCGAAGAATACCTCAACAACATTTTCGTCATCATAGCAGGACTGGCAATCAATTTGGGTTCGATCATTCAAACCCTAACATTGAATGTTTGGCGAAGACAGTTACTGTCTGCAATCTATTTGATTGGATTGTGCTTTGGTTGTTTGGAATTACTAATTTTACAACTCTAAGAACATTTTATATTTGGAAATGAAATGATGTCTACAATCATCACGATGGTCTTTAGTTTGACTTGCAGTAGTTTGATGTTTATCACTTTGCGAGTTTTTGCCCGACAAAGAAAAGTTGTTTTTCCCGAAGGCACTTCGGGTGTGGGGAAGACTACAGTGTCTGCTCGATCGTTTGATTTTCTCCAGTTTCTGGCGGAATATCCCCCATACAAGAATAAGAACGAGAATAGCCTACTCCAATCGAAGTATACCATCGACTTGAAAATGAACTAATGTGCTACGTACAAACGCTGAAGAAAAGTAAAGTGTTTCTAGACCTCTATCCATACTCGCAGTTTGTGTATGGGTTGTTATTCGATTACAACGGCCAACATGCCGACCTGCATACGTTCAAACAAAATTTGTTGCCCGTCTTACAACTTTGTGCCCCGAACGTTTACTTCATATACACAAGAGGTTCCAGCATTAATTTTCCATTTTGGGTTGCAAAGTCGAAATGTAATGGTGTCTCGCCACGGAAATTCAATTTACGAAGGAATTATTTAAGAAAAGAAACACGCTTGAAATCACCAATGGGTTCAATTTGGATAATTACATTACTAATCATAATTTCTTGTTTGCTTGGTTTGCTTCCCTGTTTGATGAAGAAGTTGTTGTTTGTGAAAAAAATATCTATGAAATGAATTGACAAATATAAATGTATAAATAAAAACAATTGTTATTTTAATATATATTTATTTATTTACGATATGAGCATTTTACTTACAGCAATGATTTTTTACGACATACTGCACATTTGGAATGTGTAAATAGACATTCGATACATGAAATCGAATCACCACAAGGCAGAAAAACAACCTTCAATTCTCTTTGGTAACAATTTCTTGCATAAAAAAGGATATTGTTGTTCATCTTCATTATCGCCACAGTTTACGCCACCCACACATTTCTCCAAATCGTTGTTTGTGGAATTATCGCTGCCGCTCACACATTTTTCCAAATCGTTGTTTGCAGAATATGCAGTCTCCTCGTTCTCTGTTTGCTTAAGCCGTTGCTTTCCTTTCACCCGAATTTTGTCGATGAAACCCTTTCCTTTTCCCCAAAGGAAAAAAATTTCATTCAGGATACCAAAAACCATGTTCTATCCAAGGATTGTCTCTTCATCTTCCCAATGTATAATGTTTTTACCGCAATGAAATCAAGTCACTCGATCACCGAAACCCATGTAAAAGAACCCCGCATTACTTAACCATTTCGGGTCGTGAACTAGAGATGGAGGTCACTGTTTTATTTAAACGTTTTTATTCGTGCTTCATACGTATTGTATTCAGGATAGGCATGTTGTTATTTGTTGTTTTGCAAAAGTTGAGATATCGCATCAACATCGACATAATCGAGTTTACAAACATTTTTACCATCCTTTATCAAGTTAACATACACACTTTCAATCATCGAGTGGTAATGCTATTCGATTATCTACGTCTAATAATCGTAAGTTATTGTCGGCCTCTGGATTTGTTATATATGAATCAGATTCTCTATTGTTAGGTGGTTTATTTATTAGATTAGTTTGTATGCGGCAATATAAATGTGTTCTATCCAAGGATCATATTCTTCTTTCCAGTGATAATATTTGCAACCACAATAAAAGCAAATAACTGCATCGTTGTCCCATGTAAAAGAAACCAGCTTGGCTAAGTTGTTTCGATCGTTGTTTCATCGCTTTGGGCCAAAACTCGTACGTTGTCAACCGCGATTCAAACAAATTATATTCGGAATACCTCGAACCTATATATTCCACGATATCCGTCTCTTCGAAACACGCCGTTTGCAATCCCATAAACAGAGATTGCGTGGCATTTGGAGGGTCATTGCCCATGTTCATGAAAATCATACTCGAAATTAACCATAATTATTTTCCTCCTCTCTCTATTCTGCTCATATTTTTTTCTGTGAGTATCCTTATATATATATATATATATATATATATATATATATATTATATATATATATATATATATATATATATATATATAAACTATTCACAAAGTATTTTGCATGAATGATTCAGTGAATCGTTGCCTGGGAAATAACAAAGTCTTTGATTTATTTAAAATTCGTTTTTTATTTAAATACAAACCATCATCTCTCAAAGCTAAACCATTCCATTCGATGGCCGAGATAAACGAATTATGACAGAGTCGGGGTACCATGTGCGCATTTATACCCATTTGGTACTTTCCTTATCGATTTCTGCCGCGATTTTGTTCAAGGAAAGTTTCGAGGAATTGATTGTGTCTTTAAATTCGAGCATACCGTCGAGCGAAACCAATTTATCCGCGAATCCCAAGTAGTGATGAATGTTTCCTTTGGCTGCGCTCAAAACGATGCGAATTAAATTTCCGTCCGATAAATTCAGTGATTTTAACGAGTAGAGAAATGGGAGCGATTCTTCGTGAAAATCATTAGTGATGCCATTTGTCAACTCGTAAGTTTTCTGGTTCACCTCGCAAAAGAAATTGTATGTTTTCCTCAAACCATATTTGAAACAAACAAAGAGACAAAAATGTTCCAAAATATCAGCCGTTGGTTCGACCAAGTTGTAAACATGGGGCACGTCGACAATCAGTTTATCTAATGCTTCGCGATTCGTGTCGTCATCGAACCATTGCAATGTGTAAATGTTGCGAAATAATTCGTATAATTGGTGAAACTCGTGTGTTTTGGGCAAGCTTAGTTTATGCATGTACAGAAAATAAGTTACAGTAAATTTCAACCTCAGTCTATTAAAAGGAATATAAATACTATAAGTGGGAGACATGTTGATTATAGCTTCCTTTACGGCGACCACATCCGGAACCACATACAATAATAATTCCGTATCTCCGTCGATGTTGACATTTTGATTTTTCAGGATCAATGAAGAGACAAACAGTAAATCTGTCATAGCAAAAGCCACTCGATCAATGATAACGATCGAGGCGGGATGTATCACTGGATCTTGTTTGAGCAAAATGATGGTATTCCACACCAGATTGATGAATTTCTCCTTTTGTCCATCCACAACATTGGTTAGGTCAAAGAGGACGATTCGAGAGACGTTCAGATCTATGCCTAGCGATGTCATCCACGTGTGAGGAACTATTATCGTGTTTGGTCGTAGATCGGCTCGTAAAACAATTTGACTGTGCAAACATTTTATTCGCGGTGACAGTAAATTCCGGCACATCTGGCTCCTGCTACCTTGCAATTTTGTCTTTATCAACCCATTACAAAATGGAATGTCGAAAAAATTTTGAATCTCGACAAATGTTTGCTTGACGCAGCGAAAAATTTGCCAGTCCAAAGCGTAAATAGCATGTTCGACAACCGTGCACGACTCACCAACCTTGCATGATTCTAATAAGAGTAAAAATGTATATATTTTCTTCCAGTTGGCATAAATTGGACTGTATTGCCACATCTTTATCCGATCTATTAAATTGTGGTACCATTTTCCAGGGGATTCTGGAAACGATGCAATGAGGGAATCAAACGATTCCAGAATGGATTGTAAATTTTTTTTCTAAATGTACTGGTGATTCCCAATCATCTTGAACAGGATGACCAATTCGGCCATTTCGTCAGTTTCCAGAATGTTTTTAAACTTGGAAATTGATTCTTTCGAGTGCATTTTCAAGTTGGGAATAACAAAACACCACAGATCATCGGAATTATTTTTAAATTGTTCCATGACCCTGCAATTCGACCGACAGTAAATGTATGGAAATTTCGTTTGTACAATGTAAATACCAATATTGTTTTTACACCTCAACTAAAGCACGAATGTTTTAATTTTTCCTAAACCACCAACTGTTGAGGATACACCTAATTTGTTTTGTTCTAACATTTGGCCAGTTTTGTTCTTTTCTCATTCCAGGGTAATGTCCGACACTCTGTACTTCATTTTATCGTGTGTGTGGGTTTCACCTGAGAAACAAAGACTTATATATTCCATTTGATTTTTATATTCTTATTTTTTATTGTAAGTGCATTTCACCCGATAAAAAAGGCATATATGCTTTATTTCGTTAGTTTTTTTATTTTTCATCAATCAAGCAAGACTCTCGAGACTCAAAAAATAATTAAAATTTGAAAAGTGCAGCAAGTAAAAAAATTACGCAAAGCCAAAGTAGTCAACTTTGCCTCAAGATTATCCTGAAATTTTTCATTTTATTACAGCATAATCTTGAGGCAAATTTGAGGCATTCTCAAGATTGCCTCAAGAGCTGCGTGAGGCAAAGTTGAGGTTGCCTCATATTTCCCTTCTCATTCCCTCTGATTAGACTCATTCACTCATATAGTTTTGGGAATCGACCTGTGATGCGAATGGATGCTGTTGAAGAAAAAAATCCAGTAACAGGATCGTTACCCTCTTCATATCCTAGGGCATCGACTGTGAATATAACATCAGAGGTGATAGCCATTCCTTCCATAGGTGACCCTGACGAATCTGCATCGAAAATCAGCTGGATGTTTATAAATTGAGTTATGTTTCCATAACAACACATCTCCAGTATAAGAAATGGTTCCGAAAAGTCGACCAAATAGGTAATTTTCCCACGAAATTTGTTTTTAAATACACAATAATTACCTAAAACATATTTGATGTTTATTGTCTTGCTGCAGGTAAAGAAAGTCGCGTGAAAATTCAAGTCGGCAACACCCCAATGCCGTTTATCGATTTTTTCAATGTCTGCGACACTAAAACATCCATCACCAAATACAAAAACCTCGATGATCATTTTCAATGATATTGATTGAATACATGATCAGAGGAATAAAAAATGTAATGTTTCGATGGAATTTATACACAATGTTTCTTTTGGATGATGTTGTGTCAAATGGACCGAGATTGGGAGATGTTCGATCTTTGCTTTATTTTACCCTACAAGAGAGAAGGAAGGTTAATGTTGCTCTGTTCGTCTCTCTCTGTCGACTAAAGTCTTTTTTCCAGATCTCTCCACCATATAGGCAAACTGTGATGAAGGGAAGGGAGGGGAAATGAAATGCTGCAACATGATTGGTAGTTGAAATTAGGAGTGGGGCAAAACAACAACCAATCAAAGTACACCATGATCTCGCTTCCATACACACTACTAAAATTTGCCTATATGGTGGAGAGATCTGGAAAAAAGACTTCAGTCGATAGTGAGAGATAGCCAGAGCAACATCAACCTTCCTTCTTTCCAGAATAGAAGAGAAATAATGTAAGAACAGAAAGGTAAGATCATTAATATATACTATATAGGTTATAGTTTATATATAATATAGTATATATTAATTAACTTAACTCTTTGTTCTTACCTTATTTCTCTTCTATTCTGGAAAGAAGGAAGGTTGATGATGCTCTGTTCAGCTCTCTTCATCGACTGAAGTCTTTTTCCAGATCTCTCTACCATATAGGCAAATTTTAGTAGCATGTGTGGAAGCGAGATCGTGGTATATTCTGATTGGTTGATATTACTATATACTGTATAGTAGATATTAATTATCTTACCTTTTTGTTCTTACCTCATTTCTCTTCTATTCTGGAGAGAAGGAACGTTGATGTTGGTCTGTCCAGCTCTCTCCATCGACTGAAGTCTTTTTCCAGCTCTCTCTGCTGTAAAGGCAAACTGAAATGAGGGGAAGGGAGGGGAAATGAAATGCTGCAACATGATTGGTTGTAGAAATAAGAAGGGGGATGGTTTGTTGATCACAACACACTGGTAAAGTTTTGCAGAACTAAACAAGAGTAACACAACTCGTTAAAAGTTACATTATTATTCACTTCACATTTACTAGATGATTTTTGAATACAAATTATCTGTATAAGGATCAGACACCCTTTTGCAAGTTTTCTCTGAACTAAACACACTTTACACTGTCCTCCATGCCTTGCAAGTAAATAAAGTTGAATTTCCCCACTCCTAAATTGAACAACGAATCACTTTGCAGCATTTCATTTCCCCTCCCTTCCTCTCCTTTTAGTTTGTCTATATGGCAGAAAAATCTCGAAAAAATTATGCCAGTCGACAGTGAGAGTTGGACACATTCATTAGTCGACAGGCTATTACATCACACCTGTTCGATTCCTCAATGTGTCGTTACATCATACTCATTTGTAGACGAAGGTTATGACATCACACTCATTTATAGGGTTGATCTTATATCCATTGTGTTAGGTTATGATGTCACACTCCTTCATAGGATTAATCCTATATCCGTTGACTTAAGTTATGATGTCACACAACCCTAAGATGACAATAAAAATATATTTTTATAAATTAATAATTGAAAAGTTTTTTTAAGAATTTATTTATTTTTCTCAACACATGCCTTTATAATAAGGAAGAAAGGCTGAACAGAAACATTGGAAAGCAGAACAGGAACAATTACTCGTACTTGAATGTGAAAACAAAGCATAACAGGAATGTCAACGTGCTCAGGAACAAGAATGCAAGATTGCCAACATTTTACACACCAACTACAGAATGTTGGTCGAAATGGTGGATTCATTAATTTTACTACATTCCAAAGCTTCATGTAAGCTGAATCGTATTGGCACGTACCGTTTCGATAGCCAACAGGAGGCAAAAGACGTGTTCAAATCGACCTTACAAATGACCACGTTCAAAACAAGGAGTCGACCATTTGATAAATCGATTCATTGGGGGTTGGTATTTCATACGGCATCAAATCGAGAGTTACAGAAACCCAGAGAAAACGAAGCAAAAAGAAAAGATGGCATTTTTTGCAAAAATTGAAGGTGTATGACGACATGGGTAGCAGCATCAACTTCACCAACATTATCATGTATAAACTAAGATCGAAGAATTATCATTTCAACGGTTGATGCTGTGAATTTGATGTTAGGGGCAACACGTGTATGTTGTTGCTCGTTCGTGAAGATGATGTTGGTATCACAGACACATAGTTGATCAATTTCGTCTATGCTTGTATTCACTACATTTCTATAAATCCGGCTCATAATTTGGTTAACAAAAACGAGCAAATGTTGGTCGACTAAAACAAATAAAAAAATTCAATGAATAAATAAATTTTTTTAAATGTAATGAATAAAAAACAACACTAGAAATTTTATATATATTAATAATAAGTCGAGTAACTAATGTTATTCAGCATCGACTACCAATCCACGCATTACTTTACAATGGTTCTCTTCTCTGTTACAAGAAGATTCATCCAGATGCAAAAGAACCAAAATATTCAACTCTGGGATCAGCTGCTTTTGATTTATATGCCATCACAGATATCATGTTAGCTCTGGGAGAATGACATGCAATACATCTGGGTCTTCGATTACTATATCCTGCTGGTTATTTTGGGTTCATGTGATTCCTTGTTCATCGACTGGAAAACAAGGACTTCGACTTTATGCCGGAGTGTGCGATCTCGATTATCATGGAGAACTACATGGCTGTGTCTGGAACATTGCCCCAAATGAATTGACTGTCAAAAAATGAGACTGCATAGCATAATTATTAAATCTTCCATATACACTACCTATTATTTTCGAAAGTCATAAGTTAGCCTTGGCTCCGAGCGAATGCGGTGAAGGACATTTTGGATCTACTGAAAGGTAAAACTTACTGTAATGATCTCGACTCGCAAACCCATTCGAAAAATGTCGCATTTAAATGTATTTTTGTTTGATTATATAACTCTTAAACTTACAGAGGATCCAAATTTTGTTGTAATTGTATATTTCAGACCTACAGTGGCTACCTATTATGATGCAATTGTATGTTTTGGACCAAGATTATACATAGGAGTGGATGATTTCGAAAACTATTTGAAAATTTTGGATATGAAAAAATGTTTTGAAATTCTGACACTTTTATAATCAGCTATCTCCATTTGTTCTATGATCTATGTTTGAAATAAATGGAGCAGTGGTGGCTGCGCAAATACATATTAAAATTAATGTCTATATTCCCAAGAAAAGCATTGTGGTTGACAAAGAAAAGACGTTTATCGACTTTAGCAATGTGCATTTTTGTTTGTTCATGGGGATACACAAATATGAAAATGGGATACCCATCTGAAGAAACAATAACTAAAATGCAAAATTTTTATTTGAAACAACAATTGAATTATTATCGTTTTTACAATCAAAGAAGTTATTGCCAGAAAAAAATTAAACAAACCATACGACAGATAGAAAATTACCTTTCTAAAGATAGAAAACAAAAATTGGCTGAGGCCATAAACAATATTTTTGTGTCAAAATTCCAAAGGTTCGTTCCACACATAGCTACCAAGAATGCTGTGATGACTGTCGATAGTGAAGGAAAATACACTCTACCGACATGTAAATGTGAGGAGAGAATTTTCTTGTGTTAGTTATGGGCGTGATAAAGGTTTACTGCATTTGAAAAGTTTTTAATGAAATTAAAAAAAGAATTTCAATTACTGTTTAGTTTTATAATGTATGAAACCTGTCGAATTAAAATAGTTGGATAAATAAAATGATACAAAAAAATTTGCATTGTTAAAATAAAACAAATACTCGCAAAACAAAAAGTGAAAAAAAAAACTAGAAATTACTGCAATATAAATGTCGAGTAAACCATATTGTTCAATATAATTAAACAACCAATTCAAGCAATGTCAAAAGTCGGGATTTAGTTTTCCGAGGTGGCACTAAAGCCACCTCATTTGACATCATAATCACAGTCGACGAATGAGTATGACATCATGACATCATAACATCAGTCGACAAATGAGTGCGACGTCACTGCGGACGATGAACAAGGGTGACATCATAACCGCAGTCGACAAACAAGTGTGACATCACCACAGGCGACGAACAAAGGTGATGTCATAATGCAGTCGACGAACGAGTGTGACGCCATAACCACAGTCGACGGCAAGAGGTGCACAGAGAAACATCAAGCTTACTCCTCTCCCAGAACAGAAGAGAGGTAAGGTAAGAACAAAAATTGTAAGTTATTTAATAAATATAGCTGATAATAAGGTATATTTACTATTATTATACTTGCCTTATTCTGTTTGCTCTGGAATAGAGGAAGGTTGATGTTTCTTGGTTCATCTTTTGCTGTCGACTGACATTTTTTCGAGGTTTCGCCACCATACAGGCAAATTGAAAGGAGTGGTGCAGGGAGGTGAATGAAACACATTTCTTAACAACCAATCAGAATTCATTATTTCCTTTCCCCCTCCCTTCGCCACTCTCGAAGTTTGCCTATATGGCCAAGAAACCTGTAAAAAAAGACTAGTTGATGGCGACTGGACAGAGGCACATCAACCTTCCACCTCTCCAGAACAGAAGAGAAATATGGTAAGTACTAAAAGGTAAGTTAATTACTATATAGTGTGTATATGTATACACACACTCTATAGTATATATATTATATATACTATGTATAATATATATACTATATAGTATATATTAATTAAGTTACCTTTCTGTATTTGCCTTATTTCTCTTCTGTTCTGGAGAGGAGGAGGATTAGGAGGAGAAGCTGATGATGTTTCTCTGTCCATCGCTCGCCGTCGACTGAAGTTTTTTTTCAGATCTCTCCACCATATAGGCGAACTGTAAGGAGTGGAAGGGAGGGGAAATTAAATACTGCAATGTGATTGGTTGTCCAAATTAGGAGTGGGGGTGGTAAAATTCAACTTCAATTATCTCGCAAGGTGTGGTCGACAGTGTAAAGTATGTTTAGTTTGGAGAAAACTTACAAACTGAAAGGAGGGAAGGGGGGTAAATGGTGTACTCTGATTGGTTGTTGATCCCCCACCACTCCTCATTTCACCAGCCAATCACATTGCAGCATTTCACTTGCAGATCTCGCAGCCATATAGGCAAACCAAAAGAAGTGGAAAGGGAGGGGAGGGTAATTTTGTACTCTGGTTGTTGAAAGTGTTGATTGAGAGAGGGGTGGGGGTAAAGGAATGTCGATCATAGAGTACTCTGGTAAAGTCTCGTGGAACTAGACAAACTTATCCATAGATCCCTATACGGGTAATTCGTATTCAAAATTTGTCTTGTCCATAAAAGGGAAGTATAAATGAGATTTTTGCTGTCCAATTCCAAGGGTTTGTTCCTCATGTAGCTGCCGAGATTGCCACGTTGACTGTCGAAAGAGAAAAATAAATAAATTTCCATAAATGCAAATGCAGACAAAGAGACCACTATCACCTTTGAGAAAAAAAAGACATGTTTTACTAAAAGTCAATTACATTATGTTGTTTGTAAATTGTCAAATAAAAAAATTCATGTTAGAAACACTTTTTAGGTGTCCTTTCACTATTTTTTTTAATTTATTCAACCTCTTGGTTATCATGTATGAGCTCATCGTATTTGTTAATCAAACCAACAAGTTTCTCATCAGACACATTTTCCCTCGTGAGCCGAAATTTACTCGTGCCATACCAAGGAGATGCGATATTAATTTGACTGTTATGCATAGTATTTTATAGCCTTATCTAAAGATCCCATGTATGATTGTCGGGAGAAGGGTGTGGATAATAAAATATTAATGGCTTCCCCAAAGCCCGGTAACATATTTACAATTACCGTTCTTTTTTCGCATCCTTTTTTCTCCGGTTTGTCACCATTACCATTTACGAGCGAATCTATGAAATTAATGCGATAATTTGCAGCTATATAGTTTAATTGAAATGAGTGTATCTGTCTAATTTCGAAATTTCAAATTGTTTATTTAATTATCAAAAATTTCAAGCAATTGTTGCGAAGTCTGTAATAAATCGACACTTATTTTTACATCATCTGTATTTTGTATAGTTTTAGTATTTGTGTTGCATTAAATTATAAAAATAGTGGACTTGTCAAAAGCATTGCCACTATTTTTGTATTAATTAAAAAAATGATAATTTTTCCCATCAACCCTTTTATTTTCTTATCCCTTGACTCATAAGATACTGTGAAATGGAAAAGGAAACATCTGTTTTTTTTTTCAAGTCTTATTAGTATTGGTATACCATACCATTTTGAAAATATTGACCAATATAATTATAAGTAAACGACTAACATATGAAAAAAACTTATAGATTATCCCGAATTGCATGCAAATTCTATCAGTAATAAAAAAAATACAACCTTTGTCAATGCAGCTTCATTCGCGTCCAACGATTCGCTGACTTTGAACACTTTGTTTGGTTTTTCACAAGATGCTCCCATATAGTGTTTGAATATGTCATTTACGATGCGGTAGAAACTTGCAATGATTTGATTAGGATAATTTCAATCATATACAATTTGCCAAAGGCCTTGGTGACTAATTTTCCGGCAATAACAAAAAAAATATTTCGCGAGTAAAATAAAAGCATGTGTAAAATCATATGTCACCGTCGAAGGGTATCTAACAAGTGGATTTGTAATCGTGCCTTATTTGAATGACCAGAATTTGTGTTGAACATTGATGTGGACGGGGCTGTGCAGTTATTTTGTAGTTCTCTCACTTGCTGCACTCTCATCCAACAGAAAATCTCCATTCACCTTTCACTAGACACATCTTCGTCCTGAGACTATATTTATGAGCTGAATTGTAGAATCCAAATGGTCCAACGACATCCACAAAGAGATACGATAAAATATCATTCCTATAATCCATATAATTCACAAGAATTAGGATCGTCAGTGTTGCAGCAGCAGTATTTTCAACGAAACTCCATCGTGGACGAATCGCTCAACAACATTCAAAATAACTTTGGCGGCATTTGGCGAATAAGGCCAACCACATACACCTGTTTCTGCTAACTCTAACGTATTCGATTTTAAATACAGGATTCAATCTCCTCTACGTGGACTATTCAGTTGACTCGCAAGATTTGTGCATCCCGAAACTCTTTGTGAAATACAGTGCTGCCGATGCAAGGATAAATAACCGGCCCAATATCGGAATATCTGTGAAAATATGTACATCACACCCAAAGTCTTGAAATTGGGTAAAACCTCTTTTTCTCTCGTCTCGTCTTCCGCGATAAAAATGCTTGTAGTTTTGCAATGAGTGAAAATGCAAAGAAAAATATTGCAATCAAGGAAATGCTGCTCCAAATGGAAACCCACGACCAGTATAAAGGGGTGTTTGATTTTTTTAATCAGTTTTTAAACTGTGATGTTTCAAACGAACCTGATATCTACAATGGCAATAGGGCCGATTCGGATGATGACGATGAGGGTAACGACTATATTTCATCTCTATCAGCAGGGAAACCCATGTACGAAGAAACTATACAACAACTGATGAATAATTTCAATGTGTTTCACAGGTTCCTGTGTCATTCGTACACAGACACCGTGCATTCATCGGCAAATACCAACTATCTCTGGGAAAATTGTGGAGTTCGTGTCCAAATCAGGTAAACAAATGTATCACAATCAACAAAAATAAAAAACAAAAATTTTTAAAAACTTTTCATTGAACAAAGAACTGAAGAAATGTGTTTATTTCATATATTACGATAAAATTAGAGATATCGATCGAAAACATGACGATTTTATTACTCCTGTAACGATATTAGGCTACATTGAGTCAGAGAAACATTTCGTGCTGGTGAAAATAATTCATCCACTCTTAAACGATACTATGATAGTCTTCCCGAAAACATTGTTCATCAACTGATAAAAATGTATTCATTTACAACTATTGTATGATAAGAATGTTAATCAATTCGAACCCATTGATTTTTTTCAAGACTCACGAAAGAGGACATGAACGAAGCATCAGGTCCCATTTAAAGTAAATGAATTTCAAGAAAAATGGTGGTACTTTGGCAGATTTCCAAGATTTAGTTTCATATTTTATTTTGGGTATTTACCAGTAACTCGAGCATACTGCACCAGTGTTTGCAACACGTTGGTGAGCGAACTGAATCGTCTAGATGCCTCATACCAAAAACTCTTTAAAATGTCCATGATCACTTCGGCTTATCGGCGAGTGGCTAAACTAAACCACTACGATACACGATGGTAGTCCCATCACCGTCGACGGAAAAAAGAATAACAGTCTACAAATTGACCAAAGTCCAAAAGTTTTGCCTTGGAATAATGCAAAGAAAATACACAACTATGCGGAAAATGTGCTTACCGAGTTTCTAAATGACTCAAACACTCTCTACTCATCGGAAGTGGAATCGAAGCTTTTAATTTATTTCCCATACAAGATGGGTAGGTGAAAAAACGAAATTTTGTCCTTGACGATGAGTCAAGTTAACGAACTGATTGAAAGTGAAAAACTGACATTAAAACAAAAAAACAATAATGTGTATTCCTTCTCAGTTTATGCATATGCTGAACGCATTTGTGAATCATCCATCATGTTCTATTTACAATAACTTTAATAGACTCTTTGTCACCCGATCCGAAAAACTCTTGTTTGATTTTCATTGCCTTGTGCAAAAAAATAACAAGAGTGAGGCCTCGATCGGGGAGTGTTGTTTCATGCTTGGCGAAATAATTCGGTGTGTGCAAGTGTGGGCACGGTAAAAAAAATGTCCATGTTGAATTACGTAAATAAACAAATGTTGAACGATACCGACCTTCAGCAAATTTTACTCAGCGAACTCACATATAATTTAAAAAATAAATTATTGATAATATCTTTTTTTCTTATTGGCAACTCGATGGTATATAACTGCAGGAATTTATGGAACCTTATCATTAAATCTCTGTCATCGAGAAGAGCATCATGTCGACGAGGTGTAATAAACATTGAGCATGTGTCCACCAACCTGCATTCTGTCAATGTTTTATTTGGGGATACAATGCTCAGTGTCTCGATGTATATGATTTACCTTCGTATACATCAGAGACGGAGAGATTGTCTTGGCAAAATTCCTCGATGGAAATCGGCGGGCGTCGAGAGGGTGAAGATGGTGATGTGACGGAAATCAGTGGATCGCGAGAGAGTGAAGATGGTGATGCTGCAGCTGCTGCCATCAATGTTCCTGTTTCTGTTGTAGATGTTGAAGTTCACTCGATTTTCATTGTTGACTTTCAAGGTTTGAAATTCTTCAAACATTTTACATAAAGGAGTTGGCTATTTTCGACATTGAAACAAATCGTATACAACACTACATTTTTGGACCTCTGTGTAAGCTAACTTATTTCAGTGATGAGACCAAATCAGCCATCCGAAATTCGATTTTACATGTGCATGGAATACGCTGGTATGAAGAGTGGATAACTTACATTTGTGCATTGATTATAGTACAAAAAATGCTGAGGAATTACAAACATATCTACGTTTCAAGTGCGGAAAAATATAAGATTTTACGCAGTCAATTTCTACCCCCATACCTATTCACCAACTCGATCCACTACCTCGAAAACCAAATATCAAATTTTCTAGAGGAGGTGAAGGATGCAGTTGACTCGGTACTTTTCTCAAGATGTATCGCCCACCGTGGACTTTGTGTGATGGAAAATGTGTGTGTTTTGAATATGTTTTGTTTAAAAAGAATATACATTTGTAAAGTGTGTTTTTTGCATGTAATTTTGTATTTATTTTTGTATATGAGGTCTAATAATGACCCTAAATAAAGAAAGAATAAACAAATACATCGATACTATTTTGGATTCTCAAAAAAATTCTACCTTAAACGATGATTCCACTGAAATATATAGTAAACTCTTGTGTCATATGCATGATGGAGAAATATTCAGTAGTCATTACATACGAAAATCGACAAAAATTGTTTATTCAATGTAAAAAAAAACCACTAGAAATGCACGTGATTTTAAAAGAGGTTATCAATCAACACTCATTTATAGATTTTGTCCTTTTTCTCTTATGTAAATTTATAGACCGAGTGGTTCTCGACGATCAGGATAAACGCCCGTTCATAATAAACCGGTTTATTTTGGCAATGACTCAATTTCTAGACGATTTCCCCAGGACAGAAACTTTGTTTCGACTAACACTGATAAACCTTCGTCGTGGAGGAGGAGATTTCGACTTAATTGACGACATTTCTAATTATTCGCCCATTTATGTGTTTATCGTTTCCCACTTTACAAAATCCATTCTCGAAGTGCTTATACCTGGTTTAAAGAATATTGACGAAACTTTTGACGATGCGGAAAAATTGAGATTATTGGGCGAGACGGTCAAACCTGATGATTATTTCGAAGTTTCGAAAAATACTGCTATGATCGGGAAGGTCGAATGTGACAAAACTAGAGACGAGTTTCATGCGGAAAACGACCAAGTGGTGGATCTGCTCGATCCGAACACGGCCGCGATAGAAGCAAATGATGGCAATAATGGTAAAGATGATTGTGATTGCGATAGCGAAGATGAACGCAAGTTACATAACGTAGACAATGATTGGGAGAATTTTAAAAAAGTCACAGTATCGGCCATTGTTTACCGCGAAGATCATCTCGATGAGAACGAGCCGCTCGAAATTAGCGAATTAAATGAACCCGAAACCGAAGTCATTCTTTATGAAGAACCGGTTATTACACAGACTGATTTAAATTCCCGCGAAAACGGAACAGAAATCGAACTTGTAAATACTGCTGACGAATCCACAAGGGTACCGGTGGAACTGGATTCCTACATGACCGAGCCCGAAACCACATTCTTGGAAACTGAAAAGCCAACAACCACACCCGTCGAAATATATTTCGGTGAAAGCGAATCGGAAACAGAAATTGAACGTGAGGAAATAGTAGCACTGCAATTACTCGAAGGAAGTACTTTAGACGAGCCTGTGTTGGAGGAATTGAGCGAAATGGAAACCAATCTCAAAGAACCTAACGAATCGATGGGGGTGTACATGTATTCGGACGAAATTAAAACTGAAATCGAGCTTTTCCAAAAATGCGAAAATAATAATAGTCGAAAAATACATAGGGATAAATTTCCTCTACATTTAGTCTGTTTGGCAGAAAAAGACTTGTTTGAATGAGTGGAAAAAAAAAAAAAAAAAAAAAAAAACTTTAATGAAAAAATTTATTTTCATTTGTTGTGATTGTATTTCCCTTACCGAGGCTATGCCTTGCATACACACAACACATTGGATGATCCCCGAAAACTATGGCGATCGAATCGAGTATAAAAAATTTACAAATAAAGGCATGTTTCACAAGATGGTCGATTGTCTATCACTACCGTTTCACTGTATCGATTCGCCAGATTGCCAAGTTTTGTGTGATCTATCAAAGTTGAGTTTCGATTGCGATGAAAACAAATGTTCTCCGCGAATAAAAACAACACCTGCCGCAGAAATAACAAAAACAGCAGCAGCAACAACATCAATAACTCAACAATCGCCCACAACCTCTTCCCATCGCACAAGCATTGTTCCGTATGATTCCAAACACGGAATAGTCAGAGTGTTGGAAAGCACAGATCCTTTGGAAATTGAATGGTCGTGTATCTCGACTTACCCACTCATGTGGAATGATCATGTGACTCACGACTCCGTACACATGCAAGGATGAAATCGTCACGAGCTATCTGACAAGGTCCAGTTTCAAATTAAACGATTGTAAATGCAGGGCCGATATGATATTGGTTGTTTTCGAATTTCAACCACACGTACCGAGACGTTTCCCATTAACCCACGTTAATTTGCTGACAAACTTTAATGAAATTCAAAATATCAACGATAATAATAATTCATAAGATGCATGTATTTATATGTATATTATTATTATTGATAACCGGGGTCATCGTAGTTTTAATTAATTTTTCCACAGAGATGCGATACTTTATACCGAAAATTTACAAGAGAAGCGAAAATGAATTTCCTATTAAATTTCGAATATGATTTCCCACAATACCTCCGTATCTCAATCAACAAAAAATATTGAAAAGCACACAATTAATTTTCCGAATGTGAAATTGGTAATTTGAAACTGAAATCTTTATGTACATGAATAGAAACGATTCAAACGTCGGCATTATTCAATTCGCCAGCCTTGACCACGGAGATGGAGACCCGTTCAATGGCGAAGGTCCAATATGTGCACATGCATCACTACATACCTACAAAAGCATATGTTTTGACATAGATAATAAATTGTCCTATCTTTTTACCAACAGGTACTCATTCACGAATTAGGTCACATGCTGGGTTTATAAGACAATAAAAGAAAAGATAGCATGATGAACGATCCGACAAAACACAATAAATTTATAAGCTTTGATGAGTACAGCATTATTTCACTGCATCCGTTTTTGAAAAAAATATATATATATATAAAAAAATAATGTAAGATAGTATATATATATATTTTTTTCCGAGTGTAAAAAAAGCTGGCGGGAGGGGGTGTAGGACAGCATATGCGGCTACATTCCAGACAGAGATCAGAACGCGAGAATTCGTGATAAACAGTGCAGCTGTAAAGTGCTCTTACCATCGAGAACTAAAAAAAATGGATAAGTTATTGGTTTTGAAAAATCATCAGTCCTTATACAACTACAAACTTGTTTATCTTTTGGATAGAAAAAAATAATATATAGTTTAAAGCAAAAACCGTTGCCGGGTTATTGGGAAACGAAAACAACAGGAATGCTATTACGAATAATGTGGAAGAGAAATATAGAAGAAATTTCAAACGAACTGGCAACAAATGCAACTTCAGTTGTGATTGTCAACGAGCAGCCCCATACCACCTTCATCAACGAACCGGGTATTTACGGACTGATTACGTATTCCAAAATGCCCTTTGCGGAAAATTTTCAAGATTTTATTTACGAACACATTCTCCTGTGCATTCGCGATGATAAACAACGCATGTTGCAGAATCACATCGAGTATTTGACAAAACAACTCGGAGAAACAACCAATGACGTGGAAGTTATGAAGAGACAATTATTGGCTCGAGCTGCAAAAGAGGTTGTCGTCGCCAATACCACCAAAGAAAGTACAGAAAAAAATAAGCAACTGTTAGAAACCAAATTTCTTGCTGCTGAAATTGAATGAAGACAATTTTGATTTTCTGTATTATGTAATTTGCGTACGAAAATGAAATTTTAAGAGGCAACTCAACTTGCTTCGAAAGAAACATCCCAACTACAAGTAATCGCTGCATTTAGAGTATAATTCACCATCTCGAAACATGTACGACCGTGTCAAGAATGCATTGAGCACACATTTGAAATTTTTCAAGAATTACTTTATGAGTAAAAATACCGAATTGACAGAAAATTAAATGTTGATTCAAATCAGTAATATGTAAAAATGAAGTGTATATATATATATATATATGTGTGTGTGTGTGTGTGTGTGTGTGTGTGTGTGTGTGCGTGTGTGTGTGTGTGTTTTGTTGTAAACAAAAAAATTTTAATAAATTAATCGAATTATTATTTTTATTATTAATTTTGCTCGATTTACTGAAATTATTTTACGCGTATGTAGTAACCATTTCCACCACTTGACCCACTCTATGTTTTTCTAACTTGTTTAACTTTTTACTTAAACTAGTACTTTGTCTTCTCCGTCGGTGCCAAATGGGTGACGATGATCTTGTATGCAAAGGACTCGGAGATCTACTCCTGCTACGGCTACGCCATCTTCGTCTCCTTTGTTTTGGCATTATAAAGTTCTTATATATATATATATATATATATATATATATATATATATATATATATATATATATATATATATATATATATATATATATACATACATATATATACACACATATGTGTGTGATTGAAATGATTTATTTAGTAAACGTGTTCGACAGCATTACCCAAAATGCAAACTGCGAGTGCGTACTTGTATTTATCATGAACGTTTGATAAAAATTTGCCCTGTTTTGTGTACACATTACACAACACATTTAGTTCTTGTAAATAACGCTCGGAGCGTAGCGAATCCAAATTGTTTGCTTGAATCTCTTCAAAAACTCTGTCATTTTGGTCAGGATATAGATTGAGTTTCTAAAAGTTTAAATATTTACCATATACATCGAGTCTCCTATTTTGAGCTTCGAGAAATAAATTATCTACGAAAATCCTAAACTCCTCTTTTTCTGGATAACCGGGTTGGGTGATTAAAGTATCGGGAAATAAGTCGTGATTAAATGCCATTGTGTTCATCTTACTGTTTGGTATAATTGACAAATCCTGCAAACCCCGATACATACTCGAGCCTAGAGTAGATGTGGGCCCCCGGCGGCTGAAGAAGATGAAGTCAACATTTTAGCCACAAAATTATCGTTGAGAATGCAATTTTCCTCATGTTCGTTGTCGATTTTGGAAACGTTTTGATTGTCGGGTGCAGCCATCACCTGATCATCATCACCATTAATTTTATGCATTGTCATTTCGGAAGATGTAGACATCTCATCGCTGTGGTAACTGTCAACGTCGCTGAGCGAAATTCGACGATGTAATCGTCTACGTTCTTGGTATTCCTCTCTGAGTTTTTGTTTGATTGTTTTAACCATACGATTATGTTTGAATGGTTGGCGTAAATGATTTTTAGAGTTGTCGTCAATGGTTTTGGAACGGGGTGGTATTTGACGGTCGATTAAAGGTAATCCCACCCTTTCTTCTTTATCGAAACCTTCATATGGTAAGTAATTACCCTCGTCCCTTCTGGTTTCGTCATCAGCCAGGCAGCCATTATCGCCATCACCGTGATTCGACTCTTCGTCAATGCGAGTTTGTGGAACAGACTCGAATACGTTTGTTGTCGAGACACGATGGTGATGCGGGGTTGTGGGCGAGGTGTGGGAGTATCGGGAAAGGGGATCTTAGGCCCCAGTGTATGTGTTTGATTGAAATATTGCGATTGTGGGCATCTGGGTGATGATCGGGGTGGAGTTGGGGGTCTGGGATGAGATTGTGATGCAAATAGAAAATTTTTCATAAATATTTGCGAAAATTCGACATATGCGAAAAGTATTTTAACATAATTTTGATACACTTTATTTATTTCCGTAGGATTAAACTCCAACATAACCCCCTCGTCATCGTTTTCAAGTTAAACGAGTCGATATACTCAGATTGACATAAAACAAGATGGCCACTTTGCGAATCACCATGTTGAATATAACGGTACTAAAAGTGGGTAAATACATAAATATTTGTGGAGGTAATTTATGTGGGTCGTTGCAACGAATTTTTAAATTACAATTTTTAGATTCGTACGAAAACTGTCCAATTTTAGAATAATTGTAATCTGAAATTTTTTTCTCGTGGCTAAAATTTGTAATGTATAACTGAGATGAATAATCATTCCTTTTTTTTTTTTAGGTGGGTTATAACTTATAATGAAAAAAAATTAAGTCATTTCATTTAGTTATATATTTTGTAAATATATTTTTTCAAATACATTGATTCATTTATAACATAAAAATATTTATTTACATATATACATACAAAACAGATTAATTTACACAATATAATTATTCCTTTTTTACACAAGAGTTGTTATACCGAGAATTAAATTTTCTGACAAGATAGTTCCAAATAAAATCTACATTTACAAGAGAACATATTTGTTGATATGCACTTATATTATGAAAACCGCAGGTGCCACATTCGATGGGAAATTTCCTCGTAGCTATTACGAGTTTCTCGGCAGGCACTCCCAACTGCATCAGAAAGAGTATTTTTGAGCACCTCTCACGACGATGTGTCGGATCCAACTTTCGTTTACGATTTTGCGAATTGTTTCAATGTTCATCATCTGATGATTTTCGTTACGTGGAAGATTTCAAGGTATGCCATGTATTTTCCGGTAAAGGTACGAATTTTGCCCAAAATCACCCAACATACTCGTCCGTAGGTGTGATAATGGAACCGGTCTTTGAACATGAGCCATGTAAATATCCTTTTTTGTAGCACATCCAAATTCTAGGGGAACATTTTCACCAGCATAGACGCCAAATTGAATATCTATGACCATCGTTTTATCCAGATCCAAATCCACTTCATCCGTAGATGATATGTTGATGTAGTTTAATTGTTGAATTTTGTTCCCAGTTGTTCCTTGATTGAATTTTTCGAGAAATTCCGGCGATGACAAATTTCCTATGGTACCTTCTTTCCAGAAGCTCATCTCGTCATAGTCCTCGGTCCACTCCTGGGGTGATTGTGTTTTTTCAATGTCCATTTCGATACGAAATGAGTTTTTGTGTTTTCCTTATATATACACACTTGTTTGTGCACAAAAAAAATATTTATTGCAATATTCCATTGCCCTTTTCACATATTTAGTAGTTAGATCCCAAATCAACCGAACTATGGGTAGAGCACAGACCGAAGACATTTCTTTTTTTTTTAGAATGGTATTGGCAAATTTTTCCAAGTCTATTTGAACCACTCGTGTTGCAAATGATTATTTTATTCCTGGCCACTCTCATTTTTTTTCGTAAATATCTAGCCTGCTCTTCATTTGCTACAATTATAAATTTAATTCACACTTCCTTCGAAATTGAACGAACTGTTTTGAGTTTGATGTTTTTCTCGTTAATTTCCCAAGGTATTCCATGCTCTTTCATGTACAAGTTGCGATTTTGTTCGAGATCGTTAGACATACTCTTTACCAAGTGTATGTATGGAACGGGTCTAGATATTTACAAAATGTTTGACCCTCGTTGACTCCAATGAATATTTTTCCGTTGTATCTGCCAAATTTAAAATCAACAACTAAAACAGGAGCTAGATTAATATTCTCCAGCAGCTTACATTTTTCTTCTGGTCTTTTTCTACTCAGTATAGGTTTTTTGTCCTCATCACTAGAGTCGCTTGAAGACCCTTAACACCCATCACTACTGTTGGTACTACTCTGTCTTTTCCTTTTTAAACTAAATTTTCGCACTCCCTTTACATCAACGTCTTATTCTTCTCTTATATCAAACTTTTTCTCTTTTATTATATAAGATTTTTGTGTTTCCTTTACATCTTGATCAGTCGAATGTACCTCTCCTTCTTCATCATCAGTGTCACCATCAGTATTCCATGTTGAACACCATACATATTGTTGATAATGTCTCCAGTCGTCTCTCGAAGAGCGTTGTATGGGTTCAGCTTCAAGTTTACCATTCGAAGGCTGTAGTTGATGCACTTTAGGTTCAGCTGCACCTTCACTAAACATCTTGTTGAAATATTACCTCATCGCTGGAAATAGTCAAGGTAGTTATCACTTGGAAACTTCTCGCAATCACTGCAACTGCACGGATGACTGCTCTGTGATTTCCGACGCAAATATATACGAGAGTGTGAAAAAAAAAGTTTTTTTATAAGACAAAAAAAATCACCAACCTTATCATGTATGGGATTACTCATTTATTTTTTCCGCCATTTCGCAAACCCGAGTTTGCCAAAGAGCTCGTGACATCGCCAAAAACAATTTTAATTTTTTCAGCACTATAAACTTTATGCAACACTGCGTTCTTATTGCAACGCATTGAAGATTCAGATGGAATGTTTTTATTGGCAATTGAATGTTTATTACATTCGTTGCGTAATAAACGAAAAAATTAACATCGATGGAAATTTTAAACATAATTAAAGATGAATACGTTCGCCATCCAAACGACGTGCAAAAAAAAAAAAAAATGGTGATGGACATTCTCAACAAGCAGTCGGCCTTCAATGTGACCGTACCCGTATATGGCGAAACTTTAATGACTCCCGACATGCATAGGGGATGGAGAGGTTCGAAATCGGCTTTGATGTGGATATGGTTACATTTAATGTTGGCCGGCGAATATAATCCCAATATAAATTATAATTACGCCAATCTTTATCAGAGTTTACTCGAAAAATGGTATTTCTTTTATCCTGTGTTCCATGTGTTTCGATGGATACTGAAACAAAAAATCAATGCTTCAAATGCTTGTGGAAAAAACTTCCCGCTAGATTATATAATGGTATTAATTCATTCTAGAATCGAAGATGAGAAAAGTATTTCACAGATCTATAACACCCCGTGGTGATAGTTTTGCTAACGCTCGAGTATCGGCAGTAGAAATTATGCATATTGGGCCGAGAGGAAAAACCAAAAACTCTTATTTCGGTAAACGAAACCACTTGGTGGTGGGTAATAGAAAGCAACAACGACGACGAGGGTGGCGAGGGGGATGATAGAAATGGTGAATTTGGTAATTGTAAGCAACATTCGAGACACGAGAAACTGAGCGAGTTTATCAAAATCTACAAAAAAGTTTTTCAAACAGTTAATCATGTATATTTACATTTTATTCGTGAAAATTTCGTTTAAGGAAACATGCCTGGATTTTTTGCAACGATGGACAAAATCAACCTCGTATAAATATGTAAAAAGTTATTTACAAATTTCAATCAGAAACGATCGGTTACGATTACAAGAATTAATGTACGAAAAAAGACTAGGGCTGTTTTATTTTCGGCAGGATAATGCGAAAAGACTGTTTTCGAAAAAATAATATCGAGATGAATCGCTGATGAGATTAATACTTAAAATGCCCAAACGAAATGATGAGAATTGGCGACCCAGGATAATAGAGAACATTTATCATTGCTCGGATTGTATTATTTTGGAAAAGATTCGTTTCTCAGCTGCTTAAAATGTGGCAATGTAATATGCATATATGATGAAAATTGTAATAACGAATGTATTTTCAATAAATAAATTTAAAAAGGCTCCTTTTTTTCACGGCACATGGTTGTTTCATTTCCTCCGTCCACCTATTGTCAAAAAAGAAAAACAACTTTTAAAAAAAGTATATTTCTTACCAGTGTAACGTTGTATATAAGACGAAAAATAAATTGTTTTTCTTCCAGTCAAACACAACAAGTCAATGTTGTCGGACGAGACCAACGAATACATGCGGAATAATCTCGACCGTTTGTATTCTGCATTTCTGGCGAGAGAATACGGCCCAAATTTTTTTCTGTATAACGCTTCGATCAATATTTTTGTCTCGTTCTTGTTTGTAAGTATTCTGATATAAGTCTTATTTCGCGAAAAAGATTATTGACTCGAGTAAAATGGGCGAGGAGCGGGAACATATTGGGAAAATGATTAAAAAACATTGAGGCCGAGTAACCGTCGATGCGAATCTGGATTGCATAATAATGCAACTCGTCGGCCGATATGACGCCAAATACGATCGAAACAAAATCATATCCGTTGTCAGATCCAGTGAACGCGGGAAAATCACCCCACAGGAAATTTCGCCCTTTGGTTACGATCTTTTGTTAAAGTGTATGTTTGCTCATTGGTAGGCAAAAAAACAACGTGGAGTAACGTACAATTATGGGCTGGTTGTGCAAAAAAAGTTTGGCTTACTAATGCATAATGTTGGACCTTGACATCGACAAGGAACACATGTTCGACTCTTACGAAGAGAACTTCGTTTGTCGCGATCGTCTGTTTGAGTTTGTCAAGAACATTACTACAGCCATGTTCCCATTTTACGCCAAGGGGTCTTGCCTGATGACACATCGGCCCGAAAAGGCGAACTTTCACCTAATTCTACCCATAGTGATGGATTTTGTTAGTGTGCATGTATTTTTATGCCATCTTTCTCACATCTACTTGCAATCGAACGAGGGGTTGGCATTCAAGTCTCTGTTGGACATTCCAGCACAGTGTTCCTTACCCACCGTCCGAGATCATGTTCCCGAATGACTGAGCAAGTATGTAATTTCAAAAACTAAGTCCCATCAATATATGGACTCTAAAGGATGAGCTCATGTCTTTTGTTCTCTTTTACGATCCCTTCAAGGAGGGCGAAGCCATCGTAGTTTCCATAACTTGCAGTTCATCGCGAGAAATTTTTTCTTTAAAACTCGCTCGGACCGATGAATATGTCAGACGATACATGTTCATCGATCAGGCAATCAGGCAAATGCGAAATGACGAGGAATCGATTGCGGCAAATGACCATCGGGTGCAAACGGGAAACGACGTTGGCGGTTATTGCAAGGAAGGTTGGGTAAAGTCAACCATTGGATCGACCGAGTACTGGTTTGGATTTGAATATATCGCTGTGAATTTTGTCGTGTGTGTTGATGGAGAAATTACTCACAAAATTAAAAGTCTAAGTGGAAGTGACGATGAGAGTGTAATTACCGAGATGTACGAATTGTATAGAGTCAGCACGATCGAGACAAATTTTCAGTTTGAGACTAATAAGTTGGAGAACACTTTGTTTAACGTGGAAAAATTGGACATTTCATCCGACGTCATCTTTTCCGAGTATGCATTGGAAAGTGCCGAACATCAGGTTCTTTTTTACGATCGTGAATTTTACCCCTTTAGTAAAAATCAATTGTATGTGATTGATTGTTTCGAGGAGGCGATACGGCAACCTGACATTGACTTTGATCACTACAAGGAAAATTTCATGCATGCACTCATAGATGGTTTATTGGCAGAAGATTCAAACTTTTTTTACATGGCCTACACTTTCTACACGTGTTATTGCAAAGCAAATAATATCGAAATTAGAAAAATTAACATAATTTTTGAAGTAAATGAATGGCGGAACAAGTGGATTTTGGGTAAGCAACAACGGCGATGGCAAGATCAGCATGAACATAAATATTCCAAAAATGGTTCAAAACAAGGTAGAGACGAAGAATATTGTGTTGAATGTAAATACGGCAGAGATGAAGACTGTCCTCCACGAATACGGTAATGTGGACCTGCATCATCGGATACATTTAAAGAAAATTACGACTGGTTTGTCTTTGTTTTATCGGAGATGGTGATTCGCAGTTATGTGACGAGCATGTTGCCATTGCTTGTTCGCTACATCGACAGCAAAAATTTAATAAAGTTGATCGGGTGTGTGTTCAAGTTTTTCAACATGAACCGGTATGCAAAGTTCATCTTGAGTGGTTGGTGCATCCACGAAAATGTAATAAATCACTTGTATGCGGGATTCTACAAGACCGACGTTCTTAATTTTTGCTTTTGTCTTTATGTGAAGGACCTTTAGACTGGACAAACCTGTTCAACGTGTACAAATACGTCATATTTGGTGAATCCAATAATCGAGACAGTGGTGGTGATAATGGGGATTCGCCCTCGAATAAAAAAAATAAATCGTCGTCAGCAACAGCTTGTAAGGCGACTAATTTCTTCTTTTCGGGCATTTTATTGACGAGACGATGTGGCAACTTAGTGTTGTTCGGCAACGGAAAGTTTTCGATCGTTCGCAAAAGTGAGTTGTCCTTTAGTCTCGAAATACAAGAGTACGAGGATGTTCTCGACTATCTAGATTACCAAGTCTTTCGTGATGCATGTGTTTGACCCATTACTAAATGTATTTCAAACAGCTTCGCCTTCCCTGACGTGTCTGGTGGTTATCAAGCACTGTTAAGATATTCCAATACCGATAATCACTTTGGTATATTTCCCACATTTCTTATCGTGGTTGCAACACAACAAGTTGATAGTGATGTTACTCTGCCCCATATTTTCAAACATAGTGGCAAAGCAGTATGCATTAATCGAACCTGATTTCAAACCCCTCGACTACAACGATAAAAATTTTGTGGTTACATTCAATGATTTGACTCTAAATTACAAATGGCCTCCAACACTCATAGAAAACGTAAAGCTTATTACTGGCACCAAATTGGCGATAACCTTCAAAATGTTGTGTACTTGCTGTATATTTTAACTCAGAAATACATGGTGAACCTGAAACGAGTTACTCCAATTATACATTCAATTTTTTGACAACACATGCCGAAACTACACGGTTTGGCCAACTTCATTTTTGACTCGAAAAACATTCTTCAGTTTTGTGATTTGTTAAAGAATGGCATAAGAAACAAAAGTGGGGTTGGCGGTAGAGAAGGAGACTCGGACGATGAACATGATCGTGGTATGGCAATTGACGTTGACGAAAGAACGACCACGCCGTTCAACACTTCGTAATCTATGAATTCTTTTTATGCAACGATCGAGAAATTTTTGCGCGTAAAACGAAAACAACACATTGCCAAGGATAATGCCAAACAAACTGAAAAAATTGCGGCAACATCTTCCTTGCCGATAGATGCTGCATTGTCACAGCCAGATCGTCCTGAGTCCAGTTTTCGAATGTCGCCATTGTCAAATTCAATGTCCACAATGGGTGATGGAAACGAGCTGCTCAATGAGGATAGTTTCGGATTTGTGGTGCAGAACTTGAAGTTTGGAGATGAAGAGCAAGTCGAATCGTCCATCGAGTTGACCGAGTTCGAGGATGGATTCGTATGTTATGCGTCCGTCATCTTTTCATGGTTTTTGCGTATCGGGTTTCACAATTCCTATGCGGATAAACCTTTTTCCGATATTTACGTGAAAATTGCTTCGAAATTTACGATGATATGAAACAACATGTAATCGAACATGTTGGCCAACCCATGTACATGAATCACGTAAAGGACCTTACTAATTTACTACGATCGTTTTGTGAAAATTCGCGAGTTCACCTTCCTGTTCACATTGAGCCAAAGATTGAGTGGTGCCATCTCAAAGAACTTTACGATCGTTACAAACACATGAACGTCTACCCAAGAGAGTTCCAAACCACATCTGAAGAGAACTTGTTACTCACCAAATACTTAGATCACGTGTATATTGGATTCGCATCCATGATTTTATATGGCAAATTCAACATGGACTTGATAGTCACTCAAATGAAGATTATGGCCTCTTTAAATTTCCGAGGTAATCGGTTGCAGAATTCCCTGGTACTTTAGGGTAAGACTGGTGCGGTAAAAAACATACTTTCAGATACTCTTTTGAAGCTACGCAACACGGGTATCCCGAGCCATCTCGCGGTGAATTCGGCAAAGATCCCACACAATGATCAGTTGCCCTGAGTCACAACACGTGTGTATGCATCGACGAGTTGGACTCATTCAACGCCAGCCACTTTAAAGTGTTTTGTAAATGGGATGTATGCCCATGAGGTTCATGTACTCAGACGAGTCGGTCGAATTACAGATAACTTCTAAACCTATAATTATCCGACAGAAAATGCTTCCGGTCGTGGACATGGCCGTGATGGGTCGATTACTTCACATCATGAAAAGTTTCCAATATGTTCAGTTCAATCCCAATAACCTGCTAGTCGACCGCATGCTCGACGAGATGGAACTTGGTAATCACAGCAAAGTGACCCCTCTATTGGGCGGCATATTATTGACTCGATGTGTACCAGAATTTACATCAGGACAAGATATTTTGGGAATTCACCTTCCCAATACGATGATACTAATCAATTGTTTTTTTTCTCAAAACAAACAGGCCCGTTTCCATGACTAAGCCTTCATACATCGACACAAAATATCAGGAATATGTGCTGAATTCGCACATCACTTCAAAATTCTTTACAACGGTAAAGGTACGCCAACGAAAAGTTGTCAGAAAAGCGACTAAAGGAATTTAAGCAAATGTGGTACGAAAATAATAAAAATTTGTTTCTCAAAACCAAATTTAATGATTTTTACAAGGAAGTTTGTGACAAATCAGACAAAAATTTAATAAATGTGATAGAATCTACAATATTCTATTGTCTCTTCCAAAAATGAAATGAATTTGTAAATAAAAAAAATTTAAAAAATTTGATTTCATTATATTCCAATTTCCTGTATATTCTTGCCAATAAATGGCTAGTTATTGGCAAAACTCTGTTAATAAACACACACACGCACACACACATATGTGTGTGTGTATATACACACAGATGTGTATATACATATGTATATTTATTTATTTTTATATTTTTTTTATTTATCGGCTCGACACCAAGCAATGTAAATAACGCACATTATTTTTATCACGTTAATCAGGCTTTCACAATAAACTTTTACTATATATTTTAAAACTCGAGCCAAAGATAGCCAAAGATCGATTCAAGCTTAATGTACTAATATACCTAGATTGTTGACACCAACGCCCTTTGTAGAGGTGGATTACCAATACCAACTTCTGGTACAAATACCATCATCGAAATGATGGTGAGCATACAAAGCGATCTGCTCAAGCTTAATCTACTGATACATCTAGACTTTTTTTGGACACAACTACCTTTGTAGAGTCGGATAACGTGTCAAGTCTGGTACAAGTACCCTCACAATGGTAAACGGGCGTACAAAGTGAGAGTTACTTCAGCAGCATCAAGCTTAACATACTGATATACCTAGATTTTTTTGACTCAATGACATTTGCAGAGTCGGATAACATGTCAAGTCTGGTACAAGTACCTTTATAATGGTAAACGGGCGTTCGAAGCAAGATAATCTCCTGCGAATATCTTATATATATATATATATATATATATAATTAAGCTTTACTTTAGTTATATATTTGTGGGCGATAAAAAAAATGCAAATGTTTACATTACTTGGAACATGAGTTAAAATAAAACGATATTTATTATTATACTTATCCCCCCTCTCCTTTTTTTCTGCTGTCCTGGGATGAAGAGTGATTTTTCCATGTTCAGCTCTCGTCATTGACTGATTTCCTTTTTTTTCAGATTCGGCCCCGTATAAGCTAAACCAACAGGAGGGGAAGTTCGGGGAAATGAAATACTGTACTCTGATACATTGTTACCGAAAAGAAGGTGGGGTTATCAAATTATTGGCTTGGATTATGACGTCACAAAAGTGTGTGTTTTAACCACAGTTGTTTACTTTCGAGAAATAATGACAATTGTGTGTGTTGTAACAACAGTTGTTTACTTTTGAGAAAAACTGCATATGTGTGTGTTGTAATCACCATTGTTTAATTCCAAGGAAATTTACTATAATTTAATTCCAATCAGAGTGCACTATTTCATTTACCCTGTCTCCCCCTCTTCAAAGTTAGCCTTCATAGCAGAGAAATCTGGAAAAAAATACTTCAGTGAATACCGAGAGCTGGACGGAAAAACACACATACACACACACACACACACACACACACACACACACACACACACATATATATATATATATATATATATATATATATATATATATATATATATATATATATATATATATGCTTTATGTTTTTCTGTCCAGCTCTCGGCATTGACTGAAGTCTTTATTTCAGATTTCTCTGCCATGAAGGCAAACTTTGAAGAGGGAAATGGAGGGGAAATAAAATAGTGCACTCTGACTGGTTGTTGAAAGTCTGAGTTTTTTTGGGGAGGAGAATTATCGATGGTGGAGTATTCTAGTATAATCGCATAGAACTAAACAAATAAAACATTGGTCCCTATATACCTTATTTATATTCAAACCTTGACATACAAGATCAACATTGAATATTAATTACCTGTACAGGGCCCAATGAATATGTTTGTTTAGTTCCATGAGATTTTGCAAGAGCACTCCAAAATCGACAATTCTTCCCCTTTTCCTCACTTCATTGATCAACCAATCAGAGCACACCACAATATCACGGGTGTTAGTTACTGTGCACTAAAAGACTGACCTAAAAAAATGTCCCATGCCACCTCTGTGTTGAAGACTGTCACCGTCTATGGCTAGAAATGTCCGGTATAGGTGCATGTCTTGTTTGCACGGTCGTTTTCCTTGAAGAGAAACCCCCTGTGATTCACGTTACTGGCGTATGGTTGCGCAATTGCCCCTTGTGTTAGTTGGTGATGAGGATGCCTGTCGATTATGTTTCTTCCTATAACGGACAGTTACAACCAAATTTTAAAACAGAGTAAGTGGGACATTGCAAATATAAAATGTTTGAATTTGTAAAGCATTTTTACACATTAAAGTCATTCACGTGTTTACACCATAGTATGTCTGGACATTTATAATAAATAATGACCATGTGAGACTGTGTAAACATAATGTATTTGGATTATTAAAGTCCAAACATACTGATGTCCAGACACATGGGTAATTTTTAAGTGTAAAAAATACTGTAAACATACAAATATTCATGTTTGCAAGTTCCCATATGGACCTCATTAACTATAAAAGTTCAAACTTACTGATGTCCCAAAATGTGGGTAATTTTAAAGTGTACAGATATTTTAAGTACCATGTGGACCACTTTAAATATTGTTGTCCATGTAGGAGTTTAAACTTTAAATTTATTTACTTTTATAAAATAAACTTTAAGCTAAACTTAATATCAAGATTTTACTTACTGCTGCTTACCTTAAACATGACGTGGTGCCTATAACTCAAAAGCTCTGATGGCTGACCTGCTTTCTTGAGGAGAGAAACAGGCTATGACTTTAGGAGGCTTTCGTCCCAGCACCAGAGCCTGGTGCGACAATGTACAATTTCAGTATATAAGTTGTCTTATATTTAGAGGAAATAAAAAATAACTTGCTATTTATTTAATATGAAAAATGTTTTGTAAACAAACTACTAACATTATAATTGGTTGGAATAAGCAAAATATTACTTAACTAATAAAATTCATGTAAATATATTATATATTATTTAATAAATGAAAGTTGAATTAATATTATTTTATAATTTATTTAAAACGTCTTTGGCACTATCTCTTGGTGAATATATAGCGCTACTTATATTCATATTGTAGCAAAGAAACATTTTACAACTCGTCAATGTTGCCATCTTAGAAAGAAGTGATTTCACTGCAGTTGTAATAAAATAACTCCATACACCACTTTTTTTTTTTAAATTATCATTCTGTGAAAAAAAAATTTACCCAACCTAAATAAATGAGTTTGTAAAACTAGAAATATAATTAATCTCGGAAAAAAACAAAGAAAATGGTGAACAAATATGCCTACAAACTTTTTAAAATAACAAAGAATCTGAACTCCAGAAACTTGCCAGGCAAACAACACACTTGCATATTAATGTCGAAATTGTGGTGTTAAGGAATAAAAATCCGAACATTTAATGTATAATATAGATAAACCCAGTGGTCACAAAATTCGAGCATATAGTGATATATTAATTATTAAAGATATATTCAAACCTAAGAAGGAAAGCTTCTCTCTTCCCTTGATATTAATAATGGCCATCATTGTCTGTATAACAACAGAAGTATATGACCCATACTATCAAAACAAGTTTATGGAATATATGTATAATTAAATGAATCATCTCTTGTATTCATTAATTTCCAATTATTTGTACATTAACTATCAAAAAAGAAAGGATGTATTTGTAAACAGCAATAAATACATTAAAGCTATTCTTGTAAAGATATATACTTTGTTAGGAAGTAAAGAATAGGATTTAATTCATTTAATACTTTGTAGTTAAAATTGTAGTGATATCTGTTAGGTAATAAATAATTGTAATAAAACATTTGTATTTGTAATTTGTAATTGTAATAGGAACATTTTCCAATACGCAAACTTGTTTTAACTTGAGTAGAATTAACTAATTTACTCTTTATAATACATAATATTTCATTAAGATAAAAAAAATTTAAAGATTTTTTGAATTATCTCACATCATCGGTGACAAATGACAATAATTTAACTAGGCATCTGTGAAGGAAATAATAATTATTATGCAAAATGTCAGGTCGTGCACCCTTGCTAAAATTATTTGGTTCAGCAAAGACTTATATTTATCGATGAGTTGATAAATTTACACTCATTTCTGGCAATCACATGACATGCACATTATCAGTTTTCAGCGCACACCAGGGAGGTTATTCTAAGTTATTTGTTTTGTTTCTTCTCTTTTAAAAAAAAACGCTTTCAGTAATGTAGTTCGTATACTTTCAGTATTGTTGTTCGTATATCACATAATAGGCAGTGCTGAAATGTAAATAATTCTTGGTAGTTTATAACTAAAATACTTTGTCTTGAAAATAATTCAGTGAAAATTCATATTTTGATATAAATAAAATCCACAAGAAACACGATGGTGTATAGTTTGTTGTTCACCGCTTATTTTATAATCTGTTTATTATAAATAACACGAGGAAAATGCTTGATTGTAAATAGCTTGCAGAAAAAACAGCAAATGGTTTATTGGAAAAAATCTTCAAATATGTAACAACCAAATTTGTGTGTGCTCTCTCTTATCAGCGTGAATGCAAATTTATTTCAACTCAGTGCAAATGAACTTAACACATATTTATGTGTAATACAGCATACATTCAACCGAGTTATAAAAAAAAGTATAATATCGGCAGATACACTTGATGATGCGAACCTTCCATATTTTTATTTAGAGTTTTATATAACAAAAAAATTAAGAGATGCATTAAAAGTTATATTTTTTTTGTTACATTTGCATATACAATACAATACACTACCATTTACATTCCTTTTCATAATAATATATATACAGTGGTTTTTTACATTGGCATTCCTCACATGTTTATAAGAATGTATTTTCCTTCTGTCGAATTGGTACGCATCCACATATTGTCTTGTTTTCGAGACTTTTCCACATAATAGCAAATATTGGTAATAAGATTTATATGATGACTATGGTCAAAAAACTTTCCAGTTAAGAGGCAGAAAAAGTATGACAAAGGAAAAACACTTTTATTTTCTATTGAAAATACCTTTTTACTCTTGCTATAGGAATTTACCAGATCCGAAATATCGTCTCTGCTCTTTGTACAAATTAATTCTTCTTTGACGACCCGCTTCTACTGCACCAAAAATGAAAAATTATCAATTGCCTTCGTCGTGGATGAATCTTCTGTTGTAGATGATGTCGGCAAACAGATTGGAATTTCTTCGCATAAATATTTGTTGAACAAAACAGTAAAACTGCTACAAAGAACATATTTGATTTTGCTGGTATCATCCTTCTCTCTCCACTGCACGCTTTGTTATGCCGGCTACTGAAACTGTCCATGTATTTATAGCTGGGAGTGTCTCACAAATAAAAAAAAACACCACAAGCTGTGTCTTATTTATATTTTTTTTACATGCTCTTCAACTCGGTGGTAATGTTTTTAAACTGTTTGATTTGGTTTTCATCATGTTTGAACAGATTCAAAATGTTAAATTTATTGGATTAAGCGGCGAAAAATTGTTTTATGACGTAAAGGAGTTCACAGTCTCGCCATAGCACCGCATTGGTTGAGTCTTCCGAAACAAACAAGTTTGTTGTCGTTTGCCAGACTTGATCATCTTAATTGAAATTAACATATCCTGAATTCGATTTTGATATTTTTTTCTCGCCATATAAAGAAATTCTATCAAAATTTAGAATGAAAATGAAAATTTTATTGTCATATTTGTATTGCATTCTGAATGACGATGGCAAACGTTTAATGTGATTGGCCATTAAAATTTTATAAGCTAAAATATTTCTTTTTTTCGTAAAATTTAGCCAATTGTGGTGGATATAGTTGGTTAAAATGAGAATGGCCCCTATGTCTACTTGCTGATTTCATACACGTATCTAACGAGGCGTAATAATCTTTCCATTCCACCCACAGAGTCTCTACATCCACCCCATTGTAGTTGAATGTTTATTTTGTTTTTACTTACAAGAAGCTATATAGGTATCCACTGATAAAAAAGAAAAAAACAATATAAAATAATGTAGAGTGATTTGGGTAAGGGGGGGGGGGGAAGAAAGAAATCTCCTATGATACCAGGTATAAAAGACTGTGTATTGTTACTAATGCTACCACAGTTCCCGAGGCACTCATACCTCGAACTTCAAAGAGTCAGCACAGTCTACTGAGTCTGGAAGTATGGATTCAAAATGTTATGCTAGTAAAGACTATATAAAAGAGTTTATTTACATATATGAAAAACACGAAGCTCTTTGGAACAGAGATAAACAGGTGTATAAATGCGAAAATGCAAGGTATAAGGGATTTCGAGAATTACTTGCATTTACCATCGAGTATGGAACATGATGTAGACAAATACATCATCACTTGACGGACAACGTCTTTATGGGATTCCTACATAAGGGAGTGGAAGAAAATAAATTATGCAGAGAAGAATGGTTGTGTTCACGAACCAACATTGTGGTACTTTAATCTGATGAAATTCATTCAATCGAAAGAACGGGGAGAGACAAATTCGACCGCGATGGGGGAGGAAGATGTGGGGTGTGTGGCTGTGAACAACACATTCATCAAACATGGAATGATGAATGACAATACCATCTATTTTCCCATGTCTGTCAATGATGAGGTAGTGGACAGCGCCGTCAACACATTTGTCAATAGCAGGGTTGGTGACACCCCAGTCATTACATTAGTAAATGGCGAGGTTTGTGACACAGCAGTCAATACATTAATCAACGGTGAGGTTGGTGATACTGTAGTCAATACATCAATCAACTACGAGGTTGGTGACAACACAATCGACTTGTTCCTCAACAGCGAGGCTATGGACAATGTAGTCAATGCATTCAACAGTGAGGTTGGAAACAATGCAGTTGTCACAACCAACACACCCATCAATCACACATCTGACACATCTATTAGTGATACAATCAATATGTCCATCAATGGTAAGGTTTTTGACATATCTGTTTTTTTTTTTTGGTTATGAAATTGAAAAAAAAAAAACCTCATAGGAATGGAACATTCACAGAGGAGTTACTCAAAATCAATTATCAACCATGTAGTAGATGTGTATTTGTTTAAAGAGTGGTCAAGTCGAGCCAGAAGTAGCATTGTACTTTAAAAAATAATCTCATATGCATATTATCTTTATAAAATGAAATAAAACAAATTAAAAAAAGAGGTTTTTTTTTTTTTTTTTTTTTTTTTTTTTTTTTTTTTTTTTTTTTTTTTTTTTTTTTTTTTCCACATCTTCTATGAATCACTTTTCGTAAATCACACATTCACTAAATTCTTTTGGAAATCTCCCATTTGCAATATCCAAATAAACTTCGTGTTCTGTTAGATAAAATTCATAACTTTCAAACCATTTTTTTAAACAATTTATTGACTGTTTTTTGTGTATGCTTTTATGGAAGTCTGAGGCATGGCTGCATTCAAAATTACATGTATGACTTTTACGTAATTGCGTAAATATTTACCATAGTGAATCTGATACATTTCGGGCCGTGGGACAGTGTTTATTTTTTGTCTCTGTGGTAGTTTGGAATATTTTTCCAAAGTCAAGTATTGATCTGCCTGACAGTCTTCGGGATCGTACAAGAGCGCCGTTTTCTTACTGTAAATATAGGAAGAACCGAGACCGTCGATGTACCTTTGACGTGCAAATGAGTTTTTGAGCCTAACCAACTTTACATTTTCGTACAATTCCATCTGATATACAAAATAGAGGTAGTTGTAAATTACAACAATACATTTTCGAAATTGAGGAACTTTTCCAATTTATAACAGTTGGTTACTTTGGTCATATTCGCAAAGAAGAAGGCAAGTGCGGCGACATAGTTATATATTCGTTTCACGAAACACGATGTACTGTGCTCGTAATATTTATGAACAATAGAACAAAGTTTCAACACATCTTGGTTTGTATTACTGCAAAATACACTGTTGTCAATCTGTTTTGTCAAAAGCAAGTATTTTTTCTTCACTAGTGAAATAGATGCGAGTATCTCAGTGCTTTCGAGAACTATACCCCTTCCATTATTTATGTTCATTTCCTTGTTTATGAGTTCGATAAACCTGTTACTGTCCAATTTCAAAATATTTGTAAATTTATACCTATCGGTATCTGCATCAAATACCATTTCGCGATAGTCTCGCGGAATTTTGAAACAACTGCACGGAGTTTCGTCTCGTCGTACACAATCAGTTTTTATTTGCTTACAGATTAGAGTAGGTATCGTAGGCATCTTAGCGATTGAAATATACCAACTGAATGAGCTCCCTTCCATCAGGTTGTTTATTGTTTCTTTGTGATCGCGAATCGCGTGCAGTAGATACAACACGGGTGTAATTCAACATAAATGTACGAGAAGTTTGCGTGCAAACAATGTCGGGCCTATAGCTACAGGAATACTGACAAACTTGAAAGATGGGGTGCCAAAAAGATCATAGGTCAAGTTGATCATAATTTTAAGCGAAAGTTGCTTCGCATCCCACACCGAGTACTCTAGATTTTTGTATTGAATACTCTCTTCAGATATTTATTTTTTTTTTTTTGCATTTCAGACTTTAGAGATTTCATTTGCTTCTTTGCAGTTTTCCTATGGTCGAGTAAAGACTCTATAAAGTTTATGGTGAATGGAGTTTTGGCATGTGAGAGTAAACGAATCAGAATGGGTGTATCGCCAGTCAACGACTCTAGTTCCGCGACGGAAAGTATCATCTTCCCGATAGACTAGCTGGAATACATCATGTTCGTGTATTCCGAATAGTTTTGGTTTTTTTCTTCCATCATGAACAGAGCAATTACATCATTCTTCAGCATTTCATCGAACGCGTCGCGGGATATCGTAGCATTTTCAAACACTATATTCAATGCTTTGGCTTAGCAACAACCGACAGTCTATCTTGAAAGTCATTTGTTGATGATGATGTTTGGGTAGAAACTATTGACATTGTATTGAATAACATTCCAAAAAAGACAGTGGTTTGCAAACACCACGGCTCCGAGATATTCTTATTTCGTTACTTTAACTTTGGTTTGGTGTAAATTGGTCTAACGTTCATCGCGGACGTTCTTTCGGCGAGCGACAAACATTTCAGATCGGGTATGGCCCATAAAACGTAATTATTGCTCTGGTATCCCGGTGACATACCAAAGGATAGCGCATGATACAGGAACGCATTAGCGATCCGGCCAGAAATGGCCCTCATCGAACTGTCTTCGAGACCGCCGTTAAAGAGATTGGCAAATTGGTTGGTGAAAATTGCCAAATTAAACTCGTTGTTAAGTCCGACCACGGCCGCGCAATCCCTCTCTTTATAAATGAAAGCCTACTCAATGCTTTAGAAAACGAAAGAGTCTGCATTCGTTTCACCTGTAAGTTTACGCCACATGCTACCACCTATGTACTCAGTGTGGCGCACTTGCATGTTTGTGTATTGAGCGATGTGAAAGATATTTCTCATACACTCGTGACGATAGTCATCGTCTGTGATGGTATCATCTAGAATATAATAAATTCGCATAAGTACAGAGTTAAAATCGATTTTCCTAAACTTTTCGCTCAGGTAGTTTTTAGACAAGTTCCCCAACGACAAATTCCCACTCGCCAATGCATTTTTTTTTTTCAAGATTGTCAACGTATCGAATATGATACCGTCGAGGTGAAAACGAATGAGCGGAGTAGTGGCTAATTTTCCGAGAGTTACAAATGCTTTCATTTCGCATTGCACATTGAGAACTCGCAACCAAGTCAATGGGAATTTCAAATCGTATTCGATAATTTTTCTGGCCGACGAAATAATGTGGGTAATTTTGGTATCCCATTATCATTTTCAACAAGTAACCCTGACTATGCCCAAAGAGAAAATTAGTAATGAGATCCTCTCCGTGTGAGAAACCTTGGATCCAAGTGCATTTCGTGGGCAGTCTTTCGTATTTCTTCCCCATATCCACGTCGAAATAATCGGGCATGCCGCGATATTTTAGGTACGAAATTATACTCACTTCGACATCCAGATACTCACACTAGAGCACAAACATGAGCAGTTTTTCTGGAGCTTGACCCCCAGGGTCAAGTCTTCCGAATTATCCACACCAGTCTCGATGTCGAAGCTAACGACAGGAATGTGCTTGTACAAATGAATGTAGTCCTAAGACGTGTCTAGGATCAGATGCTAAGACTCGGTGACTGAGTACACACCATTTGTACAAAATATATTTTCCACCATGAGATTACCGATCCCATGTTTCGGTCTGCGAAACTTTAATTTTGCAAGTTTATTCAGTTTGATGAATTAATTTTGCAATATCCCCTCTGAAGTTACAGTATCGATGTACAACTCCATTTGCAACATGAAATGCACATCAGTCGACTGGATGGTAAAGTAGTCTTTTTTTTTTTTTCGCAATTATCTTCCACGAGAAATTTGTAGGCCGTGTTGAGAAATTAAATTTTTGCCTAATGATATCAAACATACATTGTGCTTGCCGCATTTCGAATCAAAATTTCCAGCAACTAGTTTGAATTAATTTCCAGGGAGATTGTCGTGTCGACGATTGAATTGATATATGTTTCATATAAATCAATCAGTATTTGGCACATTTCGTATTTCATGTTTTCAGCAACTAGAAAGTATATCGAGAGGGGGTAAGACGAGATTTCTTGATGCCTCTTCATCGTTTTGACATCGATGCCCACCACATTTATCTGATTGTTGTCGATGAAAGACCTCAATATAAATATTTTATTTTATAGCTTTAAAGAATGTGGAGGGCTGGAATTTTTTGTTATATAAAAACCTTTCGTCATGGCTAACAAACTAAGTGTTACAATGATCAAAGTATTGGAAATATTCAAAAATATCTACAACGACCCAGGACTGCATACCTTGGACGAATTTAAACGGTTTTACACGTATTTTGGCAACGGTCTCTTGGAATGCATTTACACTCGCGAAAATGACGATGACAAAGACTCTGACGAAGATTTTAAAGAGGAATTTGATACTGATCTTTATAACAATACTTACATTCCGTTAAAGTATAAGATTTTCGGGCCAAGTTCCTAAACACCACACTCGAAGACTATCTATTTGTCAAACAACTGTCGTCCTCTCGCACTTTTGAAATTAACTCGAAAGATCAACTAATCTTGCTACAACAACTGCAACTTTCCCAATAAGACCTTCGAGGGAACAACGACTCTTTATATACCTAGTTGTAAACTAAAAAAAAATTAAAAAATTATGAATCGTGTTTCCTTTGCAGAAAAAAACGAAATTGACGACCAACATCGACTTTCGTTCACATGCAAGTGCAAAAAATGCTATTCATGAGTCATCGCACAACTGCTCCCCGATTTATGATTCCAATCAAACCACGATATAACACACATATTATTCAACGGGAATGACAAGGAACAAGGACGGCACTCCTCTATTCATGAAATTGAAATTACACAATGTGTTTGTATACGAATGTAATCGCAACTCTATCCGAGGATCGGTCAGTCTCAATACCGCCTAATGCTCTATCTTTAAAGGAATACTTGACATCACCGTTGAGATTTATCCTTTTAGTTGATAGCCTACTCCAATCGGGAGACTACATATACAACCAGTTTAAAGAGTACATTAGTGCAAACAATTTTGCCGGTGTATATTTTGTAACTAAATTGGAAAACTGTGATACTCTGTTTTTCAGTCAGACTTTTTTCACTCTCGCTGTAGAAGAATATGCAGCTAGCTGAAGAAGAGTATTCTTTCATTTGCTCGATATTTATGCGGAAAATATGAAAATTGAGTTTACAACTTCTGTAAAAACCACTACGTCGTGCGGCATAAGACATTTTGTCAAACGACCTGCTCATAATTTGGCATGTTTAATCAAGAGTAACCGTGCGCACACTTTACCAAATGCAAGCGACTTTCAATGTTTTCACGTTTCCATAAATTCAAATACAACGGGACAAATAATCACTTCTCCAAATTCACTAATCATGAATGCGATTTGCAACCGCGTTTTACAAGCTCAGATAGAAAATATTGGAGAAAAGGATACAGCCAAAATATAAGAACATTCTTGATATTTCGAACCTCATTCGATACGAGCTTTTTACTATGTGTTTGGCAGTTCCAACAAAATGCACACTTTATTTGCTCGCCAAACTGTTTCTTAAATTCAGTTTGGTTGAATGAGTTTAAACACTTTATTCAACTTCAAAGAGACTGATGATTCCTGAAGGTAATATAAAAAAATTAAAACTAAACAATTTTTTTATAAATAAAATTTATTTTTAAAATGATATAACTATAACAAGATTACAGATATAATAATTTAAAGATTACAAATACAAAAAAAATATATATTACATATATAAAACAACATATATTTTTAAAAACAATTATAAAATTAATTAATATTTACCCGAGGGTACAAATTTATAGTGGGAATTTGGATCCCCCAGGTTGCGATACATAATTGTGTATTATATTGTTACTTTTATTTTTAAAAAATTGAAATTTTAAAGGTTATCCTTTTTGGGTACAACATTTAGTGATGACATATAGATGAAACGTTGTATAATAAATTGTTACATTTATAAAAAAAAAAAAAATTTTTAACTGTACAATGTTTTACCATACCCTTTTAGTGATTGCTTACATGTGAACCTTTGTATAATAAATGGTTAAAATTATTTTTAAATGGTTAGTAATTATTAAATATTCCTTTTAAAATAAATAGAAAATTATGCATCGCAAATAGCGTGTATTTAAACAGCGACCAGAATAAGGCAAAACAAAAAAAACTAATTTTTTGATACGTGATGTGAAACTTTTAGCAATAGTTACTTGTGTCACCTGGGTATGCCACGGGAAACAAATGGGGTCTTTTACCCTATATTCCATTTTCGGTTTGGATACGCTATAGGAAATAATCGGGTGTAGGTCGAAATTACCCCCCCCCCCCCTCCAGACTCGGTTGGATATGCAATTCGAAACAATTGGGGTATGGCCCCAATTACCCCCCTTCCCACTTGGATACGCAATGTCTTCCTTTTCGACCCTGCACGTTTTGTCACCTGGATACGCAAAGGGAAACTTTTAATAAAAATCAACTTTTTCAAGGTCCGCTGGATATGCAGGGGGAAACTTGGTATTTTATTTGGGCTTTTTCCCGGTTGTAGTTGGATATGTAATTGGAAGTTTCGTCTCGGCTATTTTTATTATTGTATATATAATACAGTGGTTTTTTTTTTAGCGATTTAGATACGCAATAAGGAACAATCACCCTTCCTCCATCTCCAATGATTTTCTAAATAAATTGGCCACAGTTAGACATGTATCAAGTAAAGTGACAACTAATAAATTATGACGTGTGTCGCTCCCTGCCTTAAGCTATTTGTCACGCTGGCCGTTTCCCCAGCACAGCACACATCTGCACTCGACGTGTGATCGGCGGCGAATGTGAGTAATGAAGTTCAGTGCAGGAGCAGTGCAAGCCAGTGCAAGTGTAAGAAAGTGTAAGTGGTGCAGCCCCATGTGCGTTGAGAAGCCAGAGACAAGGGTGGAGTAATACGTAAACATGTGAGCAGGCATAAAAAGGGTTTTAAACAATCTGGAGGAATTTATGGACATGGGATAAGGACACATGTAAAGGAATTAAAGATTATGTGCATGGAAAACCTCATCATACCAATTGTTTTGTTTTTGCAATGTTGAGTTTTTCATAAATATTTATTTTCACTGCCATCACTGTCTTGTCCACTTCATTTAATCATGTTAGAGATATAGGTATAGAATTATGTCTGTTTCATTTAATTCTGCAGGGATTTCAATATCTTTTTCCGTACTTTTACAGCGGAAGTACTTCCACATGTGCCAGTAGATCCCTCTGTGGCACGTGGTCCAGCGCTCGCCAGCCCTCGCACCACGGCGGAAAGTCAGTCATCAAGACTCAACTTGAGTGGGAGGTTGTGTGTGAGATCGCAGTCGCGCTTTTCCCGCCCGGATAGCTCTCAAACATCTTCATCATGGGTAATCATTCAGCAATAGCATAATCTTCTTGAACCTATTTGTTTTCTGCCATACAGGACACTCCCCCTCGCCTCGTAGGAATTGTATTGACTGGGTTTTTTTTTGTAAACTTAAAAGCACATGTAATTTTCACGTAGCTTCAGAGCTATTTTATCAGTGTAGCCTTCGCCACAGGCAAAAGTGAGCAATCTATGTCAGCTGTTCTTCTGAAGGGAACTGTAAAATCACCGAATATGGCATGAATTGATCACTGCATTTTATTTCGGTCGCCAGAGGCATTTAAGGCCATGGGCCCTTCAACCCGTCATTTTCTGTGTAAGTGTTATGTAATTTTTCAAAAGGTTAATTACTTATTTTCACATGTGCTGCAGCGTATATTAAAGTGTTCGTATATACCATTTATGGGCATGTGTTTGGCCCGAACAATCCACATGTAGGGGGGCTAATTGCGCCAACCAAAGTATCTGTAATTAATTTGCAATACAATGTGGTGATTGGGCCGCCCGAAAACCCCTCGTTTAACAACCAAACGAGGCCCCATACAAGGTGAACTACAGCAAGATCATAGCTGGAAAGTTGTTCGGGTGATCGGACTGCAGCACCCCGAGAGCACCAAGGAAATCTCAGTTCTACCGCATCATCATCATTGATGCCGCCATGGCGACATCAGGTGCCAACTGGGTAATCATTTCCATACCAACATCCTTCCAAATTGTTCACCACCCTTGTAACCACAACCAACCCCTTTTCCAAACCATGACAGCCGTCAAACTGTCGCCCTCCCATGGTGCCAAATTTCCTGCCAAAATCTGCATCTGAACTTTCGATCAACCTTTTCCAAATTTTTCCACATCAATTTGACGATCTATGCCATCCTAACACTGTTTAATCTCCTATCCACAACAAAGAGATGCAGACGAGACCATCTACTGCATCGAGATGCCTTACAGATGCCTGGAAGATGCCAGAAAGTGGACCATATGCTCTGCAAGGAAAAGAGTACGCTTAAGCTGGTTCATCGACTTTGCGGAGAAAGCGGTGCAGAAGGGCGAGAAGGCAAGCATCTTGGTGTAGCAGGCGTGATGTTAGGACTTACGCCACCAGGCAGGACACAGAACAAAGCAGAGGAAGGGAGATCGTGCCCATGCCAGCCCTCCACCGCCACCAGCAGCAACGCGTGAAGCAGGAGTGTAGAGAGAAGTTCCCCTCCTTCCCTGTGATCGTTGTTCAACGGCGGACAGTTGAGCGTCGCTGGTTAGTTGGTCCCCACCCCGCATGCACTCGGGTGAGGACAGCCATGCCATGACATTCCGCACCACACATGTGTACCTGAACTGTAATCTGTGCCATGCACATGGCTGTGTAAACAAACATGACAAGCGACACAACATCCGCAGGAACACCTATGCTGCTGTATTTACTGTGCTTAAAACCACGGCCCAGGGACTCTATAGACAAGTTTGAATGGGGCATGCAATGTTGCCATTGCAACCACCATACCGACTTGACCGCAGACAACCACACCGCCACCAACCACGAGCAACTGCGCACAACCAGGACAGTGGTGTTATGAGGGACTGTGCAAAATGAAATAATGCAATCACAAACAGTAAAGGCAGAATCAAATACTCCCAATTATCATACGCTGCATTATTGTGACAACCTCATTAGTGAAGGGCAAGGAGCAATCATTCTACATTGCCAGAACTGTAAAACCAAATTTCATAGGGAATGTCTCAGTGAAAAGGAGCAAGCAACAGCAAGTGGGCTAATGTTTATGTGTGATACCTGACACACCAATGACATTCAATGTATTGCACAACAACAAATTCAGGACTTATTGTCAACGTGTTATATTCAAGTAGATAGTAATGTGAGAAATTTTCAAAATTTCAAAATTTCAATTGGCAAGCATGAGATGTAGCAGGCAGGATCAAGGAGAACATGCAGCGACTGCACAGGGCGCAGGAGGGGAGTAATGCCGCGCATATACAGCGCAGATGCAGGAGAGAGAGCAACACCCCCACACAAACAATGCACACATGGTGAGTGGAGGGATATATCAACTGCTAGTGTCATGAACATTACCTCTACCCCATCCTAACAAAACTCCCTTACCATACTTACCAGTCAACACATATTTTCCACCAATCCCTGCAATGTATCCGACATCATTGTACCCGTTCATATTGCCACTATTGATGATACCATACCCGACAGTACCATCCGCCATGCCCTACATGTGAATGCATGCAGAAGGAGTAGCATCAGCAACAAGAACAGCAACAGAGCCGACAAGAGAAATGGGAACCACAGAGCATAACCACAGTATAATACCACCAGGACAAGCACATGCGAGGACGCCCAGTCATTTTCAGATATTGCCCACATTTGCAGGAATGTTGTCGGAGGACCCCACTGCCTTTCTGTAGGACTGTGCCAGCAGGCTCACCAGATATGGAGTAAGACAGGAGGAATGGGTTAGCTGTGTTGGTGTGCAGTTCCAAGGAGACGCATGGTTTTAGTGGCGCTCTCTTAATCAGTATGGGCTCAAGTGGCAGAAGTTTCGCCTCACTTTTCAGAGCCGTTTCCGAAGAGTAACAACCAAACGAGTTCTTAACTGTCTTCATCACCTGCACCTTATTGGCCCAATCCACCTGCCGCTGCCGGAGTGGGAGATCCTAGAGATAATTGCAGAAACAGCAAGACCGGAATTTAGAGCAGCATTTATACCACTACGGAATGGGACTGTTTAGGACGTTATGCATGTCGCTATACTGCTGGAGCACAACAATGAACAACTGCATCGCGATTCGGGAGAAGTTGGATCGCGCCACGAGCAAAAGGATGCGAGGGGACACATAACCCCACCATGAGTACAGCAAGCAAACCCCAAATTATTCGACCAACCCAAACAAAAATTTTCCAGACCCCTGCAAGTAAACAGGCAGCCGTTTCAGAATGAAAGAAGACAGGAAGTGCAAAGTTCAGATCACAGTGCAGGAGTGCAATCATGTTCATGGGACCCAAATCAGCCACCACGACATCCGTGTCTATGCTGTCCCATTCTGGCATATCACTGGCATAACAAATGCACCAACAACACACATTTGCAAATTATTCAAGCAGCAGCAAACAAGAAGCAGGGAAACGGAATGCAGGGGTGAAAAGACCAGACATCTCTTGCACTCCTGACACATCAAGTAAACAACCGGACCCGACACTGCAACAGGCATTATTGCTGCAGGTTAGTAATGGTGAATAGCAGTTCATTCGGATTCATTTGAGCATGAGTGGTCATAAATGTGAAGCCTTAGTCGATACTGGAGTATCACATAATTTAATAAGCCCAGAATTCGTTCAATCTCAAGAAGTGAAACCACTTAATTTTGTTTCAGATTAGCTACCAAAAATAAAAACGGTACCACATTAGGCCAAGCTGAAAACAGAGATAGCATCAGAGATATCAGTAACATAACAACAGCTATTGTCACACCGGAAATCTGGGAGGACATTATTTTAGGGATCCCATGGTTAGCTGAGCAGAATGCAATTGTAGAACCTGCTGCACGCAGAATTCATTTTGGAGAAAAAAAGAGGCACACGGTGTACAACTTGGATAGGAAGCCAGCCGATAATTTACCATTTGTTATGCTAGGTGACCTTGGCCATGACATACCGCCCGAATATCAGGTCGCCTTCCAGTGTTTACTGAATGAATGTAGGGAAGTATTCAGTACACAAAATGCTCTACGCCAGACTACAGTAGCGGAACATGAAATCCAGTTAGATGCTGGACCTGTTTGCACACCGCCGAATGGATATTTACTACACAAGGCAAAAATAATCAAACAGCAAATTCAAGAAATGTTGAACAATGGTTTCATATAACCAACTGACAGCACATGTAATTCCGCAATCATGCTTGTGCCTAAGACGGATGGGACGTGGCATTTTTGTGTTGATTTCTGGCCACTAAACTAAATTACTAAAAATTAATTGCTGCCATATATCAGTCTTAAAGATGCTTTAGGTTCGCTAGGACAGGCTAAAATAATGCCATCCCTTGATTAAAAAGGGGGTACTGGCAAGTGCCTGTAAAAATGGATGACTGCAAGAAAACAGCCTTTACCCCGGCAGATGGGTGCCGGTTTCAGTTTTGCGTCATGCCCTTTGGGCTTACGTGCACCCTAGCTATGTTCCAATCCATGATGATGCTCGTGTTGGATGGCTTAATAAGCAAGTACACCATGGCCTACCTGGACAATGTGATTGTATGGTCCAACACATGGGAAGAACATTTACATCACCTATATGTTGTGTTCGAACGATTAGCGATTAATGGTGTGCACACTAGAAAACTGTCACATTGCCAAAGTTAGCTTAGACTTTTTAGGACATGTAATCAATGCAGAAGGTAACAAGCCAAGTCGAGAACAACTTAAATTAATTGCAGAGTATCCAAGGTCCAAAACAATAATCCAGTTGCACACATTTTTTGAACTTATAAACTGGCTTAGGGAGCACATTCAAAATGTTTCAGTGATCACAGCCCCATTAACAAGTTTGTTTTCGCTGCAAACCCGATTCCAGTGGTCAGGCGAAGCAGAAAAATTGTTCCAGGAAATCAATACAAAATTCTGCACATGTCAGACACTGGCGAGATACAACACGGGCAGATACTTGTATTTGCAGGCGGATGCCAGCCAGGAGGGAGTAGGCGCAGGTCTATACCAACTAGCTCACAGTGGAGAGACGAAAATGATTGACTTTGCTAGTGCCAAGCTAGGCCCTACCAAGTGGCGCTATGATGTTAATGAGCACGAGTGCCTCACTGTGATATGGACGATAAAGAAATAACGGGTGTATCAACGCTTCACGTTACATACTGATAACAGATGCCTACTGTGGCTGCATAAGATGTGCGAAGCATGAAGTAAGTCAACCCGCTGGGCATTGCATTTACAAGCGTTTGATTTTTGTGTGAAACATGTACCAGGCAAAGAAAATCAGTTAGCCTACACTTTCTCACGTGCGCCAAATGAGCAGGTTATTTTGCAAGAATGGGAAGAAATGACGTGCTAATATCGGAACTTTTTGAGCAGATAAAGCAAGTGCAGCAGGGTTGCCAGTTCTCGCAGGATAAATTTCGGCAATGTGAACAAGGCATGGTTGAAAACTGCCCCATTATGAATGAACGCTTAGAAACGTGCTCACTCGGAAAGCTGGGGAAATGGAGGGTGTTTGTCCCTAGTTGTGTGTGTAACAGTCATTCGCCCATGCGCACTATGGCAATGTAGCAGAACACCGTGGTGTGTACCAAACGATTAGAAATCTGTTCAAAAGCCACAGGACTAATGGCCAGCAACAACAGCCGCACCGGCCGAGAAAACCATTCAAAACTGTATGTCTTGCCTTAATGGGGCCTTATTCAAGATCAGCGAATGGGAAACAATTTTTAGTTGCAGTGGCCGATAATTTTTCCAAGTGGGTCGAGGCCTATGCCGTTAGCAGTGCACATGCTAATAAAATTGTGCGAGTGCTCTGTGAAGACTTTTTCCCGCTTTGGGGCTTTCCCACAAATCTACTCACTGACAATGAGACACAGTTTACTGGGAAACAGTGGTGGGAGCTGTGTACGAATTGGGGAGTGAGATACACGACCATGGTGGTGTACCATCCCAATGGAGCGGCACAGCCAAGAGTTGAAGGTTCAGCTCCACCTCGATGTGGGAGAACACCCTGCTAAATGGTCCGAACATCTTACCGCCGCCATGTACACACTCTGCCGATGTGTCAATGCTGCCACCAGCAAAACACCCACCAAGGTGTTGATGGGCTGAAACCTATGCCTGCCAGGGGAGAGTAACTGCCAGAGGCCAGACAGCAGTGACGCACCCAGCAGTACTGCCAACCAACAAGAATGCAGGGAACATGAACAGCAAGTATGCAAACAGTATATACACTATGCAGCGAAATGGCTGCCCACCCCAATAAGACCACCACCAGTGCTGCAGATCGGCCAGAAAGTCAAGACACATCCACAGTCTGCTGCACGCAAGGATTTTTGCACAGGCTTTGTGACTAAGTGGAGCAGGCCGCACCGAGTGTTGCAGTGGTTAGGACCTACCACCTACATGGCCCGCATCAGCAGGAGAAGGGTGAGGCTGCATCTGGATGACATCTGGCTCACACCGGCTGTCATCCATGACGAAGTTGGTCCCAGTGCCCCTCAGCCCCAGGACGGTGATGGCGAAACCAAGCTCACCGATGCAGCAAGAGAGGAGCGCGGTGCAACGCCACTTCAAAAAGATGGGTTAGCTCTGGCTCCACCACAAACGAAACATCTGGGGGAATCACTTGGTGAGCCCCATGACGGCATCATGGAGGACTACCTCCCTGAGCAAGCAATAGGAGGGGAAGGTACACCCGTACTTCTGGCAGAATGTGAAGGAGAGGGACTAGAATACCCGCAGTTGCCCGGCAGGGAGCATCAGAGCGAATACCCAGGTGTCTCCGATGGCGAAGCACCTACAAGCACTCTATCTAGTGATACGGCACCCATTCATCTGGCAGCACCTCAGGAAAGGTCGCCAGTAGCAGGTACACCAGCAGGTATAGGAGAAGAATCAGCACGAGAAGAGGAAGGAACAGGATAAAACCACACAACCAGACAGGAGGAAGCAGATCATCCGGTTTACTCCCGGAGATTGCAGCAGGATGCGTGGATGGAAGAGGATAGCAGAAAGAAGAAAAATATAAGGAGCAAGTTAGGAGATGCAAGGAGGAGCAGCAGTGACGATGGGAGTGAGGGCAGCAAGTCCGTTACCTAGCCTCGCCTCTGCAGAACATCATGGCAGATTCACCCGCCTCAGCAGTTCCATTGAGGGTGCGCCTCAGCCACCTGCAGCACGGCTCGCCACAAGAACAACACAGCACCAGGAGGAGAAGTGGCTCAGATGGGAAGGGCCTGTATCTTGCACCCTCGGAGGACCCCAAGGACACTCCAGTGTTGCAGGTAGTGGCGTCAGCCCACAAACGGCTTTCGAAAAGCAGAGGGGGGGGGGTGTTGACATGTGTCGCACCCCGCCTTAGGCTGTTTGTCATGCCGGCCATTTCCCCAGTGCAGCGCACACTCACACTCGATGTGTGATCGACGGCGAATGTGAATAGTGATGTGCACTGCAAGAAGGGTGCAAGGCAGTGCAGGTGTAAGAAAGTGTATGTGGTGCAGCGCCACACACGCTGAGCAGCCAGAGACAATGACAGAGTAATATATAAATACGTGAACAGGCATAAAAAGGGTTATAAACATTCTGAGGGAATTTCTGGACACGGGTACAGGAATTAAAGATGACATACATCGAAATCCTCATGCTACCAATTGCTTTGTTTTAGCAATGTGATCAGCCTACAACACCCCGAGACCACCATGCCAACATCTAGCACCAACAGGGTAATCATTTCCAAACATACTTCCTTCCAAATTGTTCACCATCCCTGTAACCACAACCAACCCCTTTTTCAAGCCATGACAGCCATCAAATAATATAACCAATACGAAATAATTTGTAAAATGAGTCTCCTCTTTCAAAACGCCATTTTACAAGGTAATATGAACACTTTGCCTTTCATACCATTTGTAAGTCTTTCATTTCGTTTTATTGTAATCATCACACTTTGTTTGAAGGTTTAAACTGAATACAATGTGGTGAAGATAGTGCACTTGTATACTCTTCTCGTATTAACAATCCTAATGGTACCCATTAAAGCAAAAACCAAAAGTAAGGGCATACAACTGAAAGCTTCGCAATTGCATAGCGAAATAATAAGATGTATATTTTCTTCCAAATAGTTTAACTTGGTTTGGTAGCGTAGATGGTAAGGTAACGGCCTCGAGTTGAAGTGTGTGTGAGGTCAATCCAAATTCCCTGCAATTTTTTTTTTTATTTTTTTTTGAATAGCGGTAAATTGTACAATATAAAGCGTAAACTATTGTAAATATGTTTATTTCACGTACTTATTTGACTACATCCGATAAAAACAATATTATTTTGCCACTGCGATCAGCTTATTTACATTTTATCAAAAGTAGGGTAGGAATCAGCATTGCCGTGATTTAAATTATTTTATGTTATACATTATTGTTCTTTATAATTTATGTTATTGTCAAGAAACTTCTATTTCTAGAATTTCTTAGTATAAAAGCAATAATACGCAAGTAACTGCACAGTGCAATCGGCTACCTGTGGTTTTTTTTCATTTAGCTTTGGTTTGTATTGCTGCTTTTAGAAAAGTGATATTCTAGAAATAAGCGTTTTCTGTCAATAACATAAATTATAAATGGCAATAATGTATCACATAGTATAACTAGAAAAATTATGTTACACGGAGATTTTAAATCTAAAACCTAAAATTTACAGAGCCCAAGCTTACACACTAATCCACTAAGCTACACACACAACTTGGAAACTGTGCTGTGTTAATGGTAGATTAATGTCAATATCCACAGTTATTACATATTTTTTAATTTGTGAGACAATAAGTTTCAAACTATACATAAATATATTTTATAGAACCCATAATTTTGTCATAAACAGACATATATGAGTTCAGATTATTACTTGGACACCAGCCATCAAGTGTGTCTCACAGTGGGTTACAGTCCCGACAGATAAAATATGGCGTCACAAAAATGACGAGCACGTCGTATTTATGACGCCCGTCGACGTGCTTAAATTCTGTTCATGTGGCCATATCACATGATAGGCCACCTAGAGCTTTGCAATTAAATGATATCTGAAATTGTGTATGTTTTTACTTACATTGTGCATTGTGTGCCATCATTAAGAATTTTTATACTAGAGGTTAAGAATATATATATATATATATATATATGAACAGTTTGGTTGGGGGAGAAATTTCCCCACAAGGAGCACTTAAAATGCTAAGGAGTGCAGTTTAAATTGTGTAATTTCTGAGTATAAGCAAATTGTTTAAAATGTCGTTTCCTGATTGGCTATGGCATGATTTCTAAATGTAGACGAACTGTTTTAATTGGCAAACTACAAACTGGCGGTAAATAGCTGAATTCTATCAATTTTCTTGTGAAATACATATAGTTGCGATTAACTATTTTATTTTACAACTCAAGGCAAACAAATCATTTTTACCATCAAGTCAAGAAATATAAACAAAGAAAGAAAACTCACGACAAAATGTTCATATTATTTATGGCTTATCTTCACGAATGATAATCTCAAAATTACTGATGGTGTGCGGTGGGATGGAAATGGGTTGAATGGGTTTTTAGAGGTGGTGAGGTGCAAGCTCTATGGAAATGATGGAATTATCTGACTAGGTGCCAGGTGTCGTCAAGGTGACACCATGATGGTGGATGATGCTGTAGCAGAATGACTATAGGTGACCCCAGGATTGCAAGCCGTACGCCTGGACATCGTTGGTCCGGACGAAATCTCTTGTTGAATTATTGAAGTTGGCCTCTCCGCAGTTATGGCTGTAGATGCTTTTGTTGGGTGTACAGTAACCCATGGGCTCATTACACATCGTTCTGTTGCAGTGATATTTTGGTGGCAAATTACACTGACTCCTGTACATCGCACGATGTGGATTATCGAAACTATCCACACACCTATAATGATACAGTACACTTACTCAGATACATGCGTACGTTGAATTTCAGTCCTGCTGAAAATACACTTGCTCTAAATGTGGGTATTGTTAGGGCCCGTACCCTTAAGCACCTTGTGGTGATCGAAATAACCTGCACACTGATAAGTGCTCAGGGTATTTATTCTGTGAACTTAACACTTCTCTCAGGGAGACACTTAACACTTTCTTTGATGACTTAGGGCATTCATCGTGGCTAGACTGTGAAACTGAATTGCGTCATGCAGAAAACTTACGGAAGATATAAAGCTTCCCCAGGCGATTCTAAACCACGGGGAAGTGATGGTGGTGTACCAGGCAGTGAGAAAACAAGTGGTTATGGAATAACTAAGATATTGCAGTGAAGTAATAAATCTCAAAAATGCATGCAGCACGGTGCATGGGAAACACGAAATGCGCGATCACACGCACCACCCTCGAGGGATGTCAGATGCTTACTAACTGACTCCATTGGTACGTGAGCGGGCATGGGCTGGCTCGCATGCCAAGGTCGGAACTACTTCCTGCATGACACATGAACTCCTGCTCTACTTGCTGAAACTTAATATTTCGTGGTACATAAAATGACATGTTAACCCTGGATGAAATATACATGCATAACATTGATGAAATGAATATGGACATTATGTAAAAATGGGGTGAAAATATTCTCTCGCAGAGATTCACAACACAACACTGTAAGCACCAAAGAGATTACAAAATAAACTCTTTATTAACAAAACAAATTATAGCTATGACGGCATTAGCCGTAAGCACTCTAGTCAGTGAACTGCGAAGTTCCCCTTTCATATCCCTCCGCTTTGCTGAGTCTTCCTTACCCTCTCTTGGGCAGGTGCCACCTATGCTGTCCTGGCGTGCTCTAAGTTGCACTTTCACTCGTCGTACACAACAAATACTTGGTGCGCTCTGCATGTCTGCAGAGTGCGCATCCCTGCTGCAGTGGTTGTATAGTGCTTGGCCTGACAAACAGTCTTAGGGAGAAGGTAATGTGGCACATGTCAAATGCCCCCTTCCCCCTTTCGAGACAGTTTGTTTGCCATCTGATGCTACTGACAGCAGCTGCAAACTCGGGGTGGCCTGCATGACCATAGATGGTACCTCCTCTCCGGCTTGCCGCATCATTTGAGGATCTGTAGAATGCTCCCTCCTGTCAGACCTGCTTTGGCCTGCACTGGAAGCACTGCCATGGTGGATGTTTCTGGCGGTGTGATCGGAGCAGGTGAAGCAAGCACTCCACCCTGCTACCCTCACTATTGGTTTGAGCTTCCAAATGCCCTGCTGTGCATAGCAGTTACTATGCTGAGTAACACGTGCACGCCCTATTCAGATGTGCTTCCACCTTCTTGAAGTGCTGATGCACTTTGCTGTTCCCTATCACCCCTAGGGTGCTCGTCGGCAGCGGCGCCTGCTCATACTGATCCTATGCGGACCCCTCCTCCTAAGGTGCTGTTACACCTCTCGTCTTGCTGGTTGCAGTCTCCTGTTCGGCATGGCCATCGCCGTCATAGGGCTGAGTGGCGTCGGAAACGACCTCATCGCCTGCTGTACCTAGAGTGATCCGGGTGTCGTCTCGATGTACTCTCACCATTATCTTGCCCATTCGAACTGTATATGTCTTGGTCCCATGCTTCTGAATTATGTAATGTGGACCACTCTATCTTGCGAAAGGCTGGCATAAAAATCTTTCCGTGCTGCTGATTGTGGGTGCATTCTAACGTACACATCCTGTCCTGTGAACATTTCCGGCGGCGGTCTTGTGCTGACCGGCAGCCATTATGCAGTGTACTTGTCATGCTGCTCCCTTACATCATGTATGTATGCCCTGAATTGTTGCTGCTACATATCACTGTTGGGCAGCTCACTGCTTTCCTCAATATGCGGGCATATTGCTTCTCCTGTAAATGCAAGTTGCGACCTAGGAGTATTTCTGTGGGTGTTTTCCTTGTCACAGCATTCACTCGCCTGCAGAGTGTGTACAGGATGGCTGGCAAGTGTTTGGCCTATGGTGTGTGTTGCTCCCCCACACAGAGTCGTAGTTGTGCCCCTTAATTTCTTGGTTATGGCGCACCATGGGGTTCGCTATCAGGTGATAAATTGCAGTAGTTAATTGATAACCCCCCCCCCTCCCGACCTTCAAACAGATCTACCACCATTTGCTCCTGGTAAATGGGGTACTCTTATCAGTAAGAATGTTTTTCAGTAATCCCCATAATGGGAAAAATTTCTCCTCAAATGCTTTTGCCATTTTGCCTGTTCTGACACTGCTTGTGGGATATGCCTGCATTCATTTTGAAAAGTTGCCCGTAACAACAATGAGAAATTGCTCGCCTCCCTTTACTCTGGGAGAGGGTCTCATCAAGTCGACATATTCCATCTCAAAAACATTTACGGGGTACATGCGGCCTCTGCTGACACCTTCCGTCCGATCAACGTGTTTTTAATAGGTTCCACTTGTTGAATTTTCACACGTACTGCCTCACGTTTTGATTCAGGCATGGCCAAAAGAAGTGTTCACGTACATTATGGACTGTCTGTTCAATGCCTGGGTGTCCTGTCATGTTGCCATTGTGCAAATAGGCGAGCACCTGATCTCTCGCACACATGGCGACATACACTTTTATTTCCATGGCTGTTGAACTGACCTTGTCTCTAACCTTTCATTAACGACGTGCCATCCCTCAACTTCCTGCTGTGTGCATTGAGGTGTCTTTTGCGTGCGTAAATAGACAGTTCCTCTTTGCCTGTGTTACCTTCTCGTATAAACTGCTATTGAGTTTCTCGTTATTGTTGACATCCATTTGTTGCACATACACTTCGGTTATGGAGTCCCATGCATGTGACGGTAAAACATCCTCCCATTCCACCTTGTCTCTCACAATTACCGTGTTGTTGGGACACGTGACAATGCATATGATAATTCATTTTCCTTACCAGGAACGTGTTCGACTACAAAATCATAAACTTGTAAATGTAATGTCCACTCATTAGCTTGCTCCTAACCTCCTCTATACTATGCAACCAAACTAGACATCTGTTATCAGTTCATAGAGTAAACCTTTGATTTTATAGGTAGGCGCAGTATCTTTTAATAGCCCACATGACCACTAAGCATTTTCGCTCATTTACATCATAGTGTCGCTCTGTTTGTCCGAGCTTGGCAATAGTAAAATCAATTACACGCTTTGCCCCCCTGTTGTCGATCTGGTACACTAATATGCCAATTCCCTCTTGGCTTGCATCCATCTGAAGGTATAAGTGTTTCTGGGTGTCATAATGTGCGAGAGTTGGACATGCTGGAAACTCATGCTCTATGTCAACAAAGGCCTTTTGCAACGCTTCTGAACACTGGAACTTTTTATGGTGAAAGTAAGTCAGTTAAAAGTAGGGTAAAAATTGAATTTACGGAGCTGTTCTCTCGTGCGTGGTTGTGGGTAATGGCCAATCAGGCATATTTGCTCAGGGTTTGGATTATTTCCCTCGTGATCTACTACATGGCCTTAAAAGCCTATGGTCGTTTTTCCCATGTGACATTTCTCTATTGCACACGTCAGACCATTTATCGCAAACCTCTCCAGTACTACTGCTAAATGATTTATATGTTCTTCCCAGCTGTTTGGCCAAATTATAACATCGTAAAGGTACACAAGCGCATAAGGGCATACTCTCTAATGATTACATCTAACACTCGTACCATCATTGACTGGTAAGTAGCGGGCCACATTTAAACCCGAACGGCATCACACAGAATTTAAATCACCGCCTGTCTGGTGCTGTGATAGCTGTTTTCCTGCGATCCTCCAATTTCACAGGTACTTGTCAGTATCCCCTCTTTAGATCCAGAGATGTAAAGACTTTCACTTGGCCCAATGAATTTAAAGTGTCTTTCACACTAATGTAAAGCGGAGGCACGCTACACATAATTTGGTTGAAGGGGTGGAAGTCCACGCAAAACCTCCAGGTGCCATTTTTTTGAGTGAGCATTATGGCCGAATTATATGGACTGTCAGATGGCTCCATAACCCTGTCATTCAACATCTACTGTATTTGCCTCTTAATAATACGTGTTTGGTGGGGTAGGTATCCCTGCAGATTGGTAAATGTAGGCCAATTTTCAGTTAGTGGAATTTCATATTCTGCAACTGTGGTTTGTTTCAAGGTGTCGTGCTTTCCAAATACATATCTACTTTCATGCAAAACATGTTGAAATGCGACCTGGTGTTCTGGCGGGACCTGGTTATCAAATTCCCCTAGCTGTACTTCGGGTAGGCTACCTGTCGGAGAGATGTCTAGGTTGTACACCGTCCTCCTTTCCTTCGCGCCGAAATGTATGTGCCGAACTGCCGGCTTTACGAACGTGTTCTACTCTGTAAGCCAGGGTACGCCTAGAATTACATCCTATCTTATTTCCGACGTAACAATGACTGACAGGATAATTTCAATATCACGTAATTTAACTGATACTGTTGCCTGGCCTATGGCGGTACTGCAATGTTCGTCTGTGACTAATCGGATTACATGATTGGCAGGTTTAATATTACATTCATGTAAAACATTTGGATGTGTGAAATTGTGCGATGCTGTGGCATCTATCAGCACGTGGCACCACTTACAGTTAGCGGAAACCAAAATACGTATGAACTGTGCTGTGCTACTACTGACCCGTTGAATTAGCTTTCATTGAAGAGTCAAGTCCGGTGATTGTTATGATACGGGTGGGGTATCACCCCTGTAACCTGTTTCCCTGCTTCCATGCATCTGCAGCCTACTTAATCCGGTCCAGATGGAGATTGTTGGGGCAGCTGTTGTGCCAGTGGTATTGCTCTGTAGGACAATACAGGCATGGCCGTTGCGATGGTTGGTTTGGATTACATATCCTGTTTGCACTGCTGTTACAGCCTGTTGCACATTTCTCGGGTGGTTTATGACCACTTCACCTCTGCATATTATGAAATTTCGAGTCTGGCCTAAACACTTTTGTTGCGTACTGTTCTGGAAAATGTTTCTATTGTTGAGGTTGTTCCTGTTGTTCGTGGTTCAGTCTGTCCTATTGCTCGTGTCATCATCATATTGCACTCATCTTGTGGCGAGGCGGCTCGCATGTGCGTTCCTAGATAATCGCTGCATGTATTACGTCCTCAATGGTAGCATTGAGAAGTGGTATCAACGCTGCCCTGAATTCCGGTCTAGCGGTTTCCACGATCACCTCCAGCACCTCTTGCTCTGGCAAGTGCGTATAAAATCGCTTTATCAGGTGTTTCTTCCGGGTTATGAATGCCATGAGTGACTCGTCCGATTGTTGTCCCTTCAAGGTCAGATTTCTCTGGGCCTGCAGGGATGTAAATGCCCCAAGAAGTTGCATTGGAATGATCGCTGGAACTCCACCCACTGGATTCCGTAGTGATTAAGAAATAACCATCAAGAGTGCATGTCTTCTTGAAGTTGCGCTCCAACACAGCTTGTCCATTCTTCCCTGACGACCACATATCTCGTAAGGCGGGACATGCAGTCATCCAAAAATGTTATGGGATCCTCTGTTGGAGTTCCCACAAAAATCGGCAGTGTCTGGAACTTTGCCGGCATCTTCGCTGTAGCCGATCTTGGCGTCACGCTAGTTGTGTCAACCCCTGAGTTTCACTCTGTGCGATGTTTCCTGCTGGTACCTGCTGCGGCATTATCACTCCCATGCAATTGTTGGAGTATGGTGTCACTTGCGGGAAATTTTGGAAGGGTGTTTACATTGTTAGTAAGATTGCAGGATATACAGGCGCATGAAACATCTTAGGTACTGATGGATAATGGTGGGTTAACGGTTGAAATGAAAATATTGGATTGGTCATGATTAAGCAGGTGGTACGGGTTTATTTACCTCGGCCATGTGTGTCAAGAGCTCATGTGGCGGCTCCATTCTTTGGTGTCTAAATTCTGTACACTGGTGCAATCCTTCAGCAGCACTAGACATGACTGTTACTGCTAGATTGTTTCTGTCCTGTGAGACAATGACATTCGAACCATGATTGTTGACAGTTATGTGAATCTTGTGATCCCACTGATCCAGAAAATTTACCAAGTTGGTTCACGCTCCTCATTCAGTGAGTGCAGTTTGCATTCTGTTTGTGCCCTGTTGTTTATCAGCTATGATGCACCCCAGACAGGTGAACGTAAATACCACTGCAGCATATAACTCTTTTGCATTTAGGCATTCTCAGCAAAAGTTTATCTTCCATTCCATACACTGAATCATAATAATGCCCTGACCATTGTATAATAAATTACCACAACAATATGGGAGATGGAGATTTGGAAAATTTTGACTGTCACCTTTTGTTTGCCCAAATGAGTTCACTATGTTTTGCAAAATTTCGTTGTCTGTCTCATTCTCATGGTTGATCACGATGCTATTGATCGTTATACTGGACTGATGATGGCATTGGCAGTTGATGTTACCTTCCAACTACCTCATTTTTTAATATGAAGTCCTTGGACATAGGGTGTAAACATTCCGGACCCCACAGCGCCAGTGCGCTGTTGACGATCCTGCCAGCCATACTTTGTTTATCAACAAAGCTATGTGCACGGCATGGGTGACCGACTCGCAGAAGCACAGAGTTGGGGGAGGGAAGAGCCTTCCCCTCTCGCAACGTGGCTGTCCCCACTTGGCCCGGTGCAGTGCGAGGGTCAACGACCTGGCATACACAGCTGACGTGCAGTGCGACACGAGTGGTCAGCTGATTGCCTGCGGCATGCAATGAGTGCAGGGGCCGAGGGAGGGGGCCTCTGGCCCATTGTCTCTCCTCGTTTCTCCCAGCTCCTCCTTCAGGCGGCGTAGTGCACTTTTCCCAATTGTTGACACGTAACATGTGACACACTTCCTAGTGTTTGGACGGCATCCCAAATGCATCATGACACTGCCGTTGTCATTGTTGGTGCATCCCCGTCGTCCTCTCATTGTTGGTGGGTAGGGATAAGATGGGAATAGCTTAGGTGTGTGGAATTTTGGTGGAAAATTCGCAAAAAAGTTTTTGGTGGGAAAATTCTGGTAGGAAGTTTTGGTGAGTTTTCGCCCCACGCTTGGGCAAGCTAATTGGCAGCATGCGGTGGGATGGAAAAGGGTTCAATGAAATTTCAGAGGCAGTGAGGTGTGAGGTCTGTGGAAATTATGGAATTATCCGACTAGGCGCCAGGCGTCGTCGAGGCGACGCCATGATGGTGGATGATACTGTAACATGGTGACTCTCGGTGACCTCAGGATTGCGGGCCATATGCCTGGACGAAAACTCCCATTGAATTATTGAAGTTACCCTCTTCACAGTTAGGCCGTAGATGCTATTGTTGGGTGTTTCCTAAACTGTAAGCCTTTGGTTGATTACACACCGTTCTGTTGTAGTGACATTTTGGCTCAAATTACTAACTCCTGAATGTCGCACGATGTGGATTATCGGGGCGATCCACACGCCCATAATAATATGGTACACTTAATCAGATACATACTTACATTGCATTTTAGTCCTGCTGAAATTACACTTTCTCTGAATCCGGAAAATGTTAGGGCCTGTTTTCTTAAGCACCTTGCGGCGACCGAAATAACCTACGCACTGATGAGTTCTCAGGGCATTTATTCAGTGAATTTAACACTCCTCTCAGGGAGACACTTAACACTTGCTTTGATGACTTAGGCCGTTCATCATGGATACTCTGGGAATCTAACTTGCATCATGCAGAAAACTTACAGGAGGTTTAAGCTTCCCCAGGCGATGCTGAACCACAGGGAAGTGAGGGTGGTGGTGAGAAAACAAACGGTCATGGAATAATTAAGTTATTGCAGTAAAGTGATCAGTCTCAAAAATATCCATGCCACCCAGGGTGCGGAAAACATGGAACATGCGAATACATGCACCACCCTCAAAGGACATCAGATACTTACTAACTGACTCCCTTGGTAAGTGAGTGGGTGCTGGCCAGCTAATGTGCCAAGGCCTGAACTACTTCCTGCATGACATGTAATCTCCTACTCTACTTGCTTTAACTTAACATTGCATGGTACATAAAATTACATATTAACCCTGGATGAAATGAATATGGACATATTGTAACAAATGAGTGAAATTATACACTTGCAGAGAAACACAACACAACACTGGCAGGACATGAGAAAAAAACAGAATAAACTCTTTATTAAGAAAACAACTATAACCATGACGACAATAGCCATAAACACTTTAGTCAAAGTTCTCCTTTCATATCCCTCCACCTCGCGGAGTCTTTCTTACTCTTCCTTGGGCAGATGCCTTCTATGCTGCCCCGGCATGCCCTAAGTTATACTTACACTCATCAGGCACAACAAACACTCGGTGCACTCTGCACGTCTGCAAAGTGCACGTCCCTGCTGCTGTGGCAGTGTAGCACTCAGCCGGACAAACAGTCTTATGGAGAGGGGAATGTGGCCTCCGTCATCACACTGTCACTAAATTTAATGAATTTTTCTAAACAAATATGTATCCATAATGTAATATACTTAATCTTCAAACCCTGTGATAATAGCAGTTGAATACAATGCACACTGCTCACTCTGTAAATATGCAAACTAACAAAGTGGGAAATCGCTACATTAAAGAAACTTCTTAAGGAATAAGGAAATCGCCTTATCTCTAGAGAGGAAAATGCTCTATAGACTAAACTCGAATTATTTAGTCGCTAGTTAACTGTCTGGTGTAGTGCAAAGTAGCGAATGGGTGATGATAAGGTATTTCTGTAGATACTAATTAGGCTACTAATTTTGTGGCATAACTTTTGTTTATGACTCCTCTATACAGCTGTGTGTGGTTACATTTCTTAAGAGTCTAAAACGATTGTAAAGATGTGTTTACACTGTGGTAGTAGCTATCACGAAAGTGTGAACATAACAGCTGCGATAGGTCCTGTTTACACACACGATCGAGACATGCTGTGATAGTTAACCTCAAAAGGGTCATGTCCGACAACACTTGTGTAAATACATTGGGCACGTGGCTTGCTTCTTGATGGTGAAGTCTCGCAGGGCAGGTAGAGTGATTATCTCTGTGGGGACTGTGATGTTGTTACATTGCATGGTCGATGTGTTGTGTGCATAATCTGGTGGGAGGAAAATGTGTATTTTCAAATTCTGGTTCCAGTTTCATGATGTCGACTCTAGGTAAGCGGCATCTGGTCGCAGTACCCCGTCTTCCCGTTTCCCGGCGCTGACTGATTGTGCTCTCCTACTGCCCTGTAACACTCCCGTGTGGGAAAATCATTATCCCAGTGAGGTCCACTTCACCATCAGCAGGGGCAAAACTGTTGCCTACCCCCTGGTTGTGGGCGGGGCATGCCACTCTCTGCCGTAGCCAGTTCAGCTGATGTGATTGTCGATGTCCGGCGGGTGGTATTCGTAGGGGTAAGAATTCTCTGTACTGTTTCGCCCTCTTTGGTATCATAGTTCTTCTGCTCTGCCTCGCATCGCGGCTGTGTGGTATCACGGCGATGGGTTGGTTCTGCCTGTATGCTGGCATCTAGGGACATTGCAGTCTGGATAAAAACCTTCTCAGACACATGGATCACCGGCCCGAGTGCGGACTGGTATTCGATGCGTGCTGTGCTGACAATAACTTCTAATATGTCTCTCATTGATAACGTAGGGTGGTACGTCCAGATCAGACTGATCTTCTGAGTCGCGAATTCGTACAGGCACTCATATCCTTGTTCTTTGAGAATGTTCTTGCTTCTTGCGCATAAGAAAACATAGGTTTTTGCAAATCTGGTGGTATGTTAATTGGAGAATTCGTCCCTTGTGATCCCTTTAGTGCATTACCCCATGCTACCAGTATTTTGCACCACATGAGAGGTGGTCCCCAACACAATTTTTCCAGTCGGCCTTATCGATGCCGTACTGTCACAGGCAGTATTCACAATCCTTGAAAAATCCTAGCGGATCTTCTCATATCACGCCCCTGTGCGTGGATAGTGACTGGAATATAGTAGGCGTAACAATCACATGCTGACACTTAGGTTGCTTATCTGCCATGTGTTACATGGAGATGCTAATTGGATGTATTCCAATGGAAAGCACATTTTCTGTAGCACTGGCATGAACTGTGCAGGGGGCTGGTCCGCCGGTTGACACTCCTACTCCTGCAGTAACCCATGTATGTTGACATGTTGGTTGCACTAAGGAATTCTGTAGCTGTTCTTGGCTCCGAAAAATTTCCTTAACAACCAAATTAATTTCCTGGAGTGTAGCAAACATCTCCGGATTCTCATGCGATGGTTCTGTTTTGGTGTGCAAAGCAATCATGGCGCCATGCCTTGTTGGTACAGGTCGGCATCGGGCGCAACTGATGAAATTCGGCTCTCACCACATCGCTTGATCCACTGGTGATAGGCAGTACCGGTGATAAGTGCGATGGCAATGCTCACAAGCGGTTGTTGCTATTTCTGTGCCAGCACAGGTACTTTCATTTGCTCACTTGGGCAATATGCGCACTAGTTGAGATGGAGGCTGTTCAGTTTCGGTGGTTGGTTTTGTGCACATGCACATCACTGTTGCACAAGTGGGATTGATGAACCCTTGTTCTGCTGATGGTCTAAATACAACTTAAGCATATATTTCCATGTTTTCTGGCCACTATTTTTGCAAGTGCGCCTAAGCATATTAAGGTTTAGATGTTTTCAATGTCCCTTTTAAGTCAGTGTGCGGTAACGGAATTGTTGCACACTCACTTTTGCCCTGAAGAAAGTCCAGTGAAAATGGGTCCGGGCTAGTTGCGAGGCCCATGCAATTGTTGCACAAGGAGGAATTTTTGCTGTGGATGGTTTGCTATCCTAGCCATCCCTATTCGGGGGTGCAGCACAGTTGACACGGGAAATTAATGTTGATGTTTTTTTCTGCTTGGCCACGAGGCTTTGTGGCTTGCAGATGTCATCCATGCATACATTATGGTAGGGGTGGTCCTGCCAGTTAGATGCAGTGAGGTTGGAGGGGGGTAGCAGGTGCCTAGCTCTCCTCAGCATTGGACTCATCCAAGATGGTGATGCCGCTGATGTCAAGGATGTATCCTGGGCACAAGATGGTGGACTTAGCGTGCGTCTTGGTTACCAATGGCGATTTGGTGCCAAACTTCCTTTTTGTTGCATTTTCTACGTTTTTTCTTTCATTTCCGCTGTGTGCTGACCCAAACTGATGCAAATTTCTTGCTGGAGGCTCGCCAGTAATGATTTAAAAGAGCCAAGGTTTGAAGGAATTCACAAATGTCGGCCCATGTGATCACACGTGACGCACAAGACATGGGCTACATTTTTGTAAATATTGACGGGGAAATGAGGTTGGGCTGAGGTCTGGTAAAATTCTGGAAATTCTGGCAGTAAGGAAAGTCATAGTGGCAGGCAGTTAAGTGGTGAGAAAGCCACACAAGTAGGGAAAACGATTTTTGACGTGAACTTTCATGCTTGTCCATCGAGGAGAAAGGTTAGGTCGATAGGAATTTAAAAATGCTGTAGATCTCCTAGGAGGGTGCCATCTCTCTCAGCAGAGAGCATGATTGATGAGTGGGTCATGTGGCAGACGGCCTTAAGTGGTCCCCTCGATGTTCCCACATCACTGTAGATGTTGTTGCAGAAGACGATGAAATACATACTCTCTGTATCCAGACATGCTTAGAATAGTGAGGGCTATCTGAGCACCCCCCAAATGCTCATACTCACTCCCAGCAGGTTGTTTAAGCCACCTGATGCCTTAAACTCTTACATGGTTAAACTTTTGGCAATTAAATGGCCGAGACACAACCGGATAAATAAAAGAGCAGATTTTTTCAAATGACTCATTTTATTAACTGAAATCCTCTCAAGGAAGGATCTGACACATAGGATTCGTCGTTCAAGTGGGTAACCAACTACATGGAAAATTGGCACTAGTCCTACATAATTAGGTTCAAAAGTTATGTCCCGGTCATGTGCAATATGAGCCACACGCAGTGTGGCTCACTCTCCAGATAAGACCAACACAAAAATGTTGTGGTAGTTGCGTTAGAAAATTATTGAAAACTACATTATTGGGTGCAAAAAGTTGAAGTTCTGGGGAGGACGACACACTGTAATGCTGTCACCCTAATTCTACTCTTATACTCCTGTTCGATGCTAATATACTTGTATACCAAACACTATATGACTCAATATCCTGTAACATGGGGTGGCAATAGCTCAGATTAAGGTAGGCAACACAGAAGTTTACAAAACACTACACTTTTATTTAATTCTAAATATATAATAATCGGTTGCATGGATTTACCGTCTTTATAGTACAATACAAAACTCTATATAATACTCTATAATTAATTATGACAATTACTGAAATGTCTTAACATGGTTCCTAGCCCCATAAACAGAGCTCTTCTAGCCCTGTGTCTGGAAGGTGGTAGTCGTGCAGTCTTTTTGGAACTCGTCCGCCTGGGATGTAGCTCACTGCTGTCGTGAACCCCGACATGCCCGTCGAGCTCTGGCAGCAACCTCGAGTGCAGCACGATGGCTTGAGGTCAGTTAGTGATTTGGGGGGGGGGAGTCACCTGCTGGCCCCCTATTTATGTGCGGGGTTTGTAACCCCTATTGCTACTTGTTTACTGAAACGTCTCAGTAAGGTGATGCGGCTGTGTTCATTACATTACCCCTTCTTTATTTCGAATAAGCAGCTGTACCAACTGCTACAGACTGAGGTTGAAACTAGGTCGGGCTGATCTGTGCACAGGGGAGACTTTTGTGTTGAAGAAGTGGCGATGGGCGAGAAGCTCGTCTTCCTGCGTAGCAATTATGCAGTCTTCTCGGGACTCGTACAGCTGGATCGCAGCTCTCTGCTGTCATGTGCCCCGACACCTCCGCCGGGCTATGGCAGCAACTTCGAATGCAGCACGATGGCTTGAAGTCAGTGAGAGAGTGGGGTGGGGCGGCACCTGTAGGCCCTCTATTTATGTGCGAGGTTTGCAAACCACCTTTGCAGCTTGTTTACTGAAACATCTTAGTAGGCTGTGTTCACTACAATGTGCACGTCCACTCTGCGAGATGACAAAGACACTACTAACATCAGGTTGGCGCAGAGCTCGCTGGTTGGTGGAGACTCCCGTCGCATATCACGTGACAAACCAATTTAATAGGCACATATCCAGGGAGTAGGAAAATGGACAAGATTAAAACTTTCATTAATGCACTCTGCTATAGCCTCAAACATGCTGTCAGGCAGCTGCTTGAGGACTATATCCTGCAGGGAGTCGAATCCAGGTACTTTCCGGGTGCTTCGTATATTTAATAATACGTTTGACCTCCTCCGTATGTGTGGGATCTGGTTCAGCCACCATGGACTGCTTCAGTCGCACTCGGAGTTTCCTGAAAATTTGGACCATAAAAGCTGGATCAGCTGGATTTATATTGGGTTGGAAAACCTGTTCTAATTTATTGGCCATAGGCTCAGCCTTCTGCTGAGTCATATAAGCCATTCCTGCATTGCCTTGAAGAGCGGGATCGGAACGGATTTTTTTGTAAATTCTTTTGTCATGTGCCACAGACTATTATCCAGGGTACATAAAAGGGATAATTTATCATTCCAAATTCCAACCAGTCAAGCAGTGATTTCAGTATCAATACGCTCTCCAGTATTATTTATCTGGGCTTTTAATTGCTGAGATCTAATGCGAGAATAGAGCCTACTAATCTTATTTTTGGGTGAGATAAGGTCCTTGTTATGATCAGGAAGCTTATTTGTGCTAGCCCTCGGTGTTTTCTCCGGGACAAACTTACTAATTCCTGTCTGAATTATCTCTGTGATGTGCTCGACAGTAGAGTCTAATTCGTCAGGAGTACTAATTGGAGCTGGGAGATTAATTTCGTAGTCCAGATAATCCCTAAAGCCCGGCCAGTTCGCATGCTTATAATTTTTAATTTTACGAATGGGTCTGAGCCAATTTGATCGAAAGACGAGCGGACAGGGTAATGGTCCGAGTCCAATTCGTGGAGCACTTCAAAATCTAATGCCATATTAAGGCCTTTAATAAGCATGGTATCTAATATATCGGGCCTATAATCCACTTGTTGTGGATCAAAACTTGGGTCGCTGGGCGCATAAATAACATAATTATGTTGCTCCTGATGTCTAAAATGAGTATTCCCATTGGCTGTGCGAGCGAGACAGACCCAAGTGGGATGTTTAGCATTTAAATCGCCCACAGCGAGTAAAACAGGATAAGCGTTAGTTATTTTATAAATATCTGCACGCAGAAGCATGCAGCCTGGCAGGCAATAAACTTAATAAATCGCGATATGTTGATCATCTAATTTAATGGTAACAACCTCAGCCTCAAGTGTCTGGAGTTGTAATATCTTCGCGGAATTACATACAATTGAGTTATGAATTAATATTAAAACACCGCCACCTCGATTGTCGCGATCTTTTCTGTAACATTTAAATCCAATAATTTAAAATCTATGTTGTGGGTTCAAATGTGTTTCATTTACTGCGATAATAGGGATCTGGTGGCGAAAAATAAAATCTACCGGCTCTTGTTTCTTACTTCGAATGCCATTAGCATTCAAGTAAGCAATATTACTGACTAAAATAAACATAAGAGAGGGCAGACTGGTGTCATGACCTCTAACAGCCATCAGCGGCCTTGGGGTCACTGAGAGGGCGAATTCCATGATGGCCTGAGCTTTGTCATCATTGGCTTCGCACAGGATCTGTCCAAATGACAACCAATTTACAAAAAAACTCCAGCATCTCCATCAAAGAGCTGGCTTTTGTTTGTCTGCTTACGAACCAGATCTCGACTGATTACAATTCAGGCTCAGGAACCCTTTGCAATTTTATTTTTAAGTACCGAGCCCCTGGGCTGCACATTCTGCCTATTGGCATAATTTACCTGCTGCTTTTTGGGGTGTTTGCCTAGGTTTGAAATTTGAGTGAAAATAAATTTGCCTGGTTTGTGTTGCAATGTAAGTTATCTAAAGAATGAAATTTTTTTACAGCTAGGTAATTTTTAGCATGCATTCATGCAAGCTCATGCTTGATGGTGGTCAACATGCAGATGATTTCTTATTTTTCATTTTTTTTATAATTTTTATTGATTTTTATTTTTTGTTTATCCTTTTTTTGTATTTTCTTGTTTGTGTGCCCCTATGTCTATTTTCGAAGGATTTGGATATTCATGAATAAAAATATGTGATCCTATGTCTATACCTACCCCCGCCTAGGTAACATATGTGTCTAGATGGGGCTTCCCTGCTGGCTTCCAATGGCCTGTGCCTAATGGGGGATGGCTGAATACTTAATTGTATGATTATTGTGGGATTTTGTGGAATCAACAAATGCGGTTTCGTGCAGTAAGTACAGTTTCATGCAGTTAGTGAGTAAAAAGTGTTGATACTAAATGGATGTGATGTTACTTTCTTGTGTATTTTGAAATTCTTGGTGTTTCTGTAGATTGGTATATGTGATCAAGTGTCCTTACTAACTTCATAGTTTATTGTTCAAGTGTTGTGTTTAAGTGCCCATTTTTGGAGTGTTTGCTTTCCCTAGTGTTCAGGGTTCCTGGTGGGCCCATCCGGCTAGCATGGAGCTCGAGGGTGAAACTCACCACCAGATCCCTTCCAGGCAGTCCCCTACTTTGGTTCCGGCTCTCACTCCGTCCTTGTAAATGTTGCTTTATAATGTAGGAGTACGTCTATCAGATATGCTGTATCTTCCTAGTTTTTGCATGATGGGGTTGGGATGTGTTGCTTCCTTGTTATAGAGATTTCTTATCTACTGTTGAATTCTGTACTTGATCATGTTGACATCTGCTCTTTCATGCAGATCTTCAATTCTTCTGGTGATTGGTGTGTTGAGAATGATTCTTAGAATCTTATTTTGGACTACTTGTAGATGATGGATGTGAAGTTTTGCTGCATTACCTTTGCTCCATGTAACATTGCTGGACGGATGATCATTTTATACAGCATGAGTTTCGTCTTTGTGGGTAATTTGTTTGATTTAAGTAGTGGATAAATTTTTACAAACTTTCCTTGGCTGTGTTAGCTGCATTGTGGATGTGCTGATACCATGTCAGTTTGTTGTCTATTTGAGTTCCCAGATAGTTTGTGTGTTTGATTTCTTGTAATGGTTGATCATATAGATGGCTTGGTTTACTGTCTCTTTTGTATCTGTGATTGCATATTAATAGTGCACTTTTAGTCGGATTTAACTTGATTTAAGTCACTGCCTCCAATATTCTCCAAGTTTTTTTACATAACCTTTTAGAATTGTCTTTGCGAATGTTGCCTTTCTGTCCTTTGCATGAATTGCGGTATCATCCGCATATAGGGTAAAGCCAGCTCCTACGTGTGTTGGAATATCTCGTGTATATAGTGCACAAAACATTGGTGAAAGCACTGAGACCTGTGGGACCCCTGCGGTAATTCCTTATTTGGAGGAGAGGGCGCCATCGATTGTTACTTGAAAAGTTATGTTTTGTAAGAAGCTGTAAATTATTTTCCAGTATCATGCTGGTATTTCTGCTTGTATCAGCTTGTGAATAAAAAATTTATGGGGGACTTTGTCGAAAGCTTTCTCGATAGTTGTGCATACCATTACAGTTGTCTGTCTTTTGTTGAAACCTTTGACGATGTATTTGGGTACTCTGGATGCCGCGTGTATGGTGAAATATTTGTTTCTAAACCCTATCTGTTGGTTGGGTGGTAATTTTTTTCTTGTCAACAATCTGTTAATATTTTTTCGAAAAGTTTGACCAATGAATTTAGGAGGCTGATGGGCCTGCGGTTTTGTGGGAATTTAGAATCTTTGCCTGGTTTTGGTAAAGTAATAACTTTAGCTAGTTTCCAATTTGTGGGGTAGTATGGTGCATCCATGATCTTGTTGTATGTGTCTTTCATGTTTATAATTGCTTGAAGAGGTAATATTTAAGTGCTTGTTTGGGATTCTATCTAGGCCTTGAGCTTTGTTGTTTGGGAATGTGTGGATTGCTGTCATCGTTTCTTGTAGTGCTTTTTGGTTACTTTCTCCTTGATTAATTTTTTGGAGTTTGTGAGTTGTTCTTCATCAAGTAGATTGTAGTTGGGTTCGAATTTTGTTTCCAGTGTATCTGCAATTGCTTCCGCTTCGTCTGCTAGTGTGTATGCTAAACCCCTTGCACTGTGAATGACTGGAGTGTAGGTTTTTGCTTTTTTGCCTGTGAGAATGTTCTTTAATTTCCAAATACCACAGTGTTCTTTTCATAGTGCTTCTACTGTGGATTCCCATCTTTTATGTTTGTAGTCTTGAACGTTTTGCTTGATTGTTGCACTCAGTTTATTGACATCTATTCTAAGGTCTGCATTTTGTGATTGTTGGAATTTTCGCCTCCTGTTGATGGTGTCTGATATGAATTTGACCTCTGTGTCAATATCTTGAAATGTTTCTGCTGGTAAGCAGGGGACGTTTTCTTCCATTGAGTGCTTGAATTTCCCCCAGTTGATCATTAAGGTAACATGTTTGGTTTTTCCCTGGATGTTGGGAAGGCCATGTGTCCTATGATAGGCATGTGGTCCGAACTGAGTTCTTTTTTAACTTCGAAATTGGTTAAAAGGCCCGAGTTTGTTAGAAACATGGTACATGTTTGATGTTAATTGGGTAATTGGGTATCTGCCTTTACTGTTGTAGTGTTGATTTCACCAGACTGGACTTTTGATGTTTAAGTCACTTCCTATTATGAATATGGGGGAAAGCTGATTGTGTGCTCTATAAATTCCTGAATGTCGTTGGCTTTGGGCGGGCTGTATGCAGCTGTTATACTGATATCTCCATTTTTGTTTGGCAATACAATTGTGCAGTTTTCCAGTCTGGCTTGGACATGGTGTTTGATCCCTTTTCTAATGACTGCCGCACCTCCTCCTACTCTTTTTTCCCTGTCGTTTCTGTATATGTGGTGGCCGGGGATACTCCAACAATTTTTTTGGTTTTAGATGCGTTTCTGAGATTAGGGCTATGTCTATCTTATGATGTTTCATAAATCTAATAAGTTCGCAGTAATTGTACTTGAGGCTATGAGCATTCCATGTTAGAATTATTAGGTTTGAGTGATGTATAATTGCAGTGCGGTTTTTGTTGTTTGCATTAGGATACATGCTGATTTTTTAACTTTGCTTTAATTTATTGGTACGGAGGCATATGTATGTCTGTTTCATTGTCAACCATAACTTTATTTCCATCCTCCGTTTCAACATCTATGTCTTCTCCAATGTCTTCTGTTTTCTTTTTTTGTGTTTTATTTTTTCTATGTTTTTATTTTTTTCTGTGTTTTCTGCCTGCTTCTCTTCACAGCTTCCCTCGGTATGGGTTTGTTCTTTTGATGTCTTTACCCCGATATCTGGATCATTTCTTGTCTGGTCGCCTTTTGGTGTGTGGTGTAGGTGTTGGGCCTGCATAAGTCCCCACATGATTGCCTGCTGCCTCTGTTCATGATCAACACATTGGCCTGCTGCCCTTTTGATTTTGAGAATCAACATAACAGTTTGTTGGAAGTCAGGGGGTCTGATAAAGCACATGGCCTCCTGGACTTCAGTTATGCCTATTGTGGTTATTTCATTTTGTACCATTGGTGTTTTTCCGGCAGCTTTGGGAAATTTCCTGCGTGGATATTGGCCCAAGTCAAGTTTAGATCAGGCATGTCTTCAAATGCTTTTTTTGCATTGTTAGTTGTGGTAACGTTCTACTATTTGTGGTTATGTCAGGTTTGTTTTGCTTTCTGTAGTCATTTTCCCAGAATGTGCATTTTCTGTCGCTGGCCATGTGTGGCCCCCCACAGTTGGCCCACTTGTGTTGCATGGTTTATGCATTATTGTTAGGACAGAAGTCCTTGTGGTGATTTCCTGGGCATTTTATGCATTTTGCTGGTTGGGCGCAGCGCAGCATCCACTGTGGTGTCTGAAGGATTGGCATCTGAAACACTGAAGGGGCATTTTGTCGTCTTTGTAGCATTCGATTTTTATCCTAATACCAGAGACACCTGTGAGTGAGGTTAGTTTGTCCTTTTGTGATAAAGGAGCCTCAACAATATGCAGGCCCATGTGCACCTGTTGTTTGTCTGTTTGTATGTTTCTTTTCATTTGCGTAACCTTGGTCACTTCTATGCCTTCGTATTCTATCATGTCTGTAGCTTCTTCATTGGTTATTGATGAGTGTAACCCCTGATGACCACTTGGAAGTTTCTAGGCCAGTCTAGATAAGTGTAGTGGGAAATATGTTCCTTTTCAAGGATTTGCAAGCAGAAATTAAATTCATCCGAATTTTGAGTAGCAATTTTGCCTCCTTTCCTGAAAGAAAGACTAGCTTCATTGTTTGTAGCTACGGAAATTGTTTTCGAGATATTCCTGAAACTTGTTAAGATTGTTATGCTGATTGGTCGAGGTTGCCTTTGTTCGAGAGTTTTTGGCTCTGTTTCAGCTTCCAACTCGCTACTAGAGTTACTCTCATCCTCGTCTGAACCTGACTCTTGAAAACCTTAGTTGTAATCAGTGATTGGAGTATTTTCGTCGTCCTGTTTTTTGTTTCTTGGAGGTGTAAGGCTATCCCTATTTTTCCTTTTTTTAACTTGAACCCATGGTTGGCTCATGTTCTCTTGACAATGTGAGGCATTTACATGATTTATATCTTGAATTTTAAATTCCGAGGGTGCTAAGATTTGTTTGCTTGGAGTTTTTTGATCTGCCAATTTGACCATATTCTTTGTGTGCCTGTGCCATCCTGGGGACCCTCATAGTGCAGAGGGAATATGCCCGCAGAGGGTGTAGCACCCAGGATGGGATCTGGCCCAGATCTTACTCCATCTGGCTAAACACTGCCTAAATTGTGTGCACTGAAATTCGCAACCACTGACCCATTGCAGGCTAGGCCTAGGGGGACTGTCCCCAGTTGCGAGATTTCAGTGTTTTTACTTGCCTTTGTTGTCACCGTTAGGATTCCCAAGGGTTGGTTGCTACTGTTTTCCCGATTTTTTGGAAGGTTTTGGCTAATCACTGTGCTCATCCCTTCTCTGGCGACCCTGATGCCACTGTGGGTGCTCTGGTTGCATCTTGTTTCGTTTCTGTAGTGCTGAGGGTAAATGATGACATCTGTGTAGTGCTTGCTTCCATGTTAACTCTCTCTGCCTGTAGAGCGCTGTTTCCTTGATATCTTGAGAAGATGCTGCCTTGAAGTCTTGTAGCTCACTCTCCTAGTGGTGTGCCGAGAAGTCGTGAAGAGAATCTGCATCACTGTTGTGCTCCTGGTAGTGTGCTCTCCCTGAAGGGGGAGCTCCGCTTGGCTTGCTCGGTCCTTTTCCTCCTACTTTATACTGGCCTGTCCTGCTGTAATTGGGCGAGGGGCGCTGGCCAATCCTGGCGTGCTGTATTTCCTATTGGCCGAGCTGTGTTGTCCAATCCCAGAGCTCCTCCCTTCTCAAACCTCACTGGCTTCACTTTGGTCGCTCTGGACTGCTTGATGTTCGGGTTTACCCCTACTTCTTCTCTTTTTACTTTTCTTCATTTCATTCAACCTGTCTAGAAAGGCTCAGGTCCGACTGGGCTGACTCGACGACTCTGACGACTCCACAGGACTTGACTCGTCTGACTGGCCAGACTAGGAAGCTGGCTTGGCCATTTTCCAGCCCTTTTTGTGGTGGTGGCGAGCTAACCTGTGCGTCCAAAGGGCGTGCAACTGACCCCTGATTGGCTGTGCAGCTATAAATGCCTGTTCCGACCGCACGAGGGGCAGGAGGGCAACCTGGCTCGGATGCTGCAGCTCTGAAGGCTGCTATTTTTCTTCCTCGAATTTTTGTCTTTTCCCCTTTATTTGACAGAGGGGAATTCCTTGATTGCAACTGGGGTGGGCGATAGGGGTTTCGAGATGCGGGAATCCCACCTCGGAAGGCTGGCCATAGTATGCCAAGGCACTATAGCAATTTGAAATACGAATTTGGCAGTATTGTGCGAAACGAGGCACAAAAGTGTTTCCAGGTGCATTCCAGCCATCTGAGGACTAGGCAGGTGCTTGTGGATGGGGGTGGTGGGCGGGCGAAACCATGGAGCCATTGGGGCAACATATCCTAGGTGAGACTGTTAGGTTTTGAAGTGACTGAAGCAGAGTATCTGCTCTGTTTCTGCATTTTCCTTTGCTCCTGAGACGTAAGGAAATGCCATTTCTCAGTTTTGTAGGCCTTGCATGCCTTGTAATTGGCGAAGTGATTGCCTCCACAACACACATATTTTCTTAGTGTCAGATCGTATTTATCAGTCAAATCATATTGAGTTGTGCTGTGGTCTTTGCCACAGAGCCAACAGACGGGGGTAGTGGCGACAAATGCGAGCTGCATGACCAAAACGTTGACAGTTCGAGCACTGAGCTGGACCCTCAGATGCTGTAACTCCTCGACTTTCATTACGAGGCCACAGAGACCTCACAAGGTAAACATAGATCGTACCTTGTGTGGGTGGAAGTTCCACGACCCAAATGTGAAGGGGCTGTCTGTCCTTCATGGATAGCTTTGGAGTGATGCTGATTGGCTGGAAGCTCATGCCAACTAGATATTCGCGAATCCAATCTGCTGTTAGCTATTCATCTAGTCCTTTGAGCGCGACTTTAAGGGGAAGCTCATTCCTCGGAAAGGGTACTGAGATGTCTGCTGACTGAGATTTTGATGGAAATTATGGCATACTGAGGAGTAATTGCACGCCACAGTATGGTATACAGTGATAGGCTGGATATCTAGGCATTTCGGCTTTACTTGAGTTGCCTGCTGCGCTGAATTATTAGCCTTTCCTGTGTTGAATTGTTTGGGTGGGGGGGGGGAGGTCGCGGACTTTTCGGCGGCTATACACTTTTTTGAGGCTGCATCTTTCTCCATCGCGATCGGCTGACCATCAGACATCGAGGGGGAGGTGGTCCCCCAAGGGGGCCTCACACCTAAACTCATCTTGCTTCAGCTTAAGGGAGGAAAACTAAATTTGACCTGAATACAAATTACCTAAATTACAATCGGCCTCCACAAAACTGATTTCCCTATCTCTTCCCTTTACCGAAAACAAGGCTAGGGGAAATCAGCCGCTTGACAATAATTAAGTACCTTTTACCTGTGCTCTTTATGAGAGCACAGGCCTGTGTTGCAGAACTCGCAGCTCCTCTTATAACAGAAATATACATTTATTCTTGCTGTATTCGATACACAATCGGTGCGCCCAAACAGTGTGCCTGCACTGCACAGCTAAACTACTCTTTCAAGGCGAAACAGAGCAGAACGACTGCTAGACACTTCCAACCTGCACCGAGCACAGCTCCAGAATGAGTGAGTTGAGTCGAGTAGTTCTATTCCACTTTTCTTATAAACATATTTATAGAGATTTTATGCAACAAAAAGTAGCAAAGTGATTTTTCTTGCATATTTTGTAAAGGCACATAAGACATAACACATCCTGGCAGAAAAATAATGTTTGGTTTTATGCCAATGAAAATTCATAATTTAAGGTATCCTATTACGAAATCTTACAAATGTCCTTATGGACTCACGTGTACCACAAAGTTAATCAAGCCAAAAAAAAATTCACAGCTGTTTGCGCATGTGCTGAGGTTGGTAATCATCAATTGTACTAAAGGTGGGTTTACGATTAACTTAACAGAATAAGTGTGCAGTGTGCTTAAGATATGATTCAATGTGTTCAAGGGTATTAGTTTATGACTGTCATGTGCGGGTATTGACGGGTCGTGTGCGATCTTGGCATGATTTAAGATATAATTATGTTTTATATCTTAGTACAAGTCAAGGCAAAGTAGCCAATCAGAGCCAGTGGCATTTATTTTTGGCGGGAAACTGTATTTACATCTTGTATTTAGTTTATGACATATTGTGAAATCGTATGGAAGTAAATATTTTAAACTAGAGACAGTATAATCTTTATTTAAAGAACTGTTCATTGTTATGTTTTATTTCTAGGAAGAGGTTAATGAATTCGATTTAATTAAACTTTTCGGATGTATTAATGGAAATGCCCAATGCTAGCATCGGCTTTCCCGTCTATAAGATGTCACGAGTTTTTCAAAATGTTTACATAAGGAGTAACAAAAAATAATTAAACATATGTAAATAATGTTCATTCTTATCCATGTTTCCAGGTTATCTCGGTTGATTTCGTCTTCTAATATTGTGATTGGCTACACTTAACAGTTGCTAATTCATTCATAAACTGCAAAAGTCTTATTATTCATTTTCCGTGTGCTTATCGAGTCGTTATGTAAAATTCTTAATTCTTCAGTCTTTAATCGTAAACCCACCTTAACTGTTCTATATTAGGCTTGTTTCCTGTTTTGTCTACATGTCTTAGAAAGTTTAGACTAGTGTCGATTAGTTGACTAGTTTCAATGTATCGTCGATGAAACTGCAATATGTGGTAACCCTCAATTTCAACGAAATTAACATTTTGCCATTTTTAGATTTGAGAGTTACAATTACACCTTCAGTAAAATTGCCATATCCCTCAGAAAATTCTTGCTATTAAATTTCCATGCAAAACAAAATGTTGTATCCTCAGTGATGTTAAGCCAAGCCAGTGACAAAATGTCATACCCCAAGTTACAAGGGTTAAAAATTTTTACTTTGAACATTATTTATTGAAGTCACGGACATACTAGGGTAACAACAAATTGCTTTCAATCATTTTGTTTGTCAATGTTATAGTGTTAATTTGGTACCAATTATATAATACACATGTTAGATAACTGTTTCTAACTTATTGTATATACATTGATTGGAAACAGTAGCCACCCATTCAGGTATAATCCATGTAACATAACATGAAATGAGCGATATTGTTATGTATTCATAGTTTTTCTTTTTCGCATATTTTAAAACTACCATATTTGTGTGTTTTGGGATTTAATATGGCATCTTGAGGTAATCTTTCGGCGGAAATGGCACTTAATTAATTAATTACTTTAAAAGAAGAGCTGTTTCTTATATTGATAATATAATTCAAAATATTAATTTAGTTATATGTAGACATCTATGTTTAATTGTGTTATACCTCTTCTGGAATGGTTTTAAGATTCACAATTCCTGCGTTATTGAATGGCAGATGTATTTGGGAAACCATTAATCAAATATTTAAATTAAAACTTCGACGCTAATGCTTATACATTTAAAAAAAGATGTAGATTCGTAATACAATATTATTGTTTCTGATTTTTAAAATGATGTAGATTCAAGATACAAAACTATTGCTTTTGATTTAAAAAAAGATGTATATTCAAGATATAAAACTATTGTTTCTGATTTTAAAAGAAGATGTAGTTTCAAAATAAAATACTACTTCTACTTTACAAGAACATATAAGTAAAGATTTTAGTTACCAAAAAATTATGTTTCTCTTCAAAATCATAGAATTGTTAGTTTAGCTGACCCTATAAACGAAAAAGATGCAGTCAATAGAAGATTTTTTGTTAAAATATAGTTGATTATGCATTTTTAAAAAGTGTAGATTCGAAATACAATATTATTGTTTCTGATTTTTAAAAAATTTAGATTAAAAATACAATATTATTGTTTCTGATTTTTAAATAAATTTAGATTAAAAATACAATATTATTGTTTCTGCTTTACAAAATCAAATAAGTAAAGCTTTTGATTATACAACAGATTATGTTTCTAATCAAAGTCGTGGAATTAATAATATGGCTGATCCTATAGATGGTAAAGATACAGTCAGTAAAAGATTTTTTGATAAAGAAATATCTGAAAATTGCAAAATTTAAACAAATCAGATTTAATTATTGTGATACACTTGTTAACTCGAAAGTTGAAAGATTTAAGAAACATAAATCTCATATATTTTATTTACCTATAAAGTGGGATTAAAAAATAGTATTTTTCACTTAAATAATCAAATTTTCTTTATTTTTTTTATTGATTGTATGGTATATAATTTAATTACTGCTAACCCTAATTTACCTTATGATACTGTAACTGTTATTAAAGAATCTACAAAAATAGATTACATTAAGCCTTTTGTTGTTAAGGGAGGCAATATGTTTGTTTTGAAATAAAAAAATTGAAATATCTGAATATGATGATGGATTGATGACCGCAATAGGAATATTCGTGAAATATAAAGAATGCATTTTTATATGTTTTTTCTACCATTAAATGGAGAATACTTGGAGCTTGAAGTGTAAAAAGGTTACTATAAATTATAATGTAAAAAATTGAAATAAAAAAATATACAATTAGTTCAGAAAAGTATATGTTGAATATGCAACTATAAAAAAACAACATTATAAAAATATTGCCAAATGTAAGAGAAGAAATTATTAATGAATATATAAGCCAGTGAGAAGAAATTTTCCAAGAAGGAAAATAATATATTAAGGAATTTAAGATTTATGTCAAATTGATCTTGTTGAAATGGACACTGGTAATTTAAAAGGCATATCACATATAAATAATGGATATAAGTATATCATGACAATTTTTTTTTTTTTTTTTTTTTTTTTTTTTTCAAAATATGCATTTGCTATTCCTATAAAAGATAGCATAGCTAAAAATATAGCAAATGGTTTAGAATATATATTGATAAATAGAAAACTGTGTAGTATTCAAAGTGATAAAGGCTTATGGTTTTATAATAAAACATTTAAAGAAGTTATGCAAAAATATAATATTAATCATTACTATACATTTAGTTAATTAAAAACTAGTTTTGTAGAAATATTTATTTGCAGAATGAAAAATAAAATGTGAATAAAGTTTGTTTTAAATTGCAATTATAAATGGGTAAATATATTAGATGATTTAGTTCAAGAATAAAACAATACGAAACATAGAAGTATTACCATGAAACCAATTGAAGTTAAAAAAATAAAATTTAAAAAAATTATATCAAACATATATGTATACTGAACCGAAAGCTAAAGTTGGCAATGTTGTCCATGTTAGCAAAAATAAACGAACTTTTAAAAAAGGTTATACACCTAATTGGACTACAGAATTGTTTACTATTTTTAAGGTTTTTACATTATGATGTATCAACTTACAAATTAAAAGATACTAATGGAAAATAAATAAATGATAATTTTTATGAATATTAAATAATGAAAACTAATTATCCTGATGAATATTCAATTGAAAAAGTTTTAAATACTAAAGGTAATAAAATGTTTTTAAAATGGCTAGGTTTTGATAATTCTCATAACCCTTGGATTAATAAATACGTGTTTTATGAATTTTAAATATTGATATGTAATTATTTATTTCAAACACATAATTTTTATGTTCGTAAAATATGTTGAACATTTATAAAATGTGTTCAACATTACATTTTGCATTCATAAAATACATTCAATGTTACATTTTATGTTCGTAAAACATGTTCAACATCACAGTATACATTCATAAAACATGTTTTACATTCATAAAATGTTTAAAATATTGATAATTTTTACAAAAATTTTTTAAAAAATAATAGTCTTTAATTATATTTCTATACTTACTTTCTTTCGTTTTCTACTTAGATCTAATGTTATAAAACCATAACCTTCATTCCAACATTTTGAACAAATATTTTTTAATTTTTCATAAGTAATGACTCCACCAACAAAATCATTATAAATATAATTTAAATTAGTATCATTTTATTTAAATATGCATAGAAGATTTGTATTATCTTTTAGCAATTGTTTAGGAACTTTCGAATAAGTTCGGGCCAAATATAACCCTTCTATATTTTTATGCCTTCCCCTAGTAAAATACTCACAGATGATAACTTGATTGTCTCAAATAATATTGTCAAATACAACCAAATAATCAATTCCACATAGATCTAAAGGTTTCATTTCATCATTATTATTTAAAAACCATAACATTTTTTCTTTAAGTTTTTTCTTTTTGGAGCATATATCAATATTTTTTGTAACTGAATATATTTTGGTTGATTGGGGCTAATGCTTCTTCATTAGCCTCTTCTCCCATGTTGTGCCACGGTGCGAGGAGGAAGGAGAAACAAGAAGAGGAAGAACATCTGACAGCTCCTCCTCCTCCCCCCCCCTGTCAAACCAACGCACACTGAGCAGAACAGCTGAGAGCACGCCGTCCCTTGCCCCTGCCTGCACCTGCAGGACTGCAGCGCTCCCTCGATAGTTTCGTGTCGGGCAACTGCGCTATCGTACTTCCATGTACAGTGCTTCCATGTTTATCTTTCTGCGATCATGTGGTAGTGTTTTTTAGACCACCATGGCTGACCAGTTGCAGTACCGTGCGCCGGCAACACTGTGTCTGCAGTGTCTGCATCAAAAACTACTGAATGTGGTAGACAGGTACGAAATGGGGACCCAATTTTGCAAGTGCGATCGAAAGACCAGCCCAGCGAGCAACCACATCGCGAGCTACCGCTGCGAAGAGCAAGTGACAGAACTTTCGGAAAGTATGAAAGTAATTCAAAATTTACCCCAGTTACATTTGTGCGGGAGATTGTTATGCACAGGGTTGGGAACCGCTCTGAGCATGTGTGCACGGTGCTATATGCACGTTCACCAAGAATGCATGAGTCCCACAGAGTTACCCACTGCAACCAGATTGCGGTTAATTTTCGACGAGTGCGTTGGAAAGTTGAAACCGACCATGATCACTAACATTTCAACCGACGTACTCACGGGCAACCAGCCCGGTGATTTAGTGTGCCAAACAGAAGACAGCAAGGGAAGCAATATGCAAGAAATACAAATGGACAGAGATTGCACCACCATGGTAAACATGGTATGTCACGTCGAGAGTGAAAGAACAGACGAAAAGGGAGCGCAAGCAGCAGAAGTACACTGAGAGGTCGAGGATATTGGCAACCACACATCACCTTTGGGTGGGGCCCACGTGACAGCTGTCAATCATCCGGAACCTCATGGTCATTGGTCCCAACCATTGCGAACCCTACCCCTGATAGCTCTACTAATCCCACCTATGACACCTTTTCTACCACAATTTTCTGCCTACCAACCAACACCAATATTTCCACAACAAATACCCAGCATATTTCCCACGTCTTTTCCGGAACTGACACCTCTAACAACTTTTCCTGCCAAAAGCTACAGACCGCAACCTGCGTCCAGCTGGCATCCAGAGAGGGAACTACAATGAGAAGCAAAACTATACAGAAGCAGCACAGACACAACCAGTAACCCGAAATGAACACCGACACGATTTCAACACCTACCAACATTTACTGGCATGGCAAGCAAAGACCCTAGTACTTTCTTAAAGGAGTGCATGTCGCATCTGAAATGCTATGGGGTGAGTGAAGACACATGGGCCAGTTTTATTGGCGGCCAATTGCAGGGAGAAGCAGGGAAGTGGTGGGGCTATGGCATGTTGTGGGAGGAGTTCGTGCTCGCTTTTCAGTGCCAATATGGAAGCATGCTTACATCCCTACAAACACAAAGTAAGTTAATCTGGCAGGAGCAACAGGCTGGTGAACAACTATCAACATTCATCACGCAAAAGGAACATCTAATCAAGTGATTCCACCCACAACTACCAGATCACGATGCATTGAAAATCATTGCCGAAACTACCTTACCGGAGTACAGAGCTGCTCTACTACCTTTCCTAAACAGCAATATGGAAGAGGTTATCAAGGTTGCTATCATTCTAGAACTCATCACATTGTGAGAATGGGACTGCACGATGGAGGCACAAGCAAAACAGGAGTGACAACAACATGCAATGGGACCAGGCCGACCATCCCACAAAACAGTTCGTGAGCAAACTGGAATATGACAGTGCATGTGTGAACAGTGAAAACATTCTGTGCCACAGTGATAAGCCGAGTGATAGTATGCACGGGAACACTGGGCAAACACGAGTGCCATTTGACAAGACCCAGCCACCTGCGAACCCGTGTTGTTACTGTATGCCAGCGATTGTTTTCCACTGGTATAGTAAATGCCCAATAACCCATACGTGGATACCTACAAAGGGCTCACACCAAGAGGGCAGGGAAACGGCCAGTAGGAGTGAAGAAGCCTGACATTTCTTCCGCCCTGGTCACATCAACAAAAACCGGCAAAACACAGCAGCAGGCAATTCATTCAGCAGGTAAGTGTGTGTCAGGCGAAATTTATTCATATTCTTGTGAGCATGAATGGTCAACCCTGTCACACACTAATTTATACTGCCATGTCACACAACTTTGCACAGTCTCGATTCGTGAATCCCAGTGACATAACATCTAGCAATCATGTAATTATGCTCGTTATTGACCAAGTCAGTAAAGGAGCACTGGGCCAAGCAACTATAGTGGTAAAAGTCAGGGACCTAGAGACAATAACGAGTGCAATTGTAACTCCAAAGGTTAAGGAAAATACAATATTAGGTCTGCCTTGGTTACAGGAACAGAATACCGTAGTAGAACCAGTGGCTAGGAGAATTCATTTCGGCACAAAAGAGCAGCGCACAGTGTACAATGTAGAGAGGGCAGTTGCTAGTGATTTATGCCTGATGTCATTAGAGGAATTCAATCATGAGATCCTGCAACAACATTAGGGGGCATTCCAATGTATACTAAGCGAGAGAAGGGAGGTTCTTGCCAAAACCGACGTGCTCAGAAGTACAACTGTAGCCAAACATGAAATCCTGTTAACGCAAGAAGGACCGATATATGCAGGTCTGTGGAGTTACATGCCACATCAAATCAAAATAATTCGTGAGCAAGTTAGAGAGATGTTAGAAGACGGGGTTAGCGAGCCCACATGCTGTAAATGTAACTCGGCCATCACATTAGCGCCTAAGAAATACGGGATATGGTGTTTTTGCATGGATTTCCACCCGATCAACCAAGTCACATTTAATAAGCTGCCACCTTATATCAGCATAAAAGACATGCTCACAATACTCAGCAAGGCAATGGTAATGAAGTCATTAGACCTCAGAAGCAGATATTGCAGATAATGGTAAATTCCCGTCAAACATGAAGACAGGGAGAAAACCGCATTCACGACACCTGACAGGCGGCAATTCCATTTTTGCATGATGCCTTTTGGCCTCAAGGGAGCACCCACTACCTTTAAGTCAATAATGGTTCGTGTGCTGGACGGGCTTATTGGTGACTTTATGCTAGCGTACCTGGATGATGTGATTAGTTAGTTGAGCAGTTAGGAGGAGCACACACATCACGTCTCCATAGTAACAGAGAGGCTCGCAATCAATGGACTTACCTGCACAGCGAATAAATGCAATTTGGGTAAAAGCAAGTTGGAATTTTTACAGCACATTGTGGACGAGAATAGAAACACACCTAATCCAGAACAGATGTACTTAATAGAGAACCATCTGTCACCACGCACATGTAAACAGCTCCGCAAGTTTTTTGGTTTATTTAATTGGTTAAGGGAGTTCATTCAAGATTGGGCAGAAATTACAGCCCCTCTCACAGGTCAACTTTCGCCCCAGAAGTGGTTCATGTGGGAATATATGGGAGAAAATTCGTTCCAAGCAATAAAGAAAAGTTTCTGTTCTTGCCCCAAACTAGCACATTATGAGTCAGGCAAACACCTCTACTTGCAGACCCATGCCAGTCAGGAAGGGCTGGGTGCCATTTTGTATCAATGTGCGGAGGATGGCACGAAGCGAGTCATTGATTTTGTCAGTGCAAAATTAGGACAAGTAGAGCACAGATACTATGTAAACGAGTGGGGAAATGTTGGGAGGAGTGTGGGCGGTGAAAAAGTACCGGCCCTACCTGTAATATAAACGTTTCGCATTACGAACAGGCAACAGGTGCATCATTAGGCTACACACGATGAAAGAAGCTCACAGAAAACTCACCCGGTAGGCATTCCTATAGTTATATGAGTTCAGGGTAGAGCACATCCCCAGGAAGGAGAATCAACTGACAGACACATTATACCACACCCGATGCAAGCACAATGGTTACAGACGATGCAGAATGGGATGAAGTTCTTCCCCCAGACATACACGAGTTATTCCGAGATGTACAAGTGAACAAGGTACACGAGCTGTGGACGGTGATATCATTGTAGATGCACTGTACTAGGAAATAGACGAGGCGCAAGACAGCTGTATGTTAGCAAGAGAGAGAAAGGAGAAGTGTGCGAGAGAGTCCGTGAAATAGTGGTGAGCAATGGAAGGGATGTTGGAAAGATGCATGGCAAACAACAACACAAAATGGTGTCTGTTTGTACCAGCAAAATGTAGTGTGAACGTATTGGAACACGCACACACAAGTGACATAGCAGGGCATCCAAGTGCACAGCAGACAATCCGAAACGTCATACATAATTTCTTCTAGCCAGGACTCTCGCGCGACGTACGAAAATATGTGTAAAAATGTGTTATGTGCTAAACATTCAAGTCATGTAGGACAGATGGTGTAAGGCAGCAACAGCCCCGCGTACAGAAACGACTGTTCGAGACCATAAGCCTGGACCTTATGTGGCCGTACCCCCATACCTCCAATGGGAAAAAGTTTACCCTGGTCGTCACTGACAACTTCTCGCGGTGGATGGAGGCCTATGAGAGAAGCAGTGCAATAGTTACCAACATTGTTCAAGTACTGGAGAGAGAATTTTCCTCCACTGGGGCTACCCCAAGCAACTGCTAATGGAAAATGGAACACAGTCCATAAAAAGTGTGGCAAGAATGTGCACTCAGTCGTTGGAGTGCCGCAACCAGTAACTGAAGGTACAACTGTGGCTCTGTGTGGGTGAGGTACACACCAGCTGGGCAGACCACCTGCCCACTGTCCTCTTCACCCTCCGCCAGCATGTGATCGACGCAATAGGCCGGTCACCTGCAGACGTCCTGTTGGATTAAAACATCAAGCTTCCCGGTGAAAGGAACTACCCACACAACAACACTAGTGGGAGTACAGAAGACAGCACAGTAAGATGAGAGAGGAGGAGTCAGAGAGACAGAGAGCAGAGAGAGAGAGAGAGATGCAGGAAAGGTATGTGGCTGGATAGAATCCAACAAGATCAATGTCGCCCGGCGCAGTGGTGAATCCAACAGCTGGCTCCGCAGATATCGACGGCACAGCGGCTACCGGTGCAGCTTGAAGATATGTGGAACTGCAACCAGCGGTGACACCTCAGGAGACAATGTTGCGCCCTTCAATGGGATGCCGATCGTCGAGGAGGCCAGCATGACAGAAGTTGCAATGGTGCCAACACCATCTGGGAAATCACGCAAGGGTGACTCCAACCCCCACAGTAGTCGCTAGTCCGCCTAGTTACTGGCAGCGACGTGGCGTGCACGAGGACAGCAGCAGTGGCTGCAACGACGGAGGAACATGCGACCGGTACGATGTCCGCCACTCAACACGCCGTCGCTGGCCAACTGCGGATGCCGCATGTGCATGAGCATGGGAGGACCACGGAGATGGCAAAACATGTGGAACGAGGGCAGCAGCCAGCACTTCCGGAATGTAGGGGGGTGGCATGAAGCCCCTGTGTGCTACGTCCATGAAGTAAAGACACAAGGAGGTGTGTCTGACATCAGTGATGCGTGCAACTGCAAACGGTTTCGCAAGGGGTGAGGGGGTCGTGGACATATGCCCACATTGACATCTTCTCCTTAACCCGTGTGCCTGCCACACCAGGTTCTGTAAAGTAGTGTCTGTGCGCACTTTACAAGCGCAAGTGCAGTGCAGTGTGGCAAGTAACGGTGCTGGTGCAGAGTACAGTGAGCGCGACCACATGTGTGTGGCGCAGAAATCTGAGATTTGACCCTGTGCAATTTTTGTTCATTTAATTTGTGCAATTAAAGGGAAAGGTAAGTTTACGCAAAGGGACACAACTATTAAAGATGCTTGCCTTTTCAGCCATAAAGCCATCAGTGTTTTCAAAGTGTCATTTGTAATTTTCTGTAATGTTCATTCACGTGTCTTTCATCTCAACAACATACCGCCCCTCGCACCTACCCAGTGCTTGCATCGCCTGGGTAGGCTTAAATTGTACTTAATATATTTTATGTGACCGCGTGTCTTTTCACAGTATTACCCGAGCTGATAGGTCGTAAGCAGCACGAAATGTAAGCTTTTCCCGACAGGAATGTAATCATGTAAATGAATAAATCGCAGCAGTGATGAGTTACCACATGTGGTTTATTTCCAGTTCTCCGCAATGCATTTAAGGTACGGGCTTTCTCCCACCAATTTTCTCAAAATGCAATTTACTGTGCATGTATGTTTGAAATGGTCACAAGTCGGTATAATAATTAACAGTGCTTCGTATGGGCGTGTGGGTAGCCCAGATATCACACAATGCAACAGATATGGGAGTTATTCAGTCAGTATTGATTTTATTCTATGAGGAGACAAGAACTGCACTAGGAGGATTTGCCGTGGTCGTCGGCGGAACGACCCTGAGGAACGAGTCAACAGCTGCTCTCCGACTTCACGATATTGTCGACCCGGCAGTATCTGGCATCCTGGGTAATTATCTCCACCGCTCCTCACCTAACCAATAACCTTATTGACCAACGCCTTGGCACTAATTGCCAGCCTCCTGCGCATTAGACAAACATCAAATATTGTTAAAGACAGTTTATGAAATAATGTTATTACGAGATTTTTGAAGGGATGTATGAGGTAAGGCATTAATTACTAGCAATACTTAACACACAGGCACCAAACAGAAGTTATTTTATTACTATTTAAACTAGTGAACAAATTTAAAGTTATTTAGAAGTACGATTTTCTAAAAATAATTGCTACTATCTTTTTTAAACTGACTTAAAATGCTTGATGTTATAGAAATGTAGTTAATTCGTAAATATAGACATTCTGTAAACTTTCCTATTTTTTGAGAATTGAAGTGTATACATTTAAATAATTGACACTTACATACAAGAACAACTAAAAACCTGGTGTACTAAATATAATTTATTATCTTTAGCGTTATCTAGTGATGACGTGTTTCTTATTATTGTATATCAATTAACAAGTTATTTTTTTAATGAATAGGCATGAAAAATTAAATATAACTGTATATGTATTTTTCCAGTTCCAAAAATACATTTTCTTAACTAGAATGTGTGAATATGCGGCCTCGTACACATTAAAAGATTCAAATCATTGCCAAATACTGGTTTTATTAGTGCAATTTTGCAGATAATCTACACTAGATGGTAATTTAGGGAGGTCGTTTGCCGACTAGATTTATCCACTTAAAAAGTAGGGGCCACTACTACTTAAATTAACTTAGCATAAGAACAACGAATTATCTAGTGTCAGTTTTGCTACGGCTCTAGTACTAGTGGCAACTATATACTTCTCTGCATACAGCCCTTTTCGACACTTTACAAACAAGGATGACAAATAGTAAATGTGACTGAGCATACGAAATGAGCCATCTAGTGAAGATTTACCCGTGTTTCTAGTGTTAGTGGCGACTACATTATTCTCTGCATATGGCCCTATAACTGTCTGAGTATTATTTTTACTGACACTATCTTTAAAAATCACTCTGATGGTTTATTAGCATGACCAAGGCCAATTATGACTTGGCCAAAATTTTAAAAAGTTACCAGAGGAAACTTAGCTCACTTTTACATGTTTCCTTCAAGGAAGCAACTTTCAAAATTTACCCTAAAAGGACTTTAGAATTTCCAAGTCCTGTCAGATGGGACTGCCATTATGACTTGTTTATTTTCATTATTTCCATACTTAACTCAGGCAGGAAGAGTCTTCTTAACCTTTGATCCACCTTCTCTCTCGAGTCAGGAACCTCCAAGGCATATATACCTAGCCAAAATTACACCCCAGGAGGGGAGTGAAAACCTATGGCGAGTCATGTGGCTCAAAACTCCCAACCCCACACTACTGGGGAAGGGGAAAAATATTATTTTTTTTATTACAATACTTCTGTCCAGTAATACACTTTCTTAAAACAACCAATCATAGTCCATCGTGGGAATTATTTCCGCCTAGCAACAGCTGAGCGCAAGTACGCACTGGCTACTGATGTCACAATGCAGGTGCAAATTCTCGTAAATCAGGCGGGTGGCACTGCAGGGCTAAATTCCAGGAAGTGGCGAGTGTGGGTGCTAATTGGCTAGTTGGCCACGTGACAGGGGACAGCCAAGCTGCAGCCCGCTGCTGGGATCGCCAGTGGCACGTAGTTACTACTTTGCTGACGGCCATGCCACACGTGTTCACAACGCTCTGTTGTGCCGAGGGTACGTAGCTGACATTTGGCTAGATACAAAATCTTCCATCGTTCGAAGATATTGCAGGTTGGTGCCAAGGTAGAGCAGAATGATAGAGTAGCTAGCAGAATTCTTGACTCCGGGCTGCCAAAATTAAGTGCTTCCATAAGCAAGCCCAAACTTTTTATTTTCCCAGGATCGTTAAGTAGGTCGGGAGCAGAAGGATGTAAATTGCCATTTTGAGGCGCTCAGAATTTCAAAACTTAATTTTGTTATTTCTCTTGGATTAGGTTTAGTGGTTGAAATTTTCTTTAATATTTATTCAAAATCGGCATGTATTGTAAAAGGAACCTTCATTGAATGTTTGTGATTTTTGAAAAATATTTGCTCTTGTATCGAAGGTATAGTGATTTTTAATGATTAACTTTGAGAGCACTCTTCCGTATGTTAATTTTATTTTTTTTGAGACACAAAGAATAGAAGGTACATATCACATATATAAGTTTTATGTTGATTATTATTTTTTTGTGCAGAAAGCAACTTATATAAATTTTTTATCCAACAGTAATGTGGGTTGTTATCATCATTGAAGTAAAGTAAATTTAAATGTTTTGCCTTTCTATTTTTTGTAATTTGTAGAGGATATACTGCAGACTTTGTACCTTCAATATAGTATACATTTATAGATTTATCAATTTGATTTTCTATTTTCTGTATATCATAAATTTTACCGGAATTTTCATGTGTATATATTACTTTATCAATATTAAGCCCAACATTTGTATATTTATTAACTCTTTGCAGATCTTTTTCTATTGGAAATAATGCAGATTTTATTGCCCAAAGAAAACATTTCTGATCTTCATTCTGTACATTTATGAATGCTTTTTATTCTTAATCACTTCTGGTAGATTAATATAGGATGACTTATTTAATGAATTGTACCTTTTTATAGCTAATTGTATTATTCTATCTAAAGTCCATCCTGAACCTCATCTTTCAAATTCAGATAAATGTGTAAGTATTTTTTGTTTTATGTTTTTGTAAATGTTTATAATATCCCCTTTGTTCAATATTCTATAGTCAGATGATTGAAATGTAAATAATTCTGCTTGATTATTCTCTCACTTGCGACAATTAATATATAATTTAATGCTAGTTGTCTACCATATAAAGTTCCTAAGTTGATCTTGTATTAACTCAAATAACTTATTTTTTACTGAAGCAAAAAAAATTATTAGACTGTACTAAATTAGAGGTATTCTAAATATTATGTCTCGATGTCCTACTTTTAAAAGCGGTATTAACACTGTAATTTTTATTAGTTCTTTTGTTTATTTTGTTTAAATATACATTAGTAGAAAATGGGAATATTTCTTTTAAATTCTTTGTATTTTCTTCACATAAATCTTTAAAATTACCATCTGAAAATGGGAAACATTTAAACAAATAGCTATCATATTCAAATGTTTCTTTGTCATTGACATTGTTATTTGAAAAATGCAAAGTTTCAGTGACTTTTCAGCGTGCGCTTTTAGTATGCAAATAAACAAGGTCGTATTTTGCGGCCTGTTCCCAATTTGTCTGCTTCGACTCGTAGATTCAGTCTGGCAAGTGTTTATCATCGCGGTGACTTCTAGTTTTAAATATTTAATATTAATATTTCTTATTCTTTTGCATACCGGTTCCAACGAGTGTGATAAAATTTGTAGGGGAAACTCCATGTCGGAAAATGGTGGCATTTATTGGGCAATGATTTGTCACCCACTGTTTTCTGGTGTGGAATTTCGGCTCGTATCCCCTTGATTGATCGGGCTAGTATGGGAATGCTGAATATTTAATGTTGAGTTATGCGCGAACAGTATTTGGAACTAGTGGATAATTTAGCTGCATTTCCGCGGAAATATAGCGAGTTGAGAGTTCCGAAAGTAGGAATTTGAGTGGAAATTGTCGCTGGTCAGATCCGGTAATGTTTTTGTACTATTTATAGGAATTTGTGAAGTTCATGAAGTGGTTACACCAGTATTTAAATGCTGTAGGACAGTTGTCCCTTTTGATAAGTTCGATACTTGCTGATGTGGCGCCTTAGTAATAATGAATAAAAGTCAGTGATTTGTTTTACCTTGCAGTAAAAATTGTGAGAATTCAGACTCCCTTTATTACAACCAATTAGAAAACCGATCATAATTTTGCAAACCCAAAAGAATTAACTTCCCATCAGTTGTGACGAGATTTAAAATGTGTATCGAAGGAGAGAAAAGTGTGATTAGGGCAATATAATCAATTGTATGTGCGCTTGTGAGCAGAGCTTTAGGGAATCAGAATTCTTGAAATAAAAACTTGGGCACTTTAATGAATTTAGATGCCTATTTGCTTGACTCGCTGGTGCGATAATCTGGACTATTCATGAGTATGTTTGAAAATATATGCTTGAGAGGGTATGTACATGTAAGCTTGGACGGAGCTTAATAGAAATGTTTAATGAGTCTGCTAAAGAGTGACTTTTATTATCTATTTTAAAGGGTATCTTTTAAAAAGCGTGTCTGAGAATTATTCGGTGATCCCACCTTATTGTGAATAACATAAAGGAGGTTCAGTAGGTAATCTTCTTGCCACTTAACACGATTGTACTTGTAAAAGCCGTGGTTGACCTCACATAGCTTTATAAATAGTGGAATCCTTTTTTAGGGTATATGTTAATTTTATTGGAGATTCCTGTGCTATTGTGTATCTGTATCTAGTCGGCGGCTGTGACTGCATTAAACTTGAATAATTAAATTGCTTTAATTTATATCAAGTGTGAATAGATAAATGGATGATTCAGAATTCTTTGCCTCATTTACAGAATATTTGAGAATAAAGACGATATCAATTTGAGGTTTTTGGTGTATATGTTAATTAAAGGTGCTAAAATAAATTTTATAATTTTTGTCTCATCTATATAAATTGTGTGTATATGAAGATAAATCAGAGGCTTGAATATATCTAAGCATATTTAAATAAAGAAATATTCTGCTTGTTTTATGATATCCATTCTTACTCATGGTGCACCAGTATGTGAATAAGGAACCAAGTGCAAATAAAATGTGTTATTACTTTGATTTATGAGCTTGTAATGTATTTATTACCCTGCACCTGTTGTTACGGCACAACATAATATATGAAGTACAAAATTTCTTTAGCTTATGTAAACGACCTTTGAAATCTGTGAACAAGCGGAAAAATCGAAATTTTCTCAACAAGATTTGGTTCATCAAATCATAATCGCGTACATAAAAGAGTCGATATAAAGTATTTATGACTATGTTTTTTCTCCATCTTTGTAACTGTTGGCTATAATTCCACGGCCACTTAGTATGGCGTGAAAAGAAGGATAGTTATTAACAATTTACAGTTTTTCAAATTACATTACAGATATTTGAATCTCAGTGGATACAGTTTCACAGCAGTTAAGTCTGTAAAACTTGCAGATTTATCTCCTATTTATCACACCGTAGTGCATTATAGTGGTGTTGGACATCAAGGAAATAAACATGTATTACCGATTAAAGTATGTGGTGCCGAATAAACTTTGGAAAGATATTGAAGTGTTTCATAATATAAAAAGTTTGTTTTCCCCGATAATTCAATTTTGCTGTATTGCAAGTCAAATTAGATACTCACAACTAGTTTACAACGTAATGCAGATTGGACTAATTTGTGGGCATTCTGTTAAGTTGAGGTTATGTATTCATGCTTCACTAACCATGTGCGTGCCAAACGTCGAATAAAAACTTTGATGTTGTAGTGTTTCGTACAGAATTATTTATAAGAGAATAGTTCATAGATGTAGATATATGGGCGCCTTTTGACATGCATATTTGTGAACATCAAATTGTTGGTTCTATTCAAGAAAATGTATGAAAACAGATTTACCTTCAGAATTATAACCATAAATTATCATGCTTTCTAGGATCATGACAGCAGTAACTTTTAGGCCTAATAGTATTCACGTAATAGTTCAACTTTAAGATAGGCTCTACCTACAGAAAGCACATATAAAAATCAAATGTATAACTTTAATAAATAGACAATTCTAACACTACACATGAAAACATGTTACAACTACCCTTCAATCTCACAATTAATATTCAATAGAAGAACGAAGTACTGTCTGCTGTCAACATATGACTAGGATGATAAAATTACATACTGTTGTAGTGCCTAGCCAAGTGTACAACCTATCTATATTCTTGCATAACCACACTGGCTCAAGGCCCTCAACAAAGTACCAGAATCGACTATATTAACTCTTCAAAATTACTACCACTGGTTGCTTCATTAATATCAATTCCTATCTCTTAGTCTATAACTACTAATTCTTCTCTGATTCAATAATTACTTTAGATGGCATTAATCGCTCTAACCAACTCGTATCGCACCCTGCTCTCCCTTGCACTCTAATCAAGATCACCTACCACTGACAGCCTCGAATCGCCAGAGCTCCTCTGTCGGCTCATGTAGTGGAGTGTGGCACTGGCTCCGTCCAACACTGCTCCAGCATCGGCGGACTCACTGATCTGGAATTGCTCCAGCCTCGCTGAAAGACCAACCTCCGACACACACCAGGTTACCAATCTCTCGAGAGGGGGGTGTCGGCTGTATTAATGTCCATGACCTGCCGGTCAGCTCATCGTCAGCGCCTATTCCGCTGTCCTCTGGTCTCTCTCTCTCTCTCTCTCTCTCTCTCTCTCTCTCTCTCTCTCTCTCTCTCTCTCTCTCTCTCTCTCTCCTCTCCTGCGGGGCATCGCCCTCGACCACGGGCAGACATCAACCTCGTGGACAGATCTCCTGTCACTTGTGCCCATAACAATACCCCCTTTATCCGGGTGCAGATGTCCATGGCTGCTACAGAGGATGCAGTGAAGAGACGACATAGACCAGCAAGGGGTAGCGGCAGCTTACCGGCACCCAGGCTACAGACCGCCGTGGGCAAGGAACCGCACGGAAGAGCTTTCTTCCCCAGCGATGCGATACGAGAAGTGCATTCTAAGGCGGTACGCAAATTTCAAGGACGCGCGAGAAGGTCCACGAGTCGTGAATTTATATAAATGCAAAAGAGCGATGATAAGACTAGAAGAGCGTCAAAGAAAATAATAAGTGTATCAAAGTTTGAACTCAATGACGGTATACTAACGTTACTCAACTGAGAATAATACACTGAAAACAATAAAAATATACAACCATAAACAGTACTGTATATACGTAAAGTAGAATACAGTAAATGTGGTATAAACCCCAACAGGGGTGTCGTGAAGTCTACAATTGAGTCAAGTTATGAATAAAAACAACGTACAAGAATATTACTAACAATAGGTAACAACATGAATAATTATGTTCTTCTTGGACAATTCAAGACCCATTATTAAACCAAACTGCGCCGCCTGTACCAAATACAGGAGCCATAGTTAGGCCTTGCCGCACAGACACTCATGAAACACCATCTAAGCTCTTGCATGATATTAGCCCTGTTCCTAAAATTCCCAAACCCAAACCTCTCTGCAGGAAACAGTGGGCTATGATCTTAACATCAAAAGAACACATTGATAAAAGGAAACAACTGGCACTTTCCAAATCAATAAAGTCCAAAAAGGAAGAGTGTAAGAACTTAACGAATACAAAAAAAAAAAAAAGAAGAAAGAGGGTGTAAAGCGAACAAGATCACAAAATAAACCAACAGCAACGACCTCAAGCAGAAGATTGTTTTCAATAGATGACACAAGCTCTTCAGAAGATGAACATGAACAGTTCAGCAACACTGAAGACAAGTGTGCAGTATGCTTTGAACTTTATTACAACACTATTTCAACTGCAGACTGGATAAAGTGTGTGAATTGCAATAAGTGGCTTCATGAGACCTACATGATGTACATCACTAACTGCAATGAATGCGGGAGAAAAAAGAAAAGAGAAGAAAATATGAGAAGGGCAAAGTGATCAAACAACAATAAAATCTAAAAAGTGTATATTTTTATTTTGTACTGTAATTGAAAACAAAATTGGAAACACAAAATTGTGTGTAACATTAAGTCAAAAATAGTTCTGAAAATATATGCATTCTAACCAGTATTATAGTTATGTTTAGTAACTTCTTCAAATTATTAACGAACATGTTATTTGTAACGTTTACAGTGATACAAATGTGTATATCTAACCCCAGTGAATATTTAAGACTGAGTCATTTCTCTCATAGGGTAGGGTGTGATGGCCAAAAACATACTCTTGATTATGGCTGTTTAAAAAATATAAGTTGTCAACTAATACTGTAAATTTTTTTCTTTTAAAGTACACATCTTGAAGTTATTAAATTTAAATTTAGGTAAAAAAAAATAGTTTCCGATGATTTTATAATTTATTTACGAAATGTAGGGCATCTCTCCCAAAATCAGCCTATAGTTAATCCTGGGATAAAAAAAAATTATTTCTGCAGAATTTTTCTGCTCTCTCACAGCAGCTACGCATAGAACATTTGATGTAAAATTATTCACAAAACGATCGTGTGTTGAATTAGAATAGTTTAGAGGCTGTAACTTTTTAACTACTTTAGTCCTGAATGGCACCTGAAATAAGTGAGTATCTGACGTAGAGTTAACATGTTAATATTATGAAATGTTAACAACAAATGGCATTGCAATTCAGAGGTGAAAGACTTAGCTTTTATTGTTTTTATTAGTTTCGGCATTAACTACTCACAAAATCTCGCTATAGTTAGAGGTTCAAATAAATCGCGACTTATTAAAAAATTCTACGTCAGAAATTTTGTAACATGAATGGACGCTTCTTGTAATACTTACAATTAATTGCGCTGTTTATATGTTGAATGGCAGAGAAATTTTGCACATATCTGAATATTATTGAAGTACAGCGTAGAGCCTATATGTAAACAATAAGTTTGAAATCCTAAGAGCAATAATGATTATTGCATTTAAAATTTATTCTTCTGAGTCTTATTGGCAGGTAGTCCGCAGTCACCTGCATTTTAGCCTAATTACAAGTAGACCCATACTTCAAATAAAATAGTATACACCTGCGGCAGGGCTTGAAGTGCGTTGTGTTGCGAAATACACCCCAACACTTACTGTCCATATATTAAAAACTGCTTTCTTGTATTTTGCCGATTCTCTTATTTGCTAACACGTCTGTACTGCATTGCTATAAAAAAATGTAATCTATAAGGTTGTAAATTTTTATTACAACCTAAATTGGAACATTATTTGATTACCTGAGCTGAGGAGGAAGGAGGGGCCCAAATCTGTTTGCCCCAGGCTCCAAGCAACCTCTGGACAGGCCTGCACTTGTTAACCATTTGCCTCGTGATATACTCCATAGACAAAAAAAAATGCAAGAAATATCTGTGATGTTTCCTCTGTTACAATTCCTTACTTCATGCGCCGAGCTTGTTCGGTCACGAGGTTGCTCACGCAGGACCGTAATTAGGTGTGTGCGACTCGTGCGCCCGGAAATTAAAGAAATGTTACTTGGTTGTGAGTTATATATTTCACGCTAAAAAATTGTATATTTAAACAAATTTATTTATAAAATGAAAAATGTTTCACCATTAAGTTGCATATTTTATTTTTTAATGCGTATGTCATGCGAGTTTTTTTTTTCTTCTCGGAATGTGATTTAATTGTGGAAAGGGGGAATTAATTAGTTTGGAAGGGAAGGGCCTCACAAAAGTGGTTGCATCTGGCCTCGCTTTCGCTAGAGACGGCGTTGTGTATATGTAACAGTCGAACTGCGTACCTGTTTCTAGGGGAAAAAAGGAAACTTTTCCAGGGATCAAGTCCTTGTTCACAGCACGTGTAATGATTTATTTCCTAATGTTTCTGCAGTTACCTTGTAGTGACTTTGGAAGACTGCTTCCTACACGGAAAACTTGTGCTTGGGGAGATCTGCTCTGAAAAAAAAAAAATGTCACTGAAAGAAGATTGAACGCGAAGAAATATCGATGTCTCCCTTGACGCGGTTTCATCGTAGCAGGGAGAATAAATTAACACTAAAAGTAGACTACAGTCACAATATGCTAGTAAATAACGAATGTTTTGACATTACCATCGAAGTGGGAAATAAAAAAAAATAACGTGATAAAAATAGTTTAGAAATTGTAATGCTTGTGGAGAAAAATTCCATCTGTGTAACCTAGTAACCTAATAGCTGGATAGAAGACTGTGCCAATGCAGCCGTAATAAGTGTTAGTTTTGCCATTAAAAATGCAACAAGGTGAAGATGCGTTATCAGAATTCAGCCAACTTCGATGGCAATAAGAACTGTGCGTCTCAAGCGCAACCTGGTAACATCCGATCGTCCCTTCTCGTCAAGTACCTTACTGAAATGAAAACGCCTTCATAAACTCAGCAGACGTAGGAAATAATGTAACAAATGCTCGGTAGACAGTGAAATCTGTATTACTCGCACAGACAAAGTTAACTGTACAATATAAAAGTTTTTTGTATAAATGTATGTAATTCCGTCTATAGGGTTTACCGTTTTTGTAACGACAAACGAAATGAATTATTTGAGCGTTATTTGCAACTATGTTACAGGTTGGCTATTTGCATTTCATGACAAAATGCAGTATGAGTAATAATGAGTACCAATACAAACGATTGTTTTATTCAAAGGTCAATTAATACCGTTGTATTACAACAACATGTAGTTAGTAACTGGCATTTAGCATGTTTTATCCATAGTTTTCTTTTGCAATAAATGTAGTGATTTTCTGTGTAATGCTCTCTATAAGCAATAAATATTTATATTTAGAATGATTTAATGTCTACTTACGAAAGCATAGTTTGAATTTAGTTTGCAATAAACAAAGTTTTATTAAAACAAAGAAAGCTGGCCTGTAGAGTATAAAAATTTATGCATTCTGTTGTACACAATATTCATGTTTCATTGCATAAAAAACTTTTCAGGGAGTTTCTTTTATTTCCACGACTATTTAATATTCCAAATAAATGGCACACAAAACTTACTAACACTGAAGCCTACTTTAGCGAAATACGTAAAGTTAATCCTCTCAAAAAGCGTGTATTACGTTATGAGTGACCTACTCCTCGGCATTCCTTGCATGCATTCAGCGTTCGTGTGTCGGGTCCAGCAACTAACCAAAAAAAAGGGGAATTTTGATTCTCTCAAAACGCGGGTAGAACGCCATGAGCGACGTAGACACCCTTCGTGTGCGTTCGGCGATTATCGGATTGGGGTCCCCCCTCTTTGTTCCTACTACTACCGTAGGAAAATAAAAACGCGTCAGAGGCCGATGCGTTCGCACCACCCAACGAATAGCCCAGTGCAAAACACGACAAAATAAAGCGCACTTTGTGGGAACAGTTCAACTATCTCGAAGAGGCTAGTTCTGACAACACGAGAGAGGAAATATCACCATAGATCCAATGAAATTCATCTGCGTTCAACTACACAAGTATTAAATTGAAAACTGTTCCTTAACTTATGGCAAGAGTTCCAAACACGTGGAGCAAAGGCAGAGTAAATAAACTGATTGCAAATCACAGTTGAATTGCGAACAAAATTATTTCGTCTTCAGAAGTTTATCGTTAATCGAAAGAGTAGAAGTAGAAATATTAAAAGTAGACACTGGCTGCTTCACTCATCACGATACAAGGTAATCTGAAGAAACTAAACAGAAATTTCCTTTTCACGTGTTTACCTGATTTTGCTCGTATTGTCAGAAAAACTGCAAGATATGCATTTGCTATGTTTTAATCCAGTGTGTTAAATGAAATACTTCAAAATAAAACACTTCAAAGCGATGAGGAATGCCAAAGTGGCGCGATAAGGAAGTATCATGCTCGGTTGGTTATCTTCAAAATGTCATTTACTCAGACCGGCGGCGTGTTCAAAAGTCGCGACATGGTCTATAATCTACTATTTTCACAGCTTTTCCCCCCAAATTTCAAATTTTGCTATGCTTAGCCGAGGACATACGCAAGGGTTCAGCTGGAGGTGCTGCAGCCCCTCCCGAAAACGTTAAAATATAAATAAATATAAACAAATTTTGGAAGATTAATTGAAAATTGAAATAAAAATTTCGGAGTGATTCTCTTTAGTGTGCAGTTGAAATTAAAATTAAAATAATTTTACATTGGGATTTGATTTCTTTTTTTCTTTTTTTTTTTTTTTTTTTTCCTTGAGTAAAGTGCTTTACTTCAGAAAACAAAGTTCAGCCCCGCCCAAAATAAAATCGTTCGCACGCGACTGTGCGTACCGGATTTCTGCTACAGTTGGCAACACTGCGCGCAGCAACCGAGCTGTGAGCGCTGCACTCTATCGCACCCGCCGAGAGTCATCTCACAACGGCGCGCGAACTCTTTATCAGTCGTTTTCCCCATCTCAACGTCAGTCCGTGCGTGAGTGTGCCACTGCTCAGCGAACGTCTTACAAACTCGACATCTTCCTGCCATTTGGATTTGATAATCTGAGGTAAGTACAACGCTATTAGCATTCACAAAGTGGTTAATGATCTTCCTTTCCTTTGCCAGATTCCATTATGACATTTACTGCATGATAACTGCATTAGAAAATAAGGTGTAGCCAGTTATACAATCGCCGATAAGCACGAGTTATTTACATGCCATAGTTTTTGCAAGTCAGTGTCGAAAAGCAAGTACTCTAATGCCAAAATTAAAGTTTTTTTTAATGACAATGCAACACCAATAAATTTACATTTAAAAACGATTTTTTAAACCATTTTTAATGCTGTTAGATGAGCCAAAATTCCTGCCACAACCCTAGTGAATGACATTCAGCCCATTTAAATATTTTAACTGCTCAGTTCTGTAGACGTTTATAGTTACACGCGAGCGTTTTACATCAGATGTAGTAAAAGATGAAAAAAATAAACGCGAAATTTCCGCGTGTATTGTCTTTCACTGTAAAAACACTCTAGTTGTAAAAATTACTAAACAACAAAACCGCTGATAGCTGTGAAGTTCGTGTCTACAGATACAGAAGATGATTTTGAGGTTCTGAAAGGAAAGGGGAGTCCCCGGCTTCATCCAGTAAGTGGACTTGAATTCAAGGCCGTGCGTGTTTCATTGCCTGCACTAACGCAGCTGCTAGAAAATTCTTGCATTGTTACTCCGTTATTGAATTTATTCTCGATTGGGCATAGCAATGGTAGAAAACAGCAATTGTGCGTCTATTCCGCCATTGGTTGAAAATACGCACACCTTAATCTTACTTTGCGTACCTGCAAATATTTCAATGTACACTATATACGTAACGTAGCTTATCCATACTAAAATCCACACAAATGCTTCTCATATCCTAAACACACGCCCTAAACTTTTTAATGGCACCTTTGAAAATAATTTTAGCTTCTTAACCTAACTAGCGGCATGTTCCCGTCAGCAATAGACGGCTTGACCCATGACGTCAGTTCAGAGTGCATTATAAATGGCGTTCTCAGTACCTGTTATCAGTAACAGGTACTGGGAAGGAACAGATGATACCTGTTCCTAGATTACGGTAATACCTGTTACCATTCTTCCTGCACGCGTTCCTCATAGACTAAAGATGAGGTAGACCAATTATTCTTCTTCTGTGCATGTACTCAATATTGACCTACCCCAATTATACACAACTGTCAAAGTCGCATGGTCAGCAGTGATAAACGTGTTTGTTTGTATCTTAATTTTTAAATGACAAGCAATTAATAGAATACTTTTACCAGTTTTTATTTAATCAAACTTCATTACAAATTGGCTAGAGGAAGTATACATTCATCTCAAAGCATTCGTTTACAAATCAGTTTTGTAACCTAAAATCCAAACCACGCCGTTTTTGCTAGCTCTATAGGCCGAAAAGCAGTTCAATGTTGGGAAATGGAGATTGGCTGTGCGCAGCCAGCTAGATCGTTCTACCTCAGCTTTAGTCTATGCTGTTCCTGCCTGTTAATGATACTTTCACCATGAAGCTGGAACAATGGCACGTGGTACTCGCTTGTTACTCGACACTCTTAGGGCCGTATGCATAGATTCGCCTAGAAATAAAGCACCACTAGCACTTCCTGTAGGGGAGATTCCGAGCGTCACTAGATTTCATATGCTCAGTCTATTTTTGTTCTAGCCTAGTGCGACTTCATGAAGTTTAGTATGGATGGTTACTAAATATGAAGACACGCGATATTGTCAGAAATTAATTACGTTAGTAGATCTCAGCCAATAGGAAGTCGCGGAAACTATGACGTCTGCTTCTTCACATAAGAAATAAAAAGGGGAGGTTTGCTCCTCGAAATACGCATGTTATTCTTATACTGTTTAAAAATGCCCTTTAATGCTGGGATCAACATAAAACGCATGTAGAATTGTAAATACTGCCAGACATCTAATAAATAAATGCTGACTTGCCATTTCTAAGATACTGGCAACGAAAGTTTATGACATAATATAATTAAGAGATTATTGAAAGGGATTTGTGAGGTAAGGCATTATTTAATTATTTGCAATATCTCACACAGCTCCAGCACCAAACATAAGTTATTTAATTGATATTTGAACTAATCAACGAAGTTTAAAACAAGATTTTTTTCAACTTACCCTAATTCTAAGTGTTAGTTGTACATCCGAGGTAGGGACGGGAGCTATTGCGTCTCAGTGCTGAGCCCCTTACGCCTACAGGGCAGGGAATCCATGCAAGGAGGCACGCATCGCGGCAGAGAGGGATTGGGCAGCCATGGCCACCTCCCTTAGTGTACCTATAGTTAAAACTATAACTAAGAAAAGGCTGGGAAAAACCGGCACAGGTACCGTAAAAATCCAGTTGACAGAAAAGAATTTGAAATTATTACGTGCATTATTAGAAAATGCTACAGGAAACCGAAGGGTATGGACCATGTTCTTTATTAGTTGGAAGAGAAATTATAGTAGAGAGGGGGCGGGATCTTATTTTCCTTGGAATTGTCTGTCGCTGGACTAACCAGGGTGGAGGGGATGCACTCCGCTCTGGTGGTGGGAAATGTGAAATGGGGGCCGCCCCCTCCCCCCCCCCCAAATCACCAGTGAATTTCCTGAAAACTCAAAGAAAAATGAAATTAGCTGCCGACTAGTGTCAGCAGAGCTAACACTAGCCGGCTTTTACTTATCGTAATGGGGAAGAAACTCGTCTGTAAAGGAAAGGTGAATTAGATAACTTATTTTAAGTTACTTATTACTATATTATGTCCTCGGGGACATAAGTTTAAATTCTACTGCTGTGCTACCTCGCATCGGCCAATCTCTGTAGCCAGAGGCTGTAACAAAACATTTCTACGGCCATGATGCTGCGAGTGCACGGAGCTTCGCATTAAACAAGGATGGATGATGTGGCTGAGCATACGAAACGAGCCATCTAGTGGCGATTTCCCTGTGTTTCTAGTGTTAGTGGCAACAGATTATTCTCTGCATATGGCCCTTTCAACATAATTTCGTACATGTTCGTTCCGCCTAATATTTGTTATTGTCAACACTGGATCCCAATAGCATTAACGAACGAAAATATTACATATACATTTTTTAACATCATTTTGAACTTATTTGTGAACAACATCCGTACAGAGTCCATCTTGTATGTAATATTTATTCCAATTTTTGGCTGCGACAAAAATGTTGAAAGTCTCTCCTCCTGAATATGTCTCACTGTTTCCATTTTTGTACACCCACACCGTCGCAATAACACCGGCCGGGGAACTGCTATTGTCAATGCCCTCCCTACCAGGAGAACATGGGATACGAGGAGCTACTTGGATTCACGAGGATAGTTGATAATTCCCGAAGCTTATTCAAGGTTTTTAAATACAGTTTTTTTGAACACCAGAAAGATCCTTCCTCCCTCCAGTCTCAACAACATAGCACTAAAGGCTGTTCGCGATAAAATGAGCACTTTTGAAATCAACCTTAGAATAAAGTCACTGCCTCTGTCTACATTATATTTTAACGAGCGCACTGAGGGACATGTGCCGTGTTCTGTTCTATGGTTTCAACTACCAGGCGCGCATGAACTATGCAGATGTAAGGTTATTTCTACTACAGGTTCGGAACAAAACGTAATTTCTTATAGGAGAGTATGGCATTGTAAAAATTTCCGACGCTATGTGCACAGTGTTCGAAAAGGTAACTTTCAATTAAAATTTTAAGCTACGTGAATTATAAAAGAAGACGGTTTTACTTAGTTACGAAGTTATTTTAAATTTTATTTATAATTATTGCAAATATTCTGTTCTTTTTTTTTTTTTTAACTTAGAAAATAGTGCAATTTTGTTACTCTGCCGACATTAGCGATTACCTAGCGGCGAGAATTTTCCCTTTGCCATACTTTTAAAATTAATCTTCCCAACCAGTAGTAGAAGTGGCCTTGAACTGGGGCGTAATGTTCCTGAGAAATACTGGTTTCGCCCATCTCTAGCATGTATGCTGGATGTGATCAACTGTTCTTGCAATAAACATTGGTTGTTATGCAGTGAGGTTTTACATCCCAGTGTATTTGCGACAGCGATTTACGGTTAAAAACGAAAAGTATATGTCTTTATTTCACATGGAATAGCGATGTTATAAATATTTGTTACAGTGTTACAAAACTCCAGACCTCTAGCGGTTTTGTGACACGAAAATAATCACGCACAAAATCCCACCTCTTCACACGTGCAGTTTATGCCATAACAGTTGATGTAATAATTAGGGAAAAAACGATTATGTATATAAGTCCTTACTGAATAATTAATTTTATAAGGGTTTGTATTTGTATTTCAAATAGCTATCAATCAGAGAACAGTAATAGTTTATCTGGAGTGCTGGTTTATTGCAGCATGCGAGATATCTGTACATGCAAGCGAAGTCATCAACATTAATTAAATAAGTTTTTAAAAGATAACCCCTACAAAGTGCTTGATATGTTTTATCACGTGCAACTATGGTTTTGTGCACATTTGTGTAGCAGTTCGTTGTATAAGAGCCAATATGAAGTTGTATTTATTGTATGAGAGCTAATATGAACAAGTATTTAACTGAAGGGAATCTTAGGGAAATATTATTTTTCAATGAAATTGAGTACATAATTCGTTAACTTTTCATCGTCTTAGTTTTTACATGCCTTTATCCTGCTTAAATTACGTACATGTTTATTAAGGTTTCCAATTTTTATTAGGGAATAGTGTTTGTCTTATAAAAAAGATACAAACAGCATTTGTTGTGCATTTAAATGATGTAAAAATTAAGTTAGTGGATGGGTTTTTCTACAAACTTGGGACGGATTGGATATAACTCGCTTATTTTAGTTATGAGTAATAAATGCAAGTGGCCCATCACCTATTCGTAAGCGAATTGGTTATAGGTCACATATCCTGTTCGATGGAGCGTGGTTTGTGGGCAATTTGTTAATGATCGCATTTTGTGTTTGAGAAAGCATTTTAATACTTATTAAAATTTGTTAAAAGTTATAAATTCTTATATAAATCGAGTTTTGTAGCATTTAATTGGACTTGCGAATTTACGTCTTTAGCACTGTAAATACTAAATATATTTTCCAATATTAGATTCGAAGTTTTGTTAAGAGATAATATATTTTATGCTACGGTACTTCACTTCAATTTCGTGCTGCATCTGTTGTAAACTGGCTCAATTATTCTACACTATATACTGGTTGCGGGAACGTATTATATCGTGTTGATGCTTGTGTTTCAGGGTCACAGATAAAGTAGATTTGCAGAAATTATGATCATTGAGGCCGATAGGGAAGTAGGCTACCTGCTAAATGATAGACTTGCCTGTGAATTTTGAACGTCGGCATAAAGCCGCTCGCGACGACCTGCGTACTCTTAAATGACGTCATTTGAAACGTGTTGTTGTATCGGCGTTTATTGCACATACATTCTTTGCACTAAGGATGAATAACCGCAAGAAGAGAGTTTAATGTTTCGGGTGGAGGAAGAATTTTCTCTAGTTTAACTTTTCCCTGTAAGCAACACCTCCCTTTTGATTCGTCCTTCCATTTCAGAACAGCGCAACGTTGACAGACAACAGACATTGTACATATTGAAACCGCGGGGTAATTTTTATAATCTATGGACAAATCGCAATTCATGGCAGAATACACTTTATCTGATCACAAATTAGAATTGCATGTATATTCAACTTGCGTTACATGTCTGCGGGTAATTTGTCTATTCCGAATAGCGAGTAATTGACTGTTCCTTTCAACTGACGATTCTCTATCTGTCTGTCTTCTATGTCTATCACAGTCTACACTAAGGTGAACCTCGCGTTCAACCGACAATTCTCTATCTTTTTTTTTTTTTCAAAGAAGTGCGTACTCTGATAGGTAGATTGCCCTTTCTTCTTCTTTTTCATAATTATATACCAAACGTATTATTTTTGCGTCTCTTGTACTACGGCCTATATTGTTCGAACTATGATTTCTTCGTGGCATGACTGAAACACAAACACCCGTTTCACAATATTATCTATCGATATCTGGAGAACTACCTGGCGAGGCGCTCGTTCGACCGCTGTAGTTATTTTGTTGCGCGTAATCAGGCCCACCAAGAGACATTTCGGGTCCTTGAGCAATGCGTGCTGGGGCCCCCCTACCCCCTCCTCTTCCAATCGTCCGTTTACAAAAATATAAATAGTCTTCATCCCTGCAAACAAAGTTAGTAAGTTTTGGGCGTCGAAATTAGATTTTTACGTAATACTTCGTTTTAATAAACATTTACGTGTTGGGCACGACCCAGGCCCCTGATCAGCCCCCCCCCCCCCCCCTTACTCTAACTAGGCCTGCGCGTAATTAATAAATATGTGCTAGCTCCTAAAATGGCATGGTTTAACTGATATATTTAATTTAATTCCTAAGGATTAATACTGTATTGTTTAAAAAGTATTCGTAAGTGAACTTCCATTTTTAATCAAATTTTAAAAGACAAAAATAGTTACTGTGGGTCATCCTTAAAACATAAACATGTGCTGCCGCAGACATTTTGTAGGCCTTTATAAGATATACAATTCTGTAGCACATTAATTTGGGGTATCTCTTATGGTTTAGTCAGCGTAAGCCATGTAAGCGCCTAAAAAGCGGCTTTTTTCCTAACTTGATTAGAAAAGTTTACATTTCTCTAATATCCTTACATTAAATAGCAATGTATATATACTTAAACATTCATCAAGAAATTCTCTAAAAGATGGTGAAAATCGCATCAAAATCTACCTAATAGTTTAGAAGTTTTAGCCGAATATAAAGACACATGCGGCCGGGCGACTTTGTTTTATAACATATTAGCTTTCTGGCGAGTTTCACCAACACATCTTAAAATTTAAGCACCACTTAAACACTGAATAAACTGTCCCTAGTGTCTTGTACCGTTTCACCAACTTTAAGCTCTTCTTGAAATGTTTTAAGCAGCTCTTAGTTTAGGCAGCCGGAATCGGATGCCCAACTCTTTAAGCTTTGCTTAAGTCATTGTAAACAAATTAAAAGGAAAATGGCTGCTACTGAAAAAAATTCTGTGTAGATAACCCCAAATGTGTTACAAAGTATTTAATTTTGTAAATTAAATTTTTTTACAAATAAAAATAAGAAATTATTGTGTATCAAAGTTATTGAGTCCTGAGTCCGTGTGCAAGTCCTTATTTGCTGAAATAACCTACGACGATGGTCGAAAATAAAACTCGTGGCAGACACATATTTGTTTATGTGCATTTCCCACTTATTTTCAAGAGGCAAATACAATATATACATAGGAAATTGAGTGTAAAGGCAGGTAGCTGCTTGATAAAATATGATTTTATTGAGTTCGCATAAGCTACGGAAGTATTTTTAATAAATGGAAAAAATGTTTGTCTTCACTACACTCCATAATTTTTACAGCGAAAATGTGTAGCTACATTATGCCTGTATGTATGATATGTAAAAACATATTATTAATTTGATTGAATTTGAGACTGGGCATAATATAATGCATTTACACTTACGTTTTACTACACGTGACAAAATTTTCAGCACAAATTTTGCACACATTCAACTTTGTTTTGAATTAGAAAAATTAATGAGAGCCCCTATTAAAGATGTCATACAGGTGTGATGTGATAATAACATTTATTCAAACTCGGGCACTGGGCGTTTCTAGATTGCATTTGAATATCGTCAGTGTTATTATCAACAAACTATCACAATTTCAGAAAATTCAATTCTGGTTAGTGATGAAAGCCAACATTAATTAACCGTCCTACCCTCAATGGAGTGACGTATTTTCTTCACAGTGTAATTGCTTGAAATACTATCTCGGCGAGATATTTCATAATGTATAAAGGACGCATCGTGAAATTTTTTTTTTTTTTTTTTATCGGATTTCGAAATTTCAGCTAAGGTCAATACTGTCACTCTACAAGTCTATCGAAAATAAATAATTTCAAACGAAACTTGTACCGAATCTTTCAAACATAGCAGTAATGTCGTACGTAAAACATAAAACATTTTTACTTAGTAGAAAAAATTCGAGATGGGCTTGTAATAAATGTAGGCCCAGCGTTGTTTTTTGAGGGTAGTACAATTTGTACACGGAATATGCATTACATTTAGGGAATATTTAATCAGTGCCTAAACAAGATAACAGTTTAATTTTAAAATTTATAATTAACATAGCGTATTATTTTTTATAAAGCATTGAATATACAAATGCTTGACAAAGCTACGTAAATGTATGTAACGAGTCTAAAACATTACCGAGTAGATAAATATAAAACAATTAACATTCTGACTAGTATAAAATAGCCCAGGCCTAATATAGATCTTTGTAACTTTTGCTGCGAAAAATCACACTTGCCACTGATAATTAATAAAATCGAGATCACAAAACACCACAGAATTGCAACACAACACTTCCACGATAATAAATTAGCCTCGAAAAATTAAAAACTTTTCTATTCGCGTACCTAATTTTAACATAAATAAATTTCGGTACGCGTAGTTAGTTGAACAAATCGAATACACATATATTTTTTGTATATGCAGTGACATCTATTTTAATTGATTCTTTACATTCGTCAGTCAAACGATAAAGATTTAATTGTTTATTATAAAACAACTATTTGGTTAGGATTCATTTGCTCATAACAGAAGTAAACACAACATTTCAGGGGGGGGGGGTGTTTTTTTCCCCCCTTTTTATGAAATAATTCTCATTGGTCGTTTAGTCACATAGCCACAATGCACAACTACCAACATGAGAATATTTGCAACTTGTTTCTTTAAGCAACGCCCAGCTAAGACGCACTTACAAAAATGAGTTTTATAATGGTGAAACACCTCGACATCTTTATGGGCTACTTAAGTTTAAGTGTAACTTTACTGGAGCCTAGTTTATTCTTTGTTAGTGAAACCGGCCCTTCCTGTGCTACTTTGTTCGCACGACATTTAGGACTTGGAACGTGGAATCGCTCTAGCCACTGCTCTTGGGAAGGAAAGGAGGACAGCCCATGGACAAGAAAGAAAGGAGAAATGACGGGACTTTTTTTTAACAGTGCTTTTTTTATGCAAGCATCCTAAGAAAAGCTTAATCCAGTACCTGTGTACATCCCTGGTCATCATATTTTCGGAACCGTTTGAGATATCTCGATGAAACAAAGACTAAGTTGGTGCTGGGGTTATAATAAATATACTGTGTAAATTTGATGCCAGTACGTTCAGTATTTCTTGAGTTAAATCCGGTCGGACATAGAGACTGACAGACATACATGAAAAAATTAACATTGGATATGGCTTGGTAATCAATTATACTATATGAAAAAATAATTAAAATTTGAAAATTCGAAAATCACAGACATGCACTTCTATCTTATTTAGTTGTATAGATAAAGTATATCCATAAATGTGTGATGTAGCGGGAGAAAATTTAATTCGTGCTGGACAGCCATTCCGACGACGAGCTTTGATCACGAAACGAGAAAATGTGCCATCCGGATGATAACATCCATTTTTACATATATTAACATCATTGAATTGATATTTAATATCAGCAATGTTATGCAGTATGCAGGCAAAAATACCTGTTCATGTCACTATCCTCCCGTCTTTTTTTATCCACTTCATAAGATATCACTGATATATTCGATGAAACATACAGTTTAAAAATTTCTGCGTCACATGTACAGATGCAGTCCTTTATCAACTCCGAATTTATTAAATAAGCGATAAAACATAGTAAAAACTGGCGAGGCTGTGTTAGTAGATATATTTTCTCTTCATTGTTTGCGCAAAATCAGCTGATGTTACTTATGATTCAGTACGATTTTGTCCAGTCAAGGCTCCTTTTCGTGCCAAAGTGACGTCATTGCACGAAGTATTTGTGCTTGATGTCACGTGCAATATATGCGCGAGATTGGCGTTAGTAGAGTGGCTAAGTTGAGCTTTTATACAGGCAACGGAACAGTTTGTGTGCGCATTTGCGCATTGCAGAGGTAACAGAATACGACCCTGTTCTCGTTGCAGGAAGCTGTACTGGATGATGTAACCATAGACTAAAGATGAGGTAGACCGCTTATTCGTCTTCTGCGCATGTACCCAACATTGGCCGACCCCAAAGGAACACAACTGTCAAAGTCACATGACAACTAGAGATGAACGTGTTTGTTTATATCTCAAAATTTAAATGACAAGCACTATTGTATTAATAAATTCCTTTTAGCTGTTTGAATTTAATCAAAATGAATTACAAATTTGTTAGAGTACGTATAAAAACATCTCAAAAGCATTTGTTTACTAAAACAGTGTTCTAAACTCACGCCATTTTTGCTAGACGTATTGGCAGAAAAGCAGCTCAATGTTGGGACACGGAGATTGGTTGTGCGCAGCCAGCGAGATCGGTCTACCTCATCTTTAGTCTGTGGATGTAACGAGCCACCACGAGGTTACCAACTTCTCCAGAGTAACGAACAACGTCCCCTCCCCCTTTCATAGAGGTAGGAGTAAACAGGAGACAGCATGGTGTAAGCAGACCCACCAAGAGAAATTCCGGGTCCCTGAGGAATGTGTGCTGTGGACCCCCCTTCTCATTGCTCACAAAAAATTGACCGTTTAGATAAATTTAAATAGTCGTCAGTCATGCAAAATAGTTAATAAATTTTGAGTGTCGAAATAGATTTTTACGTAATCCCTCTTTTTATAAATTAACATTTACGAGTCGGGCCCGACCCGGGCCCCTGAGCATTGCACCCTCTTGCAACCTACCCCCCTCTTGCCGCGCCTGGGTGTGACGTAGGTAAAGCCATCTGGAGATAGACGGTTTTACTATGGATGCCCTAGTCGCCATCATTGTGTCTCAAAACATTGATTTTAAGTTTGTATGTTGTCGCGGAAAGATTAATTTCGTAGCATTTTGTGTTGAACAAAGATTATGGGAAATAAATAAATAGATGTTTATTACAATTCACACGTGAAATTTTACTAGTTTAATACTGACTTGTATTATTTGTGTAATCAAATAATTTTCTCGAACAGCTACCGATAGTGAGACCACACACGCCCAGTATTCAACTATGAGCGACAATAAGCACGTGTTTTAGATATAGTATAACAAGCGTGCTACCGCTGTCTTGTAGTAGAGTATAGTTTACGTCCAGTTTTAATAATTATAGTCTTCCTAAAATATACCTACGATACATGTTGGTAAGATGGCGACGAAACTAAGTTTCGATGCCAGAAAGGATACGTTTCATGAAAGTGTTCGAATTTACAAAAATGAGGCATCAAAGTGTATTTTGTAGAGCAGGTATAGTAGTGATATGCCGATTGATGCACAACGGATACTGGAAGTAGGAACCACAGGAGCCGCCCGGCCGCCATGTTGTTACGTCACCTACCACCATTTCCCCCTTTATCCCCTCAAAATTTCCCTTTTCCCCTCTAAATCGACCAAAATACCCTAAAAATTTCCCCTTTTTCCCTAAAAAAAATTCCTGTTTTTCCCTCAAAAAAAGTAGAAGACCTCAAAAATGGTAGAAGCATCCCTCACGCAGATAGAAGCCCTTGAAATCCAATTTACGCCTAATTTTGATTTTTTTGGGGGCTTCCTTAGAACCGACAGAGCAGTGGCAGCCATATTGGTTATATAGTCATAGGTATGCCAAATCGAACAATGTATCCAGGATGTCAGACCTAACTATTAGCTATCTTGGTTGGCAGCCATCTTGCATCCATGTAGTATGCAGATGACTTTTAACTTTGGCCCATGACCTTTGACCTTGAAAATCCGAAAAATCCGAAGAAATTCTAAAAAATTTCAAAAAATTCCAAAAAATAATTTATTAAGAACTATTTAAAAATTACTTAAAATGTATGACTAAAAATTTTAATTAAAAATCTTTTTACAAATTTATTATTAAAATATGGTTAAAAATTATAAAAAAGATTATTTAAAAAATGTTATTTCCCAAGGTGCCACCCCTCCCCACACCGCCCTAACGCCTAACAAATAAGTCGGCTTGCCTCCACCCCCTCGCCCATACACCGACAGCCATCTTGGTAGGCGACCGTCATCTTGGTAGGCGACCACTATCGTGATAGGCGACCGCCATATTGGTAGGCGACCTCCATATTGGTATACATCACTTGTCTGCCATCTTGGAAGACAATGCCCATTAGCAATTGAACTTAGAGCTCTGACCCATGGCCACTGACATCTGACGAACTTGACCCCATGATCTTGAATGACATTAAAAACAAAAACTCGAAGAAAAAAACATAAAATCAGTAAGTATAATACATTACAGACTACGACCGCCATATTAAATACAGACTACCTCAACCTTGACCCCGTGACCTTGAATAACCTTGAAAACCGAAATTCGAGAAAATATATATATAAAAGTCAACAAGTATAATACATTACAGATTACTACAATCATATTAGATGCAGACTATCTCGACCTTGACAATTTGATCTTAAATGAACTTGAAAACAAAACCTCGAAAAAATGCATAAAAGTCAACAATGTTTTCTTAGTCGAACGAGTATTTGGGTTTTCTCAGAGTGCTCCCATACTGCGAAGATTAATTGCGAATGAAAAGGGCTTCGTTTTGACCTCGACGACGACGGAGCTGCAACCTGTATCATCGCCAACTGGTTGTCGCTATTGTCGACTCTGCGATCGAGTTTTCACTTATGTTCAAAATGCCCATTGGTATGAGAGAGTGGTCTGTACGAAGAGTCCTTTTTCACGCGACGACCGACTGGGAAGCATGACGGGATCTGTCGTAATGCTGCATTGCTCAGTACAAAGTCCAAGTTGTGCATCAACAAATGGCGAGCGTGGTGTGATCCTGCTGTAATACTAGGCACTTTTATTGCAAAGTGTAAATACAGTTTACCCAGGAAGTATTGAAATATACCGAGGGACCTGGATATGCATATTTTTCTAAAGTGCGATTATTCAATAAAATGTTCACTTATCAGCTTTTGGAGGTAGGAGTAAATACTTTTATTTTAAAATAAGGGGAAATTTATTATAATTTGTGACACCACACACCCACCCACCCACACACCACACACACACACACACACACACACACACAGGGCCGGTGCAAGTTAACTTGGCGCCCTAGGCGAAAAACTTAATTCCCCCCCCCCCCAAACCAATTTTTCTTTATTTTACCTTCCCTTAAAACCCATTCTGTAAGCCTGGTATTTTTTTCGACAGTCGAATGTAGGCCTACTTGAGAACTTTTTAGATTTTTATCTTTATAGTTTTCACGCACTTTAATGGAAAATAGCCACACAGTTTCACAATTCTGTAATTAAAAAAATAGTTATACATATTCACTGCCACAAAATCGCAGTAAAGTGCCGACATATCGATGGTTAATCTCTTAATGAAAATGGAATAAAAATATCACAGAACACAAGGAAAACAATCTGAATTTCGCTAGGGATCATTTCCATTTTCTTGCCTTAAGCTTTGAAAATGTTGAAACCAATTCACTTAAGTCAATAGTTTGAGCTGTTTCCTGTTCTATCGAAAGAGTTGACAATCCCACTAGTCCTTCTCGTTTCATAGAAGAGCGAATGTATGTTTTTATGAACTTTAACTTTGAAAAACTGCGCTCCCCACTGGCTACAGATACAGGCAGTGTCAACAAAATTGTTAATGCAATAAATAAATTAGGTACACTCTCCTGCAAGCTGGAACTACGAACGAAATCTAAAATATATTGTGGTGCTGCTTTCTTTCAGGCCCTTCTTGCAACATATTTTATTTCACTACACAGCTCTGTAGGATAAATATCCTTTCGAGTCTTCGTGAGTCAGTGCTCTTTCAAGCTTCAAACATTCTTCTAGTATATACTGGGTAGTTTTGGCCTCTAAGGCACTGATGTTGTAAAGAAACCCAAATATAGATGTGATTTATTGATGCTGGATGAAACGTTCATTTATAGAGTTTATTTAAATATCAAGAATTGTAAAATAAAAATTCACTTTTAACTGGTGTTTTGCAGTTTGTATTGGTTCATCTTCTGCCTCATACGAAAATTGTTTTTTCATTCTTCTCAAGTGAGTAGGGTCGGACTCCGATGCAAATGGAGCTGGAATTTCAAGTTCTTCTGCAATATCTGTTGCATCAACTAACATTTTCGCGAACCCTCATCACTTCTGCAGTCTTCAAGGAACAGATTTGTTGCATGGAGCTGGTTTGTAGCAGCAGATAAATCGAAGTTCTTGGATTGGAGTAGTTTGCTGGTTATGTTGATTTCGTACACTATATTGTACCAAATAACAAGGGATACATAATACAAATCGGAAATTCCCTATGCCTTTCGCGAGTCCTTCAGCCTCAACTGTTGAAATGTTTCCATGTGATCCTGTGAGGCTGGTGTCTTCAGCAATGTCGATAAGAGCATCATGCACTTCCTCTAGCTGATAACGGAGTGGCTGTAACACATTGATCCGACTTTTCCATCGTGTATCGCTCAGAGGTTTCAATGTTAGAGAAGGCAGGTGGCGCATCAGTACTTCTCAGCATTGAGTTGAAGTAGAGAAAAACACATACAAGCTTTGAACCAAGAAAAAGAAAGATGTGGCTACCAGACAACATTTAGCAGTATCGTTAATCACGAGATTTAGATAATGAGCACTGCAGGGTACAAAAATAACTCATGGATTGATGTCTAAAATTCGTTGTTGAAGGCCAATTTTTTTTTCCCTTCATATTACATCCATTGTCATATCCTTGACCGTGTAAGTTTTCTATTGTTAGGGTCATATCCGCGAATTTCTCAAGAATTGTTGTAGTCAAACCAGCACCAGTGGTATCCGAAACAGGCACGAATCCCAAGAATTGTTCTTTTATTTCAGACCCTTTGGCATCTGTTGTTGCCACAAATCGAACGATGATTGCCATCTGCTCAATATGGCTCACATCGGATGTAAAGTCAAACACTATAGAAACGTATTTAGCACTGTGAACAGCAGATAGGATCTTTTTCTTGGACTCTATTACTCAAAACTTGGATTAATTCATTTTGGATATCTTTTCCCAGGTAATGAATGTGAGTCTCCTTATCACGAACTTTTCGGAGGTGCTCGTGCATTATGGGATCAAACAAAGACAGGTATTCTACAAATTTAAGAAAGTTTCCGTTTTCATAGGAAAACAACTTTTCTTGTGTTCCACGAAATGCTAAGTTTTGTGCTCCAAGCAACCTTACTAGTGCAATAAGTCTCTCTAAGTCTTGATGGCAGAGCTTTTCTTCTTGTATTAACAGGTGCAAATTTTCTTCATCAATAGTTTTCTTTCTCTTCAATCTGGTTTCTAGTTCTTTTCACTCTTGAAAGTTTGTCATATGATCATTAGTTATTTCATGGCTAGCTAAGATAGCAGACACATTTTTCCAGTCACTTAAAACGGTACTACATAGAGCTGATCGTCCTGTTTTCAAAAATAGTATGCAGCAGAAGCAGAACACTGCATCCTTTTAAGGCGAGTATTGAAGCCATGGACGATGAAGATATTCGCCATTGATTAGTCGCCTTTTGTAGTGAACTACTGAAAACTTTCTTCTTTTGTCATCTAGTGGAAATTTGAACTCTTTAACTTGTTCGAGTCCATGTTCTACGAGAATTTGATGCAACCGATCATCACATTGTTCCCATGTAGCAGGATCACTATATTTTACAGAAAGATTGATAATTTTTCCTAATAATTCCTCTTCTCTGTGTTTATTAAGAACTCGATGACGCATTTCTTCATTTCCATTTACAGATGTCTTAGTTTCATCGATTTCTGAGACAACAGCCGCATTTCCTTCATTAGGGCTTCTACTTCCTGCAATGTTATCACTATGTTCCGTCCTATAATCCACAATGGGTTTGTCTAAATCTTCATGGTGTTTGTCTGAATCTTCATTGTGTTTGTCTGAATCTTCACAGTGTTTGTCTGAATCTTCATGTTGTTTGTTTGAATTTTCACAGTATTTGTCTGAATTTTTATGTTGTTTGCCTGAATCTTCATGGTGTTTGTCTGAATTTTCACGACATAAGTACTTCAGAAATGGGTCGCCTTGCTTCAATGCTGATTTTTCCTTCTCGGCCTTTCTTTTACGAAACAGTGCTCCAGAAAGTTTTTTCCTCTCAGCCATTTCTTAGTATGCACCTATAAAAAAAGTGTACTTATGTCGTAAACAATTCCAAAGCCCAAGGTTAATACAAAAAAATCGTACATGTAACTCGTCCTCACGTCCTATTTCAGGATTTGCCTGAATTGCATCAGAATTACATTTACATAACAAGATTTTAAAACATATTCATTGCAACTTGTGCAAATAGCCTACATGTTAGAATACAATTACACAGTACATTTCCTTTATCCATCATGATTGGTTAAAAAAGAATTTTTACAGGAATTAATATCTTAAAACAGAAATTCCGAAAATAAAAACACTCTAAAACTCACGTTAATGAATAGTCTCTTATAGATGGAGTGCAAAAATTTACAGCACCTAAAATTTGCAGCCAGCCTCAATTATTTATCTTAACTAAGTACCTGAGATAGCTATTACAAAGAAATGTTTTATTAATAGGATTGAACTAATAGCATGTAGTCTTAATAAAAACGCACACAAATGTATGTAAAGCGGCTTTAAACAGATTTTTATAGATTCCATGTATACTGAAATTTGGTTGCTGCTAGTTCGAGATATTATTATTTCTCTGGAATAGGCCTTACAGAGAATTTTACATTAACGAAATATACTTATGGTTGCTTTATTATTAGGCTTGGGCAAATGTTTTCGTAAATAATATTTTATAATTGTTTTAAGCGTACTTATAAGGGCTATGCGCGGCAGTCAAGCCTCCCACGAAGGTTATCCGGTTTCGATCCCCGCCGGGGTCACCCAGGATTTTCGCATGTGGGAATCGTACTGGACGATGTCACTGGTCGGCGGGTTTTCTAGCTCTGAGGGATCTCCTGTTTCCACCGCCCTTGCATTCCGGCGCCTCTCCATACACACATAATTCATCCTCATCGGTTCTGAAGACCATAGCTGTTAAGAGCCCCTGAAATCTCTCTAGTCTCCACTCCACTACTCGCATGGTATTTATAAGGAACCATCCCAGCATTTGCCTAGAGTGATGTAGGGGAAAATCAATAAACAATGCAATTATTAGCGGTTGTAATAAAACACAATATGTGCGCTTGTAAACTATAAAAAGGATTAGTCACATTTAAGCTTGCAATGTATCAAGCCAGTCAGATTAAATATTTTGAAGTACCTATCAAAGATTGCAGAAACTCTATGTGTTAAAATTTAAGGTGGAACAATCAATTGACAATATTTTAACCAACCATGCATAATGAGGTAATTTATTATGAACTGTACCTGTTCCACTATAAGGTAATGTCACGTCTTCATAGTCACGTTCATCTTGCCGTGAGACTGTCACTTTACTAAAATATGAAAACAGCCTAAACAAAAACACTGTGGAGGTCAAAAGGGCTTTAGGTCAACAAGTTATGCGTGAATGTACTTTTTAGGAAAAGCAATAAAGGTCAACTGCTCCATCAGAATTCAAAAACTGAGGAAAATATCGATGCACCTTCTCTTCAAACTACATACTGATACTATTCGTGTAGGAACCAATGGTAGCAGTGACGCGTATGGTCTCCCTTCTTGGCCCCCCGCCCTTCTAGTTACACCCGAGTCCATCGATACCATGAGAAATTGTACAATGAGCAACAAGAATTTACACTTCCCGATTTCGTTTCCCCCGCCCTTGCATTCCGGCGTTGCTCCATGCTCACAACATTGCCCTAATCGGCTCTCAAGACCATAGTAGTTAAGAGCCGCCTTAATCCCTCAACTTCACTTCTCTACTTATTACAAATCACAAACATGTCACCATGCACTGATACACTTGAAATAATTATTATATTAACATAAATAATCCAACCATTTACTGTAAGAATCCCATTCTCATTTATTTTCAGTAATTGTAAAGCATATTAGTTCTGCTGTTGATTGTCGTGCTACGCCGCCCCCAGTTTCTTGGTGCCCTAGGCGGTCGCCTAGTTCGCCTATATCGTCGCGCCGGCCCTGCACACACACTCACACAAAGAGTCCGAACTATACCAATCTGCCTACTGACTCTTGCCGACTGAATCCTATAGACTAAATCATCCTGCTCCACATCCTCCTCCTCCACAATCAGGGGTCATTTTGGGGTCATTAGGGGTAATTTAGGGGTCGTTTGGGGTATTAGGGGTTATTTAGGGGTAATTTAGGAGTTTGTTTTGGGGTCGTTAGGGGTCAGCATCATAATCAGAAGTCATTATGGGTCAGTGGGCTATGGGTCATGGGTCAATGGGTCAGTCTTGTGAGAGGTCGGTCCAACAACAGGCGTCAGTTGTATACTTTAAGTGTGACCATGATTTATACGTGAGCGAAAAACTTGTCTGGAAGAAACTGTTGAAGATATAACTGCATGGTAATGTAATCAAGGAAATAGCATCTAAATCGTGCCTACCTGCCTGTGTGTGTGATGTCTCAATGCCTGCATGTGATTGGTCAGCTGCAGTCATGTGGTAAATCGGTGATTGGCTACTCGGTGTCTGCACAAAGTATTAATGGTGTAATTCGATTGGTTCAAAGTCAATATAACATCAAAGGGTTTGCATATGCATATATTATAAGTAGTAGGGAGGTAAGCTGTGAGGCTTTGTGTGACAATGGCTTTCGTAGAAGATACATATTCTTGGTTAGCTTCTGCATCTTCCCAAAAAAATTTCTTGAGTTTTTGTTTTCAAGGTCATTCGAGGTCATGGAGTCAAGACAAATGTGGGCTGCATCTAAAATGGTGGTGGTAGTCTGTAATGAATTATGCTGGTTGAATTTTATGGATTTTTCCAATTCTTTTTTTTTTTTGTTTTCAAGATCATTCGAGGTCATAAGGTCAAGATCGATATAGTCTGCATCTAATATGGTGGTAGTAGTCTGTAATGTGATATATTTGTTGTATTTTACACATACCTTTCTTAGTGCCAGTTTTTCCAATCAAGGATCATGTTTGAAGCTAGCATTTTATGTCACAAGTGTATTTGAATCTAATTGTACCAGACGTACAGTAGGAAAATGCAATTGAGAAAGCGTCACATGAAATCCGACTGTTTCTACCGTCTGATGTAATTGATTACGATGACGACAGCGATCGAGATACAACATATACCCCAGGATCAGACAGTGAAAGCAGCATGGAGACATAAAATGCAAGAAACGAAAACGACCGTCTATTACTACAGAGACTGGAAGCAGCGTGGTCGACGAAGATGCAAGAAACTAAAACTACCAGCTTGTAGTACAAATGTTCGAGATGATTCAGGTCTACTACACGAAGATTATATGCTAACTATAAGGGTTAACTCAGAAGTAGATACACAAAATGTAATTTCCCAAGGTTCCCCACACCTTCCCTCTCCAAACAAATTATTCGGCTCGCCTCCACCCCCTCCCTATACTTAGTCAGCCATCTTGGTAGACGACCACTATCTTGGTTAGAGACCGCCATTTTGATAGGAGACTGCCACCTTGGTATACATCACTTGTCTGCCATCTTGGAACCCAGTGCCATTAACAATTGAACTTTGACCCATGACCCGTGACACCTGACGTTGAACTTGACCTCATGATCTTAAATGACCTTGAAAACAAAACCTTGAGAAAAATACATAAGAGTCAGCAAGCATAATACATTACAGACTACCACCGCCACATTAGATGCAGACTATCTCAACCTTGACACAGCATACACTTTAATGCTAGAACCAAAATATCACATGCACAGATATGAAAGATCTTTATACGAAACCATGTTCGATCAATTGTACGTATGTGTGTTGGTATTACTGTCATTGATATGCGTGAATATACTGTTATTTCACATATTCATGTTATGTTGTTCGTAACGTTCTAATGTATACTAAACTTATTTTATAGTCATTTTACGGACCGACTACATTAATCATATTCTCAACATCTCTATTTTAAGCGTGCGCGTTGTGCATGATTGAGGCATGTGCCTTTTCAACAAGCATATTTTAATTTTTGTGCATTTATTATTACATATAGTATAAGTACCTATAGAATAATTACTTATGTTATAACATTTTTTCAAATTTTTGTTTTCAAGTTCATTCAAGGTTATGGTGTCAAAGTTGAGGTAGTCTACAACGCAATATGTCAGTTGTAGTCTGTAATGTATTATGTGTGTACAATTTTCTATATTTTTTCTTGAGTTTTCTTACAAGGTTATTCAAGGTCATGAGGTCAAAGTCTATGTAGTCTGCATTTAATATGGTGGTGGTAGAAGGTGTAATGTATTATAGCTGTTGACTTATGTTATTTTTCAAGAGATTTTATTTTCAAAGTCATGGAGTCAATGTCGAGGTAGTCTGCAACTAATACGGCAGTGGTAGTCAGTAATGTATGATGCAGTGGCATCTCGTTAGGGGAAGCAAGGTAATCAGTGCTTGCCCAGACAGTTTCCTGACAATATTATAAATAAAATAAAATATTAAATTCTAACTTATATTTACTTTAAGGTAACTTTTCACTCATGTGGTACACATTCTTAATAAATATATAGGCCTACACTGGAATGTGGGGCGATCAGCACTCTAGCAGGGGTAGATATCATCGAAATAATAGATAAAACAAGATGGTAGTTGAGTGAGTGGAGGTTTCTATGCAAATGGGTTTTTTTTCTAGGAAAATCAATATACTTATTAGCGATCGATATTTTCGAAATTTTTTCATTAAAATAGTTTTTTATAAATCATCATCCAACATGGCCACAAGCCCTGGTTGTGACACCATCCAAAATGGCTGACTTCACCGTCTGACATGGCCGCCGGCCGCGCCTGTGACGTCAACCAAGAAGGCGGAGGAATCATGAATCCTAATGCCAGATGCCTGTGCCCTTGAAGTCACCATTCCTATACTAATCGCACTGTTTCAAGATTGTGTTTATTGTATTACAAAAAATTGTAGGAAGTGTGTACAAGGTATGTTTCTAAAATCTCCAGTTAGCTGTGGAGGCGTACGCACATATTCCTCGTCGCTACTATTGGCTCGCTATTTTGCCCAGTAGATTACATAGACGACATCGTCATTAAAATTAATAAATCCCTGGAATCCACATGAAGAATTTGAACCCACAAATTGTGAAAAACATTGGTTTGTGTATTAAGAAAACACATTTCTGTACTGTTGCTTGCTGATACTTTTTTTTTAGGTATCCTGAAAGGGGTGGGGAGGCCGGCGGCCATATCCCTCCCAACCCTTTCGCTATCACTGGATCACCTCTGCTCTGAGCAGAAGTGAACACATATTCGTTCTTTGTTAGAATATGCATGTAGCTATGTACAATCTCTTGCTGTTAAAGTTACTTCATTTTCAACAGAAATATTTTTTTAAATATATTGTGTTATCTATAGAGAACTAACATGCAGGAGTTGAGTATAATCTAATTTTCCCTATCTTGTGTTTCAGTTCTACCAACTTAAAGAATCAAATTAAGGAATCGTCAGCAAAGCAAGAGCCGTTTATCAAGACATGGATGTGGATAACAGTACTAGAGAGGAAAATTTCCACACAGCAAATGTGAGTTAAAACCTATACGTTACAATCAGCTCTTCAAATTTGTGTTTGAAGTAATTAACAATATTAATAATTACGACAGTCTAAATGGTTTTAACCTTTATTAACGAATAAGAGCAAATCGTTTACACAATCTTTGGCGACTACATTTCTCCCACTCATAGCCACATAGTCATAATTACTTTTTTGTTATAATAAATGTTATTAATTGTCTGTTCTTTATCATTAATACATAGAAGTAATTCTATAAGTTTTACAATATATTACAATCTATTATTTTAGAAAATGTTGTGAGTTACAGTAGGACTATGCACACAATATGTGTACGTGTGTGCGCCCACAAGGAAGCAATTAAATGCGGTGGGTAGTTTAAAGTATTGATAATAATATTTCATGTATGTGTGATGGAATAGAATGTCAAGTGACGAATCTATAATTGAAAAGAAAATATTTATTTTACGGAAGGAAAGAAATTATTTAATATGCTTGTAGACATATGTGTATACAGATATAAAATATACAATTATTTTTAATTAGTTTTATACATAACTATGTATATCCCTATCATATTTATGTCTTTATATATACATGTTATGGTATCTATCTATGTGTATTACTCTATAGTGAACGAGTATAAGGGTTGTCTCAGAGTGCTCCCATATTCTGTTTTCACATTTTAATAATACATTTATTGCAGGAGGCCTTTTGTGGGCATGAACTAGGCTCTTTGCCATAAAAAAGATCACCTTTATATAGAAAAATTACATTTGTCATTCTGACATCGCAAGGTGAACATAGAGTTGGCAGCACACTCCCATAATACTGTGAAGAAGAATTGTGAATATGAAAATCTGACTAACTTTCACGAACATGGAGCCGTAACCTGCATCATCGCTGCCTGATTGTTGTCGGTGTCGAACCTGCGATCGATTTTTCACCTTCAGTCAAAATGCTCGGCGACATGAGAGAACCACCTGTTCGAAAAGCCATTCTCTGATGAATAAACATTACGACAATGGACACATTTAGTTTATGCAAGGTGATACATTGAAGAATCATACCAAGAACTGCAAGGATTCGTATTTTGAAAGACAGCGATTGATGTCAATACCTCTTGCTGCATCGATGGGTACTAATTCCACGTGCGATTATGGTGAAATAGTTAATGCTAAAGATGTAATGTCTGACCTATGCCATGCTGTAGTGTGGCTCGTGCGAAATATACAATTGCCAGACTTTCATGTAAAATTGTTTATCTTCACAGAAAACAGCAATCGGCTCCAAATACTGATGACAATACAATTTCTCCTGCAAAGAAAAGTAAATGTATAATAAAGCGTGAAAGAGGAGGCGAATACGATAATGGAGACAGCATGTTGGTAATGACTATAATGATAAATGTTGATGAAGTATCTGCTGAGAAGGATGATGATTCTCCCAATAACCCAAATGATCTTATTGGTAGACTCAAGATGATACTTGAGAAGAAGCTCTCGGAATCGTACACAACAAATTCACAAGGCAGAATGGAATGATGCAGGAGTATTTCTAGCTAATATCAAATGTTTGGAATTATTTTCATTGCATTCCTCGCAGACAATCTGTACAAAATTCAAGTCTCAACGACCAATTGGAAAGCATGGTAGGGACCTGCCATGGTGCTGCACTGTTCAATACAAAGTCCAGGTTCTTCATCGACTAATGGCGAAGTCTGGTGGGAGCCTCCTCTAGTTCTACTAGGCACTTTTAGTGCAAAGTGCAAATACAGTTTACCCAGACAGTAATTAAATATATCAAGGGATCGGTATATATAATATTTTAAAGCGAGTATATCGAATGAAATATCCACATTTCAACTTTGAAGGGAGGACTAACATAATTTTATTTTAAAATACAGCGAATTTATTTTAACTTGCCAACCACAAACACCACAATGATCACAATCAACACAACATGTACCACAATCAGCACCACATGCCCTACAATCACCACCACATACCATAATCCGCACCACAGGCAGCACAACAACCAGCACCACATACCCCATAAACAGCACCACTCGCACCACAATCGGCACCACACACACCACAATCAGCCCCATACACCACAATCAGTACAACATGCACCTCAATCGGCACTGCATGCACCACAATCAGCACCACACAACCCACAATCAGCACCATACAACCCGCAATAATCACAGTGTGGACCAGTCAGCACCACATGCACCACAATCAGCACCATATTCACCACAATCAGCACCACATACTCTACAATCACCATCACATGCACCACAATCAGCATCACATCCACCACAGCCAGCAGCATACACACTAGAATCAGCACCATGTTAACCACAATCAGCACCCCATGCAACACAATCAGCACCACATGCACCACAATCAGCACCACATGAACCATAAACAGCACCACACACCACATTCTACACTCCATACACCACAATTAGCACAACATGCATCACAATCAGCACCACATGCACCATGTTCAAAACCACATCTGCACCACAGTCAGCACCACATACACAACAATCAGCACCACATGCACAACAATCAGCACTACATGCACCACAATCAGCACCATACACGCCACAATCAACACTACACATGCCACAATCAGCACCACATGCACCACAATCAACACCACAATCTGCACTACATGCACCACAATCAGCACCATACATGCCACAATCAACACCACACATGCTACAATCAGCACCACAATCAACACCACAATCTGCACTACATGCACCACAATCAGCACCATACATGCCACAATCAACACCACACATGCTACAATCAGCACCACATGCACCACAATCAACACCACACATGCTACAATCAGCACCACATGCACCACAATCAACACCACAATCAATCCACATGCAAACCCACACAGCAATCCCCACATCAATCCACACACTTATCCACACTTCAATACACGCCCATATACCACAAAGGCATCCAAACAATATCTGACGGATTTCACTCTGACATTCTGAAATCCAGAGACATCAAAGAGTAGCAAAGTTATATTAACAAGACTACCATGATATATCCAAATATTCGCCCAGTATCCAAAACGTAAAGTGGATATTGTGGATGCCCTATGTATATCTCGTAGTCGGTAGTTAAGTAATGGCCATTGGTGGTTTTGTAATACCTAGTGGATACCCAGTATGTGGTACAATAGGTATCTACTACTTGATATCCAAAGTATATACAGTCGAAATTCACTGTGGGACTTAGATGACTTTTGGTTATTGTGGATCAAATGAGGTTATCCCGTGGATATCCTATGCTATGTGGGCAGGGCTCGCTGGATGGACAGTGTGCTGTAGTTAGCTGCCGATTTTGGCCTAGGGATTGTGTTACAAGACATGGGATCAAAGTCCAAAATGCAGACACTTCATAGTACTAGACACCTTGCAGGTGTTGACATTATAAAACAACTTGTAAGCACATAAGCTAATACATTCCATCCTGTAAGATAATTTTCTTAACATCTATAGAACTTCAAATTCTGCTCATTCATAAAAAGGAAACTAAAAATAATTGAAATAGGTGAGACAGTTTTACATAATATTTTTTTTTGTATAAAATACTTTAAAAACTTAATTAAGAAGATCCTAAAACATTTATTTCCATAACAGCAAATTAAAATAGGGGCCCAGCTCGTGACTTTTTTTTTGTATTGTCACGGGGCTAGAACAATTACCATGTTAAAAAATTTGGTTATCATACAAAGACTGGAAAAAAAAATATTGCATAGATATATGAGGTGAAATTAATTCAACATTGAAGCGACTGCTGCCTCATTTGATATTTCTCTATCCACTGGACCACTGCGGCCCCACTTGGAATCACTCTATCCGCTGAGCTACTAAGGCCCCACTTGAAATCTCTCTATACTCTGAGCCATTAAGGCCCCACTTAACTCAACATTGAAGCGAGACATTTAAAGTTAACAAAAATGATATTCCATTACCTTTATATCGCTATGCAATAATCTATATGCATTAATACAACACTTTTTATAGGCAAAAGTAATTAAAAATGAGTTTTTAGGGTAAAAGGTAATGATTGCGTAATATGATCTTGTTAAGATTCGAACTTGACCTGTATTTTACCCTGAGGATTCATTCTGAAAAATTTGGAGTACTTCTGTTGAGTTTCAGGGGACTTAGAGGTATTAAAGAGGGACAGGCAGACAGAGATTGTCTCCCTTTTTATAATAGATAGTTATTTCTACATTAAAAAATACAATTAACATTTATCTGTTTCTTCATCTGGGATATCTTCCCTATCCTCATGCTTATCCTTCTCCTGCTCTTCTTTTGCTTCCCCTCCACGTTATTTGTTTTTCTTGGTGTTTTAGTTTGCAGAAGCAATTTTTGTTTCTTAATGTAATAAGTTTTCTTGCTTTTTAATTTCCTCCACATTAATACAACTTAAATTTTACTCATACAGAAATACAACTGAAATACATATGACAGTAAAATTCACTTTATAAATATATTTTATTAAAATAATATTAAATGCACAATTTATAATATCCTTAAATATTGCATTTTTTTACAATAACTATCTATTATATTTTTAGAGTCAAATTTACATTTAATTTTAATCGGTTTCTTCATCTGTTAGATCTTCAATTTCCTCATTCTTATCCTCCTCCTGCTTTTATTCCTCTTCCCCGCCATTTTCTCATTTTCCATATTTTGTTTGTTTCCGCACAGATGTTGGTGTTTCAGGTAGCAGAAGCTGTAATGTTTCTTTACAAAACACTTATTTTTCCTTCTTGCTTGGTGTCTTTATTGAGGAGCTCAAAAGAGGATCTGAAGTTAGTAGCAATATATCTACAGCCTAACATCCTTGTTACGATTTTTATGGGTACATTTTCTCGGAAACATTTGTCTACGCTGCCGAAAATGTTTATTCCTTGCTTCGGCAACCTCTTCTAAATGTTAGCCAATAGGTAATAAGGCATGATTAATTATTGTTGCTCCATGAATTAATACTTTATGTGCCTGCATTGTCTACATTTCTACCTTTTCCCTTAACAATATAGTCGGCTAACCAACGATATAGGTTTCTAGAAGCATAAAACTAATTATGGAAACGTGCCGCATTATAACAATTATGACCGGTCCTTCTTAATAAAATAAGATTAAATTATATACATGAGGTATTATATAAAATTATCACAAATAGTTTGACTTTTATAGGTAAAAATGAAGGGCCGAGAGTGAGTGAAACAACCTATACATATAAATCACAATAATACCTATAAACAATATTTAGGCCAATATTTCTTATTGGAACATTTGTAGTCATATCACTCTGTATAGGCCTAAGAGCTTCCAGTTTTTCCTTGGATATATACGTCAAAGGCCTAAAGTTGATTAGTATTAAAGTTTAGTGGCAGTGAGTATGATAAATTTTAATGAGCTGCATACTTTGCCAAACATAAATAGAGAAATTAACTAAACATGAGTTTTTGTCGTTCCGTTAAAGCCTTTATTTATGTTTGGCAATGAAAAGCCATCAAGTTTAACAATAACAAAGATATCTTAGCTATAGGTACAATTAAAATAATTTTAAACCTTAATTTTAATATAAATGGCCAAAAAGACCTTTGTTTACATTTTGCCAGTTGCAGCTTATTTTAACGCCTACTGTGAATGTAAATGGACCAATGACCTAATATTTACATACAAATTGTACCTTTAACAGACCTTAGACGATAGATCTCCAAACACATACGTCATTAAATTTTTTATTTATTTAGTAAAAAAATTGGAAACTTCTTGCAGAAGGTTTTTCGTTATAATAAGTATGTTCGTCACTTAAATATCACGATATAATTAAAACTGTTGCTCTACAGAGCCTGACACACTATCAAAATCACTACAATTACATATTTTTTTAGACAGCATACTGTTATGTAGAAAAATTTTGTAAGTTACTTAATTTATTAAAATTGATTATTATAAAATAATTTCTGTAGAATATGTGCCTCGTACAACTAGACTCCAAATTTTACACCACTCTTCCAAGAATTTCTAAATTAACGTAGAACTGAATGTTAACAACAACCGCGAGAATGGAGGCAGCTTACGGCATGCTTCTTCCACAACGCTTCGGTTCTGACTGGCGATATGATGCCACCGGAAATGAATTATCTGTCCTGATGAGATGTTGCATGACGTCTCGAGTGTTAACTGTCGAATTATATCGATATCGTTGGGTTTCTAGATAGTTTTTTTGTGCGGCGCTGCTCCATGCTCACTTCACTTCACCTTCATCGACTCTCTAGACCTAGATGTTAAGGGCCGCCCAAATATCTTGACTCACTTTCTCACTTTATGAGGCATGCAACTGAAATGAGTTAATCAAATGTATAGAAGTATCCGAAACGGTAGCACACGCATTGAAAGTTCCTTTGTCTGCCACTTATCTCGTGGATAACAAACTGACGCGATGTAAGAACTCGGGTGTTTTTTAATGTGTTATTGTATAATACTAATAGTTTCCAGGATTTATTGTAGGGTTCAGCATGTATACGAACATTACTTACTGTAGTCTTCCGCTTTTCGTGGATAACCTAAATAAAGTTATTTCACAAAATAGCATTTTAATGTTTAATTCATATAATCCAAATGAGCTCCATAAAGGAAAAGACAATGGAACGAAAGTAGATTTAAGATAAAACCTAAAACCGATATGTTTAATGTATATGTATCCTCGTAATTGGATGCTGATGCACATTATTATTTCTAATAATAAAGCATACTTGGCTTCGGCATTTGTAAATCCAAACACATGTGCCATTTTTTATTCAGAAATATTGCTGGAATTCACTATTACCGAATTAATTAAAATATATATTGAAATGCGTCATTTTTGTTAATATTGTGAAAAATAGCCAGGGGCTTTATATATAATGGTATGTATCACTAATACTATTCGTGGTGAAACATAGCTGTGTATAAATATTGTTATATTTGCAGTATGTACTTAAAATTGCAATAATTGTGACAGCTATGAACATAAAAGAAATTGTAGGGTAAAAATTGCAAGATATGAAAATATCCCTGACATAAGAAATGTAGAAAAGTAGAAAGAATGTAAAATACATTCCCAAATTCCTCCAGAATTGTAAATTCACACAAAATCTGCACCATTCTAATTCCCTGAGCACAAGCGATAGTGGGCGCAGAGGGCATATCAATTTACCTGCTTCAAACAGGTTTACCAGCTACATACAAAGTCGGTAAAAAAAATGTGTGAAGCAGGTAAATCAGTATTCCCTCCGCATTCGATACCACTTGCGCTCCACAAAACAGAGTGGCACAGATTTGCGTTAATTAAGTTTTCTGGATTAATTGACAGTCGGTACAAGATCTCAACAGTTGCAAACCTTAAATAAAATACACCTCAAATAAAATGCAAAGACCTACTACCATAACCAACATTCATAAAACAAATCACTGAGGTACTCTCACCTTACGACAGAAATGGCACGTATGTTGACAATGTTATGCAGAGGTTGCATTGCTGCAAAGTAATTAATCATTTCTCAGTTTACAAATAAACTTTGTGCACATTAATTTTTCATTTTAGGTGTTTTGTAAATGAATTTTTTTGTTTGCACATAATGGTAAACACGTAGGTCTATTAGTAACTCAAACGCAAAAAATAATGGACATACTTTATGTCAGTTCCTTGCGCAGGCAGCAACCAATTATAAAATGTTGATGTGTCACCAGCGGATAAAAGCACACACAGGAAGGACTAAGCTGTGTTGGTGCACGTTTTTGGCTGTGCACAGCGCCGATCATGATTTAACTTATTTTGCAGTGTGCCGTACGTCAACGTACAGTATATATTTGGGATAATGTGTTAAGGGGTAGTAATCACCGTAGATTATAAGAAGTATTTTTTTCTTATGTTCAATAGGGAAACATCGCAGTGTTTTGACCAAGAGGTGAGAATAAACACGTGTAGACGAGCGCTCTCGTGCACGAAGTGACTGTCAATATTCAACACATCGTTTATTTGTAAAAAAAGTCACTGAAAACAACACACAGCATGTGGTCGTAACCAAACACGTTACTTTCCAGAATGATAATGATTAAAAGTGAACCGAAACATATTGTTTAAAGAAATTATGTTAGATAAAAATCCAGTGTAAATTGATTATGTTTCATGTAAAAAGTATTAGTGGTTTTGCTCATTCATATTGTATAATTTCTCTTTTTCTCCAGAATGAAGACAAATTAAAACTTACTGTGGATATTGAGAAGATTGAAAAAGTTGGTTCATTTGTGTGTTCCAAAATGAAGACAATCAATGACGTACCGTGGAAAGTGTTTGTGGAGCGTTTATCCCAACACGGTATTCGCATTTATCCATGTGTATATGGTGATAATAAAGAACAGAAAATTGAAGCTGAATGTACGATAAAGATTTTCAATATATTACCCGATAAGACGTTCGTGATAAAATACGCACAAGTTTTCAAAGCAAAAAGGGCTTGCGAGTTTAAGGAAACAATATCAATCGCGCAACTTGAGAGAGGGTTTCTGAAAGATAACAAAGTAAGTATCGAAGTGTACATAGCTTGTGAGCAAATGAAAAACAATTATCAGTCAAATCAGTCAATAAAATCGAAGATGGAACACGATCCAAAAAGTTTTAGTTTGTGTTGTAAATATTTACCAGAACGAGCCAAACAGTTTTTAGATAATGGCATAGGAAGTGACTGTGAATTAATAATAGGAAGCAATGAAAAGCGCAAAAAGGTATCTAAAGGTATTCTTGCATTAGCAAGCGAATATTTTGAGAAAACGTTTTTCGGATTAATGTCGGGAGGTGATGTTATCCGTATTCCTGAAGAAGAATATGTATTTGACATCATTTTGTTCCACATTTATGGGGTGAATTGGCAGTTTGAATCAAAACATCAAGCTTGTGAGGTTTACTACGCTGCTGATTTTTATATGTTGCCGGAATTGCAGATAACTTGTGTTGAACATATCCGGCCTGAGGATGTTACAGAAATATTTGTAGCGCTCGAGTTTGCTATACGCGAAAACTTGGAAAGACTAAAAGAACACGCACTGATGATAATTCGACATAACGCACAGCAGGCATTTGAACAGGATCAGTTTCTAAGTATCAGTCGCCCCAGTCTAAAAGCTGTGCTTCAGGAAAACAACTTGAAAGTTCACTCAGAGCTGGATGTATTTGAGGCAGTATTGAAATGGGGTCAATTTCAATGTTCGGAGAAAGGCTTGGATCTATGCGGTAAAAATTTACGTTTTGTAGTAGGTGACTGCATTTCTAATATACGCTTTCTGTCCATGACAGCAGAGGAATTTTCTGGAAGTCCATACACGAGTGGTTTACTTACCGATGAAGATAAGACTGTTATACAATCGCGTTTAAACTCTAATGATTATGAACCAATGATCGGACATCTATGTTGCCTAACGAAAAAGAGAAAATTATATCAACGAAAATAATTTTGAAAATACTAATTTTATTATAAACTTTCGAGAAAAATAAAAGATTAATTTTTTTATGGCGCGTACAATTTTTTTCTTTTTTAATATTATTTAGTTTGAGTAAGGTTTTTACCTCGTTGGTGTTACGTTATATATATATATATATATATATATATATATATATATATATATATATAAACATACATAATCAACAAACATTAACGTGTGAGTGTATATATATATATATATATATATACACACACACACACACTCACACGTTAATGTTTGTTGATTATGTATGTTTATTACCTGTTTAGGCTTTGTATATGGTTATTTTGATAATTATATGGAGGGCATCATTTCAGAAGAGCGTATCAAAGAGAGTGGATGATATTTTCTTACCTTGTCTACATAACAAGATACTTTCTTTTGCTTCTTTCTCAGGTCTCTTGTAATCCTCCAACAAGTTTTTTTTTTTTTTGTTAAGAATAAATAGGTACCATTACATTAATTTATTATTATTACTTTACAATTGATACGCTTTTCTCACCTAATCTGCTAACACTATTAACGTATATATTAAATTAAAATATTTCGTATTTCACTGTGGGCGTATCTGTAATTAAAATTATTGTACACTAAATGACACAAACTGATGGCTAAACATACTTTAATGGCTAGAAGTACAATATAATGCAAACAAAAATGTTATTATTCAGCAAATACTTTGTCAAATGTCCATGCTCGTGAGTACAATATAATTTTTTAAGAAAGTTATAACGAACATGTGATATTATTACGAAGTAAAATTTTTAAATATACAGCAAATGTTTTGTCAAATGTCCGTGCTCACAGTTAGAATGTAATTTAAAAAACAAGTTACAGTGAACCCGTGACATTATAATGAAGTCAAACAAGTTGCAAAGCATTAAGGAAATAATAATTTGTAAAATGTTTTCACAATAATGTACATAATGCCCATACATTTTCATTTAAATACTTTTTCCAATTTTGTCACATTTCTGGTAGTAATTAACTCTAGTTCATCATCTTCTTCAGCAGTAGTTCGTAGAAAAGTATATGTGAGTGAAGAGCAGACCTCATGATATGCCACTAATATGACTTTGCTTTTACACAATTACTGCAGATAACGGCATTTGAGTTGACTTATTAGGAGCCTTCACCTATACCTACTTCTGTTAGAGAAATTCCTGGTATGTTACTTTTCGGTGACTCCTCCTACTTATATCCAAGACTCTATAATATTATCAACACTAATTTTTAACGAACAGACATGGGTATCCTTCTTGAACATGAGGTAACGTATTGATTTCCAGCGGAATGTACTTCTGTCTTATGCTACTTGTAAATTGGCCATTGTTTTACCTTTCAGACCCATGAAACGAAACGAAAATCATTAAGTTAATCGATTTACAATAAATACACTACCATTTATTTATGTCGACTTGATTACATTACACTAATAGTAAGGCGAATCCATTTTAACTAACTCAGAGGCATGAAGTCACACTTCGTGTGTAACATGATTCAAGAAATTTCATAAGTATTGACATATCCTGAACTGTACATAAAAACATTCCACCAACGACAAAATTTCTGCTCTGCCCGGGGTGGTAATCATAGTATAAAGCTAATATTTTAGAGCTGGGCGGCAAATTTTGAATGGAATTTTTTTCGTGCGAGTTACAATTTCATTGGCTTTTCACTTGCCGTCACTTCTAGCCCAGAAAAAAAACTATACCCCTGTTTTTTGCAACTTCATACAATTTGTAATTGTAAACAGAAAACGTCTTATTAAATACACGCTTTCTGTGCTTTAGTGGACAGGATAGTACTCGTGTAAATCAAAATTTAATTGAATAATTATTGCATTATTCAAAGCTTTTGGTTTATCTGCGTTATTCTCTGAATTTTCCGCATTCTTCCTGTTAATATGGTGCTCGAAATCACCGTTTTGGAACACGATTTATAAGGATGCGTTTTCTAACCTTCCGTGTGGCCAGTTGTTTCCATGTCTTCCTGTGCTAAATTTCTGTGTTCTCTATAACATTACTTATACACTCTTCGGGCCTGTTCTTTTTGTTCCTGTAATATCTTGCTGCCTCGCCAACAATTTTAGGAACTACTCGTTGTGTCACTTGATCAGCTGAGTGAATGGCCTCGTGAGATATATCCTCTTCTTATTTTTTAAATAACACAGCATCCCGCAAAAACTACATAACTACACAAACTCCAAGGTTATTTATTCTTCGCAAATGATTATATTATTTTTAGTTAGTTAAGATTTATGAGCATCCACATTGACCATGCCTGCCTAGGTTATTAAACATTATGTTTAGTAAAATAATCGAATATTTGCTATAAAATATTGGTCTGAGGTGTGAAGTGGTTAGTATGTTTAACCTCACCTTCCGCCCTTGCTTTTTCTTCCCATAGCTTACTGGTTATGTAACAGAGACACAAAAGACACAATGACCGCTGGTTGGTTTGTAAGATTGGTCAATATCAGGAGCCATAGAATCCAAAATTTCCTTAAGCTTTGCAGGCAAACTTGGGTTGGACTTGGTCCTAAATAGAAATAATGGCTACATTATCAAAATGTACACAATATTAGGTACTACACTAATGTTATAGTAGTACATAATGTGGTTTATCGAGTAAGAAATTCTGTTTACTTTTCATTACAGTACACTAATGCCCTCGACATCATTGTATGCATTTGTAGTTTTGTATCTTAGTTATTTACTGGTTTCTGCGCACAAGTTTTAATTTATTGTAAGTGACAAATTAAGATAATCATGTTCACCAAATGTAATTTAATTTTTTTGACCTTAATTAGATATTATTGAGAATTTTAATTGTGTATAGGACATTGGATAACCTTAAGCAACTTCAAATTAAATTTCGTAATCTATTACTTTTGTATTTGTAAGTATTGTTTATCTACATGATCACTTTTATATATATATATATATATATATATATATATATATATAAATATATATATATATATATATATATATATAAAAGTGATCATGTTATATATATATATATATATATATATATATATATATATATATATATGTGTGTGTGTGTGTGTGTGTGTGTGTGTGTGTGTGTGTGTGTGTGTGTGTGTGTGTGTGTGTGTGTGTGTGTGTGTGTGTGTGTGTAATGTTTGTTTGCTGATTTATGTAGTTATATATAGATTTTTTCTTTGTTTCCAAAAAAAATCTATTGCTTTTGTAGTATTTCCGCAATGTGCATGTTTCTGCTAGTTTTAGGGAGTCGCTGACATTTAAGTTGTATTTGTTATGATATGCACAAAAATGACATGTATATGTTTCTCCTGGTTTTAGGGAGTCTGGCGTTTAAGTTGTTACTACAGACACAAAAATTACACTATTGTAACAGTTGCAAACACAAGAGATAAATATAATTTCTTAATTGGTTTACAATAAAAATATTTACAAAAACGTCAAAACGTACCATCATTTACTATATGACAGCCCTCAGTGCTAAAAATAAACAATTAGTCATATCCTTTTACATAAGCCAAATTAGTTAAATATTTAAATAACAAAAAAAATGGTCCAACACTGTACGTCAGTGAGAGTGCATCAATTGCACGAGTCTCTCATAAACTCCTCCCACATCTGCCCTATCGTATTGTCGAATCACAGACACCGCAGCACTGGTATTGGAATATTCCCAGCCATCCCAGAGCCTGGGGATCCCCTATCAGCCACCTGGGGACGCGACGAGTTGCGGAACAGTCGCCGCACCCGAGCTGTCATAGTCCCACCGCACTCGCAGAAGACCCTCTCCATCGCTGGTCGCAAGAGGTCTGCCCGCCCCTTGGTGTGCAACAGTCTAAGATACAAAAAGCTACCTAGAGCAAAGATAAGTTATTCGATGGAATTGTGTACGAGACTGACTTTGGGATATTTTGAAATCTTATTTTAGTGTAATTAGTACTTTAAGTAATCACAATTTAGGAAAATTCCGATCAGAGTAACTTCCGAAGAGTATATATTTGGTTCAAATGTTTGTACAACACTGCCATGAATGTGTGAAAAATTTCGTACTGCTATGCCACTTTGTTAACCAGGCTAATAGTAAGTTCTATATTTTTCTATAGGAAGGAAATTTTTACATATTTAAAAAAAAAAAAAAAAAAAAAAAAAAAAAGTAGAAATAAATTGAGAATTTAGACCCCATTGTCATTCCTTTAGAAATAGAGCTAGAACTATACACTGGTTCTCAGTTAAGTCTTAATTTCGCATTCGAAACAAGAACCAATGCAAGATAATGTATTAACATGTGCGCCCATCACCCCTAATACCTTGTTCATTGGATAAGTTCCATTATTGTCTTCTATACATAAAAGGAATATAAAAAAAAATTATCCGTGACATGCTCAGAGCTCTCAGTAATCTTCATGTCAGCGTATTTAAATGCAGAGGTGATTTGGAAAACTAGTCGATATGCTGACTTATCCTTCATGTATTCCCTTTATAACATCCCATATAATTATCCCAGTCTTCTTTTGTAATGACGTATCGACACTATACTGACTCACAGCTCAGAATTAGTTGACTCTTGATGGCAGTATAATAAGAATATTGATATAATACAAGCGTACGAGCAAAAAAGCTTACATCACTCAGTTGTATCGATATTATTTCTTTGACACCATTGTATTATTTATTCGGTTTTGAAAACAAATCATCGTGTGGATAAACCTTAGTGAATAGTGTAATTTTTGTGTCCATGAGAGTGTGAACTTAGATTTACAATCAAAACTATGTAATGCCTTGCTAAAAAAAAAAAAAAAAAAAAAAAAAAATTACACATATTTAACATTTATTTTATTATCAAAATACAACAATGTACTTTAATACAAAATAAAAATTGTTTGTGTGTCTTCTGCGACAGCATTTCGATAAGTTAATGTTTCATTTCCCTGAATGCACACACTGCTCTATTTCCTCCCTCATACCCCACGTAGTCTCTTTGAGCAATTTTTTTTTAATTTTAGGTATGGTTAATGGCTGTATAACTCTAACACATTACAATGGTACCAATATTAATCTACATCCAGAGAAATATTTCATACCATACTGAAATTGTATTTGTGATATGTTTCATTCATGCCACTTGCGAAAGGTAATCGCAGAATCATCCTGCCAACAAAACATTTAGCGCAAAGCTTTTTTTATAAGCTTGACATTGCCTGAGGTCACGATGCTTGGTTCGTATTGATTGTAAACATGTATGCATGCAAATAATTATATTTAATATACATTTTTCTTGGAAGATAATTTTCACTTTGTTACAAAGTCTGTAAATTGGGATATAAAAATCATTGTGGGTTTATATCAATTTAAGGTTATACGACAATCATATATGAAGCCTAACTTTCAATGAAAGAAAAATTAATTATAATATCAACGAGATGTGCCCTACGGCATTTGGTAACATGAACGTAACAATATTTCACCACTGCAGTGACTTCATCGCATCACATGCCGGCAGCAAAGAGCGTGCAAACATCTCAAAGTCTATAATTTAGAGAAATAATTATTCACCTTGTAATAGTTCCGACAAGAAATGCAATACAAAAAGAAACCAAAACATGACCGCTAACATGGACATAAGTAATCGTTGGAGACGTCACGCAGTTCGCTCAAACCCACCGAATAGCATCTATACCCTTAAAAATTTACGTTCACATGACAAAAAATCATACAAGAAATATTGAGATATGGAACGATGATTAACAAACAAAAAAAATATAATAAAATAAAATAAAAAATGTTGTGCAAATGACAACTGATGTACATCGATGGTTGCATAATACATTATAAGTTTTTTTCCATGTTTACAAAAAACCAAATTTGCTGTTGATTTTTGATTGAGATTCGTTATCGGTATAATACTTTACATGGTTTATAACGGATTTAAGCTTCAATGGATTGTAACCCGAAACACTTACTAGAGAAAACCGTCATGTTTTTTTTCTCTCCTGTCCCCCTTCCGCAAACGAATTTTTATTTTTTTTGTTATTCCTAATCTATAGGGCCTACTTGTGTTAGTTCGCACGTACAATATTTCTACAACATCATTGATGCTCTAGAAGTGTATACCGAAGTCACATACAAATTAGGCAAGAATAGGTTTCGACGAAATCAGTAACGCCGGAACTAGGCCCACCCTCCCTGCAGTGTGGCCGTTGGGACCAATAGGGGCATGACCTTTTTAAAAATAATTTTGCGAATTTAACGTGAGCACTAGGATTTAGATAAGTCTGGGACATGGGTATCGGGCTTCGGAGTCGGAGCCGGGGGAGTCACTATGTTGTTACATCATCCGACCGTCATCTTATACCCATATGACTTTGACCTTTGACTCTTTACCTTGACCCCAATGACCTCTGATCCCATAAACTTAAAAAAATTTCAAGAAATTATTTAAAAATTATTTTTAAAATGTTTTTTTTTTTTATTAAAACTTGTTTAACATTATTACTAAAATTAATTATCAAAATTCTTTATAAATTTATTAAAAAGTCATGATCTGACTGCTAACATCATGCTCTGTCATTATGGTCCTCCCCCCCAATCCACCATCTTTGACCCACACGACCTTTGACTTTGATCTTGACCTTTGACCTCAAAATAAAATTTTTTTAAAAAAAGTGACGAAAATTCCAAAATACACCAAAAAATTTATTAGCAGAAATTTATTAAGGAATGTATTTAAATGAATTATAAAGAACTATTTAAAATTATTACAAAATCATAAAAAATTTATTTAAAAATTCCTGTCCCATAGTGGCCATTTTCCGTAACATTTCCCTTTTCCTATAAAAATTTAAGTTTTTTCCCTTAAAATTGCCCTTTTTTCCCTAAAAATTCAAGTAATTCCTAAACAATTCTAAAAACATATATAATAAAACATTTAAAAAAAAACGTTTCCGGAGGTCCTCCCAGAACCACTAATTACTCATTGTCGTTCGACTCCCAGCAGAATATTAACTTCCTCACCCCCACTACCCGCATTAATACTCATTCTATCATATGCCATCATATTTGTTTTCTGGAAAACATTTGTTTGTGTGTTACTGGATGTGGCCATATTTGTATTCTCATTTTCTTCATTTGTTTATCTTACTATCTCTCTCACCTTCATTCGACTGCCATATTGGTTTTTTCGTTCGTCATTTGTTTACATATGTTACTGGAGGCTGCCATGTTGGGAGGCAGCCATGTTGCTAGGTACAGTCCTCCATGTTGGTTTTTTTAGTGTCATTTGTTTTAGAGTTTGTGTCTCACCTTCGTTCGATTGCCATATTTGATTTCATATGTTTACATCACCTATGTATGACCAGGTGACAGCCATATTTGTTTATTGTGTAAAGTATAGGTTTGTGCTTATTACCACCACCAATGTATTTCATTGCCTAATTAGAGTTTAGTCGACAAGCCACCACCACCTTCATTCCGTCAATTACTCACATTAGTTCGACTACATCCATGTTAGATATTATTTTTTCAACACATAGGTATAATCGATTATGCTGCCTGCAATTGGCCTGTACCAAATGGTGACATTGACGATTCCTGCAAAGTACTTAAATTTGCCATATTTATTTTTTATTCTTATATTCAAAGATTTTTGGAATTCAGCACCTTCTCGAACCTTGAAGCTGACGTTGACCAATCGAATCATTGCATGTAGCCCGCCTCCTTAAGTTCTTCGACAATTGAAACTATCTCGTTGGTGTGGGGTCAATTTCCAACACTTTGCGAAACAAGCAGTAGCTGCAGCCTATCGACCAGCTCTTTCGGGTCGTCCCAGAATATGTAGTCGATGTTCTTACCGCCGTCTATCTTCTTAGAACTTCTTCACTTTTCAGTGCTAGGCCACTAATTAGGTCTGCTGTTTTGTCGATTTTTTTGTGATCTTCGTCCTTATAAACACCATTCTCGGGATTGTTATTTTGGTAAAGCACATGTGCGAGTTCAAACAAAATCTTGTATTACAGCAGGTTTGATTCTGTAAACTCCCTGGGCTCCTTACAAAATAGAAGTTTGTTTAGCCCGGGGGTTCCATGTACCGTCTAATTGCCAACTCGGTTGCACCCACCTGGTAGAAACTCTATTTCATTATTAGAACCAAGGAACAATTTATCATTATGGCTGTATACACCATATGTCATGTCATTATTATGAGATGTATACGATCGTAGGTACCATCGACCCAAAGCACTATATTTCAGGGCTCTCTTTCATACTTTCTTCTTGTGTGGCAAATCCACATCCGATCCATCGTCCTGATCTAACTGTACTTCATTATGCTTTGTTTTCTTCAAAGGCTTAGCTTTATTGTCGATTTCGGATTTTATAGCTAGGGGTGCTCCATTGCTCTCCCTGAGAGCATCGAAACGAGTAATGGGCTTAAAAATTTCTTACTCTATAATATCGTCGCATGAAATTTTGGCTCTTTTGGTTGGCAAATACTTTGAGCGGACAGACTGGCAATGTCCAACATCATACAGAATAAAAATTATCACTGTCGCTCTCTTTTATAGGTTTGGTCGTGAGTCTCCACCAAAATATTTTCGATCTTGCTCAGACATTCGCTGTAATTTTGGATATCTGTTTTCGTGGAGAGGTGGGAAGTCGAGTTATCGAATGTACTTGCCATATATCCTGCCAGGTTTTTCAGATATTCTTCATTTTGCGCAGATGCTACATTCATTCTATCGATAATTCTCCTTTGAACACTCATCACATGCTCGTCCATTGCCACCATATCGAGGACGATCTCTGTTTTCATACACTCAATCTTCGTCCAGAGCACAAGCAGGTAGTTTCGAAAGAATGTGTTTTGTTCTACCAATATGCTGCGCAGTTCCGATATGATGGCATAACCAGTTTCGAGGATGAAATATTTAGTAGCAGCATCCCCAGATTGTTCGGGTTCGCCAAAGTTTCAAATTATTCTTTTAGCAGCATCACAAGTTCCGTCGTTTCCTGGTACAGGGCAACATCCATCATTGTCTTTTTTGAGATGCCGTTTGAGGCTACTCTGCCCAAATTTCGATATTCTGTAACTCATTCTCGATGGCCGGCGATGAACTTATATAGGGGCCAGTCCTTTACGATCGTCGAAAATCATTATTTCTCTTTCCAGCACAATCCACGCATATCTTTTTAATCTGATAGCGCCGTGTCCATATTTACGTCAACATGCCACAAATTCGCATCGTCCATGCGAAACAGCACCAACATGTTTGAGTTGTCGCGAAGTATTTGTTTGATTATGCACGAATGAGTCTGGTCGAGGTACACAACTTCAAGGTTTGTGTGCAGTCCCTTGCTGAATTATGCTTGCATACAAATTCGTTTCTCGCAGGTGATATCATCAAACACAAATATTGGGTTTCGCAATACTTCATTCGGAGGAACAACGCCTTCATCTTCGCTACAGGGAAACAACCCATGCCTTCCACGGTCTGCTGTACTCGTGCCAATCGCCAGTATTTCGGTTGCTGAAGTGATTTTGAATATAGGTACACATTTTCGAAACAAAGTCCATTCTCTTCTTCCAGCAGGCTCAGTAAGACCCATCACTTGCCGCGATTTGATGGTCCCGCGATGATGCACCTCACTTTATTTGGAAATAGGCTTCCATACCACGATTCGTGGGAGATATCTTTATCCTCAGCATGAATGATTGTGGGTAGAGTAGCTTCTTGCTTGATAATACATATATTACCAATGCAATCTTCTGGTGGTGGTAGCGGTAGTGGTGGCGACGGCAGCAGTTGTGTTGGAAATGGAGAACCAATGCTGCAAATTTTATAAAGTCTCTTTAAAGCATCACGCCGAGAAAACAGCTATTGGAAGGATTCGCACTGAAATGTCATATTAAAATATGCGATACGTCTGTAATGTTCCAAGTCTAGAATGATACTGAAACGAAAATGTAAAAAAGGGTCGTATTTATACTTTTCTCGCTCAGTACACCACCATGTCTCGAAGAGGTAAGACCGTAGCTGGAAGCGGGGTCGTCGGTACACTGATCAATAATCTACCAATCCAGCTGCACATTCCCGGATCTAGGTTCTGTGGGCCAAGAACCAAGCTAGCTAAAAGCCTGTTACGCAACAAGATGAGCATAAACGCTCTGGACAAGGCATGTAAGCAGCATGACATCGCCTATTCCCAGCACAAGGATCTGCAAGCCAGACACCAGGCAGACATGATACTTGCACAGAAGGCGAACGAAATAAGAAAATAATCAGATGCTGGGCTCGGAGATAAAAAAGCAGCATGGGGTGTTTCCAACTTGATGGACACCAAAGTGAATATGGGCATGGGTGATAAGAGCAAGAGAGAAGCACAAGTGAAAAGAAAAGCAGTTACAAAAGAAAGAAAAGCCTGCAAGGCTAAGAAAATATCTACCGGCGGATATTTTCCATTGCTTTTCCCTGCACTCGGGCTCTCGGAGGCCAAATCGCAGCCACAAGTGGTATTGTCCAAGCTGTCAACACAGCATCGAACAAATGAAAGCAGTTGTCCAAGGCACAAAGACACAATGCAGACATGGAAGCTATCGCCATGGATACGACAGCAGGTCTCCAAGGAGTTAACATACACTAGCGAGATTCTTCTCTGCAGTCTTGGCTACAAGGTCGATCGCCATTGAAGATTTCCTTAACTATGAAGAGCTGGCCGTTTTCAAAAACATCGTAACGAAGGTGGAACTTCAAGTGTTCCAGCCATTCGTAATCGGTCCATACACACTACCATCGGAAGTTCGGGTAGCGGTCAAACACCAAAATATCTGCACTCTTCCTTGTCAGTCTTCCCTGCTAATCAGGGGGACTCTGACGAAAGAAGATGGGTCCAACCCGGCATAGACAAAAATAACGAGCAATGGAATTCTTCACCTGATCGAACGCATCGCCTAATTGGAAATATTCCTGCCAAAACTTATACATTCTGCCTGATACTTCACGACCGGCTTGTATCTTACAATCGCCGATACAAAACCCCATCAAAATACTGTCATGAGCACAGCTGACTTTTCGCACACTATAACTGTTTAGTCGTCTTCGAGCATCGCCAGCTTTAAGGTTCGAGAAGGTTCTGAAACGATGTGAAAGACTGCTGTACTTCAAGTGGTGGTGTTTCCCTGCCCGCTTCAATTCTTGGTCAACGAGGCGAACATCGAGCGGTGAACATAGAAGAAGATTAATAAACCTGTATAATTTATTATGTATAACAATAAATTTTACATAAAAATAGATGCTGTGCTTGTTTCAAAAATCCTCCTCGCTTTATATAAAAGAATTTAAAAAATATAACAGTTTAAGTACTTTGCAGGAATCTGTCAGTATCGCCATTTGGTACAGGCCAATAGCAGGTAGCATAATCGATACTACCTATTTATTGAAAAAATAATAATATAACATGGAGGGAGTCGAACTAAAGTGAGTAATTGATGGAACGAAGATGGCGTAGGCTGTCGACTAAACACTAATTAGCCAATAAAATCTTTGGTGGGGGTTATCAGCGCAACCTATACTTTAAACACACAAACAAATATGGCTGCCAACTGGTCATACAAAGATGATGTAAACATATGAAATCTAATATAATAATTTAACAAAGGTGAGAGACAAATTCTAAAACAAATGACACTAACAAAAAAACATGGAGGACTGCACCTAGTAAGGGTAAATAGATAGTTGGGCTTAACGTCTCGTCGACAGCGTGGTCATTAGAGACGGTGTAAGTTACACAGGAAATATGAATTTGGGAAGGAATTGGCCATGGCCTTTGTTAGGGACCCATCCCAGCATTCGCCTAGAATGATTTTGGTAAACCATGTAAAACCGAAATAAGGAAGGCCTGAGACGCCCTTTACCCTGCAAGGATGTCAGGAGTTACAAACACCACCTCACTCTCAATACAAAGTCACAAACCCTACACGCCCCAATGGGGCAGAAAGCAATATTGTCTTAAGAAAATTCTCGTATCGCAGCCCAATACTTTATCCTTAAAGCTAGACATTAATTTTAGAACATTCGTAATTTCAGCAGAGTAATTTTTCATCACAGAAGCTAATGGATATTTCATAAATATTGTTCGCCTACACAAGGGTTCTGCGGTAAATAGTATTTAATAAGAAAACTTGATAAAACTACAGCTGTACACATGCTCATAATTGCTTTGAACACTTTTCCATAAAATGCTTTTAATATGTTGGTGGACTTTAGATAATATGATACAGTTAATTAAATTCATATAGTGTTTTATCTCTTCCTAGATCTCCGTTACTGTGCAACACTATGAATAATAAAATAGTACAAATGCATGGTAAAAAATTAGAGTCATTACCGGAGCAGGACACGAGCAGATCACACTTTCCAGTTCTTATGTTTCAAACAAATACTTCTATATATACGTCCTATACCTTGGGACCACTACAAACATTACGTCGTGTCATACCTCGACAGCGGCACACTCTTAACATGCTGAATGAAGACACAGCCAAGTAGGAATGGACTCCAGCTCTCGATAACGACCCCACTGCAATCAGGAAATCACTGCAAGCCGTCATCAGATTGAACAACTGATCACCTCGCTGCTCGTCTCGTTGCACACGGACACACACAAAATGCAGGATTTCCAAGATGAAAACTCTCATCGTAAAACTTTAGCCATCACGCACCGTGATTGCATTTTACATGCTCACTTGCACTGCAAATTTCGGTGATGCAAATCATATTCTATATGTCCAAGAATTTCTTAACAGGCGTTTTCACGCACGAACACTCTTGGTGAAAAAGTTTATTACAAAACCTGCAGGTTTCTAAGTGTATGTGTAACATAGTTGTAGCAGACGACAATTTGATTATGCCAGGTTAACAAGTTATTGTGCAGTTCACACAGGGTTCCCGGCCAGAGCATGTAATAAACATTATTTTATAGGCACAGGTGGACAAGCCTTTCCAATGCGTGAAAAAGCATTTAACGTGAGGCGTCGCTCTCTTTACGAAACATTTAAAATACGGTTCTGCTATTAACAATCTTCCACACACGTCAGGTCATCCATTTTACGACTGGTAGACGTGGAGACTAACTCGCTTGGCAACAACACACATACTAGACCGGCTGCGACAGCCGACACACGTCTTGCTCACTTGGCAGCACAGACTTTTTTTTTAAGGAATTTGGGTCGCCTACAGCAAATATGCCCTCGGCCAAAATCAACAACTGAAAACGAACAACATATCAGACAATCAATCGATCAATTAATGAAAACACTGTATAGAAAATACGAAACCATGAAAACTCGCGAGCATTGTAGACAGCACAAACACAAAATTATGTCGCATCCCCCGAGGTCCAAAAAACCTTAACCGTCTCTGACAGCGGCTACAGAAGAACTGCTGGGTCGGTATAGCAATCACAGCTCAGACTCGACTCTCCATAGAAACACAACACAACAGCAACGCAGTGTGCGCCCAGCCTATGACGACACGCCTGGTTGTGGCGCTCTACGGTGGAGACTCTATCCACTACAGTACATGACACGGAAAATATAAACTGATATTTTTAATTACAAACTATAGCTATCACTGATAATTATATAAAGTAGCAAAATTAAATTTCAAATTAATACCACAGATATCAATAAGGAATAATACTTGACTGGCCAGCAAAATACAACACACTAAAAATATGAAAATTACAACAAGATGGCATTGGTACCAACTTATGAACAAAGTTACTAAAAAAGGATTTAAATGCCCTAGTGACGAATCAGGTTCGTCACAATCACCCATCCTTGAATAAACTGGGGGTTCAGGGCCATAAACACCATAAGACACATCATTCTTAAAAACACCAAAAGACTCAGAGCACATCCCGACTCTCAACTCATTACACTCTACCATTAGTTGTCAATACTAGAATGTCAATAAAAGAACAACATGTTCAGTCAAAAACAATTCCCCTTAAAATTACAGAAATCACGTCAAGATATAGCAATAAGAAAAGGCAAAAAGTATCACAAAAACTTTAAATAAGCATCTCAACACACAGCACGAAATGAAACACACCCCAGTAAAACTAACAGGCTGTTCTCACTTCATTACACAACACCTCAGAGGTCTTACGACTCACCTCCTTGACCATTCTTATTTTTGCAATTATTGGCCAGATGCCCCTTCATACCACAACGAAAAAAAAATCTTATTTTCTTTGTTATTTTTACAAATTGCCGCAATATGGCCTTCCTGTTTACATCCGTAGCACTTACGTATCATATTACAAGATCTTACATCTTTATTATTTTCCCCATCAATACTCTTATTATTTCCCTTAAGGGTACCATTTTCCCGTTCACGTAAGTGCGAAACATGCATTCTGTTATCATCTATGGCCCAAGAACGAAATTCCTCTAAAGTAATCGGGAAATTTTTACCCACACTATGGGCTCGCACAGTGGGAGACAAATTTTCAATCAACAACTCAACTAACTTTTTATCCTCTAAAAAGATGTTAAGAGCCCAGGCGTGTCCGCTAATGGACTGGTGGAATTGCACAATGCTTTCGCCAATTTTTTGGAAACGAAAAACATACCTTTTGCACATATCCTCCCTCACGCTCTTGGGGCAAACACATTCCTATAATCTTTCCTTAACTGGGCGCCACTCTTCCATTTTTTCTATGCCTTGAGCAATAATCACTGTTATGACTCCCGTACTTTTATTTCACGATTGACTGTAACGTGCAAGTTTCATTTGAAAAAAGGATCAACTTGTGCAGCCTATCCACTTGCAAACAAAACTTCAAAATATTTCAACCATACTAAAGCAAGAGACAGCGATTTGTCGCGCAACATCACCAGTGGGGAAATATTCACTTTGCGCCATTTGACTGGTGTCAGTTTGATAACTGCTAACCCCAGCCCGAACTACTACTGCCATTTTTTTGCAGAAATCGCCCATATTCTCATTGTCCTCTACAGCAATTTTGGCCACTTTAAGATTTAATAGCAGGGTGGGTTTGTCTTCTTTATAGATCCAAGAAGTCATTATTACTGCATATGTCAATACCACAATTAACTGCATTGGACCACGATGCGATGAGACCAGCAGACAGGCGCAGCTTTGAGACATCCTCTACCCTGCAGGGGTGTCAGGAGTTTCAAATACTACCTCACTCTCAATTAAAGTCACAACCCCTACAGGCCCCCACAGGACAGAAAGCAATCTCGTCTTTAAAAAAATCTCGCGTCGCAGCCCAATACTCTATCCTTGATGCTAGACATTAATTTTAGAACATTCGTAATTTCAGCAGAGTAATTTTTCACCACATAAGATAATGGGTATTTCATAAATAATGTTTGCCTACAGAAGGGTACTACGGTAAATAGTATTTAATAAGAAAACTTGACAAAACCACAGTTATACACATGCACATTATTGCTTTGAACACTTTTCCATAAAATACTTTTAAAATATTGGTGCACTTTAGACATTATGATACAGTTAATTAAATTCATATAGTGCTATATCTCATAACATTCCAAATCAGTTCCTAGCCCAATATCTCCATTACTATGCAACACTATGAATATTAAAATAGTACAAATGCATGGTACAAAATTAGAGTCGTTACCGGAATGGGGCACGAGCAGATTGCACTTTCCAGTTCTTTAAGTTTCAACCAAATATTTCAACGTATACGTCCCCGACCTCGGGACCACTACGAACATTATGTCGTGTCATACCTCGGCAGCGACACACTCTTAGCATGATCAATGATGACACAGCCATGCAGGAACTGACTCCAGCTCTCGATGCCGACACCGCCAGAATCAGGAAATCACTACAAGCCGCATCGCCGTCGTCAGACGGAATAGCTGATCACCTCACTGCTCGCCTCGTTGCGCATGGACACATATAAAATGCAGGCTTTCCAAGATGAAAACACGTGTTGTAAAACTTTAGCCATCATGCACCATGATTGTATATTACATGCACACTTGAATAGTACACTGCAAATCATATTCCATGTGTCCAGGAATTTCTTAACAGGCATTTTCACGCACGAACACTCTTAGTGAAAAACATTTATTACAAAATGTGCATGTTTCTACGTGTCCATGTGACATAATATGTAGTAGACGAAAATTTGATTACGCCAGGTTTACATGTTATTACACATCACACAGTGCTCCCGGCCAGAGCATGTAATGAAAATTATTTAATAGGCACAGGTGGACAAGCCTTTCCAATACGTGGAAGAGCATTTAATGTGAGACGTCACTGTCTTTACAAAACATTTAAAATATGGTTCTGCCACGAAAATCTTCTGCACAAGCTGGGTCTTCCATTTTACGGCTGGCGGACGTGGAGACTACCTCGCCCTGCAGCAACACACATACCGGACCGGCTGCGACAGCCGAAACACGTCCTGCTCACTTGGCAGCTCAGACTCGACTCTCCACAGAAACACAGCACAACAGCAGCGCAGTGCGCCTAGCCTATGATGACACACCTGCTCATGGCGCACTACGGTGGCGACTCTATGTACTACAGTACATGACATAGGAAATATAAACTGATATTTTTTAATTCAAACCATAGCTATCACAGGTAATTATTTTTAGTAGAAAAATTAAATTTCAAATTAATACCACTAACATTAATAAATAATAATACTTGGCCGATCAGTAATGTACAACTAACTAAAAATATTAAATTGATAATATTGCATTCGTACCAACTTATGAACAAAGTTACGGATCAGGTTCGTCACATGCCGGAGCGAGAATCTAACATGGGTCATCCCGAATGGGAATCCAGAAACATGGCAGCCTCCAGTAACATATATAAACAAATGATGAACGAAAGAAGCAATAAGGCAGTCGAACGAATGTGAAAGAGACAGTAAAATGTGTTAAATTTCAAACGACCAAACAAATATGGCTGCCTTCAGTAACATATAAATTTATGATGTATGAAAAAAAAAAAACAAATATGGTGGCATATGATAGAATGTGTATTGGTGGGGGGAGTAGTAGTGAGGGAGTCAGTTGTCTGCTGGGAGTCGAACAAAGGTGATTAATTAGTGGTACTGGGAGGACCTCTGTAATTGCAAGTTTTTCAAAATAATTTTTTCATACATTTTTATACATTTTTCGGGATGTTTTAAATTTTTACGAAAAAAAGGAAAATTTTAAGGGGGAAAAAAGTTAAATGGAAAAAAGGGAAATTGTTAAGTAAAATGGATGCTGGGACTGTAATTTTGAAATTATTTTAAGTGATTTTTTAAGTAATTTTAAAATAATGATCATAATTCATTTTAATACATTTTTAATAATAATTTATTACTGATATGTTCTTGTATTTTTTTGAATTTTTTTGTGATTTATTTTAATATTTTTTTAATTTTTTATGGTCAAAGATCAAGGTTAAAGGTCATATGGGTCAAAAATGTTGAATGGGGCACAGGAATGACAGAGCATGATATATGACTGGCTCCTGGCTTTTTTATATATTTTGATCTGTTTTTAAAATAATTTTTATTAATATATTTTTTAACAATTTTTATAATAGATAATTGAACGATTTTTTAATAAATTTATATCATAATTTTTGATAATTTTTTTAATGTTTGCAATTTTATGGCGTTTTTGGGTCAGAGGTCACTGGGGTTAAGGGTAAAGGTCAAGATAATTTGGGTCCAAGATGGCGGTCGGGTGACGTAACAACATGACGGCTCCCCCGGCTCCATTGCCCGATTCCCTTGTCTCAGACTCATCTAAATCCTACTACTAATGTTAAATTTTAATTGAAATATTCTATGTTTTAATCAATTGTAAATAAGATGGCCACATAGGCCTACTCATATAGATGTAACATAATCAAATTAAACACACTTCATAACTTGCATGATCCTAACCCCTTTAAAACACAACATTTATTAAGGGAAATTAATGTTTGGCGAGTAACCAATTACTTCGTTGATAACACATAGACAGTATTTTTTGTTGCTGTACGTATAATATGAAAATCATAGTCACGCCACTACTTTTCCAAACACTTGGCACCTGTAAGAATTGGCATTAATAAACTCAATCATAATTATTCTTATGTTAGTAGCTTTATATAATACTGGGTAACTGGCAATAACACACAAATTATTCAAGTTTTTTTTACGTCATGGTTGGCCGAAGGTAAGTTTTTATTCTTCATAGCATTGAAAATGACCGTTCAGCTGTAGAAGATGTAGCTGGAACCACCAGTAGCAATCTTAGAAGAATATGTAGTTGGGGAATTAAGCTCTCTGTTTCTGGATACATTTGTTTGAAACCATTCACATAACCTTCTACACTTTTTGGGGTTTGAATCAACTGAGCGATAAATTCCTTTTCTTGTTTAAGCTTAGCCACGTCAATTCCAAATGCAGATATGGTTGTCAAGGTAGGCTCATCCAATAATCCAGGAGCCAATGGAAAACTCTTTTGCAAGTGGAGGTATTTCTCAAATCCAAGCTGTTCAAAGCTATCTTCTGTCTCATTAATCATATTATCTAGAAAAACATAATCAATTTTTCTGTAGTATTCTTTGACTGATACAAACTTGTGTACAGCAGTCGGATTTTGCGTCTGCTCTAACCTTTTTGGAAGTCTTCTAATTCTTGGTAATGTGGTCAAGTTGTGATCTGTTGCGATTTGAAAAAACACAGCACGTCGCTTGGGAGATTCTCTTACAACCACCCCAATGTCATTCATCCACTGCAAACAGTTCCGAATCAAGAGAATTTATTTTCATGAATCTTCTAAATGCTAAATCGAGAGAATGCGCAGTGCAATGAATATATAATGCTAGAGGTTACTCAGCTAGCATTCAAGATTTGACTTCACTTTTTGCACCAGCCAAGTTGGCACCACCATCGTAAACATTGCCCATGTAAGTTTTTTAAGTTCAAGTCCAGGCGAAGCAATTCATCCAGGTCTTGAGAGCCGATGAGTGTGATTGAGGTGAGTATGGAGCAGCGCCGGAATGAAAGGGCAGGGAAAACGGGAGATCACCGAGAAAACCCGCCACCAACAGCATCGTCCGGCACGATTCCCGCATGCGAAAATCCGTAATGACCCGGACAGGGATTGAACCCGGATCGCCTTGGTGGGAGGCGAACAGGCAAACCGCTCAGCCACCATGGATTACCTTAAACAAGGATTCTACAGTCATTGATGTTGTTTCATATAACCCAATGAAAAACTCATCTATATTAAATGTTTCATGATCAACACATCGAATATTTATTGACATTTGTTCCTTGCTACTACTAACACTTGTTTTGTCAACTATTAAGGAAAACTCTCCTCTCGTTTTAATTGTGTCAACAATGCTGCGTAATACTTTTTGAGCGGTTATTTTTAGGATATATTTTTGTACATCGCTCGAAGTGAACGATTTTTTTCTTCTGAGTAGAATTTTTCAGTTTTGGAATGTAATTTTCTTTCAACAAATGAGGTTGACAGAAATTACCTTTATCACGTGTGTTAGCCCGAAAAGCTAGTCCCTGACGTGCTAAAAAAAAATAACCGAAGTGATTATTGCTTTCAAAACAGTGCAGTTGTTGACCTTATCAATCCTGACTTATTTGTGAAATAACAAATATTATTTGTGCGCTTTTTTTTTTTTTTTTTTTTTTTGAGCAGCCGACTTCACTACTAATTCTTTGGGACGAGAGGAAGCGTCATGTGTTTTAAAATTGTTGACTGCTTTCTTCCAATTCATATATCCCTCGGAAGTTAGTGAAGTGTGGTGATTTGATTCATGGGCAACTAGAGTCTTGTTTGGTGGTTTTGCACAGTAAAAGCAAAATACTTTCTCACCCTGCACATCGAAATGAAACCAAGGGTAATCTGCATACCAATGATTTTGGAAATTGTGCTTCCTTCTGCCTTGATACCATTGTCGAATATTGGAAGGCTTATGTGGCTTATCGACATACTCAGCATGGGCAAATTTTGGCAGTAATTGTAGGACACCTGAGATTGTACTACGATCACAATGTGTAGTTTGAGAAGGTATGGGCTGGAGGACATCAGAGGCTGCATCATCATGTGTAATTTGAGTCTGAAGGACACCTGAGACTGCATCATCATGTGTAGTTTGAGGCTGAAGAACATCTGAGGCTGCATAATTATGTGTTGTTTCAGAAAACATGTGCTGAGTATATGTGACAGCATCACCATCACCATGGCTAGCTTCAGAAAGTATAGACTGGACTTCTGAGACTGCTTTAATCTTGTCGTGGGTAGTTCCAGCAGGATGTCTAGGCTGAACATTTCAGGCTAGATCTGAAATAAGATAAAAGCAAATAGTTCTGTTCTTCCACAAACTATGAAACAATTTTTATGTTTGCCTTCCCTTCCGAATTTAATGCAAAGTTAAAAAAATTACTGAAGGAATTAATGTGGAAATATTTTTACATATTATTCTGTTTCATTTATGACCGAGGTTAAGTGTTGACTCTGACGAAAGTGGAAATAAGTAATGCAACCTATTAAAAAAAAAAAATATTGCAATAAAGTTAGATTTTTCATATTTACTTTGCTAATGTTTTGTTTAAAATAAAAATGTGCAAAAATACAGACAACCAAAATATTATTTGTGTACTTTTTTTTTTTGTTTAAACCGGTCATTAATTTTACTTTGTTAGTTTTAGTAAGCTTATTTACAGTTATTTCAGTTCAACTGTATAATTTTTATCTTATAAATTAAACATTAAGGGAAAATGCAGAAAAAATAAAACCTTAATTGAGACTGGACTGTAAACTAGGCCCTGTGCTACGATGGAAGTTTACTTGGAATATTCCATACAAGCTTCCAGGGCCGCTGCTTTGGATGGTTTTGTTGCATGGAAAAAGTCCTATTAATTATTGAAACAAAAAAATTGCTACCCTTACTCTGTTAGGTCAGGTTTATAAACTACGCAAGAACGCAAGAAATACAACAGACAACAAATGTAGAAAACAGCAGTCGCTTATAAATATCGTATACAGCAGCATGGTACCAACCATACATATTGGAACTCTGAAATTGTAAATGTGAAACATGAAATTTATATTTCAAATATTCTGTTACGAAGTTACGATAGTATGTTGTCAATGTTTCCACTCTCATTTGTGAGGTGAGAGCGTCTCGAAAACCATAACCAAATAACTTGATAATTTATGTGTTCAATTTTAGCATTTTGTGTTTCTTGGTTCTGACATTCTGGTGGTGAAATAGCTTATAACCTGGCCTTACCACACTTTGTACACCCTTAAAGCACTAGCTTTTAAGCAAACGATTTAAATACAAAATAGATACATTTTCAACTAATTTCACTATCAATAACCTATTGCCGACAGTATTTGGCACGCTGTCCCGACTTTCGGCTGATGGTAAAAACGAGCGGACAATTGAAAGTTGAAATGTACGTAACAATAGCTCAGAGTAAATGTATGTTAAACATAATTAATATGCATCAAAATTGTTAAAATTTTTTGTGATATTGCGTTGCATCATGCATCTTTTTTCCAAAACATTAGGAAGACCAAATTGTTTAAGGTGCCATATCTAATTTAAGCCCGAAATATATTTTAGTGCACTTATTGCAGTGAAGATTGGGTTTTGGTTCATACTTCACATTTGTGCTTCACCTAATGTTTTACAGAGTAATTTGAACCTGTTTTGCTTATCTGATGTATCCATTCTTCTTCTTTTAAAATATAAATTAATTTTTGAACTACTCGCTGGTCTCTTATTTGGTTTTGTGACAGTATTTCTTGCGCTCCATGACTAATTTAATTATCGTAACTCAACCATTAGCATGCTGCACTCACGATGACAATGATACAGTATCACAACACAGAACACACAGACTACAGGCAATTAGAAAACTTTATTGACTACCTGCATCCGGCAAATGATCAACATTCTATTCTATCATAGTGTTACGCTTCGGGGTTTAGCGTACGGATTCATAACCAAATGGGGATTTAGCAATACACAAATAACAATCTCTGATTTACTCTACAATTGACCCACAGCTTCATTAACTCGTTAACATAGAATATCTCAATGACATTAATACACTCTCCTTCAGAGACTTTAAAAGCCTGATTGTCCTAATCCTGATTGAAGTTAATACTGAAGATTGTATATTCAATTACTGATCAATAGATAATAATCGTCGCAGCCTACTAATATTGAAGACAGCCCCGCCTAGCACTTCCGAAGGGTTACACTCACCACTGTGTAGCTGTGATGATTCGTTCAGCCGATATCTGGGCCTCGATGAACTTCGATAACCTCGGGCCGTGCTTCGCCGTTGTGGTGTTTTCGAACCTCTGGGGAGTGTGTCCTTGCAACATCTCTCTATTTATACTTGCACACCCGGCTGGTCTTCTTTTCTTCCTGCCGAACCCTGGTTTACATTAATAATTCAAACACTGCACGCCGCACCTGGTCTGCTCGCTCTGGCACTCGAGCCTGTCCTTCTCGGCTCCGCTGTCCAGGTCCAGGGTGCACCCCCAACAGGGCGCCCCTCTCTGGAAATGCGATCGTTCCCGATCCCCATGGAAGGGTGGTGCTATTTGGATGTTGCTGTGGGGGTCGGCATCTTGTGTTAGAAGGTGTCAATGGCCGCGAGTGTGAACTGCCTGCCGCGGATGCATGAGATGGAGCCCTTCTTCCATGCACTCACAGTAGATGCATGTTACATAGCAGTGGTGATCAAAAGTCTATAGTAGTGTCCTCGTGCACATATTCACTAAATTCCCTATAAGCGCCAAATGTGTCTTTCTATTCTTTATAGGCCGTTTAATATTGGTTACAATAATTATGTTACTCTTAATTTTTGTAATGTTATTTAAGTCTTTGACTACATTGACAACTCGTTTCTTCTTATATATATTATTATATAATGGAATCCTATTTGTTTACCTTAATGTAACGTTATACACATTTGTATTTTACTGCACTTGACGAAAATGCTTTACATGAAATTTTAGAAGTGTACATGAGACTTTGCCTATTTTACTTGCTAATTTATTTTACATTTTTACAATTATCCTCATTTGCACTGGTATGTACATTTTTGCCCCCCCCCCCCCCTTCTAGTTCGTTGTAAAACTATGTACTTTGAGTAATTTTAATATTTTTCGTACAGACTATAATTACATGTTCATTTTTACAATATTTGTACTTACATAGTAACTTTTTCGTATTACATGTACTATATTAGCTTATATGTGCATGCAGTCGTCTCTGTTTTCTTTAATTTGAATTATATCTAGCATTGTTGCTTTGTGTCGCCACATGGATGGAGGTATCTGGTCGGCACCATTTGACTCCCAAAATAAATTTTCTCTGGGTGCCGTTCACCAGGAATATGGCTTTATGACAGATTTAACTGTGCACATTATGTTGCAACACACCACAACAGTAGTCTAATTTTTTAACTTCTTGTATTGTATTATTATTAGTTTATAATCTATGTAATATTTTTGAATCTATCTTATTAACATGCTTTGCATTGCATTTATAATTACATTATAATTTCTTTGCATATACTCTTTTAAAATGTTTTGTTTTAGTTTTACCTTACATTATTTGCATAGCTTTTTCTATATACTGTAGGTACATGATTTTATTTTTCTCATGACAAAAGGGGTTCCCAGGGCTTTATTACCTTTCACTTAACTTGGGGTACTTTCTGCTGTGCTAGTCACTGCTGCGCTCTGTTGGAGGATTTGCTACCTCGTGCACGAATAAGACTTAGCACACGTTTTTTCCGCATGTTACCATAGCTTCACCACAATATAAGCTGTCAACATGACTTTGGCTGTTTCCGAATACTGGCCTAATGGATACCTTAGGGTAAGGGATCCATAGAAAATGCACTCTAGTGGATGTGGCCATATTGGCTTAGTTTCTGAATTCTCACTAGGGATGCCGATGCATCTCTTCACGCATCCACTACCAAGGGATACGACACTTGCATCCATTGTCGTTTCCACACATACCTTTGCTACAGAATTCGTTCGTCATTTGTTAATATTTATATTTCACTGATTTCGCATGTGTGGTGTGGCTGTGGGTTTACTTTTAATTTGTTGATTAATATGTGTGAAAGCTTTTTATTTTGCTTTTAACAGTGCATAAATTGGACTCCAACATAACCGCAGAAAAAATTAAATGCTGTTTAAAATACTGACCACTTGAACAATCAACTTCATTATACACATGAATCATTTCAATAAATGCATTTGTTATTTGTATATTCTAATAAAACATAAACTGTCATATTTACAAGAAATCTCGATTTCTATTTGCAGCCATCACCATGTAGAAATTTAAAACATCAACTCTGACAAGATTTTTGAATGCAGTAAATTGTTAACATTTCACCAAGATCTCATAAATAAAACAAATAAAGATACGACTTCAAAGTAGTAAAAACTGTGGTACAGCTAGTGCAAAATTCGGATGTTATCCATCCCTTCAATGCAGCAATTTCCATAGTGGATGCATGTACGAAGGGCCGTAGGGATGCGTGAGCAATGGACACATCTACTGAATTCGGAAACAGTCTTTGTCGACATGTAAATAATTAAAACTTCTTTGGCAGTTCAATTATCTACATTAATGTAATAAAGAGGTAAGGTTTGTGAGTTTGTTAGAGGTAATCTCTGGGACTACTTATCCGATTTAAAAAATTTGTTCCCTGGTAAGTACCATGGACCTTATGGATGAACATAGGCTATATATCATAATGATATGACACCACGAGAAATTTTAAATACAAAAAATTTTAATGAACATATAACCATAAATTTACTGTTTTTGTATGTTCGTTTGTACTCGAAACTATATATTTACAAAAGAAATGTTCAAATCAATTCATTAAAAATACTGTCAAAATTAATTTTCTTATTTAACTTACAATTATGGCAAAATAATTATATGTAAGATAATTTTTTGTAGAGAATTTAATTAGCTACTAAATTATATTTTGTCATGCCTGTATTAGTTTAGCAAGGATTTTTAATTGTTACACTTAATTTTTAATGTAAATTTGAAAGTTTACAATAAAAATTATTTTCAATATATATTGATGTTCCAACCAATGGTTTTGTTAATGATTTTGTTATTATTTATAGTTCATTTTGTTAACAAGATATCTGCTATTGTTTGTCTGAGCATTAGCTTAATAATTTACTGTTATTAAGATATTCTAGATAATACTGAATTTGTTTCTTTTTGAAAATGCTAACTGAAAAAGGTAATTGAATTTACAATTTTTTTTAAATTTGTCTAGATTACAAATTAATTGTTTTATTTTTATTTGATTGTTAACCATAGATAATACCAATGTTGATTTAGTTGAATACCCAATTTAAAAAGATAGTTATCTTATTGCATGTGTGTGGTTGTTACTAAGGATCAAATAGTATGTAAAGATGACATCATGCCTAAAAGAAAATCGCAACTTTCTAGAAATACGTCCTTGGCGAGGGCGGCTAAAATACGTCGAATTAGAGAGTGTATCGCAGAACACTCGCAGTGGCTTGCCAGCCAAAATATAAGAACCTCACATGCGCACACTAGGGAATCGAGCACTGAATGCTCCCAGTGGCTTGCTGTCCACCGAACATATACATCGGAAACATGCGCTAGAGAGTCTAGAACTGAATGATCGTAGTGGCTTACTGCGCAGACAACACGCATCCACATCTAGATTGCATAATCGAATTTTTTCCATGGGAATAGACCAGCTTTCAATTATGATCCAAATTTTGATTACACTCAGCAGAGAAATATTCAAATTGGGCAAATTAATGAAACATGCTCTAAATGTTTCGCAAAAAAATGGAGGAATGAAGTCAATGGTAAGTACTGTGCTGTAGGAAAAGTTGTTCTTCCCGAAATTGAGGACCCCCACAAACGATAAAATGTCTATTGACTGGTAGTTATCCATAATCTATGCATTTTTTTAAATTATATATGAAGATATAGTAGTCTATTTCAGATGACATCATTCGACGCAAAATAAATACAAGAAAACAACTTTATACATACTATTAAGATAGAAGGACAGATATATCATCTGATTGGCAGTTTACTCCCATCGTTAGGCCAAAGTCCACCATTTGTCCAAATTTACTTCATTTCTGATGCCGACTAACTTTCCTTGTGGTCCAACATTACCAAATGTTTAAAAATTGAGTTGATGAAGGAATTACAGGCATGTTAAATAACTTCAATGTATACATTTGCATTTTTTAATATATAATCTAGAGAATGATTCTCCATCGGATAGTTTAAAAATAATAATTCTCGCTGATCGTACACCATAAAATCAATATTGAGGGCGATACAATTCATGTACAGTAAACGAAGTTGCTGTTTTATTAGTCGATGAAGACGAAGGACCCAGGGATATAGTTTTGCATTGCAAAGATGGTCAACTAAAAAGAGTGCCAGAATTGAATCGTGCCTATGATCCGTTACAATATCATTTGATATTTGTAAAATGAGATGGTGGATATTACCTGACCATCCCTTAACAAAATTCAGATAGAAATAAAATGGTTTCATGTGTACAATTTTTAATACTATACATCATTACATAGAATTTTTCATTCAGTAATGTGTTGATGTTATGGCTAAAATGATTTCGGAAATATTAAATTACATTTTTTCGAAATCAGAAGATATTGCGTGCTGAAGACAATATACATTTAAGATATGCTTTAAATCAGGATGCTTACGTAAATGCTGTAAATGTTGGACAACGCATTATTTTGCCACCATTTTTTACGAGTTCTCCACTATATATATATATATATATATATATATATATATATATATATATATATATATATATATATATATATATATATATGATAAACCCAGGATGATATGTGCTATGTTCGAAATTATGTCAGACCCAATTTATCTAATACATTTACATGTAATCCTGAATGGTCGGAAATAAAACAAGAACTTTTTCCTGACCAGCTCTCTTTCGACCGACACGATGTAATTTCTGGAGTTTTCCAGTTGAAAATGAAAAAAATTATTAACTCAATCACAAAAGAAGAAATTTTTTGAAAAGTCAAATGTCACATGCTGAGTGTTGAGAGGCAAAAACAGGTTTACCACAATTTCATACATTATTCTAGCTAGAAATAAAAATACAACCTGACGAAATTGACACTATTATAATTGCTGAACTATCCGATTAAGAAAATGATCCAGTATTATTTGTTATTGTGATCAAAAATATGGTCCATACCTAATGTGGAGAACAAAATCTAATGCCACAATGTATGAAAAACTGGATATGTTCTAAGAACTATTCCCAATGTTTCATTACTGATACCCAGACTGGTGAGAATCGTTATCCTATTTATTGATGCCGAGATGCTAATAATGGGGATCAAGTTGCTACCTTAAATATTCGTGGAAGAACTAATACCCTACACAAAAAGATGGATTATTCCATACTCTCCAACATTGTGTCGAACTTTTAACACGCACATCAGCATAGAACATTGTAATTCCATGCAAGTCATTAAATACATATGTAAATTTATAAATAAAACCACTTTTTCTGTCCGAAGTGCTAATGATGAAGTCGAAAATTATTTAAATGGATGCTAAATAAGCATATTGAAAGCAGTATGGAGACTGTTGGAATTTCCCATTAATGACATCCCATCTAACGAAAACAAATCTCACTGCTTTTTTTGATCTATACAAATCCGATGAATTCGCAAATTACTTGCTTTATCACTAAGTTCCACTTTATTATTCTTGGGACAACAACAAATTCTCGCGAAGCAAGCATGGTAAAGATGTCGATGGGCATCGCAGAATTTAAAAAAATGCTGCTTTGGGAAGAGATTACAGTGTTCATTCTGACCAGTCAGAAATTTTTAAAATTAGAATTTTACTTCATCACGTACACGGACCTACCTCACTTCAGCACTTAAGAACTTTGGATGGAGTGGTGAAAGAAATGTATTAAACAGCTTGCCATGATAAAGGTTTGTTATAAAATGATATTCATTAGGAAAACACTTTAAGAGAGAGAGTGGATTCGCGGTGTCCATTAAAGCTAAGGGGTTTATTTGTAGTGGCACTATTGTTTTGCAACCCATATGAACCACTTAAACCATAGGAAACATATGACATGAGGCATGTTTTCTGACCCCTAAACCATTCCCCACATCTTAAAGAACCCGTCAAGTCATCACAGCGCCACACAAGAGCAAGTGAGTGCAACCAGTCTTCCAAGTGCGCGCATGAGTATACATCGAATAGGCGTACTGTTGTATATGTATGTAGGGGTTTGTTATGTTTCTTTCATGACCCTATTGTGTTCTGCTTATTAGCATTACTGTTATTCGATTTTTTACTAAGTTTTAATTATGTTCACATAATATTCTTATCCCTCAGAAAGACAATATTATTGTTTGTTATCCCTGTGACCACATGGTATAGAACAAGCCACACCGAATGTATCAGTGCGACGACTGCGGAACGAGTGAAATTTTGCGAGCAAGTATATCGCCCATGCCATAGAGTGTTTATGTATTTCTGATTATTTGAGGGTTTTACAGAGTTGGTATGAATTTTTAATAGCCAGTATTTTTATTGTGTTGTGTATTAAATATAAATGCCATGGAAATGAATGCAATCCAATCCTGGCACGTACAGAGATGTGCATGGGAAAACCATAACTCACAAATGTGAGTTGTAGTGTCTTCCCTGGTAAGTGCTATGTTTACAATTTTATATATTTTATATTTTTATTTAATCGCCAGCGGTTTCAAGTGTTATGTTTTATGTATCTCATTTTCATCTAGGGCCATGATCATCCACCTCATTTCATTTAATTGTTGTGTTTTATGTAATTTGAAACCACGTGACACGGCAAAGGGATTTGAATCCAGTGAGCAGGCAGCCCGCCGCCATGTTGGACAGACACTTCTCGAGTGCCGAATGAAATGGACATACATCGGTGTCCTCCCCGGGCTCTTCATTGCTTTGTATCAATAATGTTGTTTTATATAGTTAATGTAATTTCAGGAACCTAAGTCTTTTCTTTAGCCCGGGGAATGAGCCTTCTCAAAGCTTGCCCATTTGTGCATGGCCAGGGCGTAAATACTTGTAATTGTCAGCTAGGCACTTTGACACCTTTTCTGTAGTAGGGTGTACCCTGCTAAAATGGGGCAAAGATTGTATGTGCTTCCCAGGAAGGATCTTGGAATAATATAAGTATGTTCAGTGACTCGACTGCTTATAATTATTGCACCGCTCACTTCATTGCTATTTAATCAGTAATTTATATGTGTGTATTCATGATGTGGAAGAAACCATGAAATGGATATATGTCGGTGTCCTCCTCAGGCACTTCATCGCTTTGTATCAATCATGTTGTTTTATATAGTTAACGTAATTTCAGGAACCTAATTCTTTCTTTAGCCTGGCAAGTGAGCCATCTCACAGCCTTGTCCATTTGTACATGGCCGGGGTGTAAATACTTGTAATTTTCATGAAGGAAGTTTGCCATCTTTTTCAGTAGTAGCGTGCACCCTGCTAAAATGAGGTAAAGTTTGAATGTGCTGCTCAGGAAGGATCTTGGAATAAAATAAGTATGTTCCGTGACTCGACTGCTTATAATTATTTCACTGACCACTTCATGATCATTTAACCAGTAATTCATATGTGTGTATTCATGATGTGGAGGAGACCAGAACAGCCTCTGCGGGAGTGTATAAGTGTATGAGGGAGGCTGACAGCCTTCACTAGTCTAGGCACTTGGATTATTCTCCAGAAATACATCGATGTTTCGTATGTGTCATGATGGGACAAAACTCAGCACACTAGCCTAGGTCTTATCATGTACCGCAACATGAACTAGGCTGCCATAGAACTTATTGGCAGTGCAGACCAGCAGTGGACTTAGGAGGAAACCAAATTCAGGGGGGTCGAACCCACGACCCCACATCTGCATGCCCACCGATAAGGAGCACTGGTGGCCATCCTGATAATATTTCTCCTGAACTCAATCTTCCTGAGGGTGTAATCGTATTCCCGAGACCGACTGCAGTTACATTCAAAGAGGATCTGTGTGAAGATATTAGACACAAATTTCACCAACAAGATCAGGACTTTACTATGCCCTTCAATGAGGACATGTATAATGAAGGTTTAATCCAAATAGAAAATAAACTGTCAGAACTGAACAAAAGTATTAGTGATTCTGGTTTACCTTCGCCTAATCGGTCATATAATGTGACATTTGATACGATGATGAGATGTCCATTTGATATCAATGAGTTGTCCGGTTTTTGCAACGAAAATTCGCCAAAGTTATTCACAGGTCAAAGTCAATCTTATGATGCTAAAATTGTTAGTGTAACAAATAATAGGGGTAAAATATTTTTTGGACATCCCAGATGGCCCAGGAAAGACATACGTTACAAATTTAATATTAGCAAAAGTGAGACAATCGGGAAAAATAGCACTGATAGTCACCTCTTCTGGGATTGCCACAACCCTATTAAATGATCGGAAAACCGTGCATTCCACCTTTAAGATACCACTAGCTGTATCTTTATTGCAAAATGCAGTATGTTCTATATGTAAAAATGGACCTATTGGCAAATAGTTAAATGATGCATCATTAATTATGTGGGATGAATGTACTATGAGCAGTAGCGCTCGTGTTGTAGCAGTAAACAGTACACTCCTAGGACTCTTAAACATATATGTACTCATGGGTTGTGTCACGTTTTTTTGTTTTTCCTAGTAATTTTTGTAAAACCATCTCCTTTATGGGGTTCAGTTAAAACGCTTGATTTTCCCACTAACATGACCATTTAAACAGAAACAATGATAACGGTTTTCCAAAAAAATTGCTCACGCTTGGAGAAGGAAAATTCCCTTCTCCAAGGGCAAATGGTGGTAGCACTGAAATCAAACTTGATGCTGGATTGAGTCACATGGTCCATAAATTAGAACATCTTATAGAGGCAATATATCCCGATCTAAAAATTTATTGCAAAGAGACTATAATTGTCTCTGTTAAAGGGGAATATTTGCTCCCAGAAACGATATGGTTAATGAAATAAATACTATGATCTTACAAGAAGTTCCCCACCAAGTTAAACATTACAAATCCATTTATACTATAACTGACATTGATGATAGTGTGCGCTACCCTCAAGAATTTTTTAATTCATTAAATTCTTATGGCCTGCCGCCATGCGACCTCGAATTAAAGATTGGTGACCCAATAATGCTACTATGCACCTTAAACCCACCTTATTGTGTAATGGCACGAGACTATTGATAAAATATTTGTGGAACAACATCATCGAAGCAATAATATTAACTGGACCTGCCGTCGGACAGCTAGCACATCTTCCACATACAAAATGATCCCAAAGAATCTGCCTATTCTTTTGAAGTTGTTGCAGTTTCCAGCGCAGGTATGATTTGTGCAAGGGATGTTCTAGAGTCGGAACTCCAGAAAACTAATATATTTTGTTACCAGAAAATAACAAAACAATAAATATAGTATACAGAGAAACTTCAATATGTTAATGAAAATTTAATAAAATTAATAAAACATTTAAAAAATACTTTGGAATAAGAGTTTCATATTTCCCATTTCCCAAAAAAAATTAAATCAATTTGAGGATTATATTCCCCCGTACTGTTAATGTAGATTTAATGAAACCTATGAAAAATAATTAATTAAGTTGCGGGTAGTTATTTAACATAAAATGATCAAATTAGTTGTCTTCCTCTAAGTTATAATTACAAAGAGCGGGCGAGGATACTGCTAGTTACCTATATAGTTGCAGCTAATTATTTGTGCATAACACTTGTGTGTGTGTTAATTACTTATTTATGCACGTTCGTATTTTAATTGAGTATACGTGAGATGTGCAAGGTGCCATATGTGTTGTGCGTATATGCCGGCCGGCCTGAAATGAGTGTTTTGGTTTGCTGCTGTGAGGCGATATTTTATGATATTTTCAAACTGATCAGTGTTCCTTTTTCTTTTCGCACAGGAATTTAATGTGAATTAACTTTCTTGCAATGTGTTGCTGTACAATGTAGAATGTCTGTTCCGCCCCACGCTTTTTGGTTGACGTCAATAAAGATGGCACGCTCAAATGTTTTGTTACTTATGCTGCTTCTTCGTAGAGTTATACATTCGTTATTGATCTGCCAGTGGAATCATGGGATTTCTTAATTGTCTCTACTGGACAAGGTAGGGCACTATTGTTTATTTTCTTATGTGTTCTGTGGTATCTTATTTAAAAGTATTGATATCTTGATGGTATTTATGTATAGTGTTATTATCACAATTGTCAGTAATATAATGGTAATTCCACTAACATAAATGTAATGATCTTGTTCTATTGGCATGCATGTGTCACAAATATCCATAACTTCTATGATAATTTGTGTGTTTGACATGAGTTCGCAACCCAAGGGTTTCATATTTTTCTAAAGGTTCTTATGGTCCTCTGCCAATCGTTTGCGCGTTATTTCTTGTATTGGCAGGTGGTTTTGTTGACAGTGCTAAATATATGTTACAATTTGCTGTTCATTAATTATGTTATTTATAATTTGTAGCAGTATGGTATTGTGATGGCCAGCTGTTGTATAACTGCTAGTTCGACCCAGTTTGTCGTTTTACCTTGCATGTTTACTGTACTTGAATTAACTGACTGTGCTAATTTATTTATTTTTCTTTCTACTTGTGTTTTAGTTTGTGCTACAGCCTCGATGCTGACATTAATATGTTTGTGTGACGTCAATACCATACTCGTTAATAGATTCAGTTGCGTTTCTAATTGTTCGTAATCTGACAGTTGTGCTTGCAAATGTTTATTCAAAAGAAGGTTGCATCACAGTTGCCTATGTTCCCGATTATCTGTATACCTCGCTTTTGTTTTGTGGGTACTGTAATCTCATTTATGAACTGTTGCATGATATTATCTTCTACCACTCTAGTTTATTTATAAATTGCTTTAGCATTCGATCATACTGTTGTTGCATAGCAGTTACTCTTCTTACTGTAGTTGTCATGTTTTTCTTCTGATGTGACAGTGCCTAGGCCTCAGGCCATTCACCACGTTGTGCCAGCAGAGACGTCAAGAATGCAACACATCATCACAATGGAGCACCTGAGTCGACGAATCAGTACCATGTACGCGTTATGTGTCAAATGCAATGGTGTGTAGAAGGTGTAATTAGGGTTATGTCAGATGTTAGGGAGTGTACAGTATGTGTTTATTTTTGTATGTGTATGTCATCATCCTACAATGCAACAAGTTTTAATATATGTGTCAAATGTTCTCATGCTATGTAAGTGTCAGTGTTCCGTATCGTGCATCAGTGTGCACAAATATGTGAAGTTAGGTTACCATGCAACCAGGTATGTACTTGTACGAGTGTCAGTGTCCATATGCCAGGCTGAGTGCCATGTGCTTTTGTTTACTTTTAGTATTTACATATTGAGGTTCAATGTGTCTGAAGTGTCATATGTTATATTAGCGTTTTATTTTTCCCATGTTATCCATTTCACATAAGTACGAGACAAATTGTCTATTTATATTTGATTATAATTGTTTTAGTGTATTTGAGTCCAATCCTGTGTTTAAGTAATTATTATGTTGACATATCATACACTAGAGGCGGTATTTTAATGCACTTACTTGAGCAGCCACAGATGATGATAATGTGACACATAGACATCTCTTAGATCTCTATGATAATTATTAACATAACTTTTAATGCACTGCAAATCATTTTCAATATTTTATATTTAAAAGTGTGTTCGACCAGTATTGGCAGTATTAAAATACTGGACTTTCCTAATACGATCCAAAACGCTGCATCAAATTGGACCGGGGCACATGGCCATGTGGCAAATCTTAAAATCTTAGAAGAATTTTTGAAACGTTTTTATGAAAATTAATATAGACTCACATGTTTTGCCACATACACAAAACAAAAGGCATAATAAACTTAACTGGGGACAGACCCTATACAGATATTATTGTGTATTTGTACGTGTCAATCTTGATGTTAGGTTGCCAAGGCAATGCGGTCTGGTCGAATGTGTGTATTTATTTTTATATTTTAAATACGTACTTTTACATTTTGTTGTTAAGAGTATATTGATATTTACATCTCATCGGCAGTGTAGAGCCCATTTCGTTTCATTCATTTTATTTCACTTTATGTAAAATTTTGTCCCGTGATATTTGGGCGAGAGTGTCAGCCAGTGAGCGGCCTCCGCACCATAAGATAGTAGTCGTGTTTTAGATCTCATGAGAGTACCACCGTGCTGCAGTGCTCCGGGCACTTCATCTTTGTTTGATAATCATAATGACTTTGTGCTTAATTAACGTTAGTTTACCGGAACCTCTTGTTTATTGCTCGCCCGGAGTACACGATCTCCCCCCTCCCCTTCTGTTCGTCTTTTACATGGCCGAGGCGAGTACTATGCAACTTATCCTCATAGGCCCTACAGCCATTTCATCTGTATAAGAGCCCACTTGGATAAAACGGCGGTATGTAAACTTCAGTGCCCCGATGGGGAATAACTTGTAATAAATATGTACTGGTAAGATACCAATATTTTATTATGATTAACCACTTATCAGTTACTTAACCTTTTCTTGTAACATTACATTTACCATGCGTTTTTAATAATGGCGCTGCGTAGCCAAAATAACCCTTCGGGAATAAGCTGGCGTATCAGAGGTGCCGACATCCCTGACTAGATGAGGCGATTTGGAGTTTAGTTTACAGCTGGAAGAAAGGTACTTTCAACTGATATCCATCAAGATGTGGACATGGGGCAGGCCTACGGTCGTCGGCCATAATGACCTGAGAGGAGGAGTCTCTAGCAAGTATAACATTGTGCTCGCACTGTGGGCTGGCACCCTTAATCCTGGCAAGTACCATTTCCTATCCACTATACCTCATTCCCCCCATGGTCCAGGATGCCGCACGTCACTTGTTTTACTTGTAACATAACAAAAGGAAATTAGTGTTATGTGTGCGCCAGTTTTATATATCTTGATTTAATAGTGTCATATTTTAGGTGTCCATATTTTCTTATTTGTATTTTTATTGTCAAGGGTCCAACTACATCTGTTATCCGGAATAAACCATTGTACTTTATTTCTTTAGTGCGTGCCCTGTTCTTCACCCAAACCCAGTCACCTGTATATATGTTATTGGGTTGGTGCTTTTTGTAAAATTAAATTTTCTCTCTTTGTTGTGCTTGGATTAGATTCAATCTAGCTTGCTCTCTACTTTTATTACTTTCTGACACCACTCCTCACCTCTATGTGAATATTTTTTTGCAATTGTATGTGTTATAGTTGTGTTGCCTCCATACCATGTAACAGATAAAATTGTGTGGACTTCATGCTTGTATTGACACTTGTGTTGTAGTTAAATATTATGAATTATAATATTTTACCCAGCTAGCGGGATCTTCATGGGTGCATTTCGTTAACTGTCGCCTAACACCTTACTCATTGCTTCCACTAGCCCATTACATGCTGGGTTATATGCTGTGGCCTGTAATTTTTTATTAGTAATTTCTTCAGAAGTTCTGATATTAATATATTGTTGAATGATGTACCCTATCTGTTAATATTTGTTTTAGATATCTATGTTTGAGTATAACTTCTTTAATGAAGTTTGCACAACTTTGCACCACAATAGATTCTACTGGTTTTGCTGTGACATACATACTGAAAAACTTGGTCAATACTAATATGTATTTGTTATCTTTTCTTGACTTTTGTAATGATGCTTTAGCAGCAAATGCCCAAGCTTTTCTAACTTTTAGTAATCGTGGAGCTGTTATTGGCTGAAGTTGTCCTATATGTTTCTGATTGGTAGGTTTAATTTTTTGACAAGTGGGGCAATTTTATACAGTTTTTTATATCCTTGTTTATATTGTCCCAATAGTATCTATTTTTTATTTTCTGTAGGGTTTTTAATGCCCCAAATTGGCTGCTTCATAGTGATGACCAATGGTAGGCTGATATTATTTAATTAATCGAGTATTTCGGGACTAAAGGGGATTTTTTCTCTCCCACTGGCATTTGTATTTTCATGTATATTAGCTGATATTCCATAGCGGCTGGCTAATTTTATGTATTCGGGGTTGGCTTTAGCTGACTCTGTTGGTGCAATTTTTAATATTTGTATTTGTGGGTCCTGTTCATATTCTCCTGAAAATGGTGAATTTTGTGTGTCTGTGGGACACATGAATAAGTAATTGTCTTTCATAACTTTTATATATTCTTGATTGTGTTGATACACAGGTAAATTGTATGTAGTTCCCTTTGTGTTTGTTAAAATGATTTGGCATTTTAATAGTGGTTATATGCTAGTAGTTTTAATTTTATTTATGTTGTTTTCTTCAATAAAATCTGTATTTACTTGAAAATGTTTGCAATGATTTTTGCTATTACTGGAAGAAGAATAATCTCTGGATCTAAGACTGATTTACTAATTTTTATCTTGTCAAAAGTATATTCTCATGTTTCAAAAGTATGTTTTATGTCAACTCAATTATTAACTGCCTATATACTTAGCAATAATTTGTTTCATTTCATTCTCTTTTGTGAGTTATGGTACAAGCTTTCGGCTAATGCTTTATATATAGTATTACAGTGATCATTTCTGTTTTAATATTATATTTAATGTTATAGTCTCTACAGTTTTTATTTTTGCTTTACCTACTGTCGGTATACGCCTCATGTCATCTGCTAACGCATTTAAATTACCTTTTACTATTTTAGCCTGAAAGTCATACTCTACCAACATGATTGCCATTTCAGTATTATAATATTGTATTCAGCCATTCTTTTTAATTATGTAAGTTTTATGTGATCTGTCTCGACTGTAAAGGACCTACCACAAAGGTATTATCGGGAATCATTGCAGAAGTACCTATTTAATAGCTGCTAGTTTGTGTTCTGTTGTACTCCATTTGGATTTGTTTACAGAGAATTCTTTAAATGCAAATGTAATAATGCTTTTTTTTGTTTTCTGTTTTGTTGCTCTTGCATTAGGACTGCTCCCATTGCTGTTTGTGATGCATCACAAGCTACTATAGAGTGGTTTTGTCAGGGCATTGCAGTATTGATCTGTTCTTTATTGCTTTGTCAGGTTCTAAATATGAGGGTGGTGACGTGAAGTCACTGGCAAGTGAAGGGATACCCACAAACTTCATTTTAATGCCCCACAGTTCATTTATAGGTGTTATTGCAATGTTTTTTGTGTATCATCACCACGTGTTATCATCCCCACTTCATTTTGTTTGTTTTTTAATATATATTTATTGTTCTTTATGCAAAGGTGTTTTTAAGCATGTTGTAGCAATTGTAGCAAAAGTAAGAGTTTGTTTGCAGAGCATGCACGTGACAAAGTAGTTTCACGTGGTGTGCTTCGGCAACAACCCTGGTGGGTCGCCATGTTGTAACTGCAGTAGACGCCAAGAACTTCGAGAGACAGGTCGTGTGTACCATTGGTTCCTCGCCTGGGCAGCATTCACCTCTAGCACTGGTCATTTTCATCGCAATAGACTTTTAACTCAACCAGAACTTTTTTTGCAAGCCGCCCAGGACACCGCCTCTCACCTTCCCCAGGTTTGCATCGTCTGGGGAAGCTTTATTCACACTAAAAGTCACGCACAAGCCTTCGTGCTAATTTTACTCAGTAGTACCGCTACCGACCGGTTATCGTCCGCCTTTGCAATTTAAGTGTTTTCCCTTGAGGAATTGTAATCAATCGCCTAATAAACATCACTACATTTTAACAAGTGTAATTTATTGAGGTAAGCCGCAAGGCATGTCAGGGTACGGGCGCTTATAATTTCCCGACCAAATCGCACGCGAGTATTGAACTTTACAGCTGAGTTTATTTCTAAGTGTTTACAGGACAGCATAGGCGTGTATATATCCTTAATAATTCACAGTGTAGCATGCATACCATTTTTCTACAATCCGCATGAGGAGTGACGCAGCACAGGAGAAGGATAGCTGCCAATGGTCGTCGGCCGCATGACCCAGAGTGAAGTAAGAGTCTGCTCTACCAATTCAATTGCAATAGGTCTAGAAATTGCCTGCTGCCCCCAGTATTACAACCTAATCCCAATGACCTCATAAAGACAAAATCACTCCTCAATTTTCTAATTTTTATTCCTACCACTGGACCACTGTCCGCTGGTTAGTTTACTTCTGTAATGCATAATTTGTGTTTTGCTTTATTTATATTTTGTCAGTGTAAGAGTATATTCTGTTTCGTACTCAATGATTCACCAGTGCACCTGAGATGTGTTTTTTCAATATTGTCATATTTATTTCACCAGAATTTACAATCTTTTTATATCCAGTACCATGTTGTGTACATGAGCATTTCGTGTACATTTGTGTTTTATTTAATTGTTGTGTAACCTTTAACGCATGTAAATACTGAGGTATGTGCCTAGCCAGCGTTAATGTTAGTACCAATATAGGAGTGTTTTGTTAATTTCAAGAGTGTCTTATTATGTAATTAAGGACTGGAATGTCATTGCATTTGATGAGCACCAAACTGCACAACCTTAGTTGATGCTGTATTCATATAAACTACGACACACATTGTAAATAATATTTGCTTCAGTTCTTAAAGTGTCTAATTGTATTGTGCCTATATTTATTATATTTTTATTGTAATTATATCATCGCATAACAAAATGTACAGTAGAAAAAAACTTGCATCCAGTATTTTCCTGTATCCAGAGAGATGTATAACTGCTAAAATTATGGCAACATGGCCGACCACATGGCCAAATATTCATAACCTAATACAAAAATACTTCTTACGTGTTTTATTGTTTATTCATTGAGGTTCATGTGTCTTATCCGAGTTTGGACATATGTATAAATAACAAGTTTCATCCGGGAACAGTCCTGGGGGCCTACTGACCCTCTCAAATGTGGGCATATTTTTAGATTCGGTTTTATGTGGCAACCCTGCATGCCACAAGCATGATGTTTTTCGTTTTATATTTTTATTCATACATATTTTATATTTAACAAGAGTTATTATTGTGTCTCATCTCACCTGTATGGCAGCAGACCATTTCGTCCCATTTACATTCATCATGTAGTGCGCCAATCACAGTCATGTGATCATAGGTGGGAGTTCCAGCCAATAAGTGGGCTCCACACCATCCCCTTGGTTAGTAGAGTATCGACCTTAATGTGGGGTAGCCGCCATGTTACGCCATTCCAGGCCCTCGCCGTTTTGTTCACCAATCACTGTTTAATTCTGTCTAATATCATGCAATTTACCAGACTGGTTGTTTTTCTTTGCCTGGAGCGAGTGTTACCCCAATTCCCCAGTTCGTTTGTTCACGACCAGGGGAGTAATTTTATATTAAATTCATGCTTCAGTGGTCACCCAGTAAAATGACTAACCTTTTAATAACATGCCCGTTCTGGGGTGAAAGTGTGAATAAAGTAACATAAGTAATATACAGCATTCTTTATTTGTCTAGATTTGTGTCATAACTGCATAACCAGGAAATTAATGAAGTAATGTATTCTAATTATGGCGTGGGAGTGAGTGGCATCTGGGAGTGGCATACATCCCCCCACTAGACTAGGCATAGCACGAATTTAACTCATCGACAGAGGACCTTTCGGGGACAGCCACCAGGCCACAGACCACAGGACCCCCACATCACCTTACTCTTCTGAGCCGGTGCCCTCCGAAAAATGTCAATAAGTATGCATGATATCTGTCCAGTACCTTCATCCTCCCAAAGGTCTAGCCAATCGTGTCAGTTTGTATTTAAGGGCTAATCTTTGTATTACCTGTATTTGCATACATCCAGGCCACACATAACATGTAACATTCATAAGCAAAATGCTAGTAAACTATTCATTTACACATCTACAAAACATGAAAACACCATTCTATGCAATGCAAATCATAAATTAGGACTCAAATGCAAGAAAATAGTGTTCTCGAGGGAAAAATAACAGCAGGAAAGTATACATGCTCAAAAGGCTTAATTGGTAAACTTATCTAGAAGAAAAATTTTGGATGCAAAAAATTTAAATTCATTTTCAAGGTGAATGCGCCATATTGAGTGAATGAGGCAAGGGAGCATCTCCTCAACATCGCCTTTATTCAGAAAGGGTTAAGGAAACCACCCGAACAACCACCCACATTCCAGAGAGAGGGGTGTGTCCCATTCACCACCCGAGTTCACGCACACATGATGACCTCCACCCCACCCTCCTCCAAAAAGGAGTGGTAAATTTGTCTCCTACCTCATAGTGCGGTCAAGTAGAGGACGGGTCAGCGACTGCGGACAACAGCTGTTACCATGGCAAACATGGTGGGTCATGTGGCCAGACATGTAATGGGGTGTGCAAACGAAGTGCAACTGAAAAGGCAAAGTAGGAGCTTTATGGCTAAAGTGAGTACGACCCATTCCAGAACCCAGTCAATTCCTAGACTTCCAATGTTTATGCAGAGAACCAAAAAATGTGTGGCGACTCGCCAACATATTATCTGGGATAAACGTGAATGATTGGAACAGGTAAAGATCAGTATCTCTGATGGCACCCACGTGACATTCTGGACAGAGAGCAATAGACTGAAAGCAAACCAGGGTGATGTCGACCTCCTCAACACACACTCGTGTAAATGACCACTGCTATAAAAACACAGCATTCTTGAACAAATCATCCTCGAGAAAATTATCAAATTCGATGTTGCAGTAAACAAACCATAAGTGTAGATATTGGAGACAGAGAAATACTGTATGTACTTTTTTCTGAGTGCTTCATAGTCACCGAGCACGTGATCACAGACAGCTGGAGTGGAATTTTATTGGAATAGTGTACACAAACTTAAATATCAGCCACCAGAACACTGCAGATACATAACGGGAGAAGGGCTCAACCTCACTGGTGCCACCAAAAACTCTGCTGACAAAATCAGGCAAAAACAGTATCATGCAAGAAATGTGGCCAAATTACACACTGACATACACCACAGAGCATGATCGAGTAAATTTGATCGTGGGTAGTTTCCAATGTAAGCAATGCACAACAGTAGCACAAATGACACTGCCACAACCCCTAGGGTATAACAGTGACATTACTGGGACTCACAACAGCCTACCGGCCCACTCACTGGGCCTAGAGAATGTGGGTGCACCATGGGAAAACCCATGAGTGTCAACAACAGCAGATGGCTTTGTGTGGCCACAGCCACCAGCACAGATGATGACTAGCGGCTGTGTGTGGCCAACGCTACAGTAACTAGCCACAACAAATGCAACAGCACCAACTCCAGCAGCCACAGTGATAGTTGCAGGAACAGGTAAAAATGCCAGCTCATTTCCAAACCCCGCCAACGTTCTCAGGTTATACCAATAAGGATTCGCAGGCCTTCCTGAAGGAGTGTGTTGGGGGGGCTAACTGAGTACAGAGTATCGCAGCCAGAATGACTAAGTTGTGTGGGAGAGCTGTCTGGTGAAGCGCAAACATGGTGGAGAACCATCGATCACTATGACATGCAATGGACCGAGTTCGAGGGAGCATTTCATTGTTGTTTTGTGAACACATTTTCGTCAGATCAGGATCAAAGCCGCGCTGTACTAGAGACTCAGTATGGCCATGAATCGTTAACAGCATTCTCCATGTGAAAAATTAACCTAAACATGTCATTTCCACCTGGAAAAGAGAAACCGAGATATTGGAAGTAGTTGCATCTACGGTCAAGTTGGAAAGTAAATCTGCATTAGCCCTACTAATCCACAGTAGTATTGAGTAATTCATATGGTCAGTAGCTCTACTGGACCAAGCGAATAGGGAGCAGAGAGAGCATTGCAAGGAAAGGGACAGTTTCTTTTCGGCATGTTCGTGCGACCAAACACAAGGGGGCAGAAACACTTAGTCACCAGCTGGACGAGGCTATAACAGGCCACACATAATACTACCCCACAAATACATGGGACCTGTCCGTGGGACATCACTGCCAGGTGCAGGCACAACTGCAGCCTGAGGGGCTACTCCAAAAGTGTCCACAGAAAGAAGTGCCCTTCAATTTCTTGCGAGTATTGCACTGGGAAACAGTACCACTGCCACAGTGAGTGCCCTATTGTAAAGGCAAAAATCGAAGAAATCCTGAAAGAAAAGACACCTCTGGCAGGAAACGACCCAAATGTTTAAACAAGCCAGATGCTCATGGCCCCAGAAACTGCAAAGTAAACATAACTCTGACACATCAATAAGCCGAGCAAATTGTAACACTGCCACATCCACAAGTCAAACAACAAGCCACCTCACAACAAATCATTTTACAGCAACTCACTAGGGGCAACCACAGGATGATAAGGATCCCCTTCATCCTTAACAGTTCACACTGCCTAGTTTTAATAGACACTGCAGCTTCACACAACTTCGTGCGAATAGAGTTAGTCAACAAGGAAGAAATCAGATCTACCACAGAATCGGTACAATTGCCACCCAACACTATACAGGGCAAGCAATCAGAGAAACTACTGTTATGGTATGTATCGAGGACATCGAAACCACAACCACAGCCCTTGTGTCGGCGGACCTACACAACAATGCCATTTTAGGAACATCCTGGTTGATCAAACAGGAAACCAATGTGGTACTGGCAGCCCATAGGAAACAATTTGGCTGGAAAGAAAGGAGAACCATATACGAGTTCGAGCCACAACCTTTGAATTGTGCCCCAGACATCACACTTGATAAACTGGATAATGAGGTACCAACACAACACAGAGAGGCAGTATAGAGACTCTTACACATGACAAGGTATGTTTTAGCTGCAGAAAATCAACTAAGGCGAACAACTGTAGCAGAACATGCAAATTTCCTTGGAGCACAAAAAGCCCCTCTTCTCAGGACAACTTAGTTACCAGCCGCACCAGTTAAAAATTATAAAAGACCAGATCAAGGAAATACTGGCCGAAGGTGACATCGAGCCAACACACAGCCACTACCACAACGCCATCACGCCCGTACACACAAAGGAGAGAGCATTGTGGTTCTGCATGGACTTCAGGTCCCTTAACCTCATAATGCAAAGTGCACTGCCCCCTTATATCAGTGTGAAGGATATGTAGCATATACTGGGAATGGCGAAGGTGATGATGTTATCGGACATGAGCAGTGGATACTGGCAGGGACTCACGAACTAGAGGACCAACACAAGATGGCATTTACGGCCCTGCTACCAGTTTTTATAATGTTGGTGCGACATTTATCAGAATGTAAACAAACCACTCAGCCAAATCACAAATTACCGTCAGTCCTTGATACACAAAATAAAAAATTAAGAAACGCACGCAAATCTACCTGGACTGTGGTTTCAAACCATAAACAAACCCAAGAACTGAACAGTTAAATAATCCCAAAGAATTGGCGAAAATATCACGAAGCTCTACAAACAATTAATTAATTAAAGATTCCGGGCGGTCGCACATATCACAAAATAAAATAAAATACTAATATGATAATAACACTGTTGAACTCTTCAAAATTTTATCATAATATAGATATGTAATAATTAAAGGCACAGATGGAAAATGTATGTATACCAAATATCAAGACTTGGTTTTGTGGTGTGATTAAATATCTTTGGACCATATTAATTAATTATTTCTTTAAATATTTTTGAGTAAGTAACAAGTAATAATGTAGTAAACAATTGGTCACCTTTTAATGCACCAGAAATTCAATAGTAATAGTTTAATAATATTCTTTCATAATAATTACTTCGCAAATATAAAAGTATTAAGTCATATAACTTCTAATATAATAAATATTCCATTGGCAATTGCACGATATCAACAAAATTTAAACATTAGGAAATTAAAATAATTTTAGCTCTTTATCTACCTTTCTGCTAGCAGAAGATATAAATAATATTATTAGAAAAATGACACCCGCACATTGCATTCTTATTCAAATCAACAAAAATTAACAAATAAATTATAAGTTAAATGAAAATTACATTATCCTTTTTGCATCCTTAGAAAACAAAATATTACCCTTCCAAAATAGGAAACATATTAAATAGGTAAAACGTTAAATTAATTGTGCGTGAAAGAGTCATTAAAGAAACATGTAATTTAAACATTAAAGCACTTAGCTGTACAGTTGATTAACTTGAGTCAAGAGGAAGAAAAGGAATGCAGAGAAATAACAAGTCACATTTTCCTAGTAAATTGGGGTAGCGAAGTTGGGTACGCACGGTCCCAGAAGCAAAACTCCCAAACGAAAATATGTGTCAATACACCAGAGAAACAGCTAGTTGACCGTAGTCTGCAGTTGAAGCAAAGTTGGATAATTCGGAGTAGAATTAAAGTTGCAAACAGAATGTAGAAAGTATCACCCGATAACTGGAAACCTCACTAAAACAGAGGATTAAAAATAGTGAGTGAAAATTAGGGCACGAATTAAATTGAAAAATCCGATGAACCAGTACTTACCAAGGAGGTTAGAAATAACTTCTGTTAACATGGTGGAGCTGACTGACGAAACCACCAACACTTAAGATAAATAAAAAACATAACGAATTCTCGCAGCACCACAAAAAAAAAACTACACCCTGGGACACTACACTACATGATGGCGGTGGTTATAGTAACCATGGTACTCAAAAAACTTCAAAAACCATTCCGACTAACACACGCAGATACATTTTGCCCGATGACCCAGGGACACAAAGTGTGTGGAGACAGTGGGGAGAAAGTTGGGTGGAGAACAGAAACAACGCAGCATCAAAATCGAAACAGCCTGGCCAGATAGTCCTGTGGTCGCCATTAAATGGCAGCAGGAGTACGAAAGTGACCAAAACTGATGCACGCTGACGTCGCAGACACAATAGATTCATTTTAGAAATTCCTCTTTACGTGTCTCTGGATCTTAGGCTGGACCATCAAGGAGGGAAATAGGTTATGTGGAAAGGATTCAAAAATTACCACCATGTTGTCCGGGGATACCAGCATCTCAGTAGAGAGCACGAGTTCAGTTCGGGTATATGGTCGATGGCCTGAATGGGGTTCTCCTTGATGTCCGATGTCTCAATCTTGTAGTTGTAGTAGTTGTAACAGTTATCTGAATATCCATATCAAATGCCTCGTCTAGTGGGATTTATTAGGGATATTCCCATACGCCCATGCTCACTCCTGAAATCTTATAGGACACCTTACGCCTCGTGAAAAATGTGCAAAAGAGTTACGCTTTCAAGAGTTGAGCGAAGAAATAAACACAGTCCAACAATTCATGATATGAATATTTATTGCTTTAGACCTTCAACACAAGCACTTACAGAACTTGTCCCGCTCAAGTGCTGTACACACTGATGAAGAAAAGGACAGCAAACTGCCTACGTGAAATTAAGTTGTAATTACTTCCCAGACATGTACAAATGGTCCGGATTGTGGAACGGTGCACTCCCCGGACTAGAAATAAACAAGAGCTTAGAGTTAACTAAGTTAAAACTATTGTAAGCTACATGATTAGTATCGTAGCAGGGAAGTGCCCGCAGAGGCCACGTGACACGACCGTCCCATGTGGTAACTAAGAGGCAACTACTGAAACATGGCTGCGGGCTGCCGCCTTCCTGGCACAAACTCCCATGCTTTATTGCGTGATCACAAATGACAGTGAAAAACACATTACAAATTAAATGGAGTGGGTTAACATGGCATTAAATGAATATGAAACACTTAAAACCTTACGTGACAAATCACACTTGACTAATAAGGAGAAAAAAAACATATATAAAACATGTACTTAAGCACAACTCGCAAGGCACCCTAACCTCAACTTGGTGCCTTACGTTTCACCGGTGCATGGCCCTGCACATACCAGGTTTCGTCTACATCCATTTGCACTTTATTAATTTAGTGTACACAACATAATGACACAACACTTTAAAGGGAAAACAAATTAGAAAGTGCACTTATTATTTTTGGCATCATTTGGTACATGTGTGTTATGTTTCGATATTCTGTCCAATGACTTGCAGCCGACAACGTAACACAAAATACTGGCTATCCAGTGTTGGTACTGGTTAGTACTTTCCTCATTAAGAATTACATTAAAAGCAATAAAATAAAACAAATGCAAGTACATAAAAGGTCACTGAAAAATTACATACGAATATTACACTGTGTGGCGTCTTAATATTCAAAAGCATTGTTTGTTTACATTTTAATGCATTGCTCACGTCAATATGCTTAGTTCAATAAAAGTGCAGAACGCAATAGAACCACTACAAAACCCTTTAAATTAAATAACATTACATAGGCACTTTATTGCATAGGAGATATGCACAATACACAGAGATGGAAAATGTGATTGCGCAGACGTCACACTAGTGCACTCGGTGCGGCACTATTCGGACAACATGGCCATGTGACAACAAACAATATTTAATCTGAAAAATGGCCTGGAAATAGTGTTTACATATTTAACACTTTTTAACTCCGAAAGGAATAAAAGAATATAAAAACAAACACTATAGGGCCAAGGAAACAGCTGTACACAGTGTGGACAGTGGTGGTCAGCTGGTTTGGCAGGTTTCTCCTCCAGATATGGTGAATGGTCTAGGGCTGAGACATATGGCACACGTCCCACGCCCCCACACCCCTCTGGAGAAAGTTCACTCATCGCTTGCAAGCACTGCTCATGTAAGGTAGGTTCTCGTCGCGACCGCAGATTTTGAAGTGGCTTCCCTGTTGTTTACCTCTTCTTAGCATGTGGTGCTGGTGATCCCACGTGGTCGGCAGTGTTGTGACAGCTGCTTTGGGTGTGTCCTGACACCCGCAGGCTATGCACTCGACATACTGGGAGAGACGGGTCCGCTTCGATCGGCAGGGAGGGGAACACATCGCCTCACCCCCTGAATTGTTGCTGCCGCTCACTTCGTCCTCGCTGTCACTGTTGACACTTCCCCGTGACTATCGCAAATTGTTGTTCTGGGCGTCCCCAAACACAAACAATATAGGCCTAGATGTTCTCAATTTCTGTTTTCTCCTCTGTGTTACGACGCCACCAGTCCAGTTCCACACCTGCCGAAGTATATCTGACAGAGGCAGCCTTTGTGGTGTGTCTCATGGAATGGGAGGGGAAACAGCTGCAGACAGGCTTCCTTCACTACCTACGTGGTTCTCATTTTCTCCCTCCGCTGGATCCTGTGTAGGTTTCTCGGCACCAGGCGTCGCAGCTGCAGGTGTAAGAATTTTCTCACGTGCTCCATCTTCCCTCTCAGACATGGGCGTGACATCTCAGGTACACTAACCCATGGCCGCTCCTGCGTCAGGTAGTTTAAACTCCGTGTTATAATACTGAATGGAGGGGAAAAAAAGTGAATGACAACTCGCAGGCTGGCTGTGGCTTCGTCAGCTAGATGCCTGTGTACGCTGTGCGTCGGGTGTAGCTGAAGACATGCTTGACACAGTGATGTCATGATGTCGATAAATGCTGGGAAGATGTGCGTGCTGTTACTTGGCATAGTGGCGAAACATAGTGCACGGTGTGGTTATGCCTGGTGTGACGAATGACGAGGGGTGAAGGAGGGGTGTGGGATTCCCCCATCTCTCACCATGGGAAACTGTGCTGTTGAAGTGCAGTCGCCGACAGAGAAAGAGAGGGAGATGGCTCGCCGTCCCTTCTCTTGCCGTGAGACCAATCGATGAGCTGGGACGGTCATAAACACACACACGTGGCTGATGATGCGTGCACTGTCAACTCCCTGATAAGAGGCATGTGTAATGCGAAATTAATTTGACAGAGGATGCAAAATGTCAGTTTTGGTTATCACGTCACAATATTTACATTCTGGTTACCCTGCTGGCCTGAGCTTGCACTTAATATTGACACGTGGACATATCCGAGTGGGTCACATGAAAGGTGAGCAATGTTTACACATTAAACAAGATGGCTTTACTTCACAATGTTTCGTTGCAATGCAACGAACTAACACGATCTATTGCCGACATGAACACTGCTTATTTCCATGTAGTGAATGTTTATTCTTCCGCCATCATGGCTGTGTTTGTGCACGCTTTGTGCGCGAAATGCATCCTGGCCCTACCAGACTGTTACTGTCCCTGTGCCATGCGAATACAATTTCGCACGTTCTGTTTACACATGTGGTGGGTAGCAGTGTGGCGAAAATGTCCTGACAAGTGTGCACTTGCTTGTTGTTTACATGTCTATATACGGAAATAGGTTGCATACATTCACAGATGCTCACTTGTTCACATTGTACGACTGTTTCTCTCATTGGCTGGCAAATTCTCTGTGTCCGGTTACGGCATCCCTTGTGCCAATGATATTGCGTGACAGGGCAGTATCTGGAGTGATGAGGTGTACGAGATGGCTGCATCCACATCCGCTGCAGTACTCTTGAGTGTAGCTGTAGTTAGCCTGTTGTTGCTCTGACTGGTGTACAGCTGTGGCACCAGTCAGTATAGATTTCTCTGGCCGTCCATGTGATGCTGTGTGTACAAACACCTATGTGGGCGAGGCGGAGAGTTGCTGTGTGTCTCGTCCGGACAGCTCGCTCCCAGCTTAGGAAAGGGTCGTTGCTGCTGTCATAACATATAATGTTGCCGTATCGTGCCCTGTTCATCCCACAGTGATAGTCATCATGGTAATCTGGCGCCTTCCAGTTGTCTGTGATTGCACACTCTTTTGATATCAGCACGAACACCATTGGCAGAAAATAACGCGAGTTTCCATTCTATGACATGTATCCTTTGGGCATTGATTGTGGAATGCCAATTGCAGTCATTATGGCGCATCTGTAGTAGGTGCTGATGAACCATTCCAGGCAGGAATGCCACTTGCAAGTTAATTCACTATTTCCAATTTACTGTACTGTTGATCCCATACAGTCGATAAGCCAAACTGAAAACCCATATTGACTTTGACGATCGGCATGGAAGCACGGTGCGGTTGGCGCAGAAAGTCTAAGGCATCTGCTTCACCAGGCCAAGTGACTCTCGGCTAGCAGAAACACCCATGCACGTGGCACAGTAGGGGTGGTTCCTGCAGCATATGTGATGCGTAAGGAGGGATGGCGGCAAATGGCGCGCTTCCCCTCAGTCTGTCACGTATCCAAGATGCTGGTTGGCTGACGTCATGGCCGCACCCTTGAAGAAGACGTGCCATTATTGCAGATAGTTTTTCTCCATAGCTTACAGGTGTTGCATGTTGTTTATTTAGGAGGATCGCCTTTAGCGATTATTGGGACAGTTACGATCAAAGGAAAAGAGATTTGTGGGCACATGTGGTTTTATGTGTTCGCACAAAGAGATTTTTGAAAAAGGTAGTAGATTGAAAATTTGTTAACTTTCTGGTGGGAAGGATCGATAGTCCTAGAGGTAACTGGTACATGAAAAGCCCCGCTGTTGGGAAAGTCACTTGACGTCGTGGATAGAATGGTGTCATTCAGAAAATCCACTTGATGTGTCTCTGGATCTTAGGGTGTACCATCAAGGAGGAAAACAGGTTATGTGGAAAGGATGCAAAAATTACCACCATGTTGTCCGGGGGCACCAGCATCTCAGTAGAGAACACGAGTTCAGTTCGGGCGTATGGTCGATGGCCTGAATGGGGTTCTTCTTGATGTTCGGTGTCTCAATCTTGTAGTTGAAGTTGAAACAGTTATCCCAATATCCATATCCAATGTCTCGTCTAGTGGGAATTATTAGGGCTATTACCGTACGCCCATGGTCACTCCCGGGCTGTTACAGGGCGCCTTACGCCTCGTGAAAATATCCAAACGTGTTACGCAGTCAAGAGGTGACCGAAGAAATAGACACAGTTCAACAATTCACGAAATGAATATGTATTTCTTTAGACCTTCAACAGAAGCACTTACAAATCTTGTCCCACTAAAGTGTGGTATACACTAATGCAGAAAAGGACGGCAAAGTGCCTACATGAAAATAAGTTGTAATCATGTCCCTGCCATGTACAAATGGACTGGGATTTTGGAACAGTGCTCTCCTCGGGCTAGAAATAAACAAGAGGTTACAGAAGTGGTTAGTCTAATACAGCAACATGTCCAGTTGCAAAAAGGTTGATTGTCGCCTGGCGTGCACAAAAGACACTGGAGCCTAACGCACACACTCTAAATCCGTAACTTGCTTCTCAGTGACTGACTTCCCGCTCTGCGTTGCGGGCTCGCCTTATCTTACGCTCGTGCCGAAACAGCACTACTTTATGGCATTATTTGCAAAAACTAAATTAGTGACTCGTTAACAACAAATAAATCTCTCAAAAATTACACTAACACACTTGCAACATAAAAACCTTAATGAAATAATATGGACAAAGCACTTAGCGGAAAAATAGAATAAGGAAACAAACATTACCTTTTACAAAAGGAATAAAACACTGAATACCAAACAATCAGAAATGCTTTAATTGATGAAACAACCCTGCTGCAGGTGGCGAAGGATATGGCCGGACAAACGGTCTTAGGCTGGGGGATGCACACACGTCACATGTGTGCACTCTCTTCTGCTGCTTTTGCACCCTCTTGAAGTGCTGATTCACTTTGTTGTTCACTGTCTTCTCCAGGAAACTCGTCGGTAGCATCGCTATCGAGGCCATTGCTCGTCATCTGTGTTACCCGGGATGATCTGGATGTCGTTCCAAAGTACACTCACTCTCTTCCTGCCTATGTGGACTGTATTTGTCGTGGGTCCATGCTTTTTACACCCCACCTCTCCTCACTTTTTTGCTGACTATGTACATATTGCTCCTCCTACTCACTTTCTTTTTACATGCTCCTCTCCTGCTTAATTTGTACGTGCTCCCTCTTCCTGCTTTGTACATGCTATCTCACTTACTTGCTTTGTACATGCTCCCTCTTCCTGTCTTATACATGCTGGTAGTACAAAGCCTGTCACATGCCTGCTTTTGGATGATGGCGATATGAATGATGACTAGCTGATTCGAACACTTGCGATTTCCACGGCTGGCTGTCTAGCCGCACTGGATATTTCGACTGTGGAATCACAGGCGAAGGGAGGCCTGTACACCTACTGATTAGATCCGCGCATGTGAAAATGGCACTGTGTGCGGAGGGGAGTTTGTAGTGTGAGCCCACCGATTATCTCCATGTGCACGATGGTGACTGTTGTTACCTCTGGCAGAGGGGGGATTTAGGGCATACGGATTATCTCTCCATGTCGGCGATGAAGGATGTGGATGATGTGTCTGGCGTACGATGCTTGCGATAGGACTATTCAGGAGCACATTGTGACTAAAACAACACAATGAGTGATAAACATTTGCTGAAGTCAAGTGATAAAAACTTGAAATGAACTGTCATACTATTTACATCCCAATGAGTAGTTGTTTACTACTCGGCTCCCTTCACACATGCGATTTTTATTTGCATTGAACTCCTGCCACACTTGCAGAATAAAAAAAAAGTATACATCTAATCTTCCATTGCTCTGGAATCACACAAGAATTTCGACTTCATAGTGTGTTTCTGCCGGTATCTGATGCGATGTCATCCCTCCCATGTAATTGTCGAGACATGTCTCTGGCGGGAAATTTTGAAAGGGTGTTGACATTGTTGATTACATTGTGGGAAACACAGATGCAGGAAATTCATTAGGCATTGGTGGATAATACTGGGTCAATGGTTGGAATGGAAATGATGCATTGGTCATGGTTGGTGCAGGCAAAGTGGGTTTGTTTACCTAGGTCACGTGTGTCGAGTGGGCGCATGGTGGCTCCATTTCTTGCTGTGTTGCCTCCACAAACTGTTGCGATCTTCCTCCAGCACTGAATGTGACTGTACCTGCTATGTTATTTCTGTTCCATGTGTCCATGACATTTGAACCATGATTGTTGACAGTGATCTGAATCTCATGATCCCACTGATCCAGCAAATTTACAGTGTTTGTTCGCGATATTTACACTCCAGACAGGCAAAGATAAGTCCGTTGGCAGTATTCAACTTCCTTGCATTTAGAAATTCTCGATGAAAGATGATTTTCCACACTGTACACTGCAGCATTATGATGCCTTGACGAATGCACAGGACATTACCATAGTAATTCGGGAGGTGATAATTTGTAAAATTTGAGTTTTAAACTTTTATTTTGCACGAAGGTGTTCACTGTGCTTTGCGAAATGCCATTATCTGTCTCACTCTTGCGGTTGATTGCGATACTATTGAGTGTTGGACTAGACTGATGACAGTATTGCCTCCCTCATATTTGACTGTGAGACCATGGGACATAGGGAGTAAACCTTCAGGACACCACAGCGCCGGTGTGCTGTCGGTGATCCTGCCAGCCATGCTCTGTTTGTTAACAAAGCCATATGTGTGGAGTGGGTGACCAGCTCGCGGAAGCACAGGGTTGGAGGAAGAGTGTGCCTGCCCGCTCACACGTGTCTGTCCCTGCTGGCATAACACATCGCAGGGGTCGACAACCTGGCGTGCTCTGCTGACATGTGGTTCAGCATGGATCGTCAGCTGGCTGCCTGTGGTGTGCGATGAGTGAAGTGCAGGGGGAAACCTCCCACCCGTTGTTTCTCCTTATCCTCATTTCTCCCAGCTTCTCCAAGTAACATGGTGTGGGTTGCGGCATTGCACACTTTCTTCAAATTGATCACACGTGTAACGTGACATGCCTCCTGTGATCTGGACAGCATCCTGAAGGCATCCCGGTGCTGCTGTTTCCCTTGTTGATGCATTCCCATCGTCCTCTCGTCATTGGCAGGTAGGAATAAGACAGGAATTACTTAGATGATTGGAATCTTGCTATAAAACTCGCTGAAAAGTTTTTGGCGAGACAATTCTGGCAGAAAGTTTTTCTCCCCGCATTGATGGTGTGCAGTGGTGTGGAAATAGGTTGGATAGGATTTCGAAGGTGGTGAAGTGTGAGGTGTGTGCAATAGTGAATTACCCGACCAGGTGCCAGTCGTCGTCAAGGTGATCCCGTGATGGTGGATGATGCTGTAGCATGATGACTCTCGGTGACCTCAGGATTATGGACCGTACACCTGGACGAAAACTTCTGTTGAATTGTAGAAGTCAGCCTTTCCAGAGCTAAAGCTGGAGAGATGCTGTTGTTGGGTGTTTACTAAACAGCAACCTATTGGCTGATTACAAGCCGTGCTGTTGCAGTGATGTTTTGGTGGCAAACTGCTAATTACTATGTCTCGCGATGTGGATTATCAGGGCTACCCACACGCCCATATTTATATGGTACAATACTCTGACATGCTTACATTGAGTCCTGCTGAAAAACACTTGCACTGAATCCGGGTATTGTTTAGACCCATCCCCTTAAACACCTTGCGGCGACCAGAATAATGTACTGACTGTTTAGTTCTCAGGATATTTATTCCGCTTGATTAACACTTCTCTCAGGGAGACACTTGACACATGCTGAGATGACTTAAACGGGTCATTGCGTTAACACTGTAAAACTGACTCGCATAATACAGCAAACTTACAGAAAACTGAAGCTTCCCCAGGCGATGCAAACCACAGGGAAATGAAAGTGGTGTACCAGGCGGCAAGGACGAAATGGTTGCTGAAGAATTGTGCTATTGCAGTGAAATCATACATTCCAAAAAGATGCGTGCACGGTAAAATGTGGAGCTCGCAGACACACGCAACAACCCTGGGTGATATATACATACTGCACACCCACCCCGACGCGAGAGTGTGAAAAGACTGACTTGAGCACCAAGGTGGGGACTACTTCCTGCATGGTGCGTCAACTACAGATTTACCTGCCGACAACATAATGCTACACGATGCATTAAATTACATATTCACCCTGGGTGATACACATACATAGCACTGGTGAAATTAATATGGCCACAGCATACAATGGAAGTGAAAATACACATTAGCAAAAAAACATAATGCAACACTGGCAGAACGAGAAGCAACAACAAATTAGACTCTTTAGTGACATAACAGACAACTATTATGGAATGGGTCATAAGTGTTTAACTGACTGTGTTGTATGGTTCTCATGCCATATTATCCCACCTTGCGGAGTTCAGCTACTCTCTTGGGCAGGCGCTGTTTACGCTGCCCCAGCATGCCCTAGGTTAACATTCAGAGTGCGCATCCCTGCTGCAGTGACATAGTAGTGCTCGGCCGGTCAAATGGGCTGACATATCTAAACAATGTCGCCATCCATCAAATACGATCATAATAATTTTCTAATATTCAGCATATAAAATACCTTATACGGTCGACTATTTCGTTAAATTCATCTATAGCTCATACATTCCTGTTGTTTGGCCAAATACATATACAAACACAATATTCACATACTGAACATTCAATGTAAATGTCCTCTTACTCAATACCAACAATTTTCATCGATACGGTGATATACTGGAGGGATCTAAAACGTGAATTTTCAGGAAGTAATCTAGTAAGAAAATGGAGACAATATTTGCGCAATGACTCTACCCAATATTCACTGTACGGATTATCACGTTTCGCTAGAATATAATCTCTTGTGATCACACTCCATTCTCCAATGTCGTTAGAAAATTATTTGAATACACTTTAAAATTATAAATATATAGTGTTATTAAACTAGCATTCCTAATATTTACAAGAGACACTATAACCATTATTAATTTGTTTTATTTCATGTGTGATGGCTGTACATTATCTTTGAACAGGGAGTTGGCTGTCCTATACCGCGCAGTGTTACCAAGTGAAGCCAGTTTATTGTGTTGAGTTAGGCGGTTATTTCCGGTAAAAAATGTTATGTGACCAACAGTTACAAAAACATTATTTCGACCTACGTTGCACGTGTATTTTGATGAGTATTAAAAAATCGATATAAATTAATATAGAACCGTTTTTTACCTAAACGATAATATACATAAAGCGTGAGTGTGATTGTATAAGATAACTAGACATAAATTTCGCCGTTAAATATATAAAGTTATCAATTATTTGCATTTAAATGGAAGTGTTGAATACTGTGATTTTGTTGATTTGCTTCCCATTCCCAATATTTGCCTTGAAAATATTCCAGGAAATAGTTTTCTGACAAGTTATGATAAAGCTTTAACCTTACTAAAATCGAATAAAATACGCTATTGAAGTCTGCGAGTGCATTACAAGTGAAGCAGCCATGCGGGAGAGAAGACAACTTTTGTTTACATTGAAATTGAACAGCCTTGTGAGTGCTATATGAACTCACTAGTAAACACGCCTTAAAACTATAATCTATTTTTTTTATTTATTCGGTGACCAACGAAAAGTAATATTCACGTATGAAAATGCGTTTGAGCTGGGCCATGCGATTGCAATGTTTAGTGTATTCGTATATATCGTGAATACATTCGTGAACGATATCGCACAATTATTGTGTGTATAGGGATATTTTTATCTGCTTAAGTTTGTAGGTTATCAATTGCAGTGTGTTTAATTTTTAAATGTGCGGTTGCGAACTAACGTGCCGTGGACTTGAGGCCTAACCTGTAAGTTGCAGACTCGTTAGAGGTAGAGTCACTTTTGTAAAACTGCAGATACGTATTTTTCTAAAAGCCGATTTGCTATTTCAGTGTAGGAGTTTATGGAATTCATTTGTTAGTAATGGCAAATCATCTCGTAAACCAACATAGGCCGTTCATTGTAAAGTGAGCACTTTTGAAGCCCCTGTTACTATTTTCTTTCAACCAATTTATATCCTTCCACCGCTTGTTAATGTAAGCCCTTCCATGTGAGTAATAAACACAGTGTATACATTCACCATGCCTAAAACCAGATGTCCGAGGCCACAATAAAATGTATTTATTTGTTATGTCTGAAGAAACAGCTTCAAAAAGTGCTCACTTTACCGTGAACGGCCTATGCAAAGCTACACCTTCTAAAAACTCCACTCTTACAATTTTTTCTTCCCCAAGTCAGCATAGTTGCTGTGACAAACAAGAAATCAGTTGTTTATCAATACAAGAATACAGGCATACAACCAAATTAGTTCTCATATTTTTAATAGCTACCGAATTTAGCCTTCATAATATGCAATTTCCATGGTTTCTCAAACCGATTCCATGCAATTTCTGGAGTGACTCAATAAAGACAATTTTACCAATTCCTTCCTTGTATTATCTTCATTGTGTTCTTGGTTTACCATTCTCTAATGAACCTGCTGTCGACAAAATGTTAAGTTAAATAAATAAAAGTTTACTTGTGCATTTATATGGTTGCGTATTTAACGATAGGTTGTAATCATTACAGTAAATGACATGTTTATACATTTTATCATTTTCCAAAGGTAGTCAAATTAAAGAAAACTTAGATAGAGCCAATCTTTTCCCATAACTGCATCATCTGCAAAACAGAAAAACATCACATGATTTTCTTTAAACTCTATTTCACCCTTCTTAATGATTTTTCAAATTCTAATTTTGAGGGCAACTAATTGGACATAAGCTTATTCTAATATTGATGATGAATCATGGATATTTAGATGAAAATGTTAAATTTTTTAAACGCCTACTTGTAAATGAAAAATGGGATGATTTTTACAGAACCACCATGGACACTGCAAAACAACCCACAAACAAAATTTTCTACAACCACCACGAACAACATTTCCAGAACAACCTCTCCAGAACAAACATCATTTATACATTATTTATACATTAACTGGATCAAACATTGCCTGAAACAGTTTTATTAGTACATTTATTCGTCATTTTAATCATGCCTTTCCACTCAAATCTGTAATATGTAGCAGAAGTAAAAGTTCCAGTAGAATAGATGAGGTACCTATAACTGCTAAAAAAAAGTGTTCTTATAAAATCAAACTGCCTTTGACTTACATTTTCAATGAATGTCTTGCCCAGGGAATTTTTCCTGACAGACTCAAATATGCAAAAGTGGTACCAATACATGAAAAAGTGACACGGTATTGATGGATAACTATAGATAGGTCTGTTGCTATTCTTACGTCCTTTTCGAAAATTTTAGAGAAATTGATAGCAAATAAACTGAAACAATTGTTAATAAGAATCAAGGTTATTTCATTGCATCAGTATGGCTTTGTAGAGGGCAGAATTACAGAACAAGCTATTTACAGTTTAAATGAAAAAATATTAACTTCTTTTTGAAAGACAATTCTCAACAGGTACATTCACAGATCTTTCAAAAGCTTTTCATTTTGTCGACTACAATATTTTATTGCATTAAACTTTAACAGTGTGGAGTAAGAGGTGTAACCAATAATATGTTTAAAACTCATATCTTGAGACAGAAAACAGATCACATCCGTAAGATATTATGACAAGAATCACATTACAGATGTTATGTCCAATACCAGAACTACTCTAGTAGAAGTGCCACAGGGATCAATACTGGGACCAATTTTATTCTTAATATTTATTAATGATTTTACAGAACAAATAGCCAACGACTTAGCTATAATGTTTGCGGATGACACATTTTGGTAACTTGTTCAAATAACGCTGTTCTTGAAGACTGAGATGTCCAGTTGGTTCCAGTATAATAAATTAATACCTATTAAACGTAAACAAATATGTGCTCATGAATTTCACGCAAAGAAATAAACATAGAATGCAGGATGAAAGATGCACAACAATAGAAGAAGACAGGTTACAGACAGTAAATAGTAGGCTACTAAATATCTAGGGCTCATTGGAGACACTAATTTAACATGGAATGAGCATGTTGATAGTGTCTGTAAAAAAATAGAGTTCAATGTGTTTTGCGGTACATACTTTAAAAAAGATTTGTAATAATAATACAATACTTACATACTATATCTCAAATATTCAGTCCATAATTAATTATGGAATCATATTTTTTTGGGGTAAATCGACAAAATGGAAAAAGGCTTTTGGATTACAGAAGAAGATAGTGAGATTAATAAGTGATAAGGAAAAAGAAGCCATTGTAGGCCGCTATTTATAAATAAAATTCTCACTCTGCCATGCATGTATATGTACTGTAGTATTTTTTTTTACGTGGAAAACATTAAAATAGTGATATACACCATTACTACACCAGACAAGCTAATCATTTTCACCTATTCTCCTACAGAACCCCAAATTTACACCAAATCCATACTATGCTGGGGCAAAACTAATAAATAACCTTCCCAGTCATTTGAAGTAAATTAATAGTTTACAGAAGTTTAAAAGAGCTGTTAAATTATACTTTTAAAATAAGGCCTTCTATTCCATAAAATACTTACATAAAGATAAATTTCTATAACGCAGAACAAGACTATAAGGAGACTTCATGTAATACCTTGTGTTTCAATCTAATGTAGACTTTACATATTTATACTTTAATATATATCTGTACATAAATTGTAACAACTTGTACTGCAACTAAATGTAGTCTTAACATGTTTGTAGAGCTGCTAGAATTAATAAGTATGTAAATTATATTATTTATATGTTGTAGATTTTCATGTTAATGTAATTGTGCACTAGTATCCATATTGCATAACAAAAATTAAAAGAAAATAATAATAATTGACAAATCCTTTCCAAAATGTATTAGATGTATATGGGATGCAAAAAAAAAAAAGTGTGCTTCGTGAAACAGCGCTACACCACCATGGCCTCCATCATCTTAAGACGGGAGGAGTTGAGAGAGGTTTGGTGGTTTGTAACAACCAAGGTATTGAGAGCCAATGAGGGTGAAATATGGCCGATATGAAGCAGCACTGAAATGCAAGGGTGGGGGAAAACAGGAAAACCTCGAGAAAACATGCCAGCTAGCAGCATAAATCAGCACAGTTACCATATGTTAAAATCTGTGAGGTTCAAAATGGATCACATTAGTGGAAGGCAAGCGTCCTGCCACTATGCCCACCGCAGCCCCCCTTCCCTCCTTGGGAAGGGTGGAAAGGAACCTCAGTTCTTCAGTGATAATGTTTTTCTTGAAGGAGTGTTTGTTTGACAAGTTTCTGCAGCATGGTTCCGAGGTATTGATACTGAATAGTTTGTAATGTACTCAGAGGAGAATTTCACACTAAAAATAATAATTGCACAAGTTGGTAGGTAACAAAGAAATTTTGTCAAGTGTGTCTGTGGACCACTTCGGCAGCGGTTGGTATATGTGCGCTTGTTACTGATATCATTGCGGTGCATGCGTCTTTCACCCATTGTAGTTCAACAAAGTATCCCAATCTAATTAAACTACCCACAGTAACCTAAACACTGGCGAATAAGTTTTCATACATTTTAAACCTAACCATAGGGTGGTCCCTTTATTATCCCTAAAAGGGTATTTATAGAAATAATATCCTATTGTAATATTCTCTCCCAATGTGAAATTTTTTAACACGTTGGGCTGAATTAAAATTGTGGCTACTGACTAAAGTCTACGGTACAATCACCGTAGCGTTCCCGTGGCGTTACCATGGAAGTATGAAAATGAATTGGCTATAACAGAAGTAAGAAAACTGTTATGCAACTAATGAGATACGAGCACAAAAAAAGACAGACTGTACATGTATCGTGGATACTTTCAAACAATGCGTTGACTTACCTGATATTTATTTTTGTTAATCTACTTGTGATGAAAAAAGTTTCACGGGAATCGTGTTTCGGGATATTTAAAGTGTGGCATACATGTTAATTGCGTTGACTATTTAAATAAACAAATCTGAACTGTACCACAAAATTAATTTAATAACTATGTTCTTGTTATAAGTTTGTATTGCACTGACACTCTTGGTTGGAAATGTTGTCTCGTGATTGGCCGGCGTAGAACTCAGCATATAAGAATTAAAAATATATCAATCCTCTTAACGCTGCTACAAGCAGGTCGCCATCTTGCGCCATTATGTTGTGTTGAAGCTGGTGCTATATACATGTGTGGATTCAATTTTTATTGTTAATTCTTACTGTGATTGTAGCCGGAGCTTAAGCCCTTGGTACTAAATTGGACTTTTGGAGAAAGATGGGACACAATTTTTGTAGATATAGGGAATAAAATTATCCATAAATGTCTCCTGTACCTCCCCCTTTTTTTTCTTCTGAAAAATTTCTAAAATTGATTGTCCAGTGCAGATAATTCAGTAGAAATTTTAATTTCTGTGTTTTAAATATGTACCAAGGGTAACTTAACCCTGTCCAACATTGTAGATGCAAGAAACAAAATTGTACCCTACAGTAAGTGATAAATAAGTATAAAACTGTATCATAACAGAGAATTAATGTAATGTAAAGAGAGGGAATAACTAAAACGGGATTTGAATTTATTTACCAGAAACCGTTAACTATATTGACGTTAAATATGTATAAAGAGGACGAAGTCATATTGGAAACAAACCTCTCGAGTCATTATCAGTGTTAGGAATTTAAATATAAATGCCAGCAAATAATTATTTATTCGTGGCTCAGGAACATGTGAACTTTGCTTTCCAGAAATTCAGCTAAGCTGCTGGTCGCAGTTTTGTTGCACTCATTATTGATACGCAACTCGCATAACATTACACAACGGTAGCACGCTTGTTATAATTTATTTAATTATTTACCTACTTTATTTAATTATTTATGCAGAAAATAGTTTTCCAAAAATCCTGATATATATGAGCACTATATCTAAAACACGTCTTATTGTCGCACATAACCCAATACTGGTCAGCAGTACACACACTCACGATCCGTAGTTTTATGAGGAAATTATTTGTTTGCACAACTAACACAAGCCAATATTAAACTAGTAAAACTTCCCACCTGAATTGTAATATATATTTATTTATTAACCAGCTTCTTTGTTCAAAACGAAATGCTTCGAATGTAACCTTCTCTCGCGTCATCTTATTTAAACACAATGTTTTAGGTTACTGTCAAGATGGCGACGAGAGTCCATAGTAAAACCACCTATCTCCAGTGGCTTCACCTACGTCACAACGTGCCATCTCCTGTATACTCTTAACTACATGATTGTTGAAATAGTTTGCTGCTAGCATGCTTGCATGTGTATGTTTTGACTTGTGCGCATGTTGGACTTATTAGTCGTATTTATTTGCGCTGGTTATACTGTTTTGAAATACGAAGAATGATGCCTGCCTACTCTTTGATACGAAGGATGTCGATAAATGTGCTGTTCTGCGTAGGCCTAAGTACTTTAGGTAAATTGTGTGTGTTCTGTGTTAACATTTAAAGTCATGAGAAACAGAATGGTCTTTAGGTGTCCGTTTCCTCTGTAAATGCATTTTACCTATTGATAAATTATATTTTTGGTAGCGACGTTTTCACTTAGAAATGTTCCTCAGGTAGAAAGAAACAAGGTTATGAAGGTAATTAATTATGTTCACAAGAATCATTTAAATGTAAGGAATCAGAAAATTCTAATTACATGTTCTGTCTCAAATCTATTACTTCGAAGATATCCATTATTTTGGCCAGGGCGAAAAAAACTTGTGGTGTTTGGAACCTGGATTGGATGAGTAAAAGTTGTTTGTTCCTCAGGCAAGCGTGAGCTGTAGGGCTGATCAGAATGAAACTTCAATATTATAATCATAATAAAACACATCACACCATGGTCACATTGCCATTTTTTCACAATAGAATGTACTATTTTCGATAGAGGGGAGGACTATGAAGACCAAAAAAATGTGGGGTAAAATACATTATGAAAAAAAAAAAAAATATTCCTTAAATTAAAAAAAAATCCAACAAAATTAAAATGGGCAGTAGAACTGTAATTTCATGCAAAATATTTGCCACGTAAGTTTCTTGGAGCATGAACATGGCACTAATTTAGGCTTACCGGCTGCAATTTTTTTTATTGGAATTTTATGTGGAAATGTAGAAATCCGGGAGAAAATTATGAAGTTGGTAAATTGCTGCTTCCCTACATACTTGATATCCATCACTCATGCTAAGGGAAGTAGAGTGTTGTAATTTTGCATGGAATCACTGTTCTGTAGCTATAATTTCTGGAGAAGGGTAAGGGGTAAAATAGCTTTCTGGAATAATTGGCAGATTGAAACAACAGTGATGCTATTGTACTCTCCTGTCTTGGTGGATAACATGCTTTATACAAATGGCATGCCTTGCTGAAAAGATTTCTTAAAATTTTGGTGCACCTGTTTGAATTTCTTACTACAGACATATGTAATGACCCTTTGACTGTGAAGGAATTCACTGTTCTTGTGCTGTTCAGTCAGTTTTGCATATGTTGCACCTTATGACTTTTGTAAATCAACCAGGTAGGTACTCAAAAAGACATGTCCAAAAGAAAGTAAGTTTTTTGTTGGAAATTGGCACTTGAAACCCACCCCACTCGCCTCCCCATTCACTTGCGTTTCCACTGCCCATTCGTAAATCACAGTTCTTTACATGGTAAAATTTATAAATTACTGACAGTAAACACTGCAACACTCCTCTCGCTGCATACCACACTACTTAGGATCCAGAAGCTACCTGAGTAGAAATTTTAATACTAACAGTAACAGCAAATGCGTCATACTGTTTTACTTTCGTCCTCAGCGGGCAGCAAGGTAGGGACTTGCGAAAACAACAGGTAATGTCTTCATCACTAAATTTCTTCTACACTAACCATTGGACAAGATGATGTGGCAAAAAAGTAAATCCAACACTACAAACGTATCTACATTAAAAATAATACATTCAATCTGTTCCATAGCAGTTTATTTTATAGTCTAGAGGGTAAGAGACCAACTTTGCTAGAACTATGCATTTGTTCATAAAAAGGTGGCAATTGGCATGCTGGTTTATTGGACCCTCTGAAGCATTTCTAGGAACAGTGCCAATCAATATTCGTGTGTAAGGGGGTTTGAGGGGTTTTTGATTACTAGCAGTTGCATTAGTTGTCTCATACACATTCAAAACACAATATCACCAAAATGAAGCATCGCACCTGGAAAATACAAGAGACATAAAATGTTCAAAATCTTCTAAAAAATAAATAGTTTCCTATACTTTTTTTCGTATTTAAAACGGTTTCTTCAATATTCGTGAAAAACATCTCCAGTTGAGCTGTGCACCTGATAGTCTTTCGAGCACCATATCTTACAAACTGTCAAATGTACAGAAAACATACAAGAAACATAAAATATTTAGAATTTAACTCTGAACAAAAATGTATTGTGTACATTTTATAGTATATCTTACGGTTTAATAGCTACAGACGAAAAACCATTTCAAAACTGCATTTGTGTAGTCCAACAATGACTTCCGGCTTCGTCTCATACATGCTTGCAAGGGTTGAACATAGATGGCACCACGGGAGCACGCTTGCTAATCACACTACACTGGTAGTTGATGTGATGTGTGTAAAGTGAATTGTTCAAGTGGCATATGTCATGTGAACAAATGATAGTGAAAGACGTATTCTCCAATCGGAGAAGAGTAGGCGTGATGCGTAGAGAAAAAACAGCTTTCGCAGTAAATTACATGTCCTTAAAACCGTCCATTATTTTGTCCCAATCTGCAATGATACAAATTTTCGTAATCTAAAGAAAATATGTGTACGGGCTAATAATAATAGCAATAGCCTTAGTAATATTAGCAATAGTGAAACGCAGATCCACTTTCCTTGCAGTATTTAAAAAATAAGGGGATTCAATTTTATTTTTATAAAATAATACTTTAGAACATACTATTTACTTACTGGTTGGTGGGCGCCAGCAGTGTTTCCCATACACAGCACTGTGAGACTCAGGGTTCTCAGGGATGCTGTGGGTTCTGTGTGCCCGTCTCACCCAAGCGTCTTTACAAAACAATTTCCATTACTAAACATTTATGAAGAACACTGTACTCAGGAGTTATGCTGGGCGACAATGCTACAAGGAAACATATGATTACACTAAGATCATACCTTTTATTTACCATTGATTACACATAGTGCCAAAATGAATTACGTTTAACTTTGGGTGTGACTAGCTAACTCTGGTGGGTGCTTTTCCCAGCTCGTAATTTAACTAGCACACTCCTAGATGGATGATTTCTCCGTGGTGCATGAGAGCACAATCTCCACAGGGTAAGGGGTCTACAGCCACAGTGATAGACTGCAGATTTCACCCGGAGTATGAACATGAACACTACACGTGCGTTTATTCTTGTCACTAACGCCTACTCGTCGGGACATGTCCCTGAACCACATGATGTGTGGCGATGGTCTATACACTTAGTGGGCTAGGATGGAAAAATATTACAGCTGTACAAATTCCATAAATATTGATTACAAAATATGGAGCACGACATGAATAGGCACAATAAACACGCATATGTGTGAAAGCATTCTTAAATGGTGTGGATGCCGCTGGATAAAGTTCGTAGCCGACTACGTGATGCAAATGGAATAACAATAGTTTTATGTTAGAGATGGTAAATCATTACCGGACAAAGTGTAGCGATCTTGGGAAAATTATTCCCTTCAATAATCAAGCATACAAAAGCTTGTAGTACGTCTGATGGCAGGAAAATCAAACATGTGAAAAGACTGCATGGTCATACATAAAAAGCATCCATCATCAAAATTACATGGAAACCTGAATAGAACAATACATATTTCCCTGATATTAATTAAGGCGCACAAGGTACTACAGGAATAGACCCTCTCTAAACACGTTAATGGCGCAGATATGGACTTGGCGGTAGCTGACTGCATGACTGGGCGATGTGGCCGTAACACAATTAAACATAAGAAAGTCCTGAAAATACATACATAGAATAATTACCCTTAATATTGCTTGCAGAAATGAAGCAGAATTTACAATCAAAAGCCTTTAATATAGGTGGATGGCGCCTGATTCATAAGTTGCGCTGGCTGCATGACCTCTCCAACATCTTTCCTCCTTCCCTCAGTTTAAGTTGAAAAAGCCACAAGAGCTGCAAATGAATAATTTAAGTGGAAGCATAATGCTGGGGATGTCTGGCAAAATGTACGCAAAGCAAAGATTAACCGGTAAACTAAATGAAACTATGGAAATCTAACACAGTGAAAAAATATTAAGTGCCTACGTGACAGCGTCTTACCTCGCCAGCTCTCCTCGAACGACTGCCCAGAGGCTAGCGTCTCACGGACCAACCATGGCTGCCTACAGGGTTCACACAAGTGGAAGTGCTATGCACGGCGAGTAAAATATTTATCTTGAAAATGACTGTTCTTTATAGGCATTTACACCGGTATATTAATGTCTTGTTCATTGGTGCAGCACACATTTTGAATATGAATGTAACACTGCACAATATTTTAGAAAAGACATTTTTACACTTTTATAACACTTGCAACCTGAAAATAAACATACATCGTACATTGCAAACAATAATCCAGTAACGGGAAAGTCCGTGGTCGTCGTCTGCGTGCACGTGCTTACCCATCTGTCATGTTAGCTGTGAGTGCCGTCGTTGTCTGACTGCCGCTGTGTCTTAGCTGGCGTCAAACGATTCCTCCTTGGAAGGCCAAGATGGTGCGAGCAGCTAAACGCTGCTCTAACGGGCTCTGCCTGGCTGTGAACCGGGACTACCAGTCGAGGACAGATGAGGCATGTCCTCGAAGGTCTCCTTACTGTGCGGTGTTTGTAGGGGGATTGGTGTAGGCTGGAACCATGTTGTTCGGGCTAGGCGGTGACTCGCCTCTCCTCTTGTGAGTGACGTGATGTGGTTTGCTTACCTTTTCTGTAGCACTTACCATCGCACACGCCTCCCGACTGCTTTCCCCAAACCCTTTAAATCTGGCCTGCTCTGTCATTCTATCCCCTACGGGTGCAGAAAAACCTCTGAAAAGCATCCCACTGGCAGTTGTACTACCATTGATATTTGACTTTAATTACAACCATATTCTCTATTGTCATGGGTTTACCCCTTAAAACTGCTTTGATCTGCTATGTTGTCCCAGGAAAACCTCTGAAAGGCGTATCACTTGCATTGGTTGTGTTAATATTTACATTTACACTATAGTTACAATTTTCTTACCTATTGTCCTTGGTAAACTCCTTAAAGCTGCTCTGGTTTCCTTGGTTACTTTCTACTGCAGTGGGGAAACCCCAAAACTGCGATTGCTCACTACTCGTTGCACTGGCAGCTGTGTTTAAATTGATGCCGTCATCCCCCTCCCTGTTTGGCGTGGAGTGTTCGGATACCACGAAGCCCCTGAATGAATGATGTGATGTTTACCAAACTGTTTCTTACACTTGTTTGACACAGGTTACAAGACATGTGTTGTTTACATCCTGCCACGTGTTACTCCTGTTTATATCAACTATAAATGAATTACTATATTTTATTGCTAAAATTTAAGTAAAAGTGTAATTTAACCAAAAGGGAGGTACTTTTATTTGAATAGGCATATAAATTGCTTGTGATACCCAACATATCAGGGAACCAACCAGACATGTCATACTTGGGGTGAGTTTTCAGAGGTTTTATTCAAAACCTCAAGAAGACATGCTCTATAAGTGCACCTGCCAGAGTTCATGCATCTTGGTTTGGGGGGAATGACCTCAGGTCATTTAGTAATCTTGGGCCACCAGTAGAAACAGATTACCTCTCTCTGTGATAGGCAAGAGGCCCAGAATATTTACTGTCATCCTCTCGAATGGGGCTCCAACATTGTATTTTTGGAGGTGACCTTGCCCTCTGGTCATTGGGTCCTTACTCGCAGTACAGGTGTCGCACAATCGCACCACTTCTCAACATCCTCCTGACAATGAAGCCAGTATAATCTCAGTCTAACTCTGTAGCAGGTCTTATTAACACCAAAGTGCCCACTGGCTACTGCATTATGCAGTTCCTTTAAGACTTCTGGAACATTGCATTCTGGAAGGACCAACTGTAACCATGCATGTTTTCCATTATTACTTTTCCAGTTTCTGTAAAGTACACCATTGTGACTAGTATGCTTTATGACTGTTGGGCTCAGGCTAAATATCTCTTCCCATTTTGAGTGAGAGCCAGCTTCTTTCCACTTTAACAATGGATGCAATGTGGGATAACTCAGCTGATATTTCCAAATACTCTCATCACTCCCAGTAGGTGACCCATAAAGAACCTTGAATTCTTGTCCTCTGCATCTTCAACGATTCACCACTTTTTAATTCCTGATGTTCACAATGATAACAAAATGGCTCACATGGCCTCCTAGAAAGTGCATCTGCATTGCTGTGAACGCGTCCAGATCTGCTCTATTTCAAAGTCATATTCTTGAAGATGCTGTATCCATCAGGTTTTTTGACCTTCAGGCTTATTGAAATTTAGTAGCCAGCATAATGAAGCATTAAGAGAAGGGTGGAAGTGTGAAATTGACTTCACCATGGCCAGAAGCTCCCTGCATGTAACACAGTAATTTCTCTCAGGCTTATGCAATACCTTACTGAAGTATTCCAGTGGTCTGTCCTTCCCATTTTGAACCTGATATAACACAGCTCCAATGCCTACATCGCTAGCATCAGTATCCAAAATGAACATGCCCTCACTTTTTGGGTACCCAGGACTGGTGGAGATATCAGAATTTCCTTTAGATTACCAAAAGCATTTTAACATTCAGTGGTCCACTGAAATAATCAAAAGAAAACTCTCCGCACTTCAGTTTTGTCATTTGGAGTCAGCCAATTTCTTATTGCTTTCGTCTTCTCAAGAGTCTGCTTAAATCCCAAGGGTCGACACTACATGTCCCAAGAAATCAATTTTCTTTTGAAACAAATGGCACTTCTTAGAAACCAGTTTCAAGTTGGCTGCAGCCACTTTCTGGAATACTGATTCTAAGCAAGATGAGTCTTCTTCAAAAGTCCTTCCTGTCACAATAATATCATCTAGGTAAACCTGACAAACATCTAAAGGCAGAACTTTTTCCATCAGGCATTCAAAGGTAGCAGGGGCATTATATAGTCCAGAAGGTATAACTTTGAACTGCCAGGTTCCTTTCCATTGGACACAAAATGTAGTCTTCTCCTGATACTCTGGAGCACCTCACACTGCCAGTAGCCACTTTTCATGTCCAAAATAGAAAACTTGTGAACCTGCTAGGATGTTTAATGTGTCATCTGTCCTTGGAAGTGGAAAAGAAACTTTCTTGGTCACATTATTAAGATGGCAATAATGTACGCAAAGGTGAAAATCGACGCAAAACCTCACAGAGCCATCTTTCTTCATAACAAGAACTATGGGGGATGACTATGAACTAATTGATGGTTCTATCAAATCTAGATCCTTCATTTCATTCAGAATTCCTCAGCTGCCTCATGCGAAGCTAGTGGCAGTCGTTTTAGTAGCTGTTTTATGGGCCTGGCATCTCCTGTATCTATGTGGTGGCACGTCACGTTAATTCGTCCTAGGTCATTAGGTGTGGCGACAAATTGCACAAACACGTATCTGAATCCTGATTATGAGCATGCCAAGATGCTGTACTGCAGTGATGTAGGCGAGAGGTGGCAACAGTTTATTGACAGTCCACAGGAGTGCACAATTACGAAATCCTGTTTTCAGTTTACTGAAGAACCATTTCTGTTTTAAACATCATTACATTAATTTATAGATGAGAGGCACAAGAAGTATTTCTTTACAAATGCTGTATTGTTTTCAGTTTTCGGAAACCTTGAGAAGTTTGTATGTATTTAATTTCAACAGAGTGGTGCTGAACAGAGAAAATATATCCACACAAAGTCATCACAACTTTTTTTATTTTCATTAGTGTATAAAGGAGTTTGTCACCTATATAATTTGTAATAATGGAATGTTCTCATTTCATCATAGTGTTGATCAGGATTCGTACAATAAGTTGGCATTTTGTTAATAGAATTACAAAAACAGTATCTGAACTCAAAAGCATCTCTCGTTCTAATTAAAACCTAACAAAATTAAAAATGCAAATCACAAAACAACCAAACTTAAAACCATCTAATAAACTGTTCAACCGTACCAGCTATTTTTGCATTCTGCCTTTGTCTAACTCAGAACACAAATGCAATGGCAAACATTGCAGGAAGAACTTTTCTTGCGAAAATATGTGAAGCTTTTAAAGTACAAGTATACCTATTATGTACGCTCAAATTGCTGGAAGACACTTATTTCAGATTTACTCATACATTTCATAATACTGTATAACAATTTTGTTAAAATTGTAAGCATTTTATTATAAATACACTATCAACCAAAAAGTAATTGGGCACCTCCACAATGTTTGCTCTGTGGTTGTCACCCTATTAGAATCTCGTAGGGCCACCTCTTGTTGCTATAACAGCAGCCACCCTGTCTGGCATGCTCTCTATGAGTGTTTGCAGGACATCCATGGGGATTCGTCGCCATTCCTCTTGCAACCATTCCATGAGTTGAGCAGTGGATTTTGGCAGTGCCTGACAAGCCCTCACCTGGCGATCCAATTAATCCCAAAGATGTTCTATTGGGTGGAGGTCAGAGCTCTGGGCGGGCCAGTCCAATCGGCAAATGTTGTCGGCGTACCACTGCGTAGTAGCCCTTGAAACATGGCACTTGGCATTGTCATCCTGGAAGTGAAACAGGTAAATTTCATAAAAATGCCACAATGTTGGGAGTATTTCATTGTTCAGATGTTACAATAGGCCTGTGTTCATGCTACAACAGACAAACACCAGCGGTCCTACGCCAAAGGCTGTGAATCAGCCCCACACCATCACTCCACCACCACCGAATTTCCTAGTTGGCACTATACACTCCGGCAGAAGCCGTTCCCTGGGTAGACGCCACACCCATACATGTCCAACGAACCGGAATAGTGTAAACCTTGACTAATCACTCCACAGAACCAATTTCCACTGCTCCAGTGTCCAGTTGCGATGGTCCAAACACCACCTGTGTCGCAGAGTTTTATTGCTTGTCGTGATACGGGCTTATGTGCAGCTGCTCTTCCGAAATATCCAAGTCAGTGGGCCTCTATACGGAATGTTCCAATGGAAACTGATAACTGATATTCCTGTTGCTGCATGAAACTCCTGTCGGATGGTAGCCATGGGTTGTGCCCTATTTTTACAATGTCATGTTTCAGAGTTCTGCAATTTCTGTCTGTCAAGATTAGAGGTCGCCCAGAAAGAGCAGCATTAACACAATGCCCATCGACCTTCCACTTACGCAGGATGAATGCGACAGTTGATTTGGGCCTGATTACCTTCCTTATCAAAGTCCGATAACTCTGTACCTTGGGCCATCTCCTTGCCGAATGGTTCTACACTGGCCTGCAGCGTATGGCGGCCACACAAGTCAACTGACGTACTGAATTACCTATCTTCATGGGTGCCCAATTACTTTTTGGTCGAGTGTACAAAACCTTGTATCATTAGTACACTGCTTGTGTTTATCCCAATCACTGCATAAATATGCACTGTGACTGCCATAAATAGTGCATTCTAATATAAATTAACTTATGGTACACATTTTAGTTTTTTTTTACACTCCCCAGTTGAATATGTGATTGTGACAGTTCTATTGTGGATGGACTAGTTAAGGGGCCTGCCTACCTAGAGCAGTTTTCCATGTTTAAGGCCGATAAGTGAGAGGGTGATATGGAGTTGAGTTGAGATATTTGGGGAGTTCTTAACAACAAGGTGTTTGTGAAAGAACATTTCTAGTGCACCTGCCAACAGCCCATCAAGTCCAAATTCAGTGGTATATTTCACAGCATGAGAGCTTCACGTTTAAGATTCCACTAGCATAAACTTACTGTTCAACCCTCTCAATGCATCAACAATATGGGTAGTAGCTACAGGCATACCGTGATGTCACCATCAGTAAAATGAAAATAATTTTTATTTAGAATCTTTACACCTACATATAATTTGAGTGCCAATGCATGTGTAGAAAACACTCAAGAATAATTTCAGCAATTTAAGTATTCAATGCAGAACCATGCTGGTCGCCATTTTGTTGCACTCATTACTGATACGTAACCTTTATAACATACATACACTCACAATTAGGCTACCGCCCGGTGGCGAACTCTCTCACCTCTTCTTCACCCAACCAACTCCTTTTCCACTCCCTTCCTGAACTTACCAACCCCTCTCACAGATACCAATTCCTCCCTCAACACATTCCACTCCCTCACAGACCTCACAAGCATGGACTGCCTACCCCGCTCCGTTCTCCTCCACACCCTCTGAAGCTTCTCACTGTTGTTTCCTCTTCCTCTAAATACCCTCTTACTTAGCTTGCAGTGTAGCCCTCCCCATCCACCCTTTTCATTCACCATCCTGTACATCCTGACTAGCCATTCAACTCTCCTCTTGTCCTTCAATGAGCTCCACCCCATTTCTTTCATCATCATAGTTCCCTTCTTCCTCATAATCCTGCCCCTGCCTTCTCCACCTACCCTTCACCCATCTTGCTGCCCTTCTCTGCACCTTTTCCAGTTCTCGCACCTCCACCTCCACGTCCCATACTGCCACAGCATATTCTAACATTGGCCGTACCATTGTGCCATACGCCTTCGCCTTCACCTCCCAGCTGACTCCCTTCAGCACCCTTCCCAACATACCCAGAGTCCTTCTTCTTTGTAACCACCCTCTCTACCTGTTTTTTTACATATGAGGTCTCCCTGCAGTACAATCCCTAGATACTTATATTTTGCTGCTTCTTCTATCTCTTGTCCCTCCCATCTGTACATGTCCCTGATTATCACCTTCCTCGTAAACCTCACTACCTTAGTTTTTCTTACATTCATCTTCATTTTATTTTTCCTGGTTCACAACCATATCTAGTCAATGTCCGCCTGCAAATTTCCGCCCCCTCCCTCCTTCCACTTTAGCATACACAACACAATCGTCTGCAAACAATCTCATTTTTCCCCTAATCCACAAACCCATGTCATTTACCATTATGGTAAATAACAAAGGACCCAGCACGCTTCCGTGTGGTACCCCTGACGTAACCTCCTCTTCCTCCAATATTGCCTCCCCCACTTTCACCCTTTGCCTTCGCCCCCTGAGGAAGTCCCCTGTCCATTCTACTACCCTCCTGTCCGGTATCAGCGCCTCCACTTTCCTCATCAATATCCCATGAGGCATCTTATCAAATGCCTTCTCAAAATCTATGAAGCAGGCATCCACCTGCTTCCCCTCATCAACTACCTGCACCAGATCCTCTAATAACCCAGCCAGCTGAGTCTCACATGAGTATCCCCTCCTGAAACCATGCTGGGACTCCTTCAACCAATTCCTATTGTTCATAACCCTAACCACATACTACACCACCAGTATGTGCAACACAGTCAGTGCAACTACACACACATGTTAGTTAATAATGAAATTAAAACAATAGTAAATAAAAGGGCGCTAGTATGTTAGCATAAATTTTATTAGATTCTCTTTGGTTACTTGTCACAAGCATAACTAATGAGTGGTGATGAATCATATTGTTTGTCAGTTTCTTCTAAGCCAAGGTACGAAATGGTTCTACTGTGGCTCGTGAGCTGACTTCACTCTTTGTCAATATTTGGTCTTTTAATTCTGTTAGAACTGCATATTAAATTTTGAAAAATTGTTTAGTTTTACTGCATCTAGGAGCACCTCTGCTCCATCCGTAATCCCATCATGAAGCTAGAACTTTTTTACAAGAAGACCTACTGTTTGAGCAGACTTTGTAGCTGCAGTCTTCCAGGAAGTGACAAAATTCTGGGGATGAGAAAAACTAGGACTACAGACTTATACCCTAATTCTGATGGAATGGTCGAATGGCTAACCGCACTCTTGATCAGTACATGTAGATCTTTGTGGCAGACAACCAAAAGGACTGGAATTCAAAGGTGCCACTGTTTCTTCTTGCTTAACGCTCAGCAGTTCACGAGTCCACTAGGGTAACACCATCAAGGATGCTGTTTGGAAGAGAGCTCTGCCTACCTAGTGACATATTGTTTGGCTGACAGACAGAAGAGAAAGCTGCAGCACCTGATTATGCCAGCGAATTTCATAATAAACTTGTTGGCATTCATGATTTTGCTTGACAGCACCTCAGAATAAATAGTGACAGGATGATGACACTGTCTGATAGGAGAGTGTTGGGTGAGGTATTTCAAGGAGGACAATTGGTGTGACTGTACAACCCACTGTGGAGGAAAGGTTACTGCCTGAAGCTACATAAATGTGGGGAAGGCCCCTACAGGATTCTGAATAAGATCAATAATGGGGTCTTTTGTATTTGCCTTCAAGGCTCTCAGGCAGCTGAAAGTTATTCACATCGACCGAATGGCACTCTACAATGGTCCAGATGTTGCAGTGTCTGTTCAGGATGAACAGACTTGAGGAGGGGGCAGTGTTATGCTCTCGCTGCTTTTCATCCCGCACAAGTGAGTGGAAGTGAAGAACAGGTGTTATATAATAGTGGTGGCAGCAAGTCAAAGGATTGTGTTGAATGAACAGGTGAGCGATAAGGCCAGTGGCCACATATCTGTTGCAAAAAACAAGCTGCCTATCTCAAAGGATGATGCCACATCTTGCTGACCCTGAGAAGCTTATATTTCTCAATTTATTATGCAGGAAAGTCTTTGTCATCATCACTATTACCCTTCCCAGAACAACTTGAATTGCAGAGAACTTTCTAGACGTCACCTACCTAAGTATAAATATCACGTGTGGGCCTCTGGGGAGAGAGTGATTAAGAGCCAAGAGTTTGGTGTCTCGTGCAACCTTAAGTAACACAGTTGGGCAATTCCGGAGTGGCAAGGGACAACAGCAGCGATCTGGGAGAGTGCGTTGGCATGCTTGTGTGCAGCGAAGAGTGGGACTGATCTGCGGGACTTTGGACTGGATGCGTGAGTGAAATGACATTCTGCACAATGGAAATAGACAGTTTTAACTAAAATTGTAGAAATAATTGGAGCAGTTTAAGGGACCTTTAGCAAGAGTAAAGACTTTGATAAAGAATTTAATTGGAATGGATATGGTAACTAAATTTTGTGCTGAATAAGAATAATAAATAGTTATTAGGATGCTCAGACGGGTAAATAACATGTGTTTGACTGTTTGTAGCATTGAGAATAAATAGGATTATTGAATTTAGTTCTTTTATTTTTAAGACAGCCATCCTTCACGAACTCAGATATGCCCGTCATTCATCCCTTGTAAAAAGTATATTTATTTATAGTAATGTCATACTGAAAATTATGTTCCTTAACAAAGAGTAGGTAAGTGTTTCTAGTGTAATTGAAATATTTTTGATTATTTACAAGAGACCAGACAAGTATATTGTCAGTTACATATGTGTGGTCTCTGCTTAAAGGCAGGAAGAATGTGCCAGTTTTCGTTTTCGCAATGAGATATAAACAGGTATATTACATTCATGGCTATTTCCAACTTTTCTGAGGCCCTGATAAAGTTCTGCTTGCAGGATATTCATCCACCTCATGCAAAGAAAGTTTAACATAATCTAGAAAATTACACCAAAGAGACAACCCACGTATTTGTGCACACTCAGTGTAGTAATAATATTGACGCCACGGGTGAGACACGAGACGAATGAAGACACAAATTACTTACTGATGATGGGCACCAGTGGTGCTTCCCAATCACCGAACTGTTGAGACTCAGGGTTCTCAGGGATGCTGTGGGTTCTGTGTGCCCATCTCACCCGGGCATACTTACGAAACACTTTGAAATACTAAACATTATTAATAAACTTTTTAACACTGAAAATGGTGTGGTGAGAATACTGTCACTATAAAGGAAGGCTTAAAACACTGTGAGACTTACTTTTATCGCTTGTACAAATATTGTTTCAGAAATTTTACTTGTGATACAACTCGGATGAGTCTACCTAACTCAGTTTGGGTTTTCCCCAGCCCGCAGTTACTCTAGCGCACTCCTAGATGGATGACTTATACTGTGGTGTTAGATAACACAGCCTTCACAAGGAAAGGGGTCTACATCCGCTAGGATGGACTGTAGGTGTTTCCTGAACACAGGGCACGGAGAATTACAAAGATGAATCTGAACAGGAATGTGAACACGTGTGATTACTTGGCATCACTAGCACGGACTCATCGGAGCGCGCCTCCCAGCACATGGTTAGTGTGGTGACAGCCTATATACATAGCCGGCTAGGACAGAAGTAATATCACTGTACAAAATTACACAAATATTCATGAAACAAAATAGGGCACAATATGAGTAGTCACAATAAACACGCGATGGCATGAAAGCAAGCTTAGATGGCGTGGATGCCGCTGGATAAAGTTTGTAACAGACCACGTGGTGCAGGTGAAATTGCAATATTTCTCCGTAAAAATGGCAAATTATTCTCAGACAAAAGGGTAGCAGTGTTCAGAAAAATATTCCTCTGACAATTTAAGCAGATACAGACTTGCGGTTCGCCTGATGGTGGGAAAATCAGTCATGAATGTGACAGCGTGGTCATACATACAAAGCATCAATTTACATGAAATTACACGGAACCCTGAATGAAAAATACATCGAACCCTGACATTAATAAAGCATATATGAAATTACACAAATATACCCTGAAAGTGCATGGATGGCGCAAATACGGACTTGGCGATATCTGGCCGCGTGGCCATGGGCGATGTGGCCTCAACACAATAAAGCATGAAAAATACCCTCAATTAAATACGTAGAATTATAGCCCTTAATATTGCTTGTAGCAATTATACAGAAATTACACTGAAATGCCTTTAACGTAGGCAGATGGCACCTGATTCAAGTTGTGCAGGCCGCGTGTCCTCTCAGACATCTTTCTCCTCCTCTCCTCGATAAAAAATCAAAAATCCGTAAGGGCATAAATAATTAGGTTAAGTGGAACATAATGCTGGGGAAATGTCTGACTAACGTACGTAAAGCAAAGGTTGACCGGTATACTAAAATGAGCTGTTGAAATCTACATCAGTGATAAAAGGTTGTAGTGTGTTCGTGACAGCGTCTTACCTCGCCAGCTCTCCTCGACGGACTGTCCAGAGGCTAGCGTCGCTCAGACCTACCAAAGCCGCCTACGGGGTTCACACAACTGGAAGTGCTATGCACGCAGAGTAAAACTTTTATATTCTTAGAGAAATGGCATAAAAATAATTCAGATATTGATTTACATTTTATATTCAGATTGTTAATGTTCTGTATTTTCTCAATGTCTTTTATAATGGCGTTCACTCCAGAAAAATACTGTTCATGTTATTCGTGCAGTGCACATTTCAAATTCATAACCAAACATTGCGCAATATTATCAACCATACAAATATTAGACATTTTATAACACTGAGCCCTGGAATAAAGAAAGACATGTAGTACACTTAAAACATAATATTATCCATTATGGGGAAGTCCAGTTTAAGGCCTCTTTGCGCATGTGTCATGTGGGTGGTGAGCACCGTCATGGGCTCAACTCTGCTGGCTGTTAGCCGGCGTCAATATTAAGCATATGAACTCTTTCTTACTAAGCGTTACCATCACACCTATTTATTTTCTCTGTTTTTATTTATATCAATTATAAATGAATTACTATATTTTATTGCTAAAATTTAAGTAAAAGTGTAATTTAACCAAAAGGGAGGTACTTTTATTTGAATAGGCATATAAATTGCTTGTGATACCCAACATATCAGGGAACCAACCAGACATGTCATACTTGGGGTGAGTTTTCAGAGGTTTTATTCAAAAAGTGTGAAGAAACCACAAATATACTACACAGTTCTTCATAATTTTTAGTGGGACTTGGACAGTAATTGTGTAAGGCATTTTACAACATGAAGAGACTGGGCTGACACCAGTTGTTAAGAGACTAGCATTTCAAATGAAAATGCATGTTGTCTGTAATTAAGAATTTGATAATATAAATTAATAATTTATATCATTTCATCCAAATGTAAAACAGAAAATAATGTTTACCGTACTAATGCTGCTTGTTAAAATTTAAAAAAATATGGACTGTGCCATTGTGACTTATGGCAGCATTAATACATCTTTAAAACTATCCATTGAAATGCGTACCTATATGTAATGCCTTCTAAGTTTTTCACACAAAAATATTGTCGGGTAAGATGCAATAGTAGAAACATGCATCAAAGCAGAAAATAATTATACATTTTCTGTAATATTGTATCAGAACAATCTAACATCCTTGTGAAGACAAAATCATTTGCATGACTTCCTTCAAATAAAAAAATTTTCATTAAAAATATTAGAAAGCTTTAAAATTGAATGGAAAGAATTTATAAAAGTGTAATTAATAGACAAAAATGACTAGTCTTGTATGCATATTGTTTTTATAAGAAGTTGCCAATTATGCACGTGTAAGTGTAGTCTGTACAACAGATTGCAAAAGAAATCATTTACTAGTACTGTATTATATTATCTTGTTTGTTGTACTTCATGATTTGTGAAAGCACATCAGTTTCTTTCATTCACTCTCTTTCTGATTGCTACGCTGCTTATGACAACTTAAGTTATAGTGAAAATGTTTAGTTGGTTGAAAAAATTGTCTGTTTTTGTTTTGCAGGATCATTATTTTTTAATGCCTGTATGAAACCTCAGTGATGTTTTATAGCATTTTCAGTACTAGCTGCACCACAAGTTGTTGACGTCCTAGACCATGTTTTAGCTCATTCATCTGAAGATTTTAAGGAAACTGGTGAAAACTTGGATGGTAGCAATCAACTTACTTTTGAAGCTGTAAGTTTAGTCTTGTCATCAATACTGAAGTGCCCTGATGCATGTCTTCTGTTAGAAAGTAATTTTAAGTATGATAACTCTGATGGAATCATTACAAGTTGTGCATTGTTTAAAAAATTTATATATAAAAAAAATGTGTACATCTGCGAAGTCTTGTACATTATCCAGTGCGAGTATGCTGAAAATCTTCGTAAAAATTGTAAACACTAATTCAGCGAAATTTGTGAATTTTCATTGCCCTGCTGTATTCATGACTATTTAAAAAAAGCTGCAGATCAAGTGCCCATGTGGGGGCAGCAATGGTAATGTGGCTAGTGCACCAGCCCTCTACCAAGATAATGTGAGTTTGATTTCCAGTGGGACCACATTTGATTTTCGCACAAGAGACGTAATGGATGTTTCTGTAAATTTGGCCAGCAGGTTTTCTCTAACACACTCATTTTCCCCTGCCATTGCATCCCATTGCCATCTCATCCTGCCTCACTTCACCCTCACAGGCACATCAATAATTAGTTGTTAGGCACCCTCCAAAATTCTCTAACTGTGTATGCATTCAACTTATGGATCTTGTTGTGTCATCACAAGCCACGCGAATTATTGACAGCCTGTCAGAAACTTGACTGTCTTTTATTGATATGTCATTGTACAGAGGGCTTTCGTGTGCAAATACAAATATTACTTCTCCTACTATCTCTTTATGTTTCAAAGATTTGTTTTAACACAGGGGAAACAGTTGCTAAGGGAAATGTAACTGATGTGCGACTTTGATTTTTACTGTTTTTAAGTAGAGTCGAGTTGTATAAAACTCGAATCGAGTCAAGTCGACTTACAATTTGTATAAAAATCAAGGCAAGTCAAGTTCAATATAAAATTTTTGAGTTAAAATTGGATTTGCACAATAAATGTAAATGTTTACTAATGTACTTGGGTATAACACCCACCTTTTATAACCTTCTCACACTATTGTAGTCATAGTTTAGCAAGAAATTTTTGGTATATTTTCTACCAATAAGAATAATTCTTAGCTTTGGTAAGTGATTCACGGTGCTACTTTTTCCCTCTCACCGATGAGTGAGAATGGTGATGGTAGGAATGGTAATGTCAGCCATGTGATGCTGATAGAAAAAAAAAACTGTTCAGTTAGCATGCTGCCGCCAGATGAGTGAGCGGACAATCTTTTTTTTAACACAGGTTTGTAAAGCAGTAATTAGATGAGAAAATTAATGGCAAGTTTCAGCATATTTCTGCTGAAGGTGTGATGTGCCATGAAACAAAGGCTTTTCATGTTTAAATACTTTATGTCCTATAATTGTACGTATTTGTGTTGTGCTGAGGCTGTATCTGTCAACCTTGACATGGTATCAGTCCTGTTTTCTGATATCGCCCAGCATGGCGGCAAAGAGGAAGCACTTTCCTGGGAAGCAAAATGGCTCAAGTCACAAATCTAAAGCCCTCCGGTTTTTATCACAGCCTAACATCACGAACATCAACCAAGTGTCAGGCATGTAACTGAGTTACTGTTTTCATTCCGGCGCAACTTAAACGGTTTAGCAACATAAAATTATTGATTTGCAAGTCACAAAAAGTGCTTGTTAGGTGCAAATATTTGTTGTGTATACCTAAAAGCATTGTGACTAGACTTGCAAGTTCAGTAGCTAGATGTCTGCTGTAAAAACCTTGACTCAACCCATCACTAGAAAATGTAGATTTTAGATATTACCATGAAATGTACAGTTTGTTGTTAAACTAACTATTCAAAATAATATATTTAGCTCAATAACTATGCTTTTGTGCACAAAGGTTAATTAAGAGCTGCTTTCAGCCAACTCAACTTACGTGTAAACAAAGCAGCACACATGAATGTGTGACTTGCCTCAGATTCAAACCTGGAACCTTCGGGTCTCAAGGTAATAACCGTAAAAAAAGAATACCACCTCTGTATACACATTAGGCAACATACTTTTCTGGCATTCCAGAGAAATGAGAACAACCAGAATAGTGTTCTCCGTTTTAAAAAAATATGGTCAGAATATGCAGTATTAGTCGAAAAGTTTGATGAGATGAATTTGCTTCTTTATATATATATATATATATATATATATATATATATATATATATATAATATATATATATATATATAATATATATATATATATTTATTCCACCTGGTACTCAAAAAAATTTTCACATCACCTATCCCATTTTTTATTTTCATGTAAAATAATGGTGATGTATTGTTATTGTCACAGGTTGAAAATGTACAGGAAGGTGATGAAGAGACGCAGGCTGTGGCAGGAGATGAAGGCCACAATGATGTGCAGCAGACCGCTGAAGGGAGTGTTGGCTTGCAGTTTGGGAATAGCACTATAAATGCTACAGACATTGAAACTGCTAATAACACTGGTGAAGTGAATAATACGTCAGCCGTACTTATTGCTTGTGCCACTGTACAGGATGCTGTAGCTCAGCCTGTAGAGGTATGTCACTTGTGTGTCCCAGTGTATCTCATGTTCAACCTTCAGTCTGATAGCATTGGCATGTTCCTAACAGATGTTCGTTCTCAAGGTAGATACACTATGGATGGATTGATGGGAAGGGGGCAAAAAGAAGGCTAAAAGAAGCCTAGCTCAGCCGCAAAAAAATTACCTGCAAAAATATAATGTACCAATTTATCAAATGGTAGACTGTAAACAATCCTGAGGAGAACTAATAATCTTGTGGAGAACTGGGAAATAAAAATACCTATGTGTTAGAAACAGTAAATTTGCTGTCTACCACATTTTGTTATAGTTGAAAGTGATTTTTTATTTCTCAGTTTTCTGTATCAGTTGATTTGTTCATTAGAAAATCTGATGTTGTACATAACATCTAGCATCATATTAAGAGTTGGGAAAGTTTTTCACGTAGACAGGTAGAATGGAAAATTGCTTTTTCTGTTCCATATTTACAACCACAGTGATTTCAGTTTTCTTTTCAAGTGGAAATACTAAGTAATTGGATGAATAGAGTAACTAGCCTTAACAAAAGAAACAGAAACTCAACATTTATGTCAAGGTAAATTTCTTAGGATGTAGAATATAGTATCTCCAGTGTATAATATACGTAGGTTATTCTAAAGAAGTATGTACTAACCAAACAATACCACAAATGTTTTAAAATTTGTATTTTAGGCTTATGTGCATTTGGGAATAGCCGTACAGTGGTGCAGTTAGTGTACGACTTCAGTCTTTCTGAGCACCTGATATTAATGGGTCTTGTTCTGTCATCGTGGTAGAGCGTCCTACTCTGATATCAGGGGCCTAACTGCCTGGACAGAGGACAGTGGATATGCTTGCTACTTGCGAGTGGAATGTGTTTCATGTTCTGTTGTTTGTTGGTGATGAAATATTTGCGTTTCAATTTAGTGAGTACATAATACACGCACAAACAATTTTTCTGTGATATTTTTCATGGGCCATGAGTACAAACATAGTAACTCACTGTGTCCACCATTAGCCATAATAGCATGCCATAATACTTCACATTATTTAAACTAGCGTAACATATTAAGTTCAGCAACAGTACTAAATGTATTCGTAACTTTTGATCAATTTTGCACATTAATTATACATATATTTTTATCTTTCTGTCCGTGCAACAGTTAGTGTACTGTTTAAGATGCCATAACTAGTGGCCACAATGGATTTGAACACGGGTTCAGAATCTCGCAATAGAGATGTAACAGAAGTTTATATAATCTAGGTTTCATTACACAGTGTTCAAATTCAATGAATTCTTTCCTGAAAGATCTCTCCCATTTCACATATATTTGTTATGCATGTTTTCTGTAGTTGGGACTAGTAGGATGAGCATGTAATAACACAGGATGTGGTAAAGTAGCATTATTGCATAATTGCACACTAAATTTGTTATGACTTGTCAGTAGAGTATGTTCATATATTTTTCTGGTAATTTGGGACTAGCTCCCCTTCAGTTTTGTTAACTATTGTCAATTTTTACTGTAGAAGCCAAATTTTAAGGTATTATTTTTCATTTCCAGTAAAAAAAAAATTGCATTGTAATTTTTAGCCAGATTTATTTCCACTCCAAAAATCTTATCAATTTTCTAATTTAGTTAGCTAGAATTGCTCTTCAGAAGTTTGGCAAAGTAGTATGGATATATTGAATCAGTGAAATTTCAAAATGAACAGTGTGGCCAGTGATTAAAAATAGTAAGTCATTTCTTGTACTTAATCCAGAGAATATAAGATTTAGGGTAAAAAAAACTGCAACAGAAATTATTCTTTCAGTATCTGTGTAGAAAAAGGTGCTGAGTAACATATCCAAAGTTTACACCATTTACAGCACAGGAACTTGCACCATTTTGAAATAATGGTGGCAAATTTAAGTTTTTGCACTTTTCTCGTGTATAGTGACTCATACAGACATTTTACAAGAGTGCAAAAGTAAAGATCATAATTTTTCCTTCAAAAATTATTATAATCACTTTTATATAGGACGGATAGTCGAAGAGCTAGCTTGGTCTATATTAAGTGGAATATGGAAATGGAAATGTAAAGCAAATTTAATTTTAATTGGGCCAGGAATATTGGCCATTTTCTGTAAGAGATTACAATGAGATCGGAACAGAAGGAACATATAATTAACAGCTCGTAACATAGTAAATAATTATTAATATAATTATTGCACAAAAATGAATGTTAAATTAAATAGTTATGTGTATAACTTGGATAAAGTACTTGAAGTTTTACAGTTCTTGATATTCACATTCATACTGCGATTGGTTGTGTGAACCATTTTCAAAGCAGTTGGTACATGCTGTGGTACACATCAATCATAAAACCATTTTATTTTTACAACTGCATTGCATGTTCAGGCACATTTTGTACACAATTACAACATACAACTGACAAAAAGAGGCAGGAGGAACTTCACTGGTAACACTGGGTAGTATGTACTCACTAATGTTCCTAGTGTCCATCCCCACTCGTATGGCTCCATTAACTTCTCTTCTATCATCCACACCCATATTTTATATTAAACATGCAAAAAACGAAACTTTGTCGCAGACTGCGTTGGAGGTAGCCTTTCTGGGGTAACAAAACACTTAGCAGAACTTATTTTATCCGTAAGAGTCCTCTCATGAAGATTAGCTAATTTTGCGTTCTTGTATCCACCAAATAGAATGAGCATTGCATCTTCTCCGTCAGAGGCTATGATGGAAGAACAAAACACTTTTGCTACAGTGGAGCGTTCTGTGTCAGTTAACAGCTTCTTGAATGCTTTCTGCTTCCCAATGCCTGTATTATTGATATATTTTCACATCCAATAAACACATGAATATATAGCAGGTTTCCACATATCTATATTCATTTCCTGTTTCTGTCTTGCACCATAAATACCTATCAAATGGTGGTGTTGTAGCTCTTACTCTAGCAACTTTACTGCTGTAGCACAAAAAAAAAGTTCTTTGGCTTGCAATGGAACAATAAAAGCATCAGCAGGTCAGTCTCTTCTACCACAATTGTAACATTAGCAGTTTCACTTAATTGTGCAGGAGTTATGGTAATACAGTCAAACTCTTTTAAGAAGTTCCCACTGAAGATAGTTTCCTGCCTAAGAAGCTGTATTATTTAAGTCCTGAAACATAACCTATACATATAATACATATTTATCCCGCTTAAAAAGCACATAATTTTTTTAAAACCTTATCCATTTAAGATGATCAATTTTAAATACAATGAATTATTGTATTTTTTGTGTATTAAACTGTGAGAGAAAAAAATACCAACATGAACAAAACTAGTGTAGGCAGCCATTTGAATACCTGCTAAACTCCATGAAACAATACAACTGGTGAAAGATACACAACCACAGTTTTAAGACTGCTGTCGCAGCAGTATGGTCAACAAAACTGAGTGTTCACTGTTGTGAACACATTTTCTATACTCTTATGATTTTTACCTATGATCATGAACACAGGCACACTCTTACTACTATTTCTCTGATGTTGTAAGTGATGTTACAACTACATATAAATCTAAGGTCAAACATACGGAAATTGTATTTTACAGTATTTTTGTTTAATGAACATGGTTAAAGAGGTTGTTTTTTAGTGTTAATGTATAGTACTGTATTTTACTTGGACAGGATGGAAGATAAAATGTATATTATTAAATGTAAAGTATTATCGGTATCTGAAAACTGGATATTATTTTCTATGTAAACAGTAATCCCAACCTGGCTCGTGTGACAATTGCCAAACAATTTCAGTTGCCGGTTTCTACTGTATCTTGCTTCAAAATTTCTTAATGAGATACACTAGTAATTTCAACACTAAAATGTTTGTTGATACTGTTCAACAAGAGATTGTCTTTCTTTCCATCAAACCTCATTTCAGGATGGAAATATACAATTGGGTGGATATTGTTACTTGCTCTACGTTTACGAGTGACATCTTTGATGGCTGACCCATTGTCATATTGATTAAAGATTATGTAAACAGTACTGTAACTTCTAGAAGCAAACTATGCATAAGAAATAGCAATGTCTACAAAAGTAGTTTAACTATTCAATGCAACATGGTGAAGTAAAGCTCCTCCATCAAGTACATAAAGATGTGGTGCTTCCGGAGAAAACATAGTGTCCATTTTACTGTTTGAGATGTTTTCCAATTGCATATATAAAGGTATTCCGTCTTTGCCTGAGGCAGCATTTTGCTTGATTGAAACAGTAAAGGAGGGTAAGCACAGAGCTAGTACTGAAGTGCTTCATTAAGAGTTATGTTCCAATTTTTTTGCTATTATTATCATCCACTGAAATAACAGGCCTTGGTCAATGCTGACACCTTTGTTTAATTTGACACTGGATCCAGAGGAGAGTGTTTTAACATGATCAGCTGGCTTCGAATTAAATTTATAAACTTCTTTTCCTTGCATATCATCCACTATCTTATCCCCAATATCTCGTAATTCATGTACATTTACGTGAATTTCCATGGACATCCCAATCACAGTGTTGTGTAGATCATTTATTTGATGCATGACTGACTTTGGTGGTTTTCTCGTCACAGGCCCAAATTGATTTTGGTGGGTGCGAGGCTAGAATCACCCTAGCTGCAGTTGTTTCTAGTCTCTGCACAGGATGGGTGCTCAGCCAGTGTACAATACTGGGCGAGTCAGCTGCCGGCAGGAAACAAAGTCTGGCTCTACGAGCACTACTTTCCGCCTCGGCGGGGCTACTCATTCTGGTAAACCTGGGCGACGTGTGATTGGCAGTTGCGGCTGTGCTGGCTGAGGCTCGACTGGCAGCACAGTAGGGACTGCCCCTGATATGGGTGTGCTGGTCGGCCTGGCGGTGTGGGTTTTGGTAGCTGCTGAGGTTCTTGGCTCACGTGGTGTCCCTGGCGTCTGGAAGGTGGCGAGACCTAGATCTATGTCCTATCCACTGAGATAAGATCTTTACAATTGGATTGTAACCCTCAGCGATTCTGGTTGGCGGTTAAAACATATCTGGTTCCTAGCCTGGCAGAACTGATACAGAGAACTTACGAAGTTCAGCTGCCTGTTCTCGTGGGCTGAGATATGCGAACCTGGCCGGGAGATGGTAAAGCATCCGTGGATAATTAGAGGCAGCCTTTAATTGTTTCGCCCTCCTATGAACACCGCCAATATGTCTAAAGGACATGAAGACAAGAGAAACCTATGATTGGACTTCGTAGAAGTGGAGCAGTTGATGTGGGGTATGTAACACGTGTGCGTGTAGTGGTGCCAGCCAATGCCGTAACTTGCCCTCCTACTCAAGAACCAGAGGCGCGAGGTTAGGGTGAGTGGCATAGCAGTGGTAACCGTCCCAATATGGAGGGGAGGTCCTGCTAGTTTTGGGTCTTCCCAGACTCGGAGAAATACCCCTCTCTGCACTGCTTGTGCGCGATTAGAAGGGCAACCTCCAAGTTGACAAGCAGACCCTAAGAGAAGTATGTACATAGTGACGTGGCCCTACCATTCACTACACTAGGTGCAGAGAACAGGTGGCCTTCCAACATTGGTATGGTGTGTTTCCCAAAAGAAATTATTCTCCCAGGCCCAAGGAACTACTCCTCTCGGCACTGCTAGTGCACAATGAGAAGAGCATAACCTAGAGCAGTCCAATCCCCAAGGGAGCAGTTTCCTAGTGTCTTGCTCTACCATTCACCACAAGAGTGTAGTGGATGGGTGGCCTTCCAAGATTGTACTGTTATTTGGTGTAACGTGTCTGAACGGAAAGAATATAGTCCCGTGACCTCCTGTCCCTCGTACGGGCCTAATGTTTACTAGGAGACGTACTATGACTACGGGAGTGATAGTCATAAGTTGGTAAAACAGGGTTTATTTCTTTTAACGGAAATAAACAGTGATGGTGAAGTACTATCTCATATCCACGTGAGTTTACGTGAGTCGAACACTCCGCATGAATACAGATGAAGGCAACCTGCTTCTAGACTAACAGAGTAGGCAGTAAAGTGGCTATCAAAACAACTCTGACTTTAAGCTACACTACAGCTGTTATCCAGAAGGGACCGGTACGTATCTTGGAGTAAGCTGCGATGCAAGACTTGTGAAGAGAAGGATATTCGGCCCCTGAAGGTGCGGTGAAGTCTTGAGGTGCTGATATGGCTTTGGCACCACTAGTGCACGATGAAGACCAAGGTCAGAGCTGATGGTTCCTGTGGCACTGTGAGGTGCAGTGAAGGAACAAGACAGACATCAATTGCTTGAAGACTGGCCAAGAGCCTTGTTGCAACCCTCTATTTATACTCCTCCGTGGCATGCCCCTTGCCTGCCTGGCATAGTGGATTGTCCGGGAGAGAGGATAAGAAGTTGCAAAGTGTGTGACATAGATCCTCAGTGTGTGTGACATCAGTGGCCGGCGCTGGATCCAGTCTCATGCCTCGGTGCTTGTACTAGTAGTGGCATCTGGCGGCGCGCTGCTGTACTCTGGTGGCCCTCGATGCATTGCTTCAGTGACTCAGCTGATGAATAATTATATCTGGCGTGGAGCATTCATCTTTTGCCTTGGGTAGGTAAAACTATTTCTGACGCCTCGTTGACGGCGGCATCAAATCATACTCATTTGAAAGTGCTCTCAGTTAATTATACACTGAAAAGTAGAATTTGTTTAAATTATATGTAGAAAGACGTCATGCGTAAACTCTTAGTTTGGAATGGTGAGATTGGTTGAAGATTGGTTGTGAGCATCATCAGTGTCCCTTGATATTCTTGACTCCCACGAATTTTTGTGTTGTTCACTTGTTTAAAATTTGACTGATGTCAAGGTCTGCATGGCATCATTCTACTCACAGCAAGTTGGTGTTGATAGTAATCATAGAGTCCTTTTAATATTGGAGAAACCACTTTCTCTCCAGTAATATTTAGAGATCTCTTTAATACCTCTTCAATTGCTAGATCTGGTTCTAACCTGCACAGCTTTTGTCAGTTATTCTTATGATATTCAATCCATTTTGAAAGTTAGATTGAAGCCTGGTATTATTAACTAGTAAAGAGTGCATATTTTTCACATGTAGATAGTTTGATTTCAGATTGTTGTTGTGTCCAGCTGCAGCAAATACAGGAAGATCTCTCCATTGTAGCAAAAGAGTTTTGTTCTAACAAGATCTTTTCCATCATAGCCTCTGCTGGAGAAGATGCAATACTCATTGATATTGTTTGGTGGACAAAAGAACGAGACATTAGCTAGTTTTCATGAGAGAACTGAAGTCATCTCATGCATTTGTCTGTTGCAATTTCAACATTGCATCATACTGGAAACTGTTTAACATAACCTTACACCAATTAGTTGTTTATAGCTGTTAAACACCTTCATGTTCATGCTCTTCTTGTTAACATTCATTTTGTGAGTATAATTATCACCCTCATTTCCTTGTATCAATAAACACCCAAAATCATCTCTTATGAGACTGTTATTTACATACCCAATATTGTAATGGGTTAGGGAGAGGAGGTGTGATCTCCAGTAGTAACCAAACAAAACTAAACTACCCCTGTAACTTTTACTCAGCAGGGCCAGCACGATACCCTGTCCCCAAAATACTTACTTTGAAACCAGAAAAGGCTCATTTTAACCAAAAGCCAAAAATAAGGAAAAATAGGGGGGGGGGGGGGGTTATGGAAAAAGGGGGGTTTAACTCGCACAGCATGAAAAAAGAAACCGCAATCGCTTCATGGGTCTGACTCTGACACAGAAACAATGCAACAAAAAAAAAGCCAATTAATTAGATTACTTTAAACCTATAACCCAGTACATAAATACTAAGCTACTTGTTGTGAGATGTCGAGAGCTTCAATAGACAAAATATTATTTAAAAAATAAAAGGGGTTTTATTAATTAACAAATATATACATAAAAATAGCACAAGACATATATCTTTAACTTTAAAGCTATGTTTAAAAAAACACATATATATATATATATATATATATATATATATATATTGAAATATATGTGGTTTTGCAGGGACAAAATAGAAAATACCAAATACAAATTTAGGTTACTTCAAACTAACCATAAGTTATGGTTATTACGGCAACAAAGGTATTAGGTTAATCTTATTACTCAATTAAATAAACAATCAGAAAATAATTAATCCCACTGGCCTAACCAGTGATCGAGTTAAGGAGAAATAAAATAATTAGCTGTAGGGCTAACAGGAAGCCTTTCTCACTATTATTCCTGATTTTAACTCACCCAGATGTGAGTGTAATCAAAACAAACAAAAGGGTATTTAGACAGTTTCAAATGGAATTGGGGTAGAATGCCCCCTTTTAACAGTGTTACGCAGTCACATTTAAAATTGCTTGACACCAATATGAAGTAACCTTTACCAAAATTGTTTTGGATCAGTGCATCGGAATATTCATACACTAGCTTAAATTAGCTATAGCAATAGCACTCAACCATTTTCCCCCTAGGGCTTAAATGAATTTCACACAATAGAAAATCTAATGTTTCTTTATTTGTGTGTGCTGGTAGAATTTATTCATTGGACCTATAGCTTGGCCAGGATAATGAAATAAGCTTTTAAAGAACTTGAACAAGAATTAATTTAGAAACCGAAGAAAAGGTCAAAGACTTTAAAATTTATAAATGAAAACACACAAACTTTAGTTTTAGGGAGGAACCTGTCAAAAGAAATTATCGGGAAACATAACCTAGACCTCTGTTTACTTAGTAGTACCAACAACTCCGCCATAGATGAACACAACAACCTGTGGAGCCATTTAAAAACTAACTACTACAGATACCCATAATCTTACATTTAAATTTCCCCTAAGAGGTCTGAAAAACAACACAACTTCCAAAACGAATGTTCCATCCCAAGCCAATAATTATTATTTAAAATAAAATAAACCTAACCCCAATGGCCCGTCGGCCAGAGCTGATGAGCTATACATGTTTACCAATACAGTTTCTGCCCTGGTCTCTCGACACTTCCTACACCAATGCACCTCGCATGCTGCTTACTACACCACTATCTTCTCTCATCTAAGCCCCTATTTAATAAAAACCTACTATCAACTTAACCTACTGAATGGCTAAGCTGGGACCATTCTTCCTGTGAAGCAGGGAAGAACGCCCCGACCGCACCACACCACAGTTTTACCAAGTTTTCATCATGACCATATGGGCTTGGCCTCCTCCCAGGCTGCATACCAGCACCGCACTGCCTGCAACCACTCACTCCAGCTGCGCACCCTCGACTCCCACTGTCCCACTAACGACTCCTTGACCTCGTTACACACAGCCGATAATACCAGCTGCCTCCCCTGACAAGCCTTACAAGCCTGGCGGCAAAGTATACTTATCATCACAACATCCCAGCCTTACCAGGGAGAGAGTTGACACAGCTCGCAACTGTGCCGGGTGCTTCGAATGAACAGAAGGCAACATTTCTTCCGAACTGCTGAAGGGGGATAGTATCTAGCACCTGGGCCGAGAAAAACACAGCCAGCTGCCGTCACTTCAGAAGACTTCTGCTGATCCACGTAGTGACGAAACTCATTCAAATTAAAAATTAGTGACCTCAGTTCCTTAAGAACCTCTGCAGTAAAAATAAAAAGCCTTTATTCTAAACGGAAAAAAATAACTTTAAAGTAACTGTTTCCTAATTCAATTCTATCATAACTTAATCGACCTAACCATAAAATAAATAAACAAAAATGAAACAAATAAAGTCGGCAAATTACAAATATCTGTTCAAACAAAAAAATGATCTAAAATTAAAGGAATGAATTCTAAAAGAGACACTATCAGTTAACTTTCAACTACAACCTTGACATAAAACGACTTAGAAACTGACTTCCCCAAAAACCAATTTTGAACTAAACAATCGTGAAATTATTTATCACCACATTACTTATTAAAGAAAGAAAAAGAAAGCACGTGTTTCTTATCAAACAAAATGAACCAGTAATAAGGAGGGCTTAACCTAACCAAAACAGCCTAATTCCCTGACTTAACCTCCAAGGACGGGAACTCCAAATGAAAATACTAAAGTAAAATTATTTGAGAGTAGGCCTATCCCATCTTAACAAAAAAATAATGGGGTAGGAAACTTCCTGCTGGCATAAAATCTAGGGTGTTTGCACAAAAAAGAGAAGGCGCCTACAAAAATACAACTCCTGACATCGCGTTTAACAAAAAAAAAACATAATTTATCTTAAGATCATCAAAAAATAATTAATCCAAAAAATACATGTTGTAGCAATATGAGACAACTGACCATCTAACCACACAACCATCTGGGGTGTAAAGGATAGAGGTTTTCCAAAGAAATTTAATGTCTACATTTAAATAAGGAAATTATTGATGTAATTTTTTTGATACAAATTTCGAACTGTCTTATATTTCCTAGGAACATCAGGATATTTTCCACAAAATAAGTCTCAAGTGAATCAAATCCTTAAGCAAGCGTAGATTTTTAAACCAACCCCATAATCCTTCTTTTGCACTCTAATGAGTTTTTTCAGGAAAGTAATATTTATAATAAACAAGCTGTGAATTGGTTGTACATTAATAATTGAAATGTTACTCCTACTCTGCCTGCTATGACTTAGTGACATTTTCTAAACACAAATATTGTGAAAAGCTTATATTAACAAGCATAAAAAAATACACCATGGTGAGGAAGACTTAGTGTTAGGTGAATAATGGCTACGTCAGTTGACAGGAAGTATTCTAATGCAGCAGTTCTGTTGTTTTGTTGGTGTTAAAACTGTGTAAAAACATACATACAGACTCACATGTACATGCTTTTTTGGAAGTTTTATCTGATTAAATAGTAGTCACTATTCAGTGGTTATACTAAACAGCGTAGTATTTTCATTCAAAATTCTTAGTGGACTGAATGGTGACGTGACAAAAATTAATATGGGTGTAAGTGGGTGCTTATGTGTTAATAATATGTCAGTGTGAGTGTACATAAATGTATATAGTGATTAGCATTCAAATATTTATTTGCAACTGTGTAATATTTTAACTGGATATATTTTCAACGAAAGAAATACTGTGTAAAAAACATTTTTTTCTCGGGTTCTTAGGGGCAGCGGATGACCCCTCTGTACCTCCCACCTTTTAGTCCATCACATTTGGTAAGGGCTAAACTGACATGCACGACCTAGATGACATAGGTACTGAACTTGTGGCCAGTCTTTTTATGGACAGCATATAACTATTGGACTTTTAATCTGTAAACCTGCCATTACATATATTGTCTCCCATCTGTCTTCATAGGTTTTCAGACATGATCTAGTGGTGGACACCCCCCCACCAATTCCCACCAACTCTTCCCTCTCCCAAATGTGTGGTCTAGGTCTGTTCCGTTTGATTCATTCCTGTAACTTGGCTTTTCAAAACAGTTACAGGTGTCATTTGGATAAATTGCAGTTCATTTGTTGTACATTTTGCTTGTAATTAGCAAATATGAACATATTTTCATTTGGTTTGACAATAGTTACAATTACATTTGCATTATATTGTAATCCACAGGTTAATGGAAAGGAATTCTCGCATTCTTTAACTTATTAAATGTAATCTGTAAAATATTGATGTTTGACTAAATATATTATGAACCATAAATTTGTTTGCCACAGCCTTTATACGTATAAATAAACTGTGTGACAGATATTTTTAGAAAGTAAGAAAGTGTGAATACTACAAACAGTTAGTAATTGCTGAGGTTGCTATTGGTTTAAAGTTTTGCATAATAGTGTGTTTATCTAAGCCACAATCATAATTTTTTCAGCTCTTTTTGGATTTAACTTTGACACTAATTATTAAGCTCAGATTACGTGTTCATTTGAATCACAATGAGAAATAGAATAATTACAAATTGGGAGAGAAAAAATTTTTGAAGTAGGATACAGTAAAGGAGAAAAAAAGATGCAGAAATTGTAACATGGTGATAAAACTTCTATTTAGCATTAAACTTTGTCGTATTATATCTTCTTAAATGTGTATGCAGTTTTATTGAATTTGCATTCAAAAACTGACCTGTGAAAATTAACTATGGTTACTTTACAAAGTCTGTGCAAAGATCCACATATAATTTTATTTCACTAGCACTATATTGTTTGTAACTCAGGACACTTGGTAGCAAAATACAAACTTCACCAAGAGTTGGGTTCGATCCCCAACTGGTCCACTCCCAGATTTTTTGCATGTGGGAATTGTGCCGGACGATGGTGCTGGTCAACAGGTTTTCTCCGGGATCCCCCGTTTCCCCCACCAATTCATTCCGGCAACCCATTCATTCCGGCACTGCTCCATACTCATCTCTCTCACCATCAGCTCTCAAGACCTCGCTGTTAAGAACTGCCCAAATCTCTTCACTCACTCATTCACCAAGTTGTAAAATTCCAGTATTACAGGTAGAGAACTCATCTTGAATTGTATTATGAGCACCTCATCCTAGCTACTGCTGATGATGTTTTTCTGTTTCAGTTGGTGAATTCAACTCGCCTTGTCAGCATCCTGACTGTCAACCCCAACATCACAAATCGCCGCACACCCGCAAACTGTGCCATTGTGTTGTTTTATGCCCGATACTGCCCTTTCAGCAGCATGGCAGCTCCACACTTCAATGCCCTTCACAGGGGCTATTCTAGTATCAAAATGGTTGCTGTGGATGCTATGAAGTTCCATAGGTATGTGTAAAATATAGTACTTAATACTGATTGGCAGTGACTGTTTAATTGCATTGACAAGCCTTGCAATAGTAGTTGGTCAAAAAACTAGGTACAGTGCTCAGCATATATGATTCCCAGCTATTACTCAACATTTTGGATATATGGGTAACCAGACCTTATTTTTTCCTTACATTTTTATGTTTTCAACAGCTGTGTAGCATAGTTGGCTAACCTTGTGACATATCAGATATCCGCAGTAAAACTTCCCTTGTGAATATTCTTATCGTTGATTCTTTTTTTGTTTTGACAGATATCCGCAGTAAAACTTCCCTTGTGAATATTCTTATCATTGGTTCTTTTTTTGCTTCCTTGTGAATATCATGGCCATACTCTTTTAAGTATGAAACAAAGTGACTGCATGACTTGTATTTTTGAAACAATGGAGAAGGGATTGAGAAGAGAAGAGAATAGTTCCCAGCCTGCAGAAAAATTCGTATTGTACCTGTTGTGCTTACTCCAGGCAGTCACTTAATACCCCAGCTGTACTATCTATGTTTGCATCACCAGAGAGTGCTGGGAATGAGCTGCTACAGATATAACTTGTGAGCTCGTGGTTTGATGCATGCACCATGTCTAGGCTTGAATCCTATCCACTCCAGGTGCACCAGTAGTTATATGCTGGTAGGTGAGGGGAGCTGTCCTTGAGAATCAGTCCCCATCATTATCAGTCTATGAAATTTTGTACACAAGTGAATTTTGTATTTATGCGTGCCCAAAGAGGTGAAAATTGAAACAACAATTATCTATTGGGGCTAGACACTTCAAACAATGACTAAAGACGTCTCAGGTTAAGTGATATGCAAACTCTGGTTACGTAACTTTAAGGGAGGATTTAGACGTCAAAGTCACCTTAACAGTTTTAACTTGTGATGCCAGAATCACAATTTTCATACAGGTTTTTAAGGATTTAACTGGTTTGGTGAGGGCTGGTTGTCACCTTGAATGCTTGTAGGTGGCGCTAAGTTTTGGCTTTGTGGGGTACTGTTGACTGCTGGATGTGTAGGTGACCACAAAACCAAAGGTTCGTGATCCCTAGTGTAGATTCTTCACCCCCTAATGAAGGCCTCGATCACGGGATGAATTGAAGCTTGACTAAGGGTGGAAATAGAGGAGTCTGCAGTTTTTAGGAGTGAGGCACCTTAGTAGGGCAGGCAGTATGAACTCTGCCCTGCTCGGTGAAAGTACAAATTGCAACTCTGGACTTTTGGTTACAAGGCAAGCTAGTTTTGGATGTATGAGCAGCCCTTCTTATCTTTCGCTGTTTACCTCCCTTCCGGTCGTAAGGCATGGGAAGCTAAGGGTGCAACGAGTGCCTTGCAAAAGCAGAGCCGGTGTTCCACTTCCTTAAAGTGTACTGAGTAATTCAGGCAAGAATGGTTACCTTTTACTCCTTTCGCACAGCCCCTTGAGTGGTGGACAGAGCGTTAGGCAGTGTTTGAGCTGTTTGACAGGAAATAACCAGGCATGGTATCCACAGGGGATCAGACAGTCAGAGTTAATTCAGCTCCTTTCTGGCCTTATAAAGAGCAATGGCAGGTGTATGGAATAACATGATTCCCTGATTCCACAGATGGAGGAGTTTCTAGTGGTATAGGCTCCACCGAATTCTACCAGGCGGCAGAGCTTGGGTGGCCACATAATGGCTTAGTGTTTATTGGACTGCCGGCTTCACTTTAGTAAGCTGAAACTATGTAAGAAAACAATAGGATGAGACACAAGAAATAAGAAACTAAGCACACAGAGAATGGTAAGAACTCGTGTGTTGTATTAACTTTGTAATGTTTTCTGTACGAGGCTCTTTGGAGTCCGCAGTAAACCAGCATGAAACTAGTTCAATTGAAAACATGAACATCTTAATAAAGTAATAAATAAAAGGTTAGTTGATAACAGGAATGCCAACAGAAAATAAATAACAGATGATTTTAATTGTTTACTGGAGATTTGTTGCGGCCTTCAAAATTATCAGCAAAAACAAACAATTAACACCTTTAGCAGACAAAACAAAAAAACTCAAGAGACAGAATGGCAGCCTTCACAAAACAAAACTTCTCACTACAGGGATCGTTAATTACAAAGACGGGAGAGAATCACTACTTTTCTCTCCTAGCGCTCTAACAACTCCTGCACTGATGGAAAATAAATTGGATAAATTTTGTTAAATGTCCAAAATGAAGACAGAAAGTTGATGTCATGGGCGCTTGTCTGTGCGAGTTAAATGATTCTTGATATCTACTAGCGCTGAAGACTGTTCGACTGATGAGTGACAAATGACAAATGAGAACGGCCGTGCTTCCTCTAGATGTTGGTCAAATGTTTCATCATGTAAAACATGGCTCAATTGTGACCTCGTGGTGGTACAGTAATGTCTAAAAATAGCCCATAAACTCGGACGTGGCTCTAGAAATCAAAGTATTGCATGTGAGCGGCCTGTCACGTCAGCCAAATGTGACCACCTGTACTTTCCTTGTTTTAACATGTCGTGCAATATGGCAGCTATGTTTCTAGCTTACTAACCCAATGAAAAGTTACACTGTCATCCTATGACGTCTGTTACTACTGATGAAGTGAATGAAGTGACTAATAAAATATTAAATGTGGAAAAACGAACATATATAAAATACAAACAAACTATTATTGCAATGATCTTCTAAATATATATTAAATGAGTTACTATTCTTTACAATAATATAACAAATTTAAATAATTCCAGAAAGTATAAATTATTATATATGGCAATGCTACAACATAGTAATAGTAACACGGTGGCCCTGTACTACTTCCTACTCTAACTTACTTTGATAGAGATGTTATTAACTTACATAATTCCAGGCAAAGGGACTTAGTTGAGATTGTTACCGGGTTCTGGAGTCAATACCAGGGGTTGTTAACGAAGGAGCTGAAGTCTTCAGGAGCCATGAAAAAGTCCAGTCTCTCAGAACCAGAGGGTCTGTATCTGCTGCAAAAGTAACTTCACTTCTGGTTGGTGTTGTCCTCAACTGGTAGAGATCCTGGCTGGCCCAAGAAGAGCGGTGGGATCTGCGGATGTACCAGCCAAGGTGAGAACCTGATGGCTACCTCCGGCCCTGTTTGAGAGTGGTGGAGGTGCAGAGACTGAAGATTGTTGGTCATGCCAGCCCTTCTATACTAATCTCGTACAGGATTTTCGGAGACTGTTACATACCAGTCAGTGTGTGGGAGGAATAGCCTTTGTCGCAGGAGCCTAAAATTCCAAGGTGATGATACTGCAATATCATCCCTTATCTTGGGCTACAGGGCTGAAGTAGAATGGGTGCTGCCCTCCCTCGGCTTGCCGTGGAACTACGTATCCTCGGTTGGAGGTAGCGGTAACTCAGTCAGGCAGTACAATCTTGCGTCGGGGGTGTTGACGTGGTGTGTCATGGAGAACAGTACGAGCTGGAGTCACGTGTGTGTAATTGCACCCAACATTGGGCCGGTATATCATGTAGGCACGTGCTCAGCTTCTTCAGTACTGTGTGGGAGTAAGACTTGCTCAAAAGGTTGAACATTGCATTACTCACAAGCACCGAGAGCAGCTATCCTTTCTATCTACAGCTGAGATAGAACAGGAGTGCCAACACAGGTACACTAACCCTGCACCAGCGTGTCGATTGGTGTCCGCCAATCTTTCTACTGCACATCCATGCTAGGAAAGAGCGGGCATCCCCTGAGTTGGGAAGACTTGGTCAGGGCAACACCCACGTGTGTGACTCTAGACTGTGCTGCCTAACTTCCAGTGCATACCGCGCATTCGTGCCAGGTACTGGAATGGGGTGTCCGCGCAGTCTTCGGCCCTCACGTATTCCTATATGTAAATTGCTATACAAGGATCCTGCCTTCCATCTCTCGGGCGGGGAGGGTATTTGTGTATCCCGATGACCTATTCCAGAAGGCAGGGATTGAAGGAGAGAGTGAAGCTGACCTTACTTGCCTTTGATCGCCTGCATGAGCTATCACCTGATCCCCTGCACTTGTAGCCTCTATAGCTAAACTCAACCCTATGGAGCAGGGTCAGGCATTAAAACACCTGGAGGATCCTGTGATGCCTGAGACACTGAGGGACCTGTTCGTTGTCCCTGTACGCACTGGCCCTGAAGAATACCCATGGTGAATAGAAGGCCATCTCAGCCAGCCTGGTTGTCTGGCCACACTGGCAATTCCGTAGTCGGTCCTAGCTGTTCTTTGTCCAGCCCTTCCGCCAGTTTCTCAACCCACCTTCACCAGCTTCCTCGCAACCCATTGTTGAACACAAGCCCACTGCACTTTGTTACCCAGGTATCCCTATCAAGGTAGTGCCCTCAAAATGAAGAATTGTATTAGCTGAACCCAACTTAGTGCCCTGCTGGCAAGCAACCAGGCCCAGTCCTGTATAACGAACGAGCACCAGTGCCCCTTCAGGACTAGACCCCACAGGAGATAGAAGCAACCAGTCTAGCACCTAGACAAAAAGGACCACGCCTCCACGACATATAAGTACTTCACTCCCGGGTATGGCACGCATCATGCTGAAATAAATTATGCAAAATAAATACTGTATATTCATTTCAATCAGCTACAAGGATGGCAGCACATATGTGATAACACAGCTGCAGAAGACTTTTGAATGGTGTTAATTGAATTGTAGAGTTACAGTGAACTGAAAGCTGTCAATGGTTTGATAACACCTGGAATTTTATAACACATGTGTAAATTTTCCTCTCTTGAGATCACATGCTTTTGGATAGCAGCTGTGTAGCAGTACTTCTGCAAAGTAGTTGTTTTCTCAAATTAAGTATTCCAAATCAAAATACAGGACACAAATAATGGACAAAACCTTACAAACCGACTTCAGGTGACTTCCTAGAGTATTATTTAGAGATGGGTCGACCATTCGAATTTACAGGAGTTCTGTTCTCGAAAATGTACTAGAAAGGAACATCATTAACGAATTTTGAAAGGAACTTAAGTATTTACTCATGTATAGCATGCCCTTGTTTTCCCCAAAATAAAGGAAAACATTTCTGTAGAGTGGTAGTCGTAAATTATCCACTCTTAGTTAAACTGTCCCGTGATGTTTAAAGGGAAGTGTAGTGGAAAAGTCTAGAGGATTGCTACCTGGTGAAAAGAGAAGAGGCATCATATATATATATATATATTTTTTTTTTGAGAGAGAGAGAGAGAGAGAGAGAGAGAGAGAAGGGTAGTGTCTCACATTTCAAAAAAGGACCAGCTCGGCATGCATAAAGGAAGCAAAAAAAAGGAACCCAGCAGCCCACTTCAGTTGTTGACATTCTTCTTTTAACGACCATAAGGTTACAGTGACTTTATAGAATGCCACAATATTTTGGCTTTTAGACCGAGTTATTTAATTGAAATATTATCCAAATATATTGCAATCGCCACAAATTAATTTAAAATAAAAGAATAATTTGTTACATAGTACTTACTAACAAGGCCCCACAAATTGTTGATGCAATTTTAGTAAAAAAAATTAATTTTCACCTGGAACTTGTTGATGCAATTGTAGTAAAAGAATTAATTTTCCTCTGAAACTTGTTGCAAAAATCATGGTGTGCACTATACACGAGTAAATACGGTACTTCCCTTCAAAGAAGTTGAAAAATAACAATGCAACACAACAAAAATTACCGAACAAGTCATATTTTATTATTGTTTTTGTAGAATTGATGGCAGCATTATATCTTAAACTCTGTAGAATGTAAAACCAGGTGCTATTCTTTATTTAAATGATTGTATACAAAATAGGTGATTTGCTTGAGATTTTGGGAAATGACATTTTCAATTAACAATTTTTTTTGCTGCTAATTTGTGGTTTTCACATACCACGTCTAAAACGACTAGAAAGATACATTTCCCAGTGTTATGATAAATTATCATATCAACCAAATCTATAAAACCAACAGTTAATATTATGTTAATTTTGTACCTTTTTTTCCACTCTAGAAATAATTTGGCCATTACATTTTGGAATTGTAAGTGGTGAAACTGTGCATGTTGTGTGTGTGTATTTGCTTGCTCTTTATTTTAGGCCCACATGTTTAAAGAATTAGACATTAAATTGTGAATGTGGTTGTATTTGTTTGTGTTTTATATTTGAACAAATAGGGGTTGACTATGACAAATACAAAAAAATTTTCACGGCATCGTAAATGTACTCTAAAGCCACGATGGGAATGCACGTGACTAGTTAATTTTTTGACGTAGTGAAGTAAATGTGGATTCAAAAGTATAACATAAGGTAATATGTGTCCAAGCAAAAATGACAACAGTTTGTCTCTCGTGTTTTATGTTTGCATGTGCTCATGCAACTGCCGCACCTGTTCGCCTGGCCTGTGACAGGCTGCAAGCTGCCGGAAGAGTCGGTCACCATCCGTCGTTTGTCTCAATCGAAAAGCGAAGGGACAGCCACTGCCATAGGCGGCCTTGGAATGGCCTTGGCGATCGCTTCTAATACCCTTCCCACACTCCCCTCATCTTGGGTTACACATCCACTCACACGCACACACCCTTTGCAAAGCAGCAAGCAATGAGAATGTTGGGGGGGGGGGGGGGGAAAGCATGACAATAGGGTTTTAGTAGTCCTACCCACCACTGTGTGCCACCACCGATGAGCACCACTGTGACCTCTGCCATGTCTTCTCCACTAGGCCAACTACTTCAACCCCAGTCAATTTCCCCAACAGAATCTGGCCATTTGGATGTTCCTTCTAGGGTACATATATATTCAATGATATTAGTAATCTTTTTTTTCTCCCCAAGTGTTATAAGAGCTCATTAAATTTAATTATTGAAATTTTCTTGAATACATAAGACACCGCCGGCTTTGTGAACCAGCCACATGGCAAATACCAGTAACAACAAGCTGTATTCTGAGTTTGGCTACAGTAATTCTCAGTGTATTGCATTGGCTAATCTTTGGGGGAGCCATTCACTAGGAACTCACTACACCCAGGTATTACGACTACCCACGAATCTCCACGATATAACCCTTCAGGCTAGTGAATGGCTAGGAGGTATGCTGTGAGACATGTTGTGCATAGCCATGTAGCTGGACAAACACAGTAGAACTGCTGTAATACCCAGCTTCGTCTTATGTACTATTTTGGTTTGCATTGACAGAATCTTTCACAGCCTCATGCCACGAGCAAGTTGAAAGTGAGTCACTCTTTGCTTTACCCTCCAGAGTCAATGACAGACTGCCATACAAATCCTTAATACTTTTACATTCTGGAAATTCAGTTATTGGAGTAGAACCCGTTGATCTTACGGAGGGATACATTGCCATACCCCCTTGTCTTTCTCCTCCTTCATGAAGCAGTGAGAGTACTTCTCCGCCATAACCAGAGTTGGCCGCTGTTCTCAGCCGGTAACCCATCGGAAAACCATATCTGTTGCAGTGCTTGACTTTGTCCCCTCCCAAAAACCAATACGCACTACGTTTTACACTGGCTTTCTGCCCAAGAGGGATTAGCTCCCCAGGGCATGATAACTGCGGCATTAACATTGACCACAATCTCTCGTATATGCTTAGTGTACGATAGAACACTTCAATTCAGGTTGCTCATTGGGGTTTCAATACCCAAGTCACCTCCATTAAACTTGCCACATAATCTCACCTAGCAGCATGGGAAGTGACCTACGATTAAGCTATGTCCAGGACATGTGTGCGACTCCTCCTGGTGATTATTAGGATGAACACTGGGTTATTTAGTGTACCTTAGTGTATTCACGTGTATTGGCAACCGAGGTTCGAAACCTCAAACTGCCGCTCCAGCGGGCGCGGTATTCCGCCAACTTTTATTACACAAGGATCAGTCTCCTTGAATCAGGTGGTGTTTAATAATTTTAAACCCGAAGTGCTTCAAGATATTATGGTATGCCATAAACGATTGTCCCAGGACACCAGTATCTTGGACTTGGTTACTCTCTTTTCAGTAATCATTAATAATATGGCCCACCACAGCACTAACTTAAGATTTGGATTTGGTGCCCTTGTAAAAAGTTTCCCCATATCTGCATTAGTACGAGAAATACTGTTCGTAGCTGGCTGTCAATTTTGCTGGAAGTAGTTAATTCCATGTTAACAGTAAAATTATTTTCAGAAGTGCTATATTAACCGTGAACCGACTATGTATGTTTTGCGATGGTCACCAATTTAGGTAGGCGTTCTATTTAAAATGCAGTGTTTTTAATGATTTCATTTGTTAATATCACTTTCTCAAATCATGTTTTTTATAACTAAGTAATAATAACTTTGTAAGAACAAGGATAGGTTTTGGCAAGTAGATTTTTAACATTGGCCTTTAAAATTATCATTGTGGTACATTATTTGCTCCTCCATAGACCATAGGTGATGATGTTACTAAAACAAGCTTTTCAAGAACCTAGTAAAAAACTTTAAAGATCAAGGAACCTGTAAATAGAGAAAAATTAAAGTGTACACAGTACAGTATGTAAAATGGAATAAAAATATGTGTATAATATAGAAAGTGTAAAATGGAACTAACGCAGGAATTCCTCTTTTTAGGTACTTACTTGAGGCGTTCTCTTACATGGCATTTGAACTGCATTGCAGCATGTTTGAAAAAAGTGATTTTTGACTAAACTATTAAATATGCCTCCTGTATGTTTAGCTACAAATATAGGCAAGGACCAAATGGTACTTTCAAGATATCACACATGCTATAAACATATTTTGGAGCCTCCAACATCTTTAAAAACTCCTTTTTCAGACTGCTGTATTTTAAAGCATAGTAGCTGGACATAAGCAAAACTACAATTGGGTCATGCATTGAACCTTGCTACATACTTTCCACCAATAGAATGATAGCGTCTCTGCTGAAAGTCTGATAGGTATACAGAGTACAACAAGAACATTGGATGCCAGTTCAGAGCCTTGCGCATAGCAATGATGGCACTCCTAATATATGTGACAGTCTTGCTCTTATGTATTACTCGTGTGCTTATAAGCTTCAAACACAAAAATAACTTCAGGTAGGGGAGCCCCTTATGTATAAATTTCTCTTGTATTTAGTTTCTGTAAGTTAATGTGTGTGACCTTATTAGAATGTGTGCATTGACTTAACAGTTTCAACACCCAGTATGGCATCGTTGGCGTGCCAACCTTGATGCTGTTTCATAATGGTCGACCAGCTGCCAAGTTCAATGAGTCTGAATACACTTTAGAAGCATTCAGTAAATTTGTCAACAAATATACAGGTAATATTTATAGGATATTACTATAATAAGTAAACATGTGTCTTGCAGTAACTGTTACAGTGTGGCTAGAAACTAGGAAATTACAGAAAATTTGAGGCAGCTTGAAAAGTCAGGGCACTGAATGATTGGTACATGTTATTTAATCTCATGTGTATTCTTAAGGCTCACCTATAAGAGCTCCACGCCAAAATATACTTCTGCTCAGTATAAAGTTGATATGCTTTGATGTGCTGCAAAGTAAATCTATTAATATGGCTTAAGTTCTGAAAATAATTAAGCAGAAGCAGAATTTTCCTGAATGAAAGTGTTTACCAGGTTGAAATTTCACTGTCACTTCTTATACAGTAATTTTTTTTTGTGAAATTGTAGCAGGTGTAAACAACTGTTATTTACATGAGCTTTAGTGTTCTTTTTGGCCCAATAATGCAAAATTGATGCGAACAAATGTGAAGAAAAGTGAACATTCATAATGACGTGTAACGCTTACTGAACCAGAAGAAAACTACTTCTTATGCACTCTTCCCTAAGTGCACCAGACGGGGTCTGAACAGTAAAATTTCTACCAGTGCAGCTACAGGATATTGCATGCTTGCAGGGAATGTTACAGACATGACAGAATTATTCTTTTCGTCAGTACGGTCAGTAAGAAATGCCAAGCTACCCCCACTCCCCCCTTAAGAAGACATAAAGTTTGAGAGAGCCAGCGGGCGAGTCACCACTGCCACCCCCAAGCGAGCAGGTAGTTGGACACACAGAGGGATAGCACCACCTGCGCTCCATCCAGCAATGGCTGAGCAGACAGCCCTTAGCTCAGCCCACAGACAATTGCCTGTCGCACCCCCACTACACGTCCTGGCGAGGGCTCAGCTAGCAGTATATGTACCTGTGCACCACCTGAAAATGTCAGTTCATCGTCGGTTCTTTTTAGAGCCACTACAGTCTCGACAGCTCGCTTCATTACCTTGTGCACGGAGCTCTCTGACCGTCTTCATCGCCTAGACTCCCGAGAAGCTCAGCTGCCTCAAAGCCTTCAACAACCAGACATTCTAGAGGACCTTCCCCATCTGTTCTTCCAGAAGTCATCAACCCTCCCAGTCGATTGCCCTCGGCAACGGCTATCCCACAACTCTTCAGGGGGTGGGTACCGTAAGTCCCTTCAGGACCCGGAACAGCATAGACGGGGAAAGTTTATTAGCTACCTTAGTCGAAACTGCCACTCTTATTTTAGAACCAGAGTAGTCTATGCTTCCCGTTAGCTCAAGGTAGTCAGGAGGTAGTAGTACTGGTCGCAGGTTTCCAATCCTTCCGTAATAAACACGTTACTCATCTACTCTGATTTCTCATTTCCTTAAGTAACTTCGAGATTCATAGTAGACATCCCCCTCCCCCTCCTTCATCTCAAGTTGAGCAGGAGATTGGGAATTAAACTCTTTATTTTACAGCCTAGTGTGGGACTGCGGACTCCCGTTCAGGGACTCTTACGTCAGAGCGCACTCACATTTGATGGCTACCCTTTCACCCGTTTGGTGCACCAGTTGCATGAAACGGTAGAGCCCCAACCACTAGCCATACTCCCCTAGGGAGGAGAGACCAGCAGACCAGATTGCACTCCGTCCACTGCACCACGTGAGTTGCCGGAGGGAGTGTGTGACCGGCTCTGGGCTGGGCCTGTCTGCCCTAGGACTTACACCCATCGTTCGTACAACTCCAAGAAAACCTGCTCCCCAACCACCGCACCATTTGGGTTGCCGGCTGGAATATAATGGTTAGGCTTCGCATCGGCCCAGCTGCCATGGCGGCAGAACACTCTAGCTAGGGACTTATTCATCGCCTGCTCCCGTCTGCTGAGGCCAGGTTTAGCACCTACATGCCTTACATCAAAAGGGGTGGGGAAGACTTGAAGAAAAGGAAGGCAACTACTACCTACAAAGCTACCTGGAGATGCATCCAGTCTGATAAGGCACTCTGCTAAGACACCCCTTGGGAATGAGCTCAAGCTGCCTGCAAATTGGTGGAGTTAAACCATCAGCTCTCTCCCCCTCTATTATCAGCACCTCAGAAGGTTCCAGGGATACCGTATCCAGTGGTGGCAGTCACATGCAGAGGAGAGAAGGTGCCAGTAGGCCTAGCGTGCCTTCGGTTTTGCATCCGTCGCTACCCCAGCCCAAACCAGACGACCACCAGCAGCTCCAGTCGCAACAGCAGAAACAGCATCTATTAGCATTCCAGCTCCACCAGCATCCACCCCTTAACCAGCCATCCAAGAGCATTGCCCAGCCACCCCAGCATCGACGTGAGTAACATAGCAACCTCAGGTCATACCACCCGGCAAGTAGCCAAGCCAAGCATAGACTTTGTTCCCAGCAGACAGGTGACTCAGCCTACACTTTATACTGATTGAGGTTGTGTGACTGAGTCGTGAACTAGTTGCATCAGTGTGATTAGCCTGCACTTTAAATACCTGCTTTTGCTGTAACATAACTCAACCTGAGTTCGAGAGCATCATGTGTCAAGGAGTAGAGTAGTGTTTTTCTTGGTGCCCAACGTGGGGCTTAAGCATCTTGTCAAAATCAGTAGTGAAGCAGAACCAGGCTAGCACGACCTGAGATCTGTAGATGCTAGCCAGACAGCCAGGTCCAACCTGCCAATGGACACTTTGAGGAGTCCAAAATCACCTCGTGGTGTTACTACCTCGATCATAATGTCAGATACAGAGTTAACCCAACATGAAACCCAATAGGCCACCATGGCCGAAGCCTGCAGAACTTGGTACCATACATACACCTGCTCTGGCACCTGGATTAATTCCATCATATGCTCACATTGCCAAGAAATATTCATTATCAGTGCCTAGGCTAGGCCGATGAGGTACGGTTTACAGATGGACGAATACTGGTGCCATGACTGCCGCACATGCCAAGCAGCATTTTGTAGCTTGATTACCTGCCCGGGATGCGGGATCAATTCAGTGCATTGCATCATGTGCGCACAACCTTTTCATCATAACTGCATAGGCTGGCCAGAGGAATGTGTCACACAACCGGGATTAGTCTATCGGTGTGAGGTGTGCCGATGAGTGGCTGAGTACAGGCCTAGTAATCCAGGACACAGTGTTAGTGCAGCTACCACCCACGGACTGCGCCAGCAAGCTTCAGTTGCCCGAGTTTGTTGGCTGCCCCCACAAAGACGCAGTCTCCTTTACTGAGGAATGCGAAAAGGAGTTCCAAGAAAACAAGATACTCAGCAAGCGAATGATATCACAAGCAAGTAAACAACTTTGCTGTCATGCCTTAGAATGGTGGAATAATTATGCAGAGTTCGTGACAATGGGGCCAGCTGTGCATGTGCCTGTCAACTCAGTTTTCCGGTGAGGAAGTAATTGTGCACCTCACAACTGAATTCTGTGGACAAACCCAGCACTGTGAGGAAGAGGCAAAAATCTTTATCCTGTGAAAAGTCTAACTCTATCGTAGAATTTCCCCTGCCGCCATGGAAGAAAGTTGCGTGAGGAATATTGCCAGGATGTTCCTGCCTAAATTATGTAATCTTCTCCAAATCCCCAAGCCGACAACAATAGAAGAACTCGTTGAAAGAGCGCGTGAAAGCAAGAGGAAATATTAAAGCTCAGGTAGTGCTCGACAAGCCACGCGAAAAACAAACAGAACCTGAAAAGCAAGTAGAAAAAACAGGAACACGCCTCCTATGCCAACTCCTCCACCCACAACCCCCTTTAACTAAATGCTGGTACTGTCCCGGCCGACACTTTAACCGGGATTGTCGATAGGCAGGCAGGCCAGGGATGGGTGGGGGAAGGAAAAACAGCAGGGGCACCAGCCAGCCCTTCACGCAAAAAGGACACGAAAACTAGCACGGCAGGAAACACTGTGACCGGAGCGAAAAGAAGGCTGTCGTCTCCGGGATCAAAAGGGCCCAGCCTCCAGAGATTGAGAGAAGAGTCTGAACCTCCAGAAGTGCCACACATCGAAGTCGCGATTAAGGGCAATAAAATCTTAGCCCTGCTAAATTCTGCTGCTACCATTTTATGTGAAATAATGTGCTGACAGCATAACAAAGGGCATCACTTTCCCCCAGAAACATGTTGTAAGAATGGCTCAGCATTAGGCAACCCTTCACGTAAGACATGCTACACTTGAAGTTAACCTGCCTAAACACTTTAGCACAGTGGAATTTGTGGTCTCGCTGGACCCTCACCGAAGCCATGATCCTAGGCCACCCATGGCTACGCCAGCAACAGCGTATCCTAGATCACGGCCAGGGAAGAGTCTACCTGGGAGCCAAAAACAGGGTCACCATAAATTGGGAACACAGTCCCACTGTGGTCGTCCCACCACCCATCTACCCGGGTGAAATAAACTAGAGTACTTCCGATGCCATGTTTTCAGATGCCGATGTCGATACATTGATACTAATGCCTATATCAATGCTCTTCGCACTGAATTTTAGAAAAAATATTACTATACATTAAAAACGTTTATCCTCAACTCATTTAAATAAAGAAAATAAAGTCTCAAAATACTGTATATAATTTATTGTAATCCGACACAAAATGCAAGCTGACCTAAACCTTTCAAACCCTCTGAAAATTAAATAATAATATGATACCAAATGGAAGTCAAATTTTGAATGTCCCACGTGCACTTCTACAGCGAGAGCTCACGGAGATGTTATTGATCAAGCAGTGTGTTCACGGTGGTTGGTAGAGGAGTTGTGGAGGCGGGTGGATCACCCCTCCACGCTGTTACATGTTGTTATCCGTAACAAATGTCTGTCTTTTAAAGTAATTAATTTTATTTTACTGCAAAGAAAACTTGAAATTTTGAGACAGAAATTAATAAATAAGGCACTTATAATTAATTAATTTCTTCTCTGTCTTTAATAATTAATTTTTCAAAACCACATCCTCTTCCCTGTCGTGAGTTACACTGCATTTGGCTCGGTGCTTACCTAGCCATTATTAGACGGCAAAAGGTTTCGAATAGGCCCTTCCATTTTATCATTTTATTCCAAGATGTGTGTCTATTGAAATAAATTAATATTAATCCTCAAATTTCCCAGCATGAAGTTATTGAAAATGAACTTTACACGCATAATACAAGTCGCTCAATGTTCAAACAATTTTTTGTGACAAGTGGTAGCATATATGCTTTTGGGCATATAATAAGTCATATTAATTTTACGCCTCATACAATGAAACACCAACCTTATGAGAGAAAACTACCTTTAATCACAAAAGAAAACATCTTTCCATATATTAATCCCTCATTAAAATGTTTTGCATAACATTTTCAGGCCAAACTGTTTTCTTTGAAATACAAGTGGTGATAGGGACAACTATTTTGAGCGACGCATAATCTTGATCAAATTTATACTTTCGCAAGGCACACATTTGCTCTCTGGAAGGCGTGCTAGACACCAGCTTACCCTCTCGGCAACATGTATGGCATGTAAGGAGAGGAAGGAAGGTGCGTGGCTGAGAGCGACAGAAAGAAGGGTGTGAGAGAGGATGCTAGGTCGCCACGCTGGTTGCCATAGGTAACCACTTCCCCTCTCGGAGGCGTGTAAGAGGAAGTAGCAAGCCAGTCTCGCACACCGCACCATGCCGCAGTGTACTGTCAACAGACGTGTTGGAAAGACAAGACATTAGACAAAGCGAAGCAGAGCAGTTATAAACGGTGCCATGCATGACATATTTCACATCCAGATACTAGGTGTTTTCCCAACCAGTTTAAAAGCAATAGTTGTGGGAAATATTCGGTAATGGGACCCAAAATTTACCGTCCTGATACCATACCCGATACAGATACATTAAAAAAAGTCAAAATTATCAGCTCTAAAATAAACAGTCGGTTTAAAAGGGCCTAAGTTCGACCAACTAAGACAGATCCTAGATGACATACTTCTGTTTAACGATTAAAATTAATCATTAAAAATTCAGCTAACTTTTTATCTTAACCGTTACCTTTGAAGCTAATTAACTTTCATCTTTCAGTCAATATTTTTGGTTAACGATTAAAATTAACGATAGTTTCTCAATGTCTCGCTGGCTGATGATTGTTGTTGAAGATAACTACTTGGAAGCCTAATATTGCGGAAAATAATTAAAATAGCAAACAGTACTTTTGCTTGATAGATACACCAACCACTACACAAATCTTGGCACTAACGCTATCTGTACGAAGTGAGACAAGTTGTACATAACATTGTTGGTGGCACCACTGTATCGGCCAGCCTTATCGATACAGTCGCACAAAACGACATTGTTCTCCTGTGAATCACCATTCTACAGTTATATTTAGTTCTGTCTTGTCTTGAAAATCGTGCTGGATTTATTGATGTTACAGTATTTTAAAAGTTTTATTTGAATGGTATTTATTTAAAACTTTTATTATGTCATCACAGTGGCCGGGGATGGCATCTTATTTTCAACAAACCGAAAGTGATGGAAGCAGTACCAATAAGACTTTTAAGTGTTTTTTATGTGCGCCAAAGTGTAAATATATCAAGGCGTCTGTAACCTCGGCATCCAATTTAAAAACACACATGAAGGTAATTTGTGGAGATATTATAATTTATTTATTGGATATACATTTCCTGACAGGCGAAGCAGGATGGCTGATAGAAACTTCAAAATGCAACTGCTTCTGAAATTCAACACTTTTTTCAATAAGTAGTTTCAGTTTTCATGATTTTGACTGGCGAAAACAAACTATTTGAATAATGTAATTTTCCGAAACTGAACCAAAATTGCAATTTAAAAAACATTTTGGGATTATTTAACTTTTAACTGTAATCAGTTACTTTGCCTTTAACTTAACTTTAATCAGTTATTATTTTTAGAATTTAACATTTTAACTTTAATCAGTTAATTTTTTCAGGCATTAACTTTAACTTTAATCAGTTAGTTTTTTTGGTTAACTTTCCCAAGTATGCTAGATGAACATGCTGGCACGTTTGGGCATGTAGGGCAATTGCACCAAACCCGGACCATTCAACATGAGATCTACATGACCTTCGACACCTCTACATACAACCACCCATATAGAGTGTCCGCCAGGAGGCACCATTTAATCATGACACAAGTGGAAGAAATAAAAAACCAAAGAATAGTCGAGTTTTCAGATTCGCCGTATAATTCTCTCGTACTTGTACCCAAGAAGGTCGGTCAGCTACACTTCTGCATAAATTATGAGGACTTAAATGATGTTGCGTATCCTATAGCACCACCTGCCATAAACCTAGCTCACATGGTAAGAGAACTAGTGGAGGCCAAAATCTTCAGCACCCTAGACATGCAGTCGGGGTACTGGCAGATTGCGGTCCACCCCGACAGCCACAATTACACAGAATTCACTACGTTCCAAGCTGAGGGTGAGATGTCACTGTTTAGAGTAATGCAGTTTGGGTTAAAGAATGCACCCGCCACATTTCAAAGACTCATGTCAGCTGAGGTCCTTAATGGCTACATTGGGAAATTCTGCTTCACCTACATAGTTTACTCCAAGTTGTGGGAAGAACACTGTGGGCACTTCCGAGTTCTGAACCGCTTGGAACTACACTGTTTAACTTGCAAGCAAAGAGTCACTTTGGCAAGATATTGATTATTTGGCCACATCGTATCTCCAGAGGGTAACTACCCACAAGCCTTGTCAATACCAGCAATTAAAGAGGTCGAAGAACCGGTGTCAAAGAGACAGTTGCATCATTTTCTGGGACAGTGCAACTGGCTACGTGACTTCGTACCGGATATTGCTAGCAAAATGGCCCCCCTGCACCCGCTCCTAGAAAATGAAACTTGCTGGAAATGGGGACCTGAACAATGCCAAACTTTTCAGGCCCTCAAGGAAAGCTTCCACCACATCATGTTGCTGCATCGCCAACAGGGAGACAGCCCCTTTATACTTCAGACAGATGCCTGCTAGAATGGTCGTGGGGCAGTTTTATACCACGAAGATGCCAAAGGCCACCTGCAAGTAATTGCCTACGCCAGCACCCGCTTAAATGCCATGGAACAGCAGTACCATATAACTAAACAGGATTGTGTCACAGTCATATGGGCTATCAGAAAGTTCCGCTACCACTTGGAGGGCAAGAAATTTATTTTGCGCACTGACAGTAAAGCATTGCAGTGACTCTGGGAGGCACGAAGCTTGAAGACCAAGCTCGGACAGTGGGTAATGTTTCTCACTAAGTTCGACTTTGAAGTTCAGCACTGCCCGGGAAAACAAACAATTTGCCCAATGTCATGCCACGCCAGCTAGACCTCGACAGAGAAAAAAGGAAGAGGAGGAATGGGAGAAAATTGTCTCCGCCCCTCCCCAGCACTACCTGACCATAGCCCTGAGGAGCATCTCCAGCTACTTCAGCTTTGGCTGAGTAAATACCACATCACATATCACCAACAGCAAGACCCAGATATCCAGATGCTTCTCCAGAATAGCCCTCAACGCTTTGAGCTCTGAGACGGCATGGTATGGTCCCAGACCGGACAACCTGGGGTAGACTGGCGAAAATGGATACTAAAAGGGCTACTAAGAGCAGATCTCTGAAACCATTACCATGATGACCCGCAAGCTGAACACCTGGGAATTAAGGAAAGCTTGTGTGACCTGGAAACCCGCTATACATGGGACAGAATGAGCCGCAACATCCGGCAGTACGTCAACAGCTACGAGGCGTGCTGCCGTGGCAAGGCCTACCCCGTGCCCCCACCAGTCTCAAAGCCCCGTTGTCCACATACCGCCTGGATGCAGATAGCGGCTGACCTGATGGAGCCTTACTCCAGAAGCAGTTGCGGAAACCGCTACTTGCTGGTGGTAACTGATTGCTTCTCACGTTGGGTAGAGGCCTCTCCACTTCCCAGTCAAGAGACCATGAACGCAATCAGGAAGTTTTAAATGGAGATTTTTTCCCGCTGGGGATCCCACAATGCATATTGACAGACAACGGCACCCAGTTCATTGGCCAGCAATGGCAGAAGGCGTGCAACAGGTGGGGAGTCGAAACATGGACAACCCTCCCCCTCTCCTTATCACCCATACACCAACTCCACTGAGCGAAGGAACCAGGAACTCGAAAAGAGCTTCCGACTCAATGTGGGTATTGATCACTGCCATTGGGACCAGTGATCATCGCTATTGGGATCAAAACATTCCGATGATCATCTTTGCCCTCTGCAGAAAGACTTACAAGGCCATCAACGCAAGCCTCAGCTAACTCATCCTGGGCCAAACCCTCCTACGCCCACTAGACTGGAAGTGGGAGCAGCAACTCGGTGAGCTTCCCTAGCCGGAGGAGGTAGGCAAGGCAGTTTTGGTCCAGACGGACCAAGCCCGAGAAGCGCAGACTCAGTACATAGAGAAAAAGTACCTACAGCCCCATACTGGGGCATGAAGCTCTAATATGAGAGAGGCTGTGCTCCTCTGGAATCATCCCTTAAGTAAAGGTGGCCAGTTCAGTGCTGGACTGGCCGAGAAGTGAGAAAGCCCATTCCAGATAGTAGGCGACAATAAAATGTCTATTGGGCTGAAGACGTACGGGGACAAATCGGGAAAGCCACCTGATGGCAGATACGCCCCTTTCCTGAAGAAGGACCCGAACCCGAAGTCAATACCCTGGAATCTGAAGTCGACAAGCCATACCCGAACCAGCCACCACCAAGATACCTTTCCCTCAGAGGCCAGAAGATGGCTACGAAATTTGTTCAGTGAGCCGCAAAGCTACCCCAGTGAGAGTAGAATTTCCTGCACCGCGAAGCACTGTCTCAGTGCGCACTCTGTTGTTAACGCCCAGCAGCTTTCTGCACCATACCGCCGAAAATGTCAGTTTGTCATTGGCTCTTTTTAGAGCCACTACAGTCCCGGCAGCTCACTCCACCACCTCATAAGCTGGAGCCCTCTGACTGTCTTCGTCGCCTAGACTCCTGAGAAGCTCAGCTCCCTCACTGCCTTCAACAACCAGACCTTCTAGAGGACCTCGCCCATCTGTTCTTTCAGAAATCATCAACCCTCCCATTTGATTGCCCTTTGCAATGGCTACCCCGCAACCCTTAGGGAGTGGGCCCCCTAAGTCGCTTCACGACATGGAACATCGTAGACAGGGAAAGTTTCTTAGCTACCTTAGTTGAAATTGCTATCCATTAGTTTAGAACCAGGTCCCATCCACCTGGACGGCTGTGTATTCGTTACTTCTGGTCAACTCATGGTAGTCCAGTCAGCTCAAGGTAGTTCAGTCAACTCAATGTAGTCAGGAGGTACTATGGGCCACAGTGTTCTAGTCCTCCCGGAATAAACACGTTCCTCACCTATTCTGATTTCTCATTTCCTTAGGTGACTTTGAGATTCCTAGTAGACACCATTCCCCCCCCCCCCCCCCCCCTTTTCAAAAGTGGAGCAGGATACCGGGATTTAAACTCACTATTTTACCACCTAGAGTAGGATTGTGCGCTCCCCTTAAGGGACTCGTACATCAGAGCATACAAATTCGATGGCCACCCATTCTGTGCACTAGTTGCATCAAACGGTAGAGCCCCAACCACTAGCCATACTCACCTAGGGAGGAGAGACCACCACACTAGCTTGCACTCCGTTCACCGCACCATATAATGTGCCGGAGGGACGGTTTGGCAGACTCTGGGTTGTGCCTGTCTGCACTAGAACTGAACATGTCATTTTTTTTTTTGGTACAACTCCGAGAAAACGTACTCCCCAAACACCGCACCATTTGGGTTGCTGGCTGGAGTAATTTTTAGGCTCCTTTTCAGCCCAGCTGCCACTGCGGCAGACACTCTAGCTACAGACTTATATGTCGCCTGCCCCTCTGCTGAGGCCAGGTTTAGCACCTCCATGCCGTACACCAAAATGAGTGGAAAAGACTTGCAGGAAAGGAAGGCAACTACTACCTACAAAGCTACCTGGGGCTGTAACCACACTGATAAGGCACTCTGCCAAGACACCCCCTGGGAACGAGCTCAAGCTGCCCGCAAGTTGGTGGGGCTTCACCCCCAGCTCCCTCCCCCTTTCTGTACTCAGCACCCTATAAGGTACTAGGAATGCTGCATCCAATGGTGGCCACCATACGCTGAATAGAGAAGGTGCCAGTGGTCCTAGCCTGCCCTTTATTGAACATTCGCCGCTACCCCAGCCTGGACCGGGGACCACCAGCAACCCCAGTCGCAGCAGCAGCATCTTGTATCCTTCCAGCATCCGCCCTTCAACCAGCCGTCCAGCAGCACCACCCAGCCGCCCCATCATCTGCTTGAGTAAGACAGTGACTTCAGGTCATACCGCCCAGCAAGTAGCCAAGCCGAACATAGACTTTGTTCCCAGCAGACAGACGACTCAGCCTACACTTTATACTGGTCAAGCTCCTGTGACTAAGTGAGTTGTGAACTAGTTGCCTCAACCCCTGTGTGACTAGCCTACACATTACAAACTGCGTCTACCATAACGTACCTCAACCTGAGCCCGAGAGAGCATCGCGCTTCAAAGCCATTTTTTTACAGGCCTCTTCATGGTTATGTGACCACTTTTGAAATCAACCTTTGAAAAATGTCACTGCCCTTACCTGCATATATTTTAACTACTAAACTACTGGTATGTGCCCAGTAATGTTGGTCACAATGGAGCAAAAGTAGTTTTATTTCCTAGTATTAAATTTAAAATTTCATGAAAACATTTGTGAAAACTGAAATTGTATTTTTTTTTCTTTCTGTCTTTTTAATGTGTAGAGGTGTAAGAATTAGAAAATTTGTAAAATGTTTACTTTTCTTATAATTTTACTCTTTCATTTGATCAACCTTTTAATAAAGTAACCAGGTCCATGGTAATTTTAATTTTACTGATCATTTAAATAAACAGTGTCACAGGTCGTCAATTCGCCCCCTTCTCTGGTGCGACTGAGATTCATCTTCGGGTTTTAATAGGGTGTCATCCTTTCGGTGATGATGTAGAACTGTTATCCCTTGACGACAGACCTTTCTCTCAGAGACAATGTAGAACTGTTGTCTCTTCGAAGACAGTGATGGCGGCGGTTGCTCTTCTGCTCTGGGCTTCGCTCTTGCGCCGAATTTCCTGGCGGGCGGGTGACTAGCGCTGTCTCTCTCTCTCTCACTAGTCAGATAGGCGGGAGGCCTGTGTGAACTGCTGGTGGTTGCTCCTCTTCTCCCCTCCCCAGGGTCTCGATGTGACGAGTGATAAAAATGTGTGTCACGTAGTCGGTTGATAATGCTCGCTGACCCTTCATTTTTAAAACATGCCGTTCACAAAATCAGCTTAATTTTTGGAATTTGAGTTACAAATCTCATTTGCGGTTGTTTCCTGTTGAGAAAGAATGCAAAGCAAGCCACACTCAAAAAGTTAGACACTTTCGTGTGTGCTAGGCCTCGCTCGTGGAAGGCGTGTCAGCAGAAAGTTTACCGTCTGTGGCAGCGTAAGGCGGCGGATAAAATATCTCTGGCAGGGCCGCCCTATGTGTCACACAATGGTAAAGAAAGTTATGTGTGACATAATTCTAGGGTTTGCCAAATCAGGACCTTCCGACATCCAGACCGACAGGAAGCTAGCTTTTATAGTATGTCTTGTAATGTTTACAATTCAAAATTAAAATTTGTTCGTTGAGAGTTCCCCCCCCCCTTTTTCTTCTTCTTTCTTTCTTTCTTTCTTTCTTTCTAGCCTTTAGCCATCTGCTTCTCAGTATGGGAAGTCTCTTACACTGGTTACGCTGGAACACTGCTTTTCTTACTTTTATATATCACAGCACATTACGTTGGGCACTATAACAATGTCCTTGGGTGTCTGGATTATTATGCAAAGTAATAGGCAGGCATAATAATTATGTAGTTCAAAATATTTCTTTAAAGTTTATTGGAAGATTACGTAATTGATTAAAACAGTTGTTTACTCTGCAAAACAATGTCTGTCTTTCACTAGTGTTCACTGGATAAACTTTGATGGTTGTAACAAGTCTACTCATACACATATTAATTGTAGCAATTTTATGGCTACAAATTAAAGTGTGTACGTGCTGTGGAATTTATACACTGGAACTAGGTAGCAATTGACGACTGCAATATCACTGTTTATACACTGCATCTCTTGACAGCTGGCGAAAGTTTACCACTCACTGGTTCTGGCGGGATTTCTTTGGCGGGCAGCCCTGAGAGCCTTGTGGACTAGGTAGAACTACACAAAGCATCTTGTTGGCCTCGATGGGGCTCCTCTGTACCGACCAGGCTGATGAGGGCCGCGGCAGATGCGTGCGGGCTGCTCTCTTCTCACCTGGCCAGTCGACGTTAAGGTTGTCGTCCCCGGCAGGGGTCAGCTCAGGAACACTGGTTGCCGGGGGACGATCGTCTGTGACTTCCTCGAGGTTGGGCGACGTTGTGGTGGCCTGCAGAGATGGATGCAGGACAGGCTCTGTCATCTCTGGAGCTGAACAGCTGGACTAATCCTCTCGTTCTAGGATGCTGGGGGGTGCCAAGACCTGCTGGGTGGCGGCGTCCAGGATGAACGTGGCACATGGTGTTGACAGGGATGAGGTCGCCAGGTTGACCTCGACTTGACGGGCAGTTCTGGCGTAGGCAGATTCTCTGCGGATTTCTCTACTCTCTTGGTGCGGTGGCGGACAGGACACTGCTGTATTGTCTAGCTGCTACGAGGTAGCCGGGTTGACCTCGACACTGCTGGGAGACATCTGGGTGTACCTGGGTGGCCTAACGTAGGTAGCTGCTGTGGGTTGAGGGTAGAGATGTCTTTGACGCAGCGACTCGTGTTGCAGGAAACTCAATGTGAATTGGCATTGCCTGACGACTTGGCGGTCTGATCTCATACCCTTCTCCAGTCGTAGGAGGCGAAGGTGTTCTGGCGGTTTTCGGTTCCAGCAGGGGATCGTCATTTCGTTGACAACAGATCCCTTGTTGCTCTTGACATGCTCAAGTGCTTGTCCAGGAAAGGGATGAATCTGCCCAATAGACATTGTCTTGACGGCTGACAATTTGGTAGGGTACCTCCCTTTTTGCGGCCATTCCTGCGCTGAATTGGCCTCCTTTGCTTAATGGGTCGTTTCTAAGAACAGCATCACTCATATTGAAGCTACGTACCCTGGTACATGGCTACTGGTACTTTTTGTCAATATAGAGAGCCTGGGCTGCTCGCGCTTGGTCCATCTGGGCTAATGTGGCATTGCGGATCTGCTCGGATTGTGGGACTTCGCTTGGCTGTTGGTCCCATTGCCAGTTCCCAGGTCTGCGCAATTTGTGCCAGAGAATGAACTGGCTAAGGCTCGAGTTGGTGGCCTCGTTCGCCCTCCTGCGTAGGACGAAGAGTATGGCGGAGATGTACTGATCCCAGTGGTGGTGATTGGGGCCCACAGTGAGTCTGAGGCTTTTCTTAAGCTCTTTGTTTCTCTGCTCATTGGGGTTTGCTTGCGGGTGGTACGGAGGCATGGTCCATGTCTTAACTCATCACAAATTACAAACGTTCAGCCAGCGTCTGGTGGACTGAGTTCTGTTGTCGGTGAGAATGCATTGCAGGTAGCCCCATCATAGAAAGACTTCTGTCTCAAACTTTCTGAGGATGTGAAGGGCTTCTTGGCTTGGTAGTGGGAATGCTTCTACCCAATTGGCAGAATAAGGCTGTGATTTTCAAAAGGTAACAATTTCCTCATGTACTTCGAGGGTATGGTCCCATCAAGTTGGCTGCAGTCTGCATCTATGCAGTGTGTGGTTGTGACGGGACTTGGCGGCTGGCAGGGGTATGGGGTATGCTTTGCCTTGGCAGCACGTCTCTCAACTGTTGACGAACTGCCGGACAATTCTACTCATCCCATTCCAGATGTATCGGGTGCCCAAGTCTCATAGAGTCTCCTTTATTCCTGGGTGTCCGGCTTGAGGGTCGTCGTGGTAGTGTTTGCAGAGGTCAGCTCATTATTCTTTCAGAATCCAGATCCGCCAGTCCACTCCAGGCTCTCCAGTGCGAGACCATATGAGATCTTCGCGGAGCTCGAAGTGCTTAGGTTGGTCTTGCAGGTGTGTATGGATGTCACGATCTTGCTGTTGATAATTGGCGATCCAATACTTGCTCAGGCGGAGTTGGTTTAGCTGAATGTTCCCTTGGAGGGTACATTAAGGTGCTGGCAGGGAACCATCCTCTCCCATTCTGCTTCCGCCTCCTTGTTGCTGTCTAAGTCCGGCTGACTTGATACAGTCTTGGGTAGGTCGTTGGAATTCCCCGTGCAGTGCTGGACCTCAAAGTCGAATGCAGTGAAAAACATTTCCCACCGGCCGAGCTTGGCTTTGGATCCTTTGAATTGTTGGAGCCACTCGAGTGCCTCACTATCCGTGCGCAGAATGAACTTCTTGCCTGCAGGTAGTAGCAGTATTTGTGGATGGCCCATATCATGGCGAAGGCATCCTGTTGGTAAAGTACTGCTCCAAGACCGTTTTGGCAGGTGTCCGTCTGTAGAATAAGGGGGCTGTCCCCTTGTGGGCGGTGAAGAAGCTGAATGTGATGAAAGCTTTCCTTCAGGGTCTGAAATGCTTGGTACCCTTCAGGTCTCCTCTTCCATCTAGCTTCCTTCTGTAATTGCAGGTGCACTGGGGCCATCTTTCTGGCGATGTTGGGTACAAAGTTTCTCAGCCAATTGCAGAGTCCTAGGAAGCATCGCAGCTGTTTCTTGGTAGCTTGTTCTTCTGCCTCTTCAATAGTCTTGATCAACGATGCTTGAGGGTAGTCCCCATCTCGGGAAATGACGTCGCCCAAATAGTCAATCAACGTCTTGCCAAAGTGACACTTTGATTGCTTACTGGTGAGTCTGTGCAGTTCCAAGTGCTCTAGTACCCGTTACAGGTGTCCACAGTGCTCTTCCCAGGTCCTTGAGTAAACTATGTTGTCATCCAGATAGGCAAAGCAAAATTGCCTTATGTAGCTGGTAAGGACTAACGTAAGACATTGAAAGGTTGCAGGGGCATATTTCAGGCCGAACGGCATCACCTGGTACTGGAGTCTTTCCCCTTCTGACATGGTGTATGCAGTGTACTTTTGGCTGTCTGGGTGGACCACGATCTGCCAGTACCCTAATTACATATCCAAGGTGCTGAAAATTTTGGCCTCTCTAATGTCTTTCAGTGTGTTGGCTAAGTTGATGACTGGTGGTGCTATGGGATATGTGACGTCGTTCAGATCCTTGTAATTCACACAGAAACGCAGCTGGCAGTCTTTCTTCGGTACCAGTACAACATGGGAATTGCAGGGTGAATCCAACGTCTAAACGATCCCTTGTTTCATCTCGTCAACCTCAGTCATTATGAGAGGGGTCTTCGGGCGGATGTTCTGTTCGGGCCGTTGTAAATCAGGATGTCAGTGGTGGTCCAGATTTCATGCTGGATTGTGCGGGTTAAACATAGTTGACCTGGTTGTCCAAATACACAGGCATGCTCGTCGAGAATTTACTTTAGTAGGTCAAACTCTGGTCCACTTAGGTTGGGGTTGATTTCGTAAGGTTTGATTGGCTAGGGGCTTACGGCAGTGGAGCTGTGTTCCCTGTTAACCATTACCCTATTCTTATCTCCCAATTAGACTTTTTCTTGGTCATGACCAAGTACACATTGTTACTGGTGCAGCCATGGATGGCCTAATATGATGGTTTCAGATATGTCCGGCGAGACGACAAAGTCTGCTGCACTACTGGTATGCTTGGATAATTGTACTTCTAATGTGGTAGAGCCTTCTACTGGTAGCATGACATCGTACTGTGCCATGTGTACAATATTTTTCTGGGGTCTTACTGATGTTCTTTGTTGAGCAGTGAAGACATTACTGTGAATAAAATTGCCAGTGGCGGTGGAATCTTAGCAGTGCTAGTCTGGGCTGATTGATTGTGACCTCTATGCAAGGAGCATCTGGAGGTTCGGATTCTTCATTTAGTTTCTGTATGTGGGGCTATTTGCTTTAGGATATGACAGCTTGTGTTTCGTTCTGGCACCGGCATTTCCCGGCTGATTTGTTTTGGCTTTATTCTTGGGCAGTGGAGGAGGAGGGCCGGGTGCCCTTGCAGTTTCCCCTTCCCCCGTGCGTCCCTGATCCGCTGGTCTGTCTGAGCAATCCCAGTTAAAGTGGTGGCTGGGACAATATCAGCATTTAGGGAAGGTGAGGTTAGCAGGTCGCTCTGGTGGAGGAAGTGGGGGAGACGACACTGGAGGGATGACTCTTCACTAGTCTGTCTGCCTCTCAGGTTCCACTCGCTTCTCACGTGGTTTGTCTAGGGCAGTTTGTGCCTTGTAATTGCATTTTCTTTCATGCACTCTTTCTACAAACTGTTCCACAGTTGTAGGCTTGGGGATTTTCAATAAATTGTGAAGTTTGGGAAGGAGCAGTCTTGTGATATTTTGGCAGTAGGCCATATCCGTTGGTAAAGCTTGACTTTCCTTCGATTAAAAATCTCGGCCTCCTCGCCTTAGAACTGGGTGGCAAGCGGGCGCACAGCTGACTCCACTCCATCACAAATTCTCCATACTTTAACCACCATTCCAATGCGAAGCTGTGGAGCTTGTTTGATTGTTTGGGCTATCCACTGTTTACAGCGGATGTCGTGTTCGGTCAGTTCCTTCTCGCATTCCTCTGTGAATGCTAACTGATCTTCATGAGGGCGGCCTGCGAACTCGGGCAGCTGTAGTTCACTGATTCCACGTGTTGTAGCTGGGCTTACTCTGTGTCCGAGATTATTCAGTCTGTGTTCTGTGGCTTGGCGGCACACTTCGCACCGGTAAACTAGGCCTGGGTGAGTGACCCATTCCTCTTGCCAGCGTATGCAGTTATGATGAAAGGGCTGAGCGCAAATTATACATTGGCCCAAATTAATGCTGTGGCCAGGGCAAGTTATCCAAATACAGTATACTGATTGGTGATTCCGGCAGTCCTGGCACCCGTATTCTAATTTGTCCTATGTGCATTGGAGTGGAGTGTGTGGTTATTACCAAGCATTTCCATTAAATACTTTGCGTGCTGGCGGTTTTCCATCCAGCCTAAGTACTCAAGAATAGCCAATAAGTAGTAGTCTTCAGGGATGTATCAAGCAAACCTTTCCATGGAGATTCGCAAGTTGCCAGAAATATCTTGCCCTCTTTGATAACAGAGGAAAGGAGACATATGCTATGCCGGCAATGCTCTGAGGGCGGTCATTGTCCTCCGGGAAGCTGCCCAGACTCTCATCCCCATTTAGAAACCCCCTCTATTTGTCATCAAAGGCTGTGCCCCCTTTTACTGTACACTCAGTTTGTGTACCTTTATTTCTGTCTCCCTTATGCAATGCCATTGAGCAGAAGGCAGCCAGCAGCAAGAGCATGGTTCTTTTACATGACATTGTCACAGTTATGAGGTGGCATACGGACGACGGCAATGTGGTGACGGCCGCACGAAAATGAGAGCACAGATCGTGTTGTCATAACTCTTCAATTGTTAACTAAGGGGTTGTGACCATGATGGCTCAGAAGTGTAAATACACAGATGGTGGTATTGAAACTTCACAAAAGACGTGTTGTTTTTTCAAGTTGGATAAGTTGTCTGCAATTTTCAGCCAATAGAAAACGCACGCCAATAATAAGCAAACAAAATTGATAATGTTCTGTTGTAGTTTAGATTTTTCCTCCAGTGCAACAGATTTTAAGCAATGTCCACAGTGCAAGTATTTATTGTATTTACACTCTAAATCTGAATCAGTGAAAAATTCACTGTTTCAATCAGTCAAAAGTATCCAACTGATAGTCACTTCAGTCTGCATCTCTAGCCGTTAAACAATGTGTATCAAGTAAAACCAATACAAAATACTTTATAAAATGTGTCTCCTCCTTCAAAACACCATTTTACAAGGTAATGTGAACACTCAGCCTTTTATTCTGTTTTTACTTTTTCATTTTATTTTCATGCAATTATCACAGTGCTCTGAAGGTTTAAGCTGCACATAATGTGATGAAGATAGTGCACTCATATGCATTATTCGTTTTAACAACCCTAATGGTACCCATTAAATCAAAAACCAAAAGTAAGGGCATACAAATTAAATCTTCGCGATTTTGAAGCAAAATAATAAGTTAGATATTTTCCTCCTATTATATAAACTTTGCTTGGTAGTATAAATGGTAAGGTAACAGCCTAGAATCGAAGGGTGTGTGAGGTCAATCCCGGACTCCGCAAAAATTGTTTGGTTTTTTTAAATTACGGTAAATTTGCACAATATAAATATTAAACTATCTTAAATATGTTTATTTCACATAATTATTTGTCTACATTCAATACAAACAATATTTAACTCGCCACTGTGATCAGTTAATTTATATTTTATCAAAGGCAGGGACAAAATTTTATTAGTTATTTTGAGAGATACATTATGTTGTTTATAATTTATGTTGTCAGAAAACGTTTATTTCTAGAATTTTCTCTTATAAAAGCAGTAGTACGCAAGTAACTGCACAGTGCAATCAGCTGCCTATTTTTTAATTTAACTTTGGTTTGTATTATTACTTTTAGACAAAGATATTATTCTAGAAATTTGCGTTTTCTGTCATTAACTTCAATTATAAACAGCAATAACGTATCACATAAAATTACTAAAAAAAATTTGTTTCACAGAGATTTGAACTCTAAAACTTAAAATTACGCAGCGTGAACCCACACACCAATGCACTGAGCCACCAATGCAACTGTGAAAAGTGATGTGTAAAAGAGTAGGTTAATGATAAAAGTCCATAGTTATTGCATAATTTTAAAGTTTGTGTTTATTGTGTTATGACGGTGGGGGTAAATTGAAATGTTTCCCGTTATTTATGCAAACATTAAGTTTCAATTTGTACATAAATAAGTTTGACGTAACCCGTAATTTTTTCTTGAACGGACATATACGGTTAGAGGTTTTACATGGGCGTTAGTCATCTTGCTGTCACAGCTCCATGGGTACAGCGGCTACAGTCACGACGGCTAATATGTGGCGACACAAAAATGACTGGTGCGCTGTAGTTATGACACCCGACAACGTTCTTAAATTTGAGCTATGCTCACTTTTTCACATGAAGCATTACAACAATGACACATCACGCCTATGACATGCCAAAATTACAACCATGCTCGCCCTGCAGGGAGACTGTGACTCTTGTCTGGGAAATTGTGGAAACCATGCAAGGGTCCAACAGATTCTACTCTTGGTTGTGAGAAGGCGCAACATAGAGGGGCTTCACGCTCAGCTCATCAAACTGACCAGTTAATCCAGAGCCGAGGGAAGACCAGAATGACTTCATCCAACTTGTCTATCATGGGCCAAGGGCTCACTTTCTCCTCCCTTTGAAATCACCAAAGAGTAGGGGTGGGACGATACCATGTTTTCGATATTCGATACAGTTTTCAGCCCAATACCCTTGATACTTTTGATACTCGATACTCAGAGTAAAAAAAATTCAATAATGCAGTCAGATTTTTGTAAACTACATTTTCATGTTCTCGACCAAATTTATGATAAAGTTTAAAATCAAAGAAAAATCACGCAAGATAATACTACATATGATGGAAACGAATTTGCAATTTATGTAACTTAGCGGGAGGCCTGCCAAGTGTTAAAAAATTATAAATATTTATATGATACTAAAAAAGCACATCAGGCATGTCAATTTTCGAACTAAGAAAGCTTAATAATTTTTATTTAGAAAAACAAGCATTAAGTGTTTTTCTGTATTAAATTAGGTAGAGAAAATGTGGGAATTGTTTATAACCAGATGAAAAACAAAAGCAATTCTTCCGCTACTGGAAGCAAGATCAATTTGTTATTCTGTTGTTGTTGGGGTTTTTTTTTTTTTGTTACGTTGGTCATTTTCATAGATTGTGTACACACAAAACACGTACAGTAAATATGAAATAATGTTTGTAAACATAAATGGCAAATGGAAAAATTAATGTAGTACTTGCATTCAGAATATCAAACATAAATTTTGACAGTTCTGAAAATGTAGCTTGGCCACAATGTATGCTTGCGCCACAGCTGCTGTGTCTATGAATAAAACAATGAGTGTAAACAAATGCTATGATCAATTTAGGTTACCATTCCAACCTATCTTGTTTTTGTTATGGCTAAGTTATACTGCTAGGTCTCCATTAATTTTGTTGCCAGTGGATTGGAAGGGTTGGGAGAGCTTTCATGAGATGTCGTTTTTCTGCACATCTTCTTACAAGACTGTGGCCATGTCAGAATTGGCAGATTTTGTTGACAGAGTGATCACGTGACCTAATTTTGGATTTAAAAATGATGACATATTTTGTAATTTCGTATTATGTATTTTGTATCTAGCGGATGTTAGCAAAAATACAAAATGACAACTTCAGCACCATGTTTTTTTTTTAAACATGTGTGCAAATGGGTGAATAAAATGTGTTTTAAAAAGCAAGTAGGCCTAAGTCATGTTCTTTGTATAATACTGCCTTTATTCTTACTTAATTTAAATCCCTGGAACTTTTTAATATTACCTCATGTGTACATAAACTCTCATCAGTAGTATCATAATTGCAATACAGTATTTATAGTATGTTTTATTTTCCCATAGGTTTTGAGCCTCAGCATATGCTGTTTGTTAAGTCTGCTGACTTCATTGGACCAGTTTCCAGCATTCCAACCAAAGAGACTGACTACTGTCTTGTGCTAGCTTGGATGTTCATAATAGTTTGTGGTGTCTATTTCTTCAGCAAGTCCTCTTGGTGGAAGTGGATTGTGGAGGCTGTCCAGAATACGTGGCGAGAATCAGAAGCACAGCATGAACATGATGATTAGTGATGTGATGTACCTTTCTCGTGAAAACATGCATGTGTTTTAGCATACATGTTTATAGCAGCTACAACCTAAAAATGGTCAATTGAGAAGGTGAGGGCCAAGGAGAGCACCTGAAAATGTGGATATTTATTTCCTCATTCAATGTGACTAAGTTCAGAGAATTGCAGATACTTGTTCAAAATATTCTGCTGCTACTGTAACAGCCCAATCACCAAAATAATTTTTATTTTTTACAATAAATATTTCAATAGCTAATAGACATCAGTATCTCTAAATACAAATACAATTTTAAAAATGAAATTATAAGCCAGTTACATGAACTGACAGGCTGTATACAGTATTTAGTTGGCTGACACTTTTTCACATGCAGATGGGTGATTGCTATGTTTTGCTCGTTAGAAAGGTTTCTTTCAGGCAACAAGTGTATGTCACACTGCAGTTCAATAGTTAGTTGTTACAAGTAAATCAGATAGCTGATAGTGCCATCAGAAATGTGAATGTTGAAGATTTAAAGGTAGCATGTCTTGTGTGAAACTGGTGAAGATAGTAACTTTAATGTATAGTACCATAACCATTGCAAATGTTTGACTTCTGCCATGATGCAAAATAAAATGAGTACAAGAAACTTATTTCAAGAAATTTTATGTAAAATAATGTTTGTGTTGCTGTACATTATACTTTTCTTTATAAACATTTTAATAGTCGTTACATTTTTATTGTGTGAAAAAATATTATGTAGGAAAGAGCACTTGTGAAGTGAATTAAAAGTACAGAATATTTCTTTCATTTCAGACATGAAAGATATTATACTGTAGCTTTGCCACCTTCAAACCTTATTCAATGTTTAGTTAATATTGTGATCCTTCAGAATTTCACAATGTTCAGGGTTCCTTTGCTCTTCATGGTGTCTTGGGTCGCTGGCTTGGTAGTAACAATTTCCTGCTAAGTGGTTCCAGGTTGGGTATGGTGCACTATGCCATCCTTGTATCAGGGCCTCAGGAACAATATCAACAGTGTGATAGGTCAGGCTTCCTACAGTTTACTGTCTTTGTGGACGTGAGCTTTTGTGTTACGACCTAACCGCAAGGCATAATGTAATTGTGGGATTGGCAGCAGTAACCATGACATTATTTTCCTAATTGTGTGCTCTCTCTTCATTAACTCTTAAGTTGTGTTGTGGGTGGGGATCATAAGAACAAGTGTATGGAGGAATGTTCACGGTAAAGTGAGCACTTTTGAAAACTCTGCTTATTTCCTATTTTCAGCCCTTTGTGTATCCTTCTGCAATATCTCAAATGTAAACACTGCCATGTGGCATATGATTAATTAGCTGTTCAGAAGTCAGCTCTATTTATGTACATAACAATGTAACATGTGATTTTATGTTGTGGGGTTCACTGTAAATACGTACCGCACATACTAATTTCCATAAATAATATATATTTTCAAACACTTTTTATGATTTTTGCTGTTTAGAGTTACATTTGGAAATTATTTTTGTTTATGCTGTCATGAGAGTCACAGAAGAGTCTAACAGTTTTTCTCTCATTACTTTACATATTGTTTACAGCCATAAATAAGGAAAACATGATGTGCATGATAAGATACAGACCTTTTTGCATACTGATGGATGTGGATTAAGTTGTTGATGTGCCCAGAGCGCCAGCCACTCTACATCTCGGAAAAGTACGAGGATCTCCGTCTCTCAGGGTCGTTACAGGTTGACAGCCTGTGGCGGCATCGTCCCGCAGCACACACCTACTTACGTATTGATAAAGTCGTAGTTACCTTACACTGTTGTATGTGTGGTGACCTAACCATGTGGCAACACTTACCGGAGAGTTTCAGATCCTGTAGTGGAAATTAAATAAATAATTAAATAAACAAGAAACTGATTCCAAAGAAGCTAATTGTATTATCAGAAAGAATAGACTGATAATATACAAGTCCCCATGCCTGAAGCGGGCCTGGCATACGAGCGTCTTTGACTGTATATTTTAATAAAAGGATAAATGTGAGTTATGCCTTTTGAAACAAAATTACACATTACAAAACACTGCAAAAATAGAATAAAGAGTCATGAGCACTTTAGTTTATTACTATGTGAGCACACGTGAACCACGTGGGCGAACTCTCAATATTAAAATACACTATATTGCTGCAACGCAAAGAGGAGATAACATTTCCTCATGCATGCATTAGGCTGTGCTTTTGGGGGACCACACTTAATCACTAAATTAAACACTTAACATGCTGTTTACTTTTGGGTGGCATTTCTCTTAGAACACTGAACGGTTTCCCTGACTCGTTCATGCGTGAACGGCTCACTACACACAAACACACTGGTGCACCTAATGTGGTTGGTGCAGCGCCGAGCATCATTGGTCTTGCCCCCTAGCGGAGCAGTGAGCGAGGGCGACGTCAAATGGTGTGTTTAAACTTTTTAAAAGACGCTTTATTTTAAGAAGAATATTACAAAATATTATTCTCCCGTTGCATTCATTACAATTTTGACAATATTTGCCTATGTATCAACATTATTTTTGATAACAGTGTGCTGCTTAAAGCAAAATAACTTCCAAATTAATAATGTTGTATACATATCACATGTGTCAACAAATGGCTGGTTTTGCCATGAACCAAATTGATCTAAATTTTTACAGCTCAATTTAATGGTGATATTTATCACAAAATGCAAGTTTCATGGAAAGAGGTCTAGTTTAATTTTGTTTTTACAGGACCTAACGACATAAAAGGTTGGTCTAACCTTTCTTACAAAGAAATCACTTTCAGCTATTAGAATGTCTACAATGATGTGAACATTATTTCATCATAATATTAACAAAACAATACCTAACCAATCACAACGTATTTCATAGAATTCCATTGAGTCATTTAATGCAGAATTCAATTTTCATGACTGAAATTGAGGTTATCACTGGAAGCTTGGAATGCTCACTTTATGTTGTCTCTGACACATTGAAAGGTTCAACAAAACATAAAATAACTCTGTAAACATATTAAAAACAGAGGAAAGATGTTCCACGTGCAATATAAAATGATTTTATATCCTTATTTGTTAAAAAGTAATGAAATAGCTACGCACTGAGGTATCGACTTATAAACATTGTTCTCGACAGTATCGTAAATAATAACTCATACCCATGGAAGCTCCAGGAATGGTACACAATATCTTAAATATAATTAAGTGCCCCCGACCTAAGTTTCTTCAAGTTTTAAATTATTACAACCAACTTTATTGACAAGTAGACACACTAGTAATGTCAGGATATTATGTGATATGTTAGACTTTCGGCTACTGTAAACAATGTCAAAATACAGCAAAAAGGAATTACAAAATGTACAACTTCATTGACAACATTACAGTATTTATTATTTTTGCGGTTACGAACTGCCATATAAATCACATTGTGGTTGTAGGCACTTACGAAAACTAACCTGGGAACAGGACAGGAACTGCCACATAAATTCACAGAATTCAGAGTAATTAATACGGGAGTAGGAAAGACTTTTAAAAAATTGTAAACAAAACAATGGACCATATAACGCATCACGTTGGACAAGTGATATTATGAATTTGTTATATATACAAATGTATTGTAATTATACTATTTTTATTCACATGTTCACAAAACAAAAAGAAATTGATGAATTTTAGGAGCAGTTAATGTTAAATGTTGGGTCCACTGAGACGTTACGACATGCAGCTACTTCTCCTAATTCTGGCAACTGTACTGCGACTTTTTTCAGATGTTGATTTCTACAGTGCTCACTTTATTGTGAACCACCTATAGGATAGTTTCAAATTGTAGTATTTCAGAATGTTATGCTTTATTGAAAATGAAAAACTGAGGCTTCTTCATGTTCAGTGCTGCAAAAACCTTCACTCAAATTGGTAATAATGCCTGGTCGTATCAGCTGGGTATGTAAGCCCAGATATAATCTCCCCTACGATTCTCGCACCAAGTATAAGTGATCTGACTGACTGTATCATGGCTGTTTCAATAAATTATTGGTATTAGATGTAGCTTTCTGAGACTCCTTTTATTGTTTAATAGATGCGGTTGATCCCTCATTTGGTTTCTTGAGAAATTGCAGTAGTGTAACTTTTTGTTGTTGTCCTAAGTTGTCCATGGTTAAGATATTAAGCTACCCCAGGAGTGTACAGTTGCTACGTCCTTGCTCCTAAGCACACAGCAAAGTGGACTTTCAATGTGTCCAACAAAATACACACACTTATGTGAAGAAACGACCTCATTAGACAAGGCTCTAGTAAAAAGTTATACACATGTTAGGATAACTGCCAACTCAAAAAAAAAAAACACATGAATCCGGATAATGTGCATTTTTTTTATTTGTTTTCAACTTTGAGACAAAATAACATTTATTTTAAATTCACTTTCACTAGTATGTCTATGTATCGATACGTATATTCTTATATATAGCAACTTTCCAAAAAATTTCTGTGATAACGTTACGTATAAAACATAATATGAAAAATGATCATATAAAAATAATTTATATAAGTTATATTCTCTTTTTACATTAATATGATGGGGATTCCTTTATTACTCCCCAACTTTCTGTACAAAATCAGGAGAATTTCAGGTACAATATTTGGGGGGGGGAAAAAAAACATGTACACCTTTAAATGTGCAAAACTCTTTAGATACAATACGAGATAAAAGTCATCCATAACCATAATGCATTATCTGTCTTTGGCAAAAACAAAGAATATACTATATTAATTTTTTTAAATGGCATGTTATTTAGTTTCTTAAAAGAAAGTTTTCACAAAATTTTCACCATCAGGAAAATTATTTACACTACAATTTATTTTATTTTTCCTGGGCACTTGGATCTGACAGAGGCCACCTTTCATAATTTTATTACAAAAAAAAAGTTGTTTCCCAACCCCAAGAATAAAATAACATTCTTTTATTTTCTTGATTTTAATTTGATATTTGAACTGACCCAAAACACTTCTTTAATATAATGATACATTTTGAAAATTGTAAGCATTGAAAAATTAATTTTATCCTCTTTTCCCATTCATAAATTAGATCAGGAACTTTTGGGAAGACCCCTACAAAATTCTGTCCTGAACTTGCAGAAATAACTTCTGTCCTGAACTTGCAAAAATTACTTAGGCTACTTCCAAATGATTTTGAGGCAGAATCTAAACCAATTTGGTTTATTACACTTTGCAAAATTTATAGACATGTTCCTCAGGGATGACCATAAATTTGATATTTTCAAGGTAATGATTATTTTTTAAAATATCACCAGCGTAAAATTTATGCTACTATTTTTTTTAAATTTGACGACAATTTGTTTTCTTCCGTACACAGGGAAAACAAGCATGAATCAGTATTCAAATTTAATATGAATTTATTTAAACCATTTGCTCACAATTCACAGCTGGTAAAGATGTGATTAACTTTGCAATACAATTTGCTCATGCTTAGATAATATTTGTACAATCAGAACCACAGCCTATGAATAAGTGGTCTTAGTCACAAATAAGCATTACTGGCTTCACAATATACGAGTCCATTTTAAATTCACCATAAAAACGATTTTCCATCACAACTAGGTTAGCTTACAAAATTCAATAACATTCATATAGACAGTGTAATATCACTCATCTACACACACTTCTAGTGTGTTAACCATTCTCACTATCATGGCATGCTTCAAAACCAACAGTTACCCAAAACAGACTGATTTGAAACGTTTTTCAAAATATCGAGCTCCATGTAACAAACAGCTATTAGACAGAGATTACTATTAAAAGAACATTAAAATATGTATTCAGATTAAGGTATGCAAAAATCAAACAAGCGGCACCAAACCAATGATCGCCAACCCGAGCGCGCCGAGATTGTTTACAGGGATACCAAGTGAACCAATTACACTTAATGATAAGTAATTTGCAAACAATTAACAAGGATTGGTACGTGATGACTCGTAGATAGTTACAGGTCGTTGAATCGGGATGAAACTATACATAAATTCTTTTCCGTCGCCCTTAACAGAAGCTACCTAATGTTATCACTTGTAACCACTCCAGCAATAAGTGTTAACAATCATTACCAACCAGATGAAATTTGCTCCCAATTTCTAAACTCAGGTTACATATGATATTACGTGACATTTAATCACAATTCACTCCTGAAAAACAAACTTCATAAGGAAACATTGCAGTGAGTGACAATATATCTTGTAAACGATCCACATAAATGAGACTCAGCGAAGTTTAACAACTCAGCCATGTTTGTTAAAATACAAATAAAATAATTTGCATCTGCAAACTCTGGCAATATGATGGTAAACAGGTAGAAATTAAATATTAAGAGCACTGCGCACCCTAATTTAGCCAATGCTATTAAAGGCTCGAAACCCACAAACACATAGAGGGGCCAGTAATTTCAATGCATTTATAAATAAACACCTAAAAAGACTCTTGGCCACGAAGCCTACAGGTGCAATATCACAGATTGAGTTTCCATACCATGGTGCATTTAACAACTCCGCATACACTAAATTCTACCTTGACTGACCTGAATATCAGACTCGTTCTTTTCAACAAAAATATACTCCTTGACAATTTTCCAGGCACCAGTAAAAGTTAAGAACTCTGCAATTAATTCTGCTGTTACAGCCAAAAAGGCGATGCATAGCAAAGCAAGTCATGGTTCCACACTAAACACAATAACTCACATTTATGACTAGTGTCACCAATTAGCTAACACTGAATGGGTCTGCAAGCACACATTTAACATTAACCGAAATAACTATTTCAACTATATAAACACTGAAGTGAATGACTTTTTACAAACTAGTGCCGACAGTACCCGCATGTTCCAACTCCGTGACCGATAACCATTATTTCCATTTTCAAAACTGAATTTCAACTCTGGATCCACAATTTACCTTGACGTAATGCACACCACTGGAAAAATAGCTGTGTTCAAGGCTCAGGAGGCACCCATAGCCCTGGCACATGCAGAATTCTGACTGCGAAATTCTCGTCATACAGGAAAATCCCTAGCAAATGTTCCCGTGACATCTCAAGTCAAACCGCCAGCAATTCACATTAATCAAACGAGCAGCAGGAAGTTATGAGAGACAAATTGAAGGGGGGAAAAGCTCGTGCTACTCATGTGTGCTCGGCAAACAAGAGGTGGGTGAAGAGAGGAAACAAGGAGTGGACACAGGCATGGCAAAAGGAAGGGGTAACCTAGTCAATGCGGAGGAATCGATTATGTTGATCACACTGAAGTAACCCAAAGTCAATAGAGGCGCCACTCGCCTCAATTTTGTTACCGAAAATACTACAAAGTATTTTCAAAAATTTCATACTGTATTTTACTTTCGGCCATCATGGCCCCGTACTCTGTCTACCCAGACATCAATTATGCCTTTCGTAAATTCACCATAAGGACCTACTGTAATTAAATTTTAATTTTTTTTTTTTCTAATTTTATCTCATAATTACTTAACTGGTGTTGATGCTCTCCTGATGCTGCTGTCTGACCTCGAGCGAGCATGCCAGACAGTTTATATACCATTTAATAGCAATTTTTCTTAGCGGGGTCACAAGAATTCAAAGACCACTCACTACACACTTTCAATTTGTGATAGAGGGGTTGCAGGTATTCATGGCCAATCACCATGCACATGACCATATTGGGATTGTTGCAACATCCACGTCATCCCACTTCGTCACAATGACGAGAAATCCAGGAAGTGATGTCACGCAGCACACTTCCACGTGGGCGAAAAAGGAGCCTCGACTGTCAACGCTGCGCCGCCCGCCCACAATGATGTAAGTGGCGTGACCATGGCGCACTCTACGCTGTCGTGCTGCTGCAACTTCGCTTGCTTCGTCAGTAGTGAGGGAGAGTCCAGCTGCGGCCCGTTTGTGAACCACGCATCCACGCCAGTATTCACTGCTCGTCGATACGGGCATCCACGTAAAAATTTGAAACCCCAAGACACAGGCTAGTTAATTGTATAAGTTGTAATTTTAAGTTTGTAGTTCCATGCTGGTAAGAAAATTATTAATTTTTAGCAGAGCAGCCAACAAACTTTCCCGCACTGTCTTCACATAGCCAATCGTGTTGGTTAGCTCAGGCAATAGCAAGACTGCGTAAATCACGCTATCTGTAGGGTGCCGTCTCACATTATTTAAGTAATGTAATTAACCTCACTGAATGCTCTCTTTTTCTAGGGTTCCTTATCGAGTGTAAATGTATTAAACTAATTGCTTCCTATTTTTCATGGTCAGACATTGAGCCATGATCTGTCACTACAGTGCTAATAATATTTGTGCCACCTTGTTTAATGTGCCCTGAACTTATAACTTGATTCAGTTTGGTAAGCAAATTAGTGAGCACCTGCCCTTAAGGTAGGCACCAATTGATATGTATGACGTGTGACAACTGGTTAGAAATGGCAGTGACGTCACCGTCAGACAAGGGTTTCTTTGGTGATGGACAGACACTGGCTACAATTTACTGAGGGGGAGTTTGGATGCTCAGTCATTTGTCTGTGACAATGCCGGAGTATGGTTGAACAAGGGCCCTATCCTAGGGCGTTGGTGGTGCTGCTGGCTGGATTGGTTGGCTTTGGCGTCTGGCTGCTAGGTGTCGCAGGCCAGAAGAATGAGCAGGCAATACCAAAGGACACTTGTAATCCCAGTCATAGTTGAACTACGAGTGGGTGGGGAGCTCCGGCGATCCTCTGGGATAGTTGGGAAAGAGAGCTTGGGGGTACTGGGAGGTGAAATCTCTAGTGTCGGCGGGCGGCTTGAGCATGTTCCTATGGGGAGGGACTGCTGAGGGCAGAACTACCTTGCACTGCTTCTATGGGTGAAGGGCATACAAGAAGGTAGTAGGTCTGCCACATGAAGGAGGTGCAGGCGACGAGTTCCCTGGCTGGAATGTAACCAGAAGAGGTTAGGCCATCCAGAATCAGTACTGTCACTCTAACTGGTGAAGTTCTACACGGTGGATGGAGTGGATGCCTAGCCGCTTCATCGCGTGCGTTCCTAGTAGTTGCGACTCTACCTTACAATGTTCCAAGTACCAGAGTACTTAGTTCAAGGTATGGGTGGCCATCAACTGTGTTATGTTTGGCGATGTACGTGCGCCCGATTAAGGGTAGCCCACAGTGTAACACTAGTTTAGGAAATATCTGTATAATATGCGGTCTCCTGCTTCTTTGTGAGTTGATGACTACAAAGTATAAAGTAAGAATCACCCTAGAATGAATACACTTGGTTAAGGTAAGAACACGTGTTTATTCCCCCAGAGGAATAGACATGGTGGCCCGTACTAATTTCTAGTTATCAATTGCACTGAAACCGGCAGAAGTAGACTATGTTAACCAGGGTAAGGGGAAATGGGGAGGGGGGGCAAAATTAAACAAGAGCATCTGAGCTAAGTGGCTATGACAATAACTGGACCCTAACCAACCTTCACCGTTTGTCCTGAAGGGACTCTGTTGCTACCAAATTGGTAGTGAGTGTAAGGTGGAGAAGACTTCTTCGGGGGGTCGCTGGACGCTGGTCTGGAAGACTGGGTGGTCTCTCGTGAGAAAAGTGGTAGGCAGAGAGCTCCAGCCCAGGAAGTGGTGGAACTAGCTGCCGAGTATTCAACTGCCATTCTGGGAGTGCACATCAGCGTATATAGTCGGCATAACCCCCGATGACGAGAAGGGGCGTGTGGACTTATGTCGGCCTGCATGTCTCCCCGTTCTTACTCCCTCTCTCTCTCTCCCCCTCTATCTATCCTACCACCTGACCACGCTTCCTCGTATGCTCTGCCACTCAGCGCCTCTGCCTGCTTCCTTCCATACATCCTCGCATTTTCTCTATCTCTTTTACTCTCCCGCTGCCTACTCCCATCACCCCTGGTCATACTTCGTCGCGCGCTCGCCACCGCCTGGCCAAGCTCCAGCGACTCGCTGCTTGTCGATCCCCGAGCACTCGTGTAACAGAGAGCGTTTTACGACCCTCGCACTCAGGATTACCATCCACATGTGATCAAGTATGAATTATGTCTATGCATAACCGTAGGTGGCTGTAATTTCCGAACCGGTCAAGATACAACTACCATAAAATTGTAACATAGGCATCACACCAGACAAGGAATAGTAATGAAGGGTCAATATTCACCTTTGCCCGCTTATAAACATAGTTGACTGTAACATCCGAACCATATGAGATACAACTACCAAAATCGTATCGAAGGCATCACCCCCAACGACGAGAGGGGTCGTAGGACCAAGTACATCCTATGTCAACTTAAGAACGTAGTTGGCTGTAATTTCCGAACTACATAAGATATTAGAGGTGGGTTAAACAGTTATTTTTAAGTAACACGTTCCAGTTACATGTTATTTTTGTAACAGGTCACTGTGAAACCATTTCAACCATTCCCGAAAAGCATGTGCAGTACACATTCTAGGCGTTACATTCTTTATGATTGTTTTATTTACATTTTACAATAATATAATCTGGTATGGAATACAAAAAATATAACAAAACGTTGTGTTGCATAAATAAAATTAAAAGTCTAGCTTATTAACTCATATGCCGGGAAATGCAGAAGGTGTTTATATGCTCTTATTGATTGAAGTTCACATGAATCTACGGGAAAGTCTTGTATGCATGGCCTATATGTTATTGTTTGTTAGAAGGAAAATTCACTGATTGAAATAGTGATGTGAAACAATTTTAATGATTGAATAAGTGACAGCCAACTGTACCGGAGAATTAAGTATGGTTTATTTTTTAATCTAGTCAAATAGTTTTGGGAAATAAATATATTTACGGTAGTTTGCTATTTATATTGCACAATTTTCTATAATTTAAAAAGGTACAAATAACTTTGGAGAAAGATCGGTTTGAACACCTACACATTTACCCTCTGTGTTTCTAGGCCGATACCGAACCATCTGCACTATGTAGTCTCACAGAAATATACAAGGAAAATAATAGTTTTCCTATTAAGCGGCTATTATGAGTGCCACACAAAATGCACTAATCAAATAAGTTTAAATTTAGCTTAAAAGTCAAGAACTGTACTGTATTGCTTTGTATTGTAGTAACTCTATTTTATAATGCCGTTTACTAGCGTAATAAGTATCGGAACTTTGTTTTCATCACATTTAAAGCAGAAAATTATATGTGCTTCTATATGTAAAATACATTTTATTTTTAAATCATTACTTTAATAATGTGTTGAAGATATTAAAAGGCACGCTACTGCATTTAATTAGTAATAAATTAAAGCTTATTTATACTGATACCTCAATTTTCAGCTAATTGGGTTTCAAACATTAGCACGAACTTTCAGGAAGTTATACACAGTTTGTTTTTCTGAACTTCGGCTCCACGACGTTCCAGAAAACAACGTTTACGGATGTGCGCAGTTCCAAGCCGAGACGTTCCCGAAAATAACTTTTATGCATGTGCAATAGTCACGTGCCGAAGCAGTTCAAAAAATAACACTATAAACTGTGGAACGTCGTATTTGTGTTACGTGTTACCAATTTGTAATGGTTATTTATAACCGTTACATTAAATAACACCCATCTCTGTAAGATATGGTTGTCAAATGCATAATTATCATCCCCGACGACGAGATGGGTTGTAGGACCAAGTATACCATATGATGACTTATAAGCATAGTTGGCTATAAGTTCCGAACCACATAAGATATAGTTGTCAAATTCATAACATAGCCATCTTCTAGGTTTTTCCTTCCTAGCATGTTGCTACTAATACAAGTCGTCCTAGGCGACCACCATCTTGCAGCCCCACTGACCGCCAAACATACCCAAACCTTAAATGCACGTACATACTTCCAGACAGTTAGTGAGTACCACCAACCTTGCACTCTTGAGCTGTATACCGAGACTTCGATGGATGTATATATGTATGTAATAAGATGTCACTCGCAATGAATATGCAGTCATCGCTAGACAGACGAGTCCCCACACATACAACACATGCTAGAATGATAAGCTTCTTATTATGAAACGAATTATCCCCTATCTTAACTGGTGTAGCAATGAATACTTGTAGGCCATGAGCGCAGCTCGTCCTCGTCGATGTAACCTCGCTAGAAGCGGAGACCACAATGACCGGTCCTGCATTTCCGTGCATGACAGATAGCGTCCAACTACTGCATCCCTACCACCTCGCCTTGACATTATACTTACAGGTATACGATTGAAAGGAATTAATACATGTACCCTGAACCATCCTCATGGTGTCGCAGGTTCAATTCCCATACAGTGTGGTCACACCTGCAATTAGAGATAGTAATGCATTGCTCTGTATGCTTCCTCGTGTCATCCGCTAGAGTGCATGAAAGGAAAAAAATGTACCTACCAACCCACATGTGCATATTGCACAAGTGACAGCTAGATAAGACCATACATCATATGTCATTCGACCAAAGTCATGTAATTCTATCACTAATACAAATTGTCAAGTTGGCCAAAGAGGCCTAAGGCGCCTGATATAAGCTCTTGTTCCAGTAAAATGGGGTGTGGTTTCGAAACCCCGCACCTTACACATTTTTTTTATGTACTCTACTCGAATAAATAAGGTATCGTAGGTTTGATTCCCGTTGAAAGTGCATGCTGACACGCCTACAGACATTTGTCGGCCCCATTGCCCATGAAGAGAGTCGCATAACAGTCATACTCTGTCTCCAACCTGCACTCATGTAACAAGCCTTTTTGCAATTACAGACAGTGATACTCCATCCACCTAGTTGGCTGGAATTTCCAAACCGTTTGAGATACAACCAGCAAAAATCATAACATGAGCATACATACTCACCAGTATCTCTGACATGCACTTGTGTAACGAAGCAGGTAATAATAACAGAGAGGAGGCAGGGAGGAGTCGCCCTCTTCTGTAATACGACCTACACACACATACAATCTAAATGATGATAGACCGCTCTGGTCAAATGACCCCATTACTAACCGACTGAAACTAAACCATCGCTCACGACCAGACTGCGACCTACACATTCGTATAGCGAAGATTGTAATTACAGTTAGTCATGCCCCATATCGAACCTTCAATGTACAAGAGTCATATTCCAATCCGTACTCGCATACAGGACCTTTAATGCTCGCAGCTAGTCTGTACCCCCACAACAACTGAGGACCGATCTGCACTTGTCGTTTACTTAGACTTCAATGTACATCGTATACTCAACCATTGATGATTTTAGAAAACTGAGTACAATCGAATTAGACATGGTGAGTAAGGAGATATCACACACATTTCAACTATATACATACTCTGTAGAGCAGAAGTCCTGTAGGTTGCGACGTGAACTCATTGAAAGCTCGGAACACAATGCTCGCTCTGTCTTTCCATGTACAGTATACATTACCGACCAAGAAAGTGCATCACAACCACTCTGTGTCAAAATGCACGTACTTGAAAGTAACTATTGCACGTAGCCTGATGACGATGGTGTTTGATCCTTGAAAAAATAAGGTATCGAAAGTTCGGTTCCCGTTTAGAGTGTATGCTGACACGCCTGCAGACAAACGTTCGTCGTCTGTCCCATTGCCCATTAAGACGATCATGCAGCGACCATGACAGTCATACTCCGTCCCCGACCTGCACTCGTGTATCGGACCATTGCAATTACAGACAGTCATACTCTAACCACCTTACCTGCATTCGTGTACCGACCGAGCCTTTTTAACAGTTACAGAAAGCCATACTCTGCCGGCCTTGTCCGAACCTTCAATGCATGTACCAAGCCTTTGCAATTACAAGCAGTCATCATACTATGTCGACCCTGCCCGAACCTTAAATGTATGTGCTCACATCATGTACCAAGCCTTTGAAATTACAAGCAGTCGACCCTTTCCGATCCTTTAATGTTATGATAACTGCCATGTTGTGTTTACCCACAGTTACAAGTCACGAACCCAGGTCCCTACATACATCTGCTTGCTCTCCTCAGCCAAGTTTCGCCCACTAGAGTGCACAAAAGAAAAAATAGCTATAAACAATGGCTAGTAATGAGCATATTGTGCAATATATGTTCATCACAAATACTTGCAGTCATAGGTCACACACACTGACTACCCGAGACACGAATCGAGTAAGGAGGTATCGCAACACACATACATGTCAACTATGTATGTACTCTGCTCTTAGTTGATGCAGAGCACAGGTTTTACCTTAACGAGTGTAGCTGTTTCAGAAGACCTGCAGGTCGCGAGCACATATCATTGTGAACTCACTGGAAGCAATGACCATTCTGCCTTACCATACACGCAATACATTACTGATTACATGTTTGCCAGTAGACAATCGTTCGTCAGAGGGAAGCAAGGCCCCACTGCCAAAACATTACAAAGAGCCAACATCTACAAGCCCTAACCATATGATGCATGCAAAGTGTGTACCTTGTATGCACACAGCAGGAAGTGTTCGAATGAAGACTAAGTTGATCGTGTACAAGTGTAAAGAGGCCAACTTCACAGCTAGCAGTCGAGACATCGCAATCTAGCATGCAGTGTTTGTAGTTATAGTCATACTCTGTCTCTGACCTATACCTGTGTACGGAGCCTTTACAGTTACACACAGTCATGACCCTACCATTACTCGTGTAGCGACCGAGCCTTTGCAATTACAGACAGTCATACTCTGTCAACCCTGCCTATGCTCGAACCTTCGATGTATTACCAAGCCTTTCCAAGTAAAAGCAGTCATACTCTGTCGACCGTGCCTGCACTTGAACTTGTGCACATGCGTTCGTTCAAGATGTTTCTGGCCGGCACATTTCGTAGAATCAAATTGCAAAAAAATCAACTGGCTAGCAAAATGGCGGCCGCCAATATGGACGCCATGATCGTATGTGTTAGCCATAGTAGTAATCGGTTTTGACAGATTTCGAAAAAAAAATTACTGGTTGCCAAAATGGCTGCCATAGGTGTAATAGGGGAATTGTTACTGGCTGCCAGCAATGTAACGAACATTCTGGAATCTTCCATGGGGATAGAGGAAACAAATCAGAATTTATTTTCGTGATGAGTCCTTTATTTTTATTTTTGTGTCCCTTTGTCCCCAGCCTGATGCCTGGTGAGTTGGACACGCTCTCACAGTTCCTCCTCCTGGCAGTGGATGACAATAGAAAGGGTTGCGCTGCACTACCTGTCAAGGGGTTTCTCAATGTAAGGGTTCATCGGAGAGCATTTCTTTGGTACCACCACAACATTCATGCAACTATTGTAACAAGACATTTACATATGCATATAAAACACGGAGATACGCACTGCACAAAGTTCATGTAAGAGCATCACTCATATGACATAGATGTGATAAGTGTTGAAGAATGTATGTGCGTGTTGGCACTATAAAAATATATTTTAAACTGTGTAAGTCGCAATCAACAACTTGAATAGACTTTTAAAACTTTGTAACATAAAGAATATGGGGACTGCTGATGATGATGAACAACCTCAACGTTATTCTGCATCTCCGAAGCCTAATGTTAATGACTTCTTCCTAATGGACCCTACAATTAGTAAATCATCTAGAGTTGAAAACAAGTGCCTACTATCCGCTTAACGAATAGGCACATACCGATTTCCCTCACCCCACTACAGCATAGTTTCATCTCTGAACAGCAGAATGTAAGTATGAAGTACTGCAACAGCACTGCATTGGAAACTTTATAAGTTACAAAAAAAAAACATGCTCTCAAGCTGATACAAATAGTACCCTTGTAAGGTTGTCATGGCAATGTGTTTAAAACAGGTTGGAATAGGCTGGTCAGCTCGGTCACTGTTCAGACCTTTAAGAGAGAGCATCGGCTGTTGGTAATGTGTTCCTATTCGATGAAGGACCAGGAAAAGTTATTTGTTCTGCTACTGTAGGAATACATTTTCTACAATAACCAGCTTCAGACGACATGAAACCGGTTGTCATCAGAATCTAGAGACCGTACTAGGTTCACATGTGAACAGTATAAGTTACAGTTTGCCCGATATGGCAACTTGAGACGACATCTTGCAACCTGTAAGGGTCACCCTGCACTGCCTGCCAGGCAAAGATTAACAAACAAACATACAGGTTCATCTACAATTGTCGAAGCCAGATATTCGCTACCACCAAGACACCCGTGCAATTATTGTGACAAGACATTTAGTAAGTGCATACGATGCTAGGAAACACGAAAACAGTACTTGTATGAGGAACACCGTTCAAAGGGAATATCAATGTTATAAGTGCCGAAGAAGGTATGTTCATGATGAGGATTTAAGTAGTCATTTGAAACTTTGTAAATGAGATTCCACTGATAAACAACCTCAAGATTATTCACCATCTATGAAGCTTAATGATAATGGCTTTTTCCTGAAGTGATCAGCATTCAGGGTACTTTTGATAGGTTTGGTTGCACCGAATGTCAACTACACCACTCAATGTTTGCTCTTTCCTGACAAGTATGCACCCTAATACAATAAACCAACTTATCGATGAGGTAGAACAAAATGTTCCTGTTAAATATAATATGTGGCTGGACTGTAGCTATACAAAGCCAGAACCTCACGAAGATGAATATTATACCAGAACCTTCAAGACTTCGGCTGTATATGTGTCGAATTCATCTACAGCAGAAGATGTGATTGTCGATAGTATACGCTACATATGTCAAGAGGAAGAATAAATGGTGGCCAGGTGTTCGTGTTGGACCCTGGCTTCAGTAAATGCCCTAGAGTTGAGAACTAGGGGGTACAGTCCATTTCGCAAATAGTCACATAACCATTTTCCTTCTCTACGAAGAGGATGACAACATAGCCTCGTCTTCAGCCATTAGAAGGCGAGGTATAAATTACTCCAACAACAGTCATGCATATGCAGTTGTTAAACTGACTTGTACGTCATTGGTACTGCAAGGAGTCATCCGTGAGGAGGCAGCATCAAGGAGTCATCCATGAGGAGTCAGCTCTACGTAGTAGTAGTAGTTGTACATGTGTGTTTGTGTTCACACACATGCTTGAAGAGGATGTAATCTATTACAACTACATGTGCAACTGCCCCGATCGATCAACAATTATGTGGTAAACAATGTAGTTACTGTGACAAGTTCTTCAGTAAAAGTTGAAGTGCTCATCGTCATGAACAGAGCGACTGTACAAAGGCACCGACCTCTAGAATACAAAGATGTGATATATGTGGTGCGAAATTGGTAGAGGTGATAATCTAAAGAGACATACCAGTACCGACATGTAAAGGTACCATACCTTTGCTTGACACGAGAAGGTTCGACAAGTCCAGTCTTCCTGCTGATTCATCATGTACACTAACATTACTTCAAGCACCCATATCATTACATGAATCTGCATGGTGTTTCAAACCAGTGTGTGAAGAAGGAACTATGAGTCAGTGGCGTCTCGTTGGAAGTAAGGCAAGCAGTGCTTGCCCAGACGTTTCCTGACAATGTTATATTTAAAATAAATATTAAATTCTAACTTATATTTAGGCTACTTTAAGGTAACTTTTCACTCATGCAGTACACATTATACTTAGGAGTCAATACTGTACATTATAAGAAAACGATTCGTTGGTTAACAAAGAAAGATGTTTGGAAGCTGTAAGTAATGCTTTCAGCACGTAGGCAGTCGCAATGGTTTCCCAGCCGACAGAGGGGAGGCAGGCTAGGAAAACCGCCCATGGAAGGGCGGGGATTATTGCTGCATTAACCTGTGTTAGAAGCTACGATGGTAGTGCTTTCTTTGCTGAACTGAAGTGGACATAGCCGCAGGCAGTTGACATCGTGTAGTTTACAGTAACTAGATTGATGTGTGGGCAAGTTCGTGCGCACAGCACAAATCATATTGTTTTTATTTAATTTTTCACTCGGGCAAATTTTATGTTAAAAAATACTAATATTTTTTCAAGCGGTGTAGTTTATATTTACGTACGAAAAAATGTTTAAATGGCACCATCTTGCACCATGAAATCCAAATTTCCCCAGGTGAGGAGCCCCGGACTCCCCTCCCCCTTTATTATGAAGACCAACACCACTACCGCCCCCTGCACACAGTAGCTTGCCCATGAAATTATAGCACGCATCTCCAATGCTACGAGTGTTGCAGAGCACGAAACATACAGATCGTCATAAGTTGTGAACAACACCCCTGCGCAGCTAACATGTAAAGTGAAAAACGAAGATTCTACTCTGGATGTTGTGAACGACACTGTGCCCTCCAAGTCTGCTGAGAACGATAATGTGAACTCCAAGTCTGCCTGTGATGGTGTGCCGACATCTGCAAAGCGAAAGCGTGTTGCTGAGATCTACTCAACTCAGAAGAAGAAGAAGAAGAATAGATGCAGTCATGTATTGTAAACCTTCTGCAAAGAGTGACGCGAAGTTCGGTTTCTCAGAAGACCCTGTTGACATACTGCAATGGTTGGTTTCATTTTAGAGAGGTGGATACCTGCCTGTCATCGGAGAGATAAATTCGATTATTGATGAACTCAGAGCTGGAGGATTTATTGAATTATATTATATATATTTATATGTATTTATGTGTGTGTGTGTGCGATGTAGTTATGTATACTATATATATATATATATATATATATATATGTGTGTGTGTGTGTGTGTTTGTTTGTGTGTGTGTGTGTGCATGTGTGCATGTGTTTAATTCCTTCCAGCTAAGAAATGAACCTACTGCTATGTGTTAGTCCTTCTGACCACTAGAACAGCATGTCGTCATTTTCACTGTGTTCCACGACAGTTGTATCATGTAGCTTTGGTACAAACTACTGCTGACCTAAAATGATACACTCTCTTCTCTGCCAGAGCTTGAATGAGCCAGAGAGCTTGTGTGACTGTGTAGGCCTATGTAACATGGTTAACACACCAACAAGGAAGCGGAAAAAGATATTTGTTAGGTGTAGGATTCGAATCTACACTCCCCACACAGGGAACCAGAGCTTAAATCCAGTGCCTTAGACCTCTCGGCCAACCTGACAATCTGTATTAGTAAGGGAAATTACAAGGCTTATTGGATGTTATACTATATGTGTGATGTGATTATAGTCCATTTCATATAAGTGGTCTCAAATTTGACAGTTCTAGGAAAGTAGTGCCAATGGCATCTGGTTGGCTATGTATCCTTCCACCATAGCTGAACTGTCATTGAAGGAGAACTTTTGCAAACAAACACCATGTGACTGCCAGTATATCTAAACAAACAACATATGACTGCCTGTTTTTGTAAACAAACTGCATGTGCCTCCTCTCAAATGACTTTTTGAAGTTGTGAACGGCTGTACAAACAATTGCAAGTTGGCAACAATCCCATTTATTTTTAGTTTATAAATATTTTATCTAAATGACTTAACAGCCCATGTAATACGTCTATAAATTAATAATTTTTTACCTTGCCAGAAATTTGTAACCAGAATGCACGAAAATGAAATTGTATTTTGGCTGTCAAATGAATAAGATATTTTACCATTTTTAACATACTCGAAATGTATTAATGACAACTAATCTTGTAACACTTACCTAGGGAAAGTTCTTGTAAACAAAAATTTCATATGGTTTCAGCAGAACACCAAATACCAAGATCCACCTCTCCCCTCTGGGATTGCACAAATACCGCCCCTCACATTCCCACACCTTTTCAAAGACAATATACATTCTTGCATACAGGCTATGCCTACTATTACATTACAATTACATAATTCAGCTTTGTGGTATGATATGACAACAAACTCTATACAGCCTGATACTTTTATGGTGGTTATAATTCTTAGGATGTTAAAGTATGTAGGTAGCCAAAATAATATTTAAGCAAATGTTACTCAATTTCAGTAATTTTAATAACTCTCATTTAGTAACTCAAATGTTAAGTATTGCAGGTCTACATTCAAAATACTTTAATAACTTTTCTGAAATACCTACATGTTCAGATTGTCATGCTGTGAATAAAAACTTATTTCTGACTAACACAGTGTTGATATTTACACTGAAGTTCAGTCGCACAACCTCCCTCCTCAAAATTGTGAATACAGCCCTAGGCTTGTTCTTGGGTACCTAATGAAAAACTGTATTTCTGTTCACATATGTTACAAAGCACTCTGCAGAAGCAGACGTGACCTACAGCAACAATATATCAAACGACCATGTTAATTACACACTAAATAGATGCTCCACCTACCCAAGATTAAAGACATCATAAAGTTTATTTTCTTTAGCGATAAATTTTGGAATGTCACAGTTCCTGCTGATGCATGAGACACTTCTTTATAATGTTGGAACACCTTCGTTGGATGCTTAAATTGAAAGAATTTTGTTTGATAAGCGTGTTGTAATTTACTTGATATCGAAAAATTGTCTTACAAGTTTGTATGGCCAGTAAGCTTTACATCTTGAAACCCTCCAGAACTAGAGTGTTAGAGTTTCAATCAATAATAACACAGAGAAATTTGCATAGCAATGAGATGTGGGCCCAATTAGGGTATCGTATTAATTTTATTTCGAGGGAAAAAGGAAAAAGTGAGCAGAGTGGGGGTCTTTAGTTTTTCGTCATTTGTGAGACTGGTTTATTTTGATGTTCTTATGATGCTGGAATCACATAGCCCCAACGCGCACGACACGACGGCCAACAGAAAATGAAATACAAGATAGGTCGTTGTAAGCCCGACCGATTCTGTCGTCCAACCAGCAATTTTGGAATAGAAATGCTTTCTATTCTTCGTCGTGTCGTGCGGCACGATGCACAGAATGTACGTTGCAAAATGAAATTGCATTGAAAGCTTTCCCTGCAATGGTAAATACACAGCTTAAAAGAAAAATTAATTGAAAACTACTGTAACTAACTCTTAAAAATAATAATTTTACTTTTGTATGCATTAGCGATACCAATTTATCATCATTATGTATTAAAATTTCCCCTCTTGTCCACCGCCTTTGAGACTAACGTAGCCTATCAGTGCCTTCTAAATAGTTAGGTTAAATGCTGAGAGTGTGGTGTAGGTCGTGCTGTAAATTCAAGTAGTCACATTGAAATGTGTCGTGCTGTGTTGGTCGTGATTCTGGCATGAGTGTGTGGAATTTTGAGTCGCATATTGTTTTGATGAAGTGGAAAATTTTGCTCGTATAGAAATAACATTTAAATTATTTAACTTCAAAAATTATAACTTTAATGGAAATATAAAACGCAATACATACGTCGTTGTTCGTATTCGTGCAGATACAGCAGTATATATACACACACACTTACACAGTTAACCTTACACTCGAATTTACGATGTAGACAAACAAATATTATTCACTCACTACAAAAGTGTGTAAAGTGCGGCATTTTTCAGGCCATGTGAATTTCGATAATTATATTAACGGCTTACAATTTACATATACAAAACACGCAAACGTACTGTTGTAACCTCTTGAACACGTGTTTTTCTATGGCAATCCTTGCGAGTTTACGTCACTAAAATCACGTTTGCTCATCACTAGCATTAAATAAACCTGCGCACTTTTCCTGATACAAACAAACTTAAACATATACGGAAATTACATTCGTGTCACTTCATTGTGGAAGGCGGTTAGGAAAATGGCGAAACGAGCAGTTTTAACGACGTGCCATTATTATTACATTTCAGTCAACAAAACGCACTACAACGGTACCTACAACCAACTGTGTTTGGAAAAAAGAAAAAGTAATTAACTACCGATTAAATATTCCGACAACACCAACAAGATATTCGTATAATAAACACGATGAGTAAAAAAGTGTACGCACAACTGCCTTCACTGGGCTGGAAACTGGAAACACAAACATGGCTAGCCATTGGCTGGAAATGTTTACTGATCGTATGTGTCGACATACTCTGTCATAAATGCCTAATGTGTTTTTTAAGTCCCGTTACTAACAGCCCACAAAATTTGATATTGCTTTAGAAACATCATTTAATTAAGATTTTAAATTACGACTTTTAGTTCCGAGTACTATTTTCTTCTAAAACCGTCATCAAAATAGCCAACCTAACAACACGGATCCCGCAGCAGTTCATCAGCTGATACAATACTGTAAGAGCGAGAGCATTTACTGTTTAAATACTGGGTAGGTTGGTCACATTGTCTGTCAAATTTGAGACCAATTATATGGGATGGACTATACTTCCTAATTTGAGCGACGGTAATGTTGAATATGATACAATATATGATGTTGGAGGAGGAAGACATCGTGTGAACAGAAGCGATGACTGAATATTTATTGCAGCACAGATGTACACTATGTACAGAGAGCATATGTCCGTCCTTCATTACATACATTAAAGTTAAGTCTCGGTACATGACGAACCACGAGTGCATGATGTCTTAACACACTACTGTGGTCTTGGACCCCGGACACACTGTGATGGTAGTGGTGGGGGACTGAGTATGGCAAGTTGCCACTTCCGCCAACTTCGGAATTTTTAACCATCCCGTCATCACATCTAAATATTGTTGCGGAGTGATTTTTCCTAGTTAAATTTTTTGTTTAGGATACCCTTAATTTCTCTTGGAAGCTCTTTATTTTATGTTAAAGTGCATTAGGTTGTTTTATTATTTTTTTCTTTGGGATGGGTTTTTTTTAGAGAGGAAACTAGGTTAAGTAGTTTGTTGTCATTTTGATTTGGTTTACCCCTCTTTTTGTTCGGACGTGAGTCTTTTTTCTTCTTCTTCTCCTTCTGTTCTGGTAATGATTTACTCATTTCGTTTTTAGAGTCTTAGTAATGAATTGAAAGATATGTTCTGCTTTTGTTTTAATGATGTGTACTTAGATCCTATTTGACCTTAACTTAGGAGTCGTGGTTTTGTTTGGATTTTAACTTGCGCCTTTTCACTTTTTTTTTTTTTTTTACAGAAGCCCTTCATTTATTTTTATCATGTTGAGTTAAGGTATTACAATTTATTCTGCTCGGATGGTTTTAAATTATTTTATGTTTAGTTTGTACAGAATTATAGGGATGGTACTGGACTTGTTTGTCAAACTTGCCAAGCTGAGATCAGCATCAGCACTTTTCTGTGCCGTCTACAGCTGGGCATGTTTTCATTCGCCATTGCTTGCGATGATCATCTTTTCCCGGACTGTTTCTGTGTCGTTCTGTGTTCTGGCAGCTTTACTGATGGTGACTTTCGGCATTGACAGCTTTGAGTTTGTGAGCGCTGTCATGGGTAGGAAGATGGATTCGTGTTGCGGGCAGCAGACAAAGCTTGGGGCGCTCAGGGGAAAAAGGAAATGAATTGTAGCTGAACACTTGTTTACGAGCTGTCGCACGTGTGTGCAGCCTGTGCCGAATGGTTGACGCCTGAGAGGGCGAGAGGAATTAGGCCCGATAAGATGAGGCACTGTGTTGTTGTTAGAGGAGAGTCTTCAGCCACAGTCATTCAGTCGAGCAGTAGCCTTGGTGTGGGAAGGTCACTACGCACATGCGCTTAGAACTGCCTTACATTGAAAGGTATTTCTCGAAATGTAACTGCTGTTGCAGTACTGTGGTGTTGCGCGAGTGATTTCTCTGCGCACCACTACTGTGCTAGAAAGTGATATTTTAGTTAGAAGAGGAGCGATGAGTTTCTGCAAACAGCTGAAACTACTTTTCGGCCTCCTTACCCCACTAAGCAAGCTGACAAGCAAGTGACGTCAACAGCGCCTAAGCCTCGAGCCATTCACCACGTCGTGCCAACAGAGACATCAGGAATGCAACACAACAGTACAGCGGAGCACCTGAGTCGGGGAACCAGTGCTGTGTGTATGTTATGTGTCAAGTGCAGGGGCATATAAAGTTGTAATTAGAGTTATGTCAGTTGTTAGGCAGTGTGTAGTGTATGTTTATTTTTGTATGTGTACGTCATCATCTACAATGCCAATAGTGCTAGTGTAAAAGCCATTTGTTCTTTCGCCACAAATGTTAATGTTCTGCATTGTGCATCAGTGCGCACGAGTATGCAAAGTTAGATTATTACATTACCAGGTAATAACTGATACGAATACCAGTGTACATGTGTCAGGCTGAATGCCATGTGGTTTTGTTTACATTTAGTATTTATATTTTGGATCGTCAGTGTTATGTAGTGCCATCTGTTATGTCTGTTTTATTTTTCCTTATTACCTATTCCACGCAAGTACGAGACAAATTGTCTGCTTGTATTTCTATTATTATTATTGTTTCAGTGTGTTGAGTCTAATCTTGCATGTCCGTAATTATTAAGCTGTTGACAGCTAGTGCGATGGAGGCACCATTTTGTGTATTTATTTGAACAGCTACAGATGAGACTAGTTTTACATGTAGACATGTATTTAATATTGCTTATAACCTTTATGCATTACAAACCATGCTTTTATATTATTAAAGTGTTTTTCGACCAGTACTGGCAGTTTTGAAATACTGGACTTTCCTATGCTGATCCAAAATGACGCATCAAAGTGAACTGGTGCACACGGCCATTGCAAATGGCTGCTACAAAATTGTAAAAGTAGTTTTGAACTCTTTTTGTGCAAAGTAAGATGAACTCGCGTGTATTGCCAAGAGCAAAAACCTTATGGACATAAACTTGACTGGGGACAGCCCCCTCTAAAGATACTACTGTTAATTTACACGTGTCTATAGTGAGGTTAGGTTGCCACGGCAATGCAGTATGGTCGAACGTGTGTATTAATTTTTATATTTTATTATTAAGAGTTTATTCATATGTACATCTCATCGGCATTGTAGAACCCATTTAATTTATTGTTTTTCACCTTAAGTAAAATTATGTCACGTGATGTTTGGGTGTGAGCATCGGCCAGTGAGCTGTCTCCATGCCAAACGAAAGGGATTAGCATCTGAGATCTCGTGAGAGCACCACCACGCCGTGGTGCTCCAGGCACTTCATCTTTGTTCATTTACCATCATGTATTTCTGTTTAATTCACTTTAGTATACCTGAACCTTTGTTTATTGCTCGCCCGGAGTTCTCTGTCTCTCTCCCTCGGTTCGTCTTTTACACGACCGAGGCGTAATGAAACACATAATTTCATAAGTCCTATGGCCATTTTATGTGTAAGAGCCCACCTGGTTAGAATTGCAGTTTTTTTGTAATTTCAGTGCCCCGATGGGGAAAAACTTATAATAAATATGTACTGGTGAGATGCCGACGTTTTAATTGTAATTAACCACCTATCGATTACATAACCTTTTTCGTAAGTTTGTATCGACCACATGTCTTTAATAATGGCATTGGGTAGCCATAATAACTCTTCGGGAGTGAGCTGGCGTATCAGGGGGCCGACATCCCTGACTAGACGTGGCAATTCACAGCTGGCGGAAATGTATCACAACTGGTAATATCTATCAAGATGTGGACATGAGGACAGACCAACGGTCGTCGGCCATCACGACCCGAGAGGAGGAATCCCTAGCAAATGTATCTTTGTGCTCGCACCGCAGGCTAGCGCCCTTAACCCTAGCAAACAACAATTACTATCCATCACACCTCATTTCCCCCCATTGTTCAGGTGAATCACTCGTCCAACGACACAAGGTAGCAATCAAGTACCTTGATGCTTCACTAAGCATTCAGTTTATCCTCGAGGATCTGCAGGCCATCGGGTTCAGCTCTCTCTCCATTGAACCCAAGCTCTCGCTGAGAGACAAAAAGCCACTGAACATGTTTATTGTGGAGCTGCCACAAAGCGCTCACAGCAAAATGATCTACGAGCTGCCTGCCATGTGCAGTTTGTTCGTGAAAGTATAAGAGTGCCAGAGGCCTGACGGGGCCTCCACAATGCTCAATACTGCCAGAGATTCCGGCACTCTGGTAAAGTTTGACATGCCCCACCCCAATGCTACCTGCATGGTCAAGGCCACACTGCAATCACCTGCCCTATGGCAGACGAGGACGACTTGTCCAAAAGAGTCTGCTCTAGCTGCAAGGGGAACCATGTAGCTATCTATAGAGGTTGTCCTGCATACAAGAATGAGAAGTGGTGTTTCCTCTCCTTAGATGAGAGGAAAAAACGCATGCAGCAGAGAAAGGCTGCATGGCAACCCCACCCCGCAGCCCCCCTCCCATCCCACCACCTCCTCGACCTACAGCGTACAACCCAACCCAGAAGGCTAAGTTACTGTGCCAAGCAAGTTTCAACCCCGCATACAGGCACAAAACTTCGTGTCTGGGTATGCACAAAATGTCCCTGTGCAGTAGCGAACAGCTACGCAGCTATTGCGGCTGCAGGATGTTCTGATATAGACTTTCCTGCCCTGGCTATTCCATGAGGCCACCACGTCTATAATCAGCACAAAATGTGCCTAAGGGAAAAGAGAAAAGTCCTAGAAATTTAAGAAAAAGACTTCGCTGAAACCACAAAATCAGCAGGGACAGACAGCGCTGCAGCTAGCTTCCCCCTCCACTCCCAGGCCGGCCTCTGATTCACCAGTCCAGATAACCAATCAGAGCGCAGCCCCAGCTATCGCTGTTGCTCCAGTGGCGAAAGCCAGGACTTCCATGGAGACAAAAACCATCCCAGCCTCTCCAAATGCCATCCTGCCCGCCAACATGCAGGAAATGCTGCTAACATTGAAGGCCATCTCTCTTACAAAGCAATACCACTCTATGAGCGGAGTGCTGGAGGCACTCTGTACTCTCCTAGTTATCTGGGGAGACTCAAATAAGAGCGTTGACGATAAAGGTCAAGCCTTGTGCAACTGAGCTCTCAATAGTCCAGGGCAGCCTGATGACTGCAAATAGGCAGTCTGCAAATGGAGTGCCTCGCCTTAGGTTAACTGTAGTTAGCAAGGTAGTAGGCTACTGGAATGCCCGAGGCGTTCGCAATAAAAAACAGGAGCTGGAAGACTACCTATCGCGAAGAATTGTATTGACAGCATGCCAGAACGAAAAATTAATGATTGTAAGTATGCGAACTGGCATGGCTTTCGCGAGTATTTAGACGAACAGGTAAACTTGCCAGCTCCTATAGACTCCCCTGAAAAATTAGACACTGCGATTAACCACATCACAAAGCTGATTCTGTTAGGGATTAGTAATTATATTCCGGAGAAAACTCCGAATCTTCGTGCTGATTCCTTCCCCCAACAATATCAGAGAGCTAATCACACAGAAGAACAGACAGCTCAGGCGTTATTCCCGAGTATCTACCAGGCAACTCAGAACTAAATCAATGGTATTAGACAGCAGATTAATAGAGAATTATCCCAATGGCAGACTAACTGCTGGATAAGAAATTACTCCAATTAAATACTGCTGACAACAGCTTATTGCACATGACTTACGCACTTTTAATGGAGGGCGATCAAATCCCGCATCTACAAGACAACGCAGGGTTAGCTTACACGCCTCAGTAGAAGGCTGAGGCTGTAGCTACATACTTGGAATCAGTATACCAACCAAACATAAATCCCAGCGACCCCGTACAAACAGCTCACATTTATAGGACCCTCCGAGTGCGTCTTCGTCAGCCTTCAGCTGACGAACCAGAATTAACGCATGCCGACGAGGTAAAAGGCATAATTAAATATATGAACCCTTGTAAAGCACCAGGGTTCGACTCCCTACGGGCTATAGTTCTTAAACAGCTGCATGACAGCATGTTCGAGGCTATAGCCGAGTGCATAAATGCAAGTTTTACTCTTGCTCATTTTCCTACTCCTTGGAAATGTACCAAAGTAATTATTTTCCCAAGCCTGGCAAAGATAAAACCTTTCCACGAAATTACTGCCCTATTATTCTTCTTAGTGCGCCCTCTAATATCCATGAACTAGTTCTGCTTAGCCGCCTTGAACAGCAAATAATTACCGTGAATATTTTCCCTAGTAAGCAGTAGTAGATGTAAAAGGGGCGTTCTAGCACAACAAAATTTTCATCCAAAATCAAGGTTTTTGCCCCAAAATTATGATTTGAAATTTAAGCCATTATGCATTCTAAAAAACAAGAAAATTTACTCCAAAACAAGCATTTTTACCCCCAAAAATGTCGAAGCAGGATTTGTGCCACATTAAAAAAAAACAAGCTATTTTAACCCAAAATCAAGCAATTTTCATGCTTTTCAAGCTAAATTTGTATTTTTTCTATAAATAGCAATTTGCAACCGAGCACTCTAAATAAAGCAAATTTAAAACAAAATCGAGTGAAAATACTTTTAAAAAATATTGATAGAATTTATAGGTTTTATTCAACAAATGTAAAACACCAAAATAAAGAAAAATCTTAAGCATAGCCATTACTGATTCCATAATCCCAACCATCACAACAATCCAAATCATAAACACAGTCTTTAAAATTATAAAATTTATCTGATCTTAGATCATTTTTATCGGTTTTTAAAACAATTTTGTAATGAACATGGTCCAATTCTTTATCAATGGAAGTTGTTGTTTTTATAATTTAATATCCAATCCCCAAAGTTCTATGAAATCTATAATTTGATCCATTTATAATATTTAAGAATTTATATATGTTTTATAAAAAAAGAGATAGTATGAGAGAATTTTAGTTAGAATTATAATTTTTAATTTGATCAAAAATTCGTAAAAATTTAAATGCAACCTCTGTAAAATCTTTTACTTTGTCCATTTAATATAATTAGAAGTGTATATATCTTCAGTGATATTTTCTTTCAAATAATCATAAGTTAAATTTCGTTGGCTAATTAAAACAATGTTACAAATTGTACCAGCCTCGACAGCTTTTTTAAGATCTACACTAATTTTTATATTTGTTTTATCCTTAACTACTGCTGTTTTTCTATATAGGCAGTCAATAACATATAAAGGTATTTGTCCCCAAAATGAATAATAATTTATATCGCCATGATTATCTGTAGTTGGCTTGTAATAGAGTTCGTTATTTCTGTGTATAGTATCTAACTTTGTTCTAGAATTTCTAAAAGCATTAAAAGCCAGAAACATTATAAGACAAAGATCATTTTCACTATCTATATTCCAATTTTTGTTTGGAAAAATTGCATTTCTTACATTTTTAAGAAAAATATTTCTTACATTATAATGATCAAACATTGAAGCATGCACATATTGCTCGGCATAATTTTTCTATTAGTTTGGAAACCCACAATTACAAAATCAGGCATGTCAAAATGCAAATTATTAAACTGATCTGTTATATCAAAGTTAAAAACAGTTGCCTCAGCAGGAACTTCTTTTTCTAAAAATTGCCAATACTTAAAACCAATATTAATTTTATGATTTTTGTATATTTTTTCTTTAATTGCGATTGATGTGTTAGATTCGTATTCAACAATAGGCCACAACATTTCTTATTTCTCAAGAACAATTTTACCTGGATCAACATAAGTTTTATCAACTGAACCATCTGCTTTTTTAGTTTCATAAATATATAAACAATTGTTATCAGACGAGTTCTTTAAAAAAAGTGATTTTATAACCACATTTCCAGTAAACTTAATTATTATCGCGAATAAAGCCAAACAAATATCTTAATGGATGCATTATTTTATTTATTTTATCACTACGAACATATATCACTCGAAATTTATTATCAACACCAGTAGACTCTAAATAATTTTGTTCATTTGGCGATCACAGCAAAATATTCATCATTAGGGAAATTATTCCTGGATTATCAATAGCCTCAATAATATGTCCATGTTTTGACATTTCTACTCTAGAAAACTGAAATGGAAAAAAATGAGAACAAACATCAATATTATTTAATTTTTCGTATTTTGCCTCATATCCAACTTTATCTCTCTTTATTAGGCGATATTCTTCCAAAACATGAGCATCGTTTGGAAAATAAAAGCCATCTCCTATGGGAATATCAAACTCGATTCTATCATTGTAAATATTCAAACTCCCCCTCGATTGATCAGTTTTTTTCCAAGAAGAAAAGTTATATCATATGGCATTGATTATTTGTGGAAAATTAATCTTGTAGAAATGGATACTGGAAATTAAAAAGTTATATCTCGCATAAATAAAAGCTATAAATATATTATGACAATTATTAAAGTTTTATCAAAGTTTGCATTTGCTTTACCAATAAAATATAAAACAGCAAAAAATGTAGCAAATGCTTTAGAAAATATTTTGATGAAAAGAAAACCAAATAATTTACAAAGAAACAATGGCTTAAAATTTTCTAATAAAATATTTAAATAACTTATGGAAAAGCATAATATAAATAATTTTTCTTCGTTTTATAAATTAATAACTAGTGTTTTTGAAAGATTTAATGGAACTTTAAAAAATATAATGTGAAAAAAATTTGCTTTGAATGGCAACTACAAGTGGATAAATATACTGGATGAATTAGTGAAAGACTATAGCATCACAAAGCACAGCACTATTGGCATGAAGCCGATTGAAGTCAATACAAAAATTAAAAAACGACAGCTAAAGCTGCTTATGCTGCGCAAAATTTATTGCAAACAAATTTTGTGTTTACTAAACCTGGAGATATTGTTCGTGTAAGCAAACTGATTTTTTTTTTTTTAAGGTTATACTGCTAATTGATCAACAGAATTATTTACTATTTGTAAAGTTTTAAATTTTGATGTGCCAACTTAAAAATTAAAATATATTAATAGAGAAGTAATAATGAGTAGTTTTTATGAATACGAAATTTTGAAAACAAACTATCCTGATGAATATTTGGTTAAAAAATCTTTAAAAACTAAGGGTGAAAAAATATTTGTAAAGTGGTTGGGTTTTGATAACTCGCATAATTCGTGGATTAATAGAACAAATGTTTTGTAAATAAAAATAAAAATAAGTTTCTTACGCAATATGATAAAGATTTTTATATCATTAATTAATTGTTGTTGAGTATAGTTATTTCTATCAGTGTTAAAATAGTTGCAAAAACACTCAATGTTGCCATTCATGGTTTCTTTCATTCTTTTATATACACTGATAGAATTTGGAATATATTCAAATCTCAATAATATTTCACAAATTGAATGTATATCTTCGATTCTTTGCAACTGTTTTCGAAGGTTTCTTATTTGAGTTATAATCACATAATAATCATTTTCACAATCATTATCTAATAATTATAGAAGAATAAAAGTTGGACTTAAATTTGGATCTTGTGTTTGTGGTAAAACATGAGGGGCCATATCTCTAATTACCTCATTTCTGCGATTTATTATATCTACGACTCTATGAACTGTTTCTCTTAAAAATTTCAATTTTTTTATCTTTAATTTTATTTATATATTTTTAATGATTAACTTCAACTTCTATCATTTTTATCTGCTGGTCTTTTAACTCATTCATTTTTTAAATGTGTTTTATTTGAACTTTGTTTGTTGTAATAAGTATGAAATATACCAAAAATTAAAAAATATGCTTAATTTTCCTGCTACTAAAGATTCTGCGAAACTTCCGGAGAGAGAGAGAGAGAGAGAGAGAGAAAGAAAGAAAGAAAGAGAGATAGAGAGATAGAAAAGAGAGAGCGCGACAAAGCCCCGCTCCGCATATTGATTTTCTTCCTAGGACAAAAAAAACACCACGTCACTAGGGCCTACGCACAGTAATTTGCACTGATGCTTTTAACTGTAACAATGAAATATGTTTCCTTCAGGCTACCTAAAAATTCAAATGCATCAATACGCAATATTTAATTTTCAACTAGCATACCAACAAACTAGGTTAAAACAATATTTTTCTGAGAACTATTTCTTACTAGCCGTTGTCAACACATCGCTGCTTTCACTGTTTTTAAATCGGATTTAATACGAAATAAATATTAGGAGAAAGGAGGGTAATAGTACGTAGTCGGGTAAGAGTACGCGGTTTTTTTTTTTAATGTTGGCATCACTGCAAGCTGAAGCCAGTGTGGTGTTTAGATGCGTATGTGCAACTGCTGCTTCAAGCTGCGTTATTATTTCTTTGGTGCATTTTGTCTGGAAGTTACCAGGTAAAAAGTGATTTACTGTAATTAGCATGTAAGTTTTTTAAGCAAAGAACGTAAGGTTTTTGAAACCCTTAACATTCCTAACGTCGTTTAAAATTTATTTCGTAGTAAAGTACGTCATATTTACAACAACATGGCGAGGTTAGCATCTCTCTGCGTGTAGTGTGCTGCAGTGGCGTTTATTCCATATACACAAGATAAGCAATGCTTACCCTAAACATATTGGGAGTGTTTAACCCTTTACAGTTTTCCCCTTAACTTTAGATTTAAACACATTTCATTCTGGTTTTCCCATTTCCGACACGCGAAACAGAGTTTTCGTAACTCCCGTACTGTACACGCATAGTGCTGCTATCTAATATTTATTTCCACAAACGGAAGCGACTAGCGATGAATCGAACTCGCAAGCGAGATATCCTGCCGCTTTCCTTCGGCAGGTTAAGCAGTTCTGTTTGCGTCCTCCAGTCCTCATTTACCTTGGAAAGTGGATGAAAGTGTTCGGGAAAACGGGAGTTTTCTTATAATATGTAATATGCTCTCTAAATAATATTCTTCTTAATTATTATTATATTCATTTCGTTTCCGTTTTCATAACTAATTTCAGGTATTATAAAACAGTAAATACATGTGTAGGGTAAGCAAAGTTGGGAGTTGAATTTGTCTGTAGGAATCGAAAATGGAACCACAGCCTGGCACTAGCAAATGTTATATAAAACACTCAAATACGTGGGACTATTATACTGCTTATCCTGTAAAAAAAAAAACTCGCTACACGCCGATGATGTGCTGGCATCGGTTGGCGACGTAGTGAAACACTACGCCGGCGGCTAAGAGTGCGCACTGGGTTTGTAAATGCGTACTCTTAGCCGCCCTAACCTATTGTTTCCATGACACGGAAAGAAACTATTTTTTCATGGGAGATTTATTACATTGTTGTTAATGTAGTGACAATAGAAATAGTGAATAATGCATATGTTTGTTCCTATTATCACTATTTGTTATTTCAATGTACATTCACCCCCTTCGTTTACAGATCCGATATCTTGAAGAATGACTCCGTATGAGCGGAAAAGTGAGAGGGTCCTAACCACACAGGAAACTTTAGAAGAAGCAAAACGAAAAATTGATGCTGGTGATAGTAAAAGGAAAGTGGCCAGAGACTTGGGAATCAAGGAGAGCACGTTAAGGAAAAGGCTTAAAGCTGTAAGTTTAGTTTTTTACGTGACCAGGGTTCAGTTCTATTTCTGTTTTTAGTTTAAGGCCTACTAAATTCGTGTTTCTGTTTGTTGCAGGGGACGGTTCCAGTATCGCTTGGGCGCTTTAAAAAGGCTTTATCAGATGAAATGGAACAAGAACTTGCAAAACATTGCAAAGATATGGACAACAGGTTCCACGGCCTAACAAGAAAGCACATAACGAAGGTTGCTTTTAATTTTGCAGAGATGAACAGAGTTTCCGAAAAATTCAACCAAGGAAAAAGGTGGCTGGAAAAGATTGGTTAAAAGGGTTTTGCAAACGCCAAAAACTTTATGTTCGGGCTCCAGAGTTGTGCAGTGTTGCGAGAGCGGTGGGTTTCAATAAAGTTCAAGTTTCAAGGTTTTTTGATAACTTGAAGCATTGTCGTATTCAAAAAAAGTTTTCCGCTCACAGGATATTCAATATGAACGAAACAGGGGTGTCCACAGTTCCTAGTAAAACGCGTAAGATTATTAGCCTGAAAGGAAAAAAAACCATCTGCAAGGTGTCTAGCGCAGAAAGGGGGCAAACTGTCACTGATGTATGCTCCATGAGCGCTACAGGTATTTTTGTCCCACCTTTCTTGATTTTCCCCAGAAAAAGGAGGAACAACATGCTATATAAAGATGCTCCAACAGGCTATATAAAGATGCTCCAACATGATTAGTGACACATGATACATGAACTCAGATCTTTTTCTTGAATGGCTAAAACACTTTGCATTGTATGTCAAACCCTCAGAAGACGACACGGTCCTCCGATCCTGTCCTCTTAATAGCAGACAGCCAATTTACTCACAGTTCACTCAATGAAGTTTTATTTTGCAGGGGAAATCACATAACATTTTTAACTCTACCCTCGTATGCTAGTCACCTCATCCAGCCTCTATATAGGGGGTTTTTTGCACCACTGAAGACAGTGTATGAAGCTGAAGCAGAGAAGTGGCTTGTCTAAAACTTAGGAAAGGTGATAACTCTTTACCAAGTTGCAGGCATTTTCGGTGCTGCTTGCAGTGCCACTGTAAGAGTTCAACTTGCTGAAAGAGCAATTAAAGCAACTGGAATAGAGCCATTTGATCCTGATATCATAAGTGAAGATCTATTTACTCCATCATTAGTCACTACCCAAATTCCAGATGAACTTCATCCACCTGAAACTGTGTCTACAGAAGCTCAGAAGAAATCTTCCTCCAGTGATTTGAATAACGAGCAAGAAAAAGGTGATTTGCCTTCTTCAGAACCCACACCTAGTAAAATACAAGTTCACATCCAGACAGTTCGGCTACTTCCACATCACGAGCGGCAAGAAAACAAAAACAACAGACCCGTTAAAAGTCTGAAATAATTACTTCGTCCCCATTCAAAAGTATATTAGAAGAGAAAGAGAAGGAAAAGCAAGAAACAGAGAAGGCAAAGGCTCATCGAGTTTTACTAAAAGCAAGACATGAAGCCGAGAAAAAGAATGAGAAAACAAAGAGACTTAAGTCAAACAAACAAAATCCAGTTCCCTCTACAAGTCATGCCCAAACATCCACTGAAATAACGATCTGCCCAGCTTGTGAATAATCGTATGACGATGACTGGATCCAGTGTGTAATATGCATAGACTGGTGGCACGAGGGCTGTTCCAGTTCCACCTTTCGTGTGCGACTGCTGTTGATGCGTACTCTTGCCCTCACTGATGCGGACTCTTAGCCTCCTAGTCGGCCAAGATTACGCAGTTGATATTCTTTTCTAAAATTTTTTTGACCATTTCATGTTTAAATATTATTTACTAGAAAAAATTTGAATGTTTTCTAAATAAGTAAAGCATGTTTTGTAAAATTTTAGTGTCTTGTATCATTTAAATTACGGCCGTAAAAAATCAAAATATGCTTCGGGTTATAGAAGACACTGAGTTAAAGTTTCATATATTCAAGAAAACAGTACTTTCAAGTTGATCGCAGTGTTACATATATGTGGTAGGCCTATACAAGTTATTGAAAAAAACAGGTTGGCGTACTACGCTTAGGGTGATTTTTCAAAGGTTCGTTTCAAAACACCCGAAGAAATAGTGAATTGATTATAGTGAAGACTATAAGTAAATTTGCTCCATTAGAGTGATTTAAGGCAGTGTCCAAATTCGCCTGAAGTACATACTTGTGCGTACATGTCCCCGGAAGTGACGCCATAAGTGCTGTCCGAATTAAAAGTGAAGTATGCGAGTATACAATTAAACGACATTGTATACGTTTCGCATACTTACGGAACATGTGCCGCCATTTTGAGAATCAATTTGCAAGTTACAATTGATTTCCGACATAGTAATTTTATTTTGAGTTTAATATGGCAACATTACTACTTCGCTTACATAGAATTTTGAACTGAGTAAATAATTATCGCAAGTTTCACCTTAAAAAAAGGTCTAAGCAATACATTCGTACTAGGCTTATGTTCCTAACCTACATAAGCTAAGATAAAAAAAAATCAATCTAAACTGCACTAACATACAATAATGCAAGACAATAAATGTTAATGTAAATCAAATTGAAATATCATTTAATACTTAATTTAACCCCTAAAACCTTCGGCAATTTTTCACATTCTTAGTTGGAATACATGTACAGTAAAAGCGTTTAGTTGGCTAATAACTGGACCGAAGCCAACACAAGACTGCCTGTCCGAATTCATCAAGTTTGATGCCAAGGGTTAGTTAAGTATGCAAAAATGCATGTACGCTAGTATATACCTGAATTCGGACACGGCCTTAGTTACAGTAATAGCTGATAGTCAAATCCACTGCCAGATATTTTAAATTGTGAATAAGAATGAGGTAAGTATTGTTTTTAAGTGAACGGAGTACGGGGGACTATTAGGCCATGGATACGCTTAAGACAGATATGTGACGTCGGGTCACGGCACTCCATCGTGACTGACCTTGTTTGGCGTGCTGCGTCCACACTTAGTTTGAGCGATGACGTAAACATCACGTCGCAACGGCGGCTCGTGACTAGCGGAACAATTCACTCAGCCGTGTTGTATGTTTCAACTCACGCAACAGGAAACTGCATACTGACTCACTCTCACCTCATTCGTTGTGGAATCACAACAGAGTGACGACTGCGATACTACAATGAGGTTAGTATGTTGCCTCCGAGATTTGCATATTCCGTAAAGAATGTTAATTATTTTAACAGGACGAGAAATACGCAGAAAAATATGTTGTGACTCCTACGCCATCAGTAATTTATACGATAATCATTCACGTCTTTAAAAGAAATGGGGTTTGGCTGTGTTTGGGACACGGCCGTTTGTTTTTCGTGAATACGTCTACGTTGGCGCGCTCGGACGCCTTGATTATTTTTACGTTCCCGGCACCGCTTCACTCGATCATATGGGGTTTTATGGGTATCGCTGGATTGCTTTTGAGATGCTCTTTCCAACCGTATACGATTTCTGTATTTCGACGAGTATAGGCCGACATTGTGTTAAGTTTTCTTAATTTTTTTTTACATTAAACACATACAATTTCACCATAAACACGCCACACAAATGTTTTTTATGCACGCAATCGATTGATCTTGACGAGAGCTGTCGATTGAAACTTAAACGATCGTCGTAGCTTCTCCTAGTCAAAAGTTATACTACGTGGAAGTTATGAGACGTAGCGAAACGCACTCATAATTCCCCCCTCCCCCCTTTACCCTTTCCCACTTACACCGCCGCGCGCGATGCTTCACAGCCCTCACTCAACGTAACATATTCTTTAATCCTTTGGCAATCGAGAGGCGAAATTGAATTTTGAATGTAGCCGATAGATTGGGAGCTGCAATGCCAAACTGTATCCCCCGATTTTGTTGTCATCGGATTTTCTGGATTGCCTCCCGCTATGGTTGCAAATATAAAGAAGTATTCACATAAAAAGTAGTAAATGCAGAAAATAATTTTCCTCAGACAAGTTTACTACGTAAGTCCAGCCAACATACGGTATGAATAAACGACTACGTCCAACCTAGCCGCGCGGCAGCGTACGCTGCGTGGACAACCAAATATTTAGTTTTGAAAAGAGCTATATGAACTAGATCGATGTAGCTCAGTTGTATACGCCCTGAGTAAAACGCTGACTTTTATCACTATGCTGTACTTCAATACCAGCTCAGGCCGCACGTATTCGAGCGTGCTTGATCCGTCGTCCCCGCCTGAGCACAGACTATAAGTAGAGAGGAGACCAATTGTTACAGAACTTGTTATAATTATACTTGTTTTTAGGGACGACTACCATTTATACCCCTTGAAGCTAGACGTCAATTGCGAAAACTGGTAACTTATCAAACCGAGTCTATTCTGAACTAATGCAAGTAAGTGTCACCTATTTAAGACCTCTGAGCGAAGACTAAGTATAGAAGACGTGAATATGACGCACATAAGAAGAAAAATTTCGTTCTTGCAGACTCTTACACTTGAAATTATACTTCGACCATATAAGAAAAATTGTCTGTACCAAGAATAGCAAGTATTAATACGTATAGTCAGTTCTGACGTTATGACTTGTGTCATGCAGTTGAAAGTTGTGGAATATGGAAAATTTGAACATGTTCTATCGTTATTAGCGGCGGGGAATGAGCCACAGGACATTCCCAATAACTTGCAATCAACCGTAATTACATCAACACAAACCCATTATTGACACAAAATTAAATTTTTTTCTTTGTGACGAGGCCACAAAACATACGTATGTCCAGTTTAATTAAAGGAAACAATAAGTTACTGATATAACTAATGTGCATACTATCCTCTACATGGGTGCAAATATTTTTTTATGAAGTTCTAAAAATCTTAGATGGTAGGTAGACCTTGGAGTATTTTTGACAGCAATATAATTTAGAGATGAGACTATAAACATACACAACATACAAATGAACCCTACTCAGGATTCGAACACATAAAACATCGTACCATAGGCTAGCATTCAATCAACTACATTATGGCAGTAGAATTCGGAGAATCAACTTCAGATGAAATCAGTCAAATGTTTTGAACGATAGGGTTTAGAAACCTGGAATATTTGCATGGCCGTCACTATGAAAATAAGTGTCTGGGTCACTTTAAAAAATGTAAGTTTACATTTGTGAATAATTTGGTATGATTGGTTAATTGGTCCATGAGATATAGTACAAAAACTTAATTTTTAAATTTGGCACTAGCATAAAATATTACCTAAGTGAGGTTCTATATAGGACGTTTCTAATAGATACTGCCAACATACAAAGTTTGGGTGAATTTGGTTGAATTATTTTATAGATATGACACTCATAAAAATATTTATCTGACCGCCATTTCGAAAATCAATGTCTGACCCCACTTAAATTATGTAAGTTTACATGGCCTTCTGTAGCACTACTGGTGTGAAGAATTTCGTGGAAATTATTTGAATTGTTCCGGAAATATGGAAAAATGTTTAATTTTCTCACCTAGCACTATATTGCAAAAAGAAATTGCAAAATAGTGTCTGTATGCATAATTGATGATTCTAATGAATACTGTTAGTGTCAAAAATTTGATTGGTTTTTGTTGAATTGTTTAATATACTTAACGTAGGCCTACTAACCGAAAATATTTATATTAACGTCATTAAAAAAGGTATGCCGTGCCTAAAACCTGTTAGTTTACACGCAATACTGTAGCACTTCTTGCATGTGAAATTTCGTGGAATCGGTGGATTGGTACTCGGTATATGGCATAAAATCTCCATATTTCATGTGACGATCTTTATAAATGAAGGACGAAAAGGTTATGTACTATCACATTTTAAGATTTTCATAGATGCTGCCAGTACACAAAGGTAAGTTAAATTCGTTTAGGTCGCATAGTTTCTTAGACATAGCACGCTAAGCTAAATTGTTTTTACAGCTGCCGTTCTAAAAATAGGTGTCCGATGTCCACTTAAAATATATAAATTAATATGACCTACCAGAGTACAACTTCTTTGCCAAATGTGATAGTAATCGATTGATTGTATCCGGAGATAAGACATAAAAATTTCATAAATTAATGTGGGGCTATCTAACAAAATGGAAGAGATATCAGCGCACAAAGTTAGGGCCTAAGAAGTTGTATCGTAGTTTCATAGATATAACAAACTGCGGTTATATTTTATATGGCCACCATTTTGGAAATAGATGTCTGACACATTCAAAACATATAAATATATAATCAAAACATAAAAATTTACATGGTTTGCTTTAGAGCTAATTGTTGGCCAACAACAACCTACATGGGGGTCAGATTCATAAATGTAATTTTTCCCTCAATTTTTAGATTTTTTTTAGATTTTTGCTATTTTTCTTTTGTTATTATTATTATTGGGCAATGATGGCCTGTGGAGTTGGGGATATGGTTAGGGGATTAGGGTTGGGTTGGGGGGAGAGGTAATGTTAGATATTATGTTATTTGATTCTTTTGAATTTTTTTCGTTTTTTTGTGAATTTATTGGAATTATTTTATAATTTTTCGTTATGTATTTACAGTAATTGGGGTTAAGTCAAGGTCACTGGCATCCGACATGGGGGTCGGAGTCGTCAAAGTAATCTTTTCCTCGATTTTAATAATTATTTATTTATTGCTATTTGTTATTATTTTATGTTGGGAAGGTGATTGGTAGAGGGTGTAGTTTATGGGGGGAGGGGGGCGAGAGTGTGAAGTTAACATAATATGTTACTCGAATGTTAGAATTGTTTCGATTTTCTGCGATTTTTCTTGATTATTATGATTGCATGGGGAGGTGAGCATGGCTAGTGGTAGTATGAGGGAAATGTTAAGACAATATAATCGAATGGAAGGGGTCAGTATTCTGCTGTATGTGATGTCGGAGACCTCCGAAAATGTAAGTTTTTTAATAAGTTTTTATAGGTTTTAATAATTTTATATTTTTCATAGCTTTTTTTACTATTTTAAATTTTTTAAATAAATTTTGACAAGATTTTTTTTTTTAAACTTTTATTATTTTTGGTTTTACAATCATTGAAGGTCAGAGGTGTAACGTCAAAGTAACCCAGATCCGAGATTGTCGGTTGAATGACATCACGACATGGAGGCCAGTCGACTCCAGCTCCACTCCCCAATCCCCTTGGCCGAGACTTCCCATTTATATTCTATTTATAAGTTACTGGTTCAGTTTACTGCAATGTCTCGAAGATGTAAGAGCAAAGCTGGAAGCAGCACTATCGATACACTGAGTATTAATCTACTATTTGATCTGCACATTACCAGATAAAAGTTCTGTAGGGCTGCGAACGAAGCTAGCTAAAAGATTGGCACATGGTGACATGACCATCAATGCATTGGACGAGGTGTGCAAGGAACACGATGTATCCTATTCCCAACACAAGGATCTAGAAACTAGACATCAGGCGAACAATATACTCGCATAGAGGGTAGACGAAATATGTCATACACTGGATACTGGACTCGGATCGGAGAAAAAGAACCAGCATCAGGCATTCCCAAAATGATGAAGGCGAAGGTGAAGATGGGCATGTGTGCTAATGAGCAAGCGGAATGTACCAGTGAAACCAAACCTGTTGCAAAGAGAAACAAGCATGCAAGACGAAGAAAATGTCTACCATTGGATTTTTGCGAAAACTAAACATTCGTAATTTTTTAAGGGTATTCATGCGAGATGATTTTCCCCCTGAACCCAAAAGAGACAAATGTGCCATAATCAACCTGGGCACGACAGCCGGACTTGGTATCCACTGGGTGGCATACATAAAACGAGGCAAATAAACAGACTATTACGACAATTTCGGTAATTTGTGTCCTCTACTTGAACTGCACTCGGGGCCATTGGGGGCCTGATCGGAGCCACGAGCAGTATTATCGATCGAGCTATCATTACAGCATCGAACGAATGGAAGCAGTTTTTCGAGGCTCTGGATTGCAATGCAAACATGGAAGCTAGCGACACGTGAAAAAAAAAAAGCGAAATCCTTTATCAGTAGGAGGCAGTGGAAGACATTATACTGCTTTTCGCCAGGTACATCATACAGTATTTTCATCGATGTTAAGTATCACACTTTGCATTTGAAAATCGACCAGGCCTACGCATCATTACCCCTCTAGGTCTGGTGGAAGTAAGAATATTATGCACGGCTTGGAGCTACATCCTATCTAGGTTATCGTTATCGACATGACAAATGTTATCAAGTCAATGTATAGGCATTTAATTCAAATACCTCTTTGAACGAACAAGGGAGCGAAGGTACAAATGTCCGCAGTTCCGTGTGTTTGGCATCTACCCCATCTCATAGTTGCATGTCAGCAATGTTCCTTTAAGGTACCTTCGTAGTTCTGGTAGAGGACACAAATTACCGAAACTGTTGTAACAATCTGCATGTTTGCCTTATTTTATGTATGACATCCAGTGGATACCAGGTTCGCCTGTAGTGCCCAGGTTTATTATGGACCATTCGTCTCTTTTGGGTTCAGGTGGAAAATCATATCTCACGAATACCCTTATAAAATAAGGAATCTTTAGTTTTCACTTTTATTTGGTTGGGTATATTTTCGTTAATGATTTTTTAGCCAGATATTTCATGATCTTCTGTGCTTCAATTTCTTGATGCAAAGACGAAATGAAATAATCGATATGCAGTTAGAGTATGGTTGCCCGCTGTGTACAACTATATGTGAAGTCACCTGAATCGACCCGAGACTCCAGACCCCTTCTCCTGCTGATGTATAGGCCTACATAGAGACAGGAGCATATCCCACCTTCAGATAGCTTCTAGACACCCGCAAACACTTATACCAGTGATTCTACCATCGACTAAAGCTACTGGGATGCTTCATACCTACACATTAGCACTGAGAGATGCGACAGCAGTGGCAGAAGATCGCATTGTCCTATGATGACGATGACAATTCATGTATTCACTCCTTCTGCTCCCCTTATTCTTGGAAGCTCTTGGACGAGATGAGGAAGAAGTATCGACTGGCTAACCAAGAACTACCACAAAAACTGGAATGGGATGGAGGCAATATTCCATACCATCGAGCGAAAAATGTCCTGCACAACTTGCTGATGAAGTACAAGCAAGGATCGATTTACATGCTGAGGACCAAGCAGAAAAAATGGCTGAGTTACCTGTGCAAAGACGAAGTTAAAATCGTTGGCATGCAGTTCGAGTATGTTTGTACTTTGCTGGATAGGCTGACGAAACTTTACGACCACCAACAGCGACATGTTTGCGATGGTCCTGAACTTGATTGGACACATGTATTGAGGAAGGTGCAGCTGCTGAATACATGGTGTGCCTCGTTATTATACTGTGAATGGGCTACCTGCAACTAGACTTGAAGTAGCCCAAATCGACTCGAGGCTCCCATCCGCCTCTCCTGCTGGTGTATATATAAAGGCAGTAGCATATACTCAATTTTAATTGGCTTCCAGACATTGGGTGAAGATGAACACATTTCACCCCACAAGCACTTATGCCAGTTTCATGCCCACCCACTCTACCTTCGACTACAGCTGCTGGGATACCGGCTACTTATGCATTTACATCGAATCCTGCAATGGCAGCAGCATGTACAACTAGTGATTTGAAAATTTTCCAACTGTCTACGAATCATCACAGGTTCAAGTGGACTGCTTGGGATCATCAGCATGCACAGTGTTCCACATGACGCAATAGAGCATAGTGCAGCTACCCTGCACAGTGAATTAAATCATCGTCCTGGCCGAGAATAGTCTGCCTCACACAACCATTAACACACTAGACTGTGCCGTGGAGCTGCACCAGGTAGGGCATGGAACTTTTGTCTGCAGACAGTGTGTCGAGTAAACTATCTATGCCTACAGCCAGACGACTGGATGGCATCGAGTGCACCATTGATGCAAAGCATTTGTGCGAATATTCACCAAAGATGGCTTCAATGTACATGTCACTGGTTCTATATATGAACCGGTACCCACAAGTCGATACTGCCGACACATGGTGACATGTACTCCCGGGATTGTTGATGTGGGTTATGGTACCTTAGGGTCTGCTGTTGATGGGCATGATACCAAACCTGCTACTGGCGTGGCAGAAGTCGCCAAACCAACTCTTAAAGAGGAGCAATATCTGTAAAATGGTGTTAATGCGACAGATGACCAACTAGAGACTGGCAGTGCAATGGAAACAGGTGATGTGGCTACTCGAGACGGCGTACATCGCTGAGAACCTGAAACTGCTACAGCATGTTGCAAGTTGCTGATTCTTACCATAATTCGTGAACTGCTTAATTTTGCATGAGGCAGTCTTCTAAGGTAGTGCCATGTGTACTTAAAAAATTATTATTATTTTGACTATTTGCACAAGATCGGTATATTTTTGGTTTCGAAGTGCAATTTTTTTAATTGAAACCATTTTTTTTTGTGTTGTGGCTTTATGTATTTATATATAGAATACATTTTTCGTATGAAACCATTTATTCGTTGTTTTTATCATCTTCACTTTAATAACTTATTAAGCAATTTTTTCTAAGAAAACTTCTGTTAAGGTTGCACTGTGTGTGAAATTTATTAAATAGAAAGAAAATATAAATTTCACATACGAATACTACATAACTTGCACATGTAGGGGTGTAATACTGACACAGCAACCTGCAACGGTTCGCAGACGGGCCTGAGAAAGTACATAGGCCTTGAGATTGAAACATGCAGTGTGTCAGGAGAGATGTTATAGAAATAATAAAGATTGATTATCTTTTCTATTCATTAAATGAAAATGTGTTCCTTTGTCGTGGGGCCGCTAAACTGTTCGGGGCCCATTTTCATTTGCATACTTTGCCTATTTGATAATACAGCACTGTGTGAGAGTAGTAGGGGCGGCAGAGTTCCAGATACAAAGGGATGTCGCCTTCGATTAATCGGATTATCAATTTGATATAAAATTGATTGATCGAATTAATTATTAATTCGATCTTAATCCGATCAAAAATACAATCTTAATCCTAATCCGATTTAATCGGATGAAAAATGTGATCAAAGTTTTTCCATTAAACTTGTTTGATGAGATTTTTTTGTGTATAGTTTGGTGCAAAGGTATGCTAAGGCACTTTATTAATCTTTTTTTTTTCTTGGTACCCTCGGAGCTCTGGCATTGTATTGAGGTGGGGCTGTGTTGGAGAAGGGGTATATAGATATTGTGTAATATTAATTTTTGCAGAGCAGCATGGTAGGTGTTGCCCTCGGAGCTCTGAGGTGTGCCTGTGTTGGGGAAGGGGTGTATGTGTATGTGTATATATATATATATATATATATATATATATATATATATATATATATATATATATATATATATATACATAAAGTGTAAGCATCTGGCAGGAAACAGAGGTTATGGCATATTGAATGAAATTAATATTATTAAATATGTAATGAATGAAACAAACAGAGAAATGAATATGATTTCCTATATGCTAGTAATACAATTTACATGAAGGACTCATCGAATCGCAAATTCCGTTTTCAAACAGACCCCAGCTGTCCTGGTTTTATTAAAAAATTAAGAAATAAAGTAACGAGTTATAGATATCAATTTATAAATTACACTTAGGAATAAATGAAATCGTACAAGCAGCTCTCCCAAAATACATACAGTCGGCTGTGAGGTTAGTGAAGCAATGCCTACTAAACTGTGTGTCGGGAGCACATCTGGCAGGCGACTGAATTTATAGCTACTTGGAAAGAAATGTTTACGCTGCACATACTAGATGAAACAAAATTAATGGAAACACATACCAACATATAAATTACACTACTTGAATTAAACGACACAAAAAGACACATAGGAATAAATAAATTAAACCATATAAGCACCTCTCCAAAAACACGTCCGTCCGGCTGTGAGGTTGGTGAAACAATGCCTTATAAGCTGCGTGTCTCGGGAGCATAACTAGAGACATCTGTTTCGAGCGCTGGTTGGTAGGCGACTGAGCTAAAATTATGTAAAAAGCTCGGAAATGAACGAAAAGAGAGGTGAATATGATTTAGTCCAAATTCAAAACAACTGTTTCCAAATAAATTAAACCGCTGACATTACACACAAGAGAAATTAGGAGTCTTTAAACGTCGCACACAGCAAAAGTATAAGGAATGGACCAGAAAATGAATATATTTCAAACAGCAGAATGAACAATCACAACTCCCTGGTGTTGACTCACTAAAGGAATTAGAGAACCTATTTCCACGTCAAATTTAAATCCGATTTACCACCCACAGCAATCCTGGTAACTTAAAGGTGGAAGCACATTTATGCAGATGAAGTGATATAAAATAATTAAATTTTAACAAAAGGCAAAAAGGGATATTCCACATAATGATAGCATGGATAAACAAAGATTTCATATGCAAACATGTACTGAAGAAAACTTACCCCATTTTTAACACTACATTCACTTTTCCCTGGTAAAAATAAATAATTCACTTTTAACACATTTTCCATCGAAGTGTAGGAAGACTCCGAACGTGTGAAGACGGACTTCATCCAGCAAAACTTTCTAGAAACATAGGTTATTTTTAAAAAATTAATAAATCTATGAACAATTTCAGTCCAAACACTTGGTCGAAGAAAAACTATAACATTATTTTTAATAACAGATGCACTATATCGATCCGGTTTTAACACATGAAAATTGTCCTGATAGTAAAAAGGAAACATTATTATATTAAAATGTGAAATAATAATATTGTATGTAATGATAGGTGAAGCGCAGAGCAGATACAAGTGTGATGAAAATTTTTATTGAGAGATGAAGCCTGCTGCTCGGGTCCGCAGATCACCTACCCCTTGGTCGTGGCACAAATCCCTGGCAGGTGTTGCCCTGGTCGGTAAAGTCAGGAGATCGATGGCCAGTAGTGTGTGTGTCCAGAGCAAGTGTTGTCGTCAAACTAAGATGGTGCTGGATGGTTGGAAGGACCTGTGACCTGTCCAGCGCTATGAGCTCCCGCCCACGACCCCCTCTACCTCCACCCCTAGTCCCGAGTGCATCTTGTCCAACTCGAGGGCTGCCTGCCTAGCTGATTCCCCCTGGGCTGCGAATTTTGGAATCACCTGAAGCATTGACCTGTTTGCAAATCTGTGTAACTTCTCTGTTGATTTATCTATTCTATTCTCTGGTTATTTTTGTGGTTTCTGTGTTGTTGGTAAAGTGGATTTATTTCGTTTTGTAATCTGTCAATAAATACTTTTCCTGACTTGTGTTTTTTATCCTATTTTTGTGTGTGTTTGTGTTTTATTGTTCAGCTGTGTCCACTGATATTGTATTTCCACTGATTTGTTCACTCATGTGGTGTTTTCGTTCTCGTCATTGTGTTGTCTCTTTCTTCTGGCTTGCTTTCATTTTCTATTCTATTTATGATAAGTTGTTCGTCCATCTTTTTGTTGTAAATGGTGAAAAGTTGTCTAATGATTTTAAAGTTTTTAAATGACTTACATGTGTAATATGATGTGATGTTTTTTCCAATTTTAAAGTATGTAATGATTTTCAGATGTGATATGGTGACAAGTTTGTAATGATTTTCAGGCTTAATATGATGTGATATCATGACTTTAAGGTTTTCAAAATAAATTGTCAACTATCTGTAACTGTATGTTTTAAGGAAAATGTTTTTTATAAATTTCAATGGTGTAAAAATTTACGTGACTTGTTATTTAGTAGTTTTTAATTCGTCAAATCACTATTTGTGAATGATTTCTTGCATCTGAAAATGAAGTAGTACACGTATATTCTTATATTTCAGGTTAGAAAAATTGGAATGTTTTATTACATTTTCTTTAAAAACATTTAATATTCCTGCAGAGAAGTTAAAAAAAAACATTGCTAAATATAGAAAGACTGGTCAATAGCAGTGATGGTAAGCTGTTTAGGTTTGGAGCTGCAAAATAATATCACCCAGGTAGCCGGCTGCCTTTCATGAGAAATACAAGTTTCTTGCTTAAAGACAACTCACAGACTACTTCATTCTTCGTGAGGGAGAAAATATGTTTATAAATTTAACTCTGAATTTTAAAATAAACAATGCTATCAAACTAATTTGATAAAAACAACTTTGAAGAAATTAAAGTCTTGGAGGGAAATATAACTAAAAGTGTTGTTTGAGCAAATTGTACACCTGAATGAATGAATTTGAAACGAAATGAGGGAAGTTGTAGAATGTCGAGAAAACCCCGTCGGCCCAGCTTAACATGTAACACAATGTGGAGATAGGGAAGAGAGCTGGGAAAGGGGTCAATTGTCTGACAAAGATACCTCTTGAGTACCAGGTATAAGAGCTCCTATCGCCACACCACAGCTACAAGAATGTTTCCAGCTAACCTTCTACATCTACAGCAACATCGACTTTTACTTGTAAAAAAATATTTTAACATGCAAAAAACAAATTACTACTGCTGGGTAATAAATGCGATAATGTCTGCTGCTTAAACACACTAACTTTACACAAACATAAACAGCTTTGGATTTTTTTAAAAATAATTCAACTTGGTCACCATTCACTTATTATTATTCTTCTTACAATAGTGAAATTTATATTTATTTTCCCCAGGAAAGTGAGATTTCAATATGAGATAGTACTTGTTTAAAATAAATTTGGAACAAATTATTACTTAACATAGAATATTAAGCTTCAACAAGAAAATATTATATATTTTCCTATATAAATGATGTAGCCAAAAAATCTTGCATGGAAACTTTGAGAGAAGTCTGCACTGTAAATCTGTATTTTATCTCTGTTACGCACAAATATTTAACAGATTGAAAGTATTGAATGTGTTGTTTTTCATTCCCCTGAATTTAAAGACATTTTGTTTTAACATAACTTTTCAAAAAGTAAAAACTTTTACTAATGAATCGCCTAACTTGAATGATGCATATTTGCAAATGGTATTCTTTGAATACTTAAATTGTATTAAAATTCTTTAACTCTCCTAAAATTGAGTGAGTCAAAGTACCTCTTGTACGAAAATATACTTATTTTCCTGGATTTCTGTGTGGTTTAAAAATGTATTGTAAATTTACTGGAAATAATTTAATAAGTTTGCTGGAAATGGGACAATCTTAAAATTTGTTGTAAGTTTGCAAATTAAGAATCAGATAAGGTTTAATTGCTAGTGATGAGGAAAATAATTTTATCAGCGGGGTTTGTGAAAAATTTTTCTTCGATGCCACTAGAAGATTTAAACAAGCCATTGTCTGGGTTTGAAGAGTATGACAAACAGTCTTCTGTAAGGGTCAATGGCCAGGCGGAAGTCTAAGCTTGTAGCTTAGACTGCTGCTGAGACAGTGCTGCAGTTTCAAGTAAAGACGGCGCCGTAGGCGGGGCTGCAGTTTCAAGTGAAGACGATACCGGAGGTGACCTTGTTAGCTCTAAGGAGGGTAGTGATATGAGAAATGGTTGCATTGTAGGCATACTCACCTCATCATCTAAAGAAATTATAAAAATTTGTTACTAATTGATCTGAAGTTTTCATTATGTCATTAAAGTAATCCCAATTAAAATGTTGAAGTTCTCTATCAAAATCTTGGCTAGACAATCAAAGAAAATAATCTTCGTAGGAGTGCGACATCGCAATGCGAACCATACAGTCAAACAACTGGTAACAGTGGAAGAAGGCGTAAAGGTTAAACCCCTATTTATAAAAAATTCCTAATCCCTGGCTAAACAATCAAGAAGAGAGGTTTCTCCCCTCCAACCAGAAAGTCAAAACGTCAAACACCCATTCCCTTCCCGTACCCACGGCTTTCAAATATCTTCAACCCCTCACCACATACTCTGAGACAAACTTCTCTACTGCCTTCATCCTGGAATAAATTAATATTTTTTAATACTAAAATTAATTCTGCTTCATTACAGATAAATTCTGCTTGATTATTAATCAAATCAAAAGGATTAGAAAATATGATATGGTTTAACACACTCAATAAAGCAATATATAAATTCTATGATATAGATTTACAGAAAAGGAACTTACAATTGCCCATATGAAGAAATTATTAAAGGTTGACGATATTCCATGTTTAAGGATTTATAAGAATAGTTATACATTTTAAGGGAAATGTTGTTATGTATTATTTTTGGAAGCTTCCAATTAATTACTGTTTAATAACATGATCTATTATGTTTTGTAATATTAAGACATCACCCAGTATTTCTGCAAACCTTTAAATTAATATAAATTCTATTTAATTATAAGATTCTTGTATTCTATTAATATGCTGTAAATTAATTTAAGTTTTTTTATTCATAGTTTGCATTGAAGGAGCGCAGATATCTTCAGTTAATGTTTACGATCATGTTTTCACTATGGTTAGAATTATATAGTACATTATATTTTATTTTACAATTTTTTGTAATGGTTGTGTATGTGGAATAAAGCTTGTTTCATAAATAATAGTATATTTTAATATAAATCTTCACTATGTTTCGAAATAGTGTAAAATATTTTTGTTTTAAGTTCTCTGTGTTTTGCTGCATAATGGAAGCTGGAAAGCGATTAATAATTTTAATAAGTAGAAAACAAAATGTATTGCTCGATAGTTTGCAATCAGGTAGGAAGACTTTTTGCTTTAGTGTGGTTGGTGGTTAAGTTGTTGACCTGACCTCACCTTAACACTAGCAGGGGACTCCGGGCAGCCTTGTCTGCCTGCTTCGTGAAAAGCCATGCTAGAGACGTATCCAGGGTATTGTAAAGCTAAAGTGGTTGTTGGCTTCAGGTGTGCACCCTCTGAGATCTCGGTTTTGTGGTTGGTAACACTGGAAAGACATTGAAATTAAACCTGAACCTTTGGTGAGTCTGCTCGGGGGGGGGGGGTGTGGGGGGGGGGGGGGGTAACACTGTTAAGATTGCAGACCTCTAAACATAATTGTTTTGCACCTCTTGCGACATTTGAAAACATTATAAGTTTACCAATTCGAATTGAGTATAAAATTATTCAGCAAATAATGTTTCATGGGAAATATTCCTCGAGATTCATTTAGGTTTAAGCATCTATCAAATTGAACATATCTAGCTTTTCCATTACAAGAGTTGTATGTGTTAATGAACATAATTTTAGAAGACAAAGACACTTTGTAGTAATATTAGTTATGTTTTTAATCAATGATAATATAATTACTTCTTAGGAAAGCAAATACACTTTTTAAGAGGTGAGACTAAACAAGAAAAAAAAAGCTATTCATTTAACATAATATTTTTTGACAAAAAGTATATACAAATACAATTGTTTCACAAATTTAAGTACATTTTTAACACAGGTTGTTTCAAAACATTAAAAATTACTTCTTTCCAAAACAAAGTCGAAATGGTTTACTCTAACGTGCTAATAACTTGCTGATATTCAATTTACACTTTAATTTCTCTATGCACAAGTATGTGATTTCATTATCATCTTGATCCATCTTTACGAAATATTGGTTTACATAAAACAAAATAATTTTATATACCAAATTTCACTCATTACTCTGCAATGTTCTCTCATTCCAAATAGTGCCAAACACTTGTATAATATCCACTGGTGGCTGATGGGGAGAATCATCATAATCTGTTTCACCCCAGTCAGGCATCATTGCCCAAGTTAGCATTAATTTAGAGTTTCCTCTGCAGAGAATAATGTCGATTTATATCCATGTCTTATGCAATTGTTTGAGCGATGGACAATTGTATTCTTTTTAAAAATCTGTTACTTTTCCATTCCACACACTTTTTAGAATACATTTTTCCTTGACACCACCTACATATATTTCAGAATTATCTAAGTATTGCTTGCAAATATCTTCAATATTTTCATACTTCATACATCCACTCTCCCATTTTAAACCATGGTGGTGTTTGGTTACCCATCTATTAGTTTTCTTGTATTTGGGAGTTAGGTATTTCCAGTCCAATGGTGATTTGAAGCTGGATACAGTTGTATGTTCTTCCATATCATTAATAGCTTATTCTTTAATGATAAATTTATCTGGAGATTGAAATTCCTGCACTTTGCAAAAATCTCACCACAATTGTGGTTCGTCATCTACTGACTCAAGTCATTATCTTTAACAGCTTATCTCTTACATTATAACTAGCCAATATATCATGAATTATCAAAGCAAAAGCTTGCGTATTTTCTGGAATGGGTGTGTTTGCAATTATTTCAATTTGTGAATCAGTTACGCTATTGCTGATGGTATTATTTTGTTTGCTAACATCAAATGCAAATAACATACCTCTACTTTTAAATATGCAGGGTTCTAGTGTCTGTGAACTCTTTTTGTTATAATACGATTCCTGAAACTTTGTATACATATCGTAGCAAATAAGGAGTTCCCCCATTACCAAAGTTCGTATTAAAATCAACATAGAGATAAGCTTTACTGTTCAGATATAGTTTAATATTTCTCATTTCACAATTATTGAATAATGATCGATCTACTTTTATATTGTTTTGTCGGTTTGCTTTAAAATAATTGGCAACATATCTTGACTTTTCGGATGAAAAACTTGATTTCACACTCCACACTATTTTTTGTGATGTTGGTAGTGATGGAAAAGACTCCAAACCCCATGATCTGAAAGTAATGTCTAAATTCTTCCCTTTTAGTTATATTTTAAAAACTTTACACATTCATGAGTGTTAAATTCAATATGTGGCATTAGCCAGTCGACCCTGTTTTATTCAAATATTATGCTTTCTCGTTATTAGCCATATCGTACATGACATTCAAATGAATATTACCGAATAGAATATCTCATTCTTGTTTAGCATTTCATGTGATGTGTTTGTAGTCTTTATCAATGCCAAGTACCATACTTAACGGTATAACAACTTCGTATTTGCCGCCTGGGTTTATTTGTAGTGAATAATCATTAGCATTGCTCCATCCAGCCATATGCCCTGTATAATGATCGTTTACAGTTTCTGATAAATAGTTTTTGTATTGTAAAAGTAATTCCCACATCTGTTGTCTGATCGATTTCCACTCCATTGAGCAGATATGCTATTTTATCGATTAAATGAAGTATTGCATTTCTTACTATTTTCGTAGTTACAGGATTACTTTCATCGGCTGTCTTTTTAAATGTTCATCTAAACCTTAAACCTGATTTCGACTATAATATGTCAATATTGTGATTTTGTATTGAAATCCTTATTTCCGATGGAAATGTATACGGGCCTGCTCGGAATGATTCGTTACATGTATTTCCGTATTGCTGATTTTATCTTCATAATTTATTGCTTCTTCGACATTAAGTATGTCTTCCATTTCTATTAACCATATATCCTAATTCCTTTAAAAACACTTTGTTGCCTTGTGTTAGCTTAACAGGTAACTTGTTTGAAGTGAACGATTTATGCTTGCATTTATGTCTTTTTATAGTTCCTTTCTTCGAAATATGTTCCTTAGTGACATAGACATAGGTAGATCTATAAGATCTACCTACTTTATGTCCGTATTGACTATTATGCACAATAACAATAATGATTGCAATGCATATGGAATGCAACTGTTTATATAGCTTTTTAAAAAATGTAAATGGGTCGTCATTTCTTCATTTCTAAAATTAATAAGTTCACAGTTATGATCGACAATTATTGTAACAACTATTTCATCAACACAATTCACTATTTCTGGAATATATACCAATGTATTAGGTTTTTAAATTATTTAATATCCTGGAGTCACCGCACATGTGAATTCATGTAGTGTATTTGTTGGTTTCCCATTCAAATATGAACCGCCTACAATATTAACATTTATACGACATACATTTTCCGATAATATATTAACCGGTTTTGATTATTTGTGTAGTTTATTAGTGGGATACACTCTCCATTTGTAACCTAACATATTTTCAATTGAATTGTTTTCCAAGAAATCAATATCGATGTTACTGTACATGGTACTAGTAAACCAATTTGGATTTCCACGTAATTGGGACTGTACATATTTTAGATAATTTCATTTTAATGAACATTTCTAAGTCATCCAACTCATAAGATCGTATCGGTATCACAATCATGTAGGTTTTTTCACCAATGTTAGGTATGCTCTTGTAAGTAATGAATTTGGTTAGACTTATTTGCCATTCTCCATCTAACTCCAATGCTGGCAAATATGCCAAATGGAATTGTGATGAATTGCCACTTAATATCAGCGTTATTGATATATTACTAATATGTTTACTATTGCACATATCCTATTTATAGACGTAAACATAGACATAAATGTCCACAATTGATTGTATTTAGTAATTGTTCTTTTTTAGCATTGTATCTTAACTGTGTTTTTAAAGTAATTAATGTATTTCAATTGGAGGACATAAATCACAGAATCTGTCCTAATACAATGATTGATTTACGTTTTTGATTAATACTATCCAAAATGTTCCTTTGTTTTGTTTTGAATCTAAATTAACAATCATACATTCATGGAGATTTAGTTTCTTTGGTTAATCGTCTCCCATATGTGTGTCTTGGAAATAGGTAATATCCACTTTATTTAAAAATATGAATGTCTTTGTTTGTTAGTGCATGTTTAGGAAGACTATTTACGACTTTTTGCATATTTTTTTTCCACATTTAGAGTTTTTTCGTCCTTGTCCAACTTTATAGGGTTTCAAATACATTCCTTTACACTTTGATTTAACTGCTCTACTGATTGCCAAAACTCCTCAGAGGATCGATCTAAGAGCTGTTAATGATGGAAATAGGAACAGAGTGATTCCTCCTTTCTTTGTTATTCATTTAGTCTTTTTGATGCCCATACCTCTTTTCACATTTGCTCGCATCACTTTATCCACAACCCAAGCTCCAAGCTTTTTACATATAAATGTATGGTTTCGGTCTTATATTTGCTGCTTTATCGGCTAGAATCGTATCGTACTTTTTTTATACTTTTAGATTGAGCCATTGTATTCGACTGAACACGATCCTGTATATAGAACTGAATTTATAGTTTTACATTAGTATGTTACGTTACATAATACTATATAAATGAAGGTTATAAAACAAAATTTACATCTTCCAGTAATTGTAAATACGAAAGAAATCATTATTGAACAGAAACATGGCATTCTTTTACCATCAAATATACATTGTATAATAAGGGGTCCTTCTTCATGTGGAAAAAGTGTGTTATTATGTCGCTTTTGGAACATCCAAATGGTCTAAAATTTGAAAACATTTATGTGTTTTCTAAAACAATACAAGATAAATATCAACGATTAGCGACTATTTTATAATTTATTGAAGGAATGCGATATTTCCCTTTTACAAATAAAGAAGATGTGGTGCCTCCGAATGAAGCATTACCCAATTCCATATTTATTTTTGACGATGTTTGGTGCAAACTACAGTGTGAAACACAACAATATTTTAGTTTTGGTCCACATTCAAACGATTGTTTTTATCTATATCAAAGTTATACACATATTTCAAAACATAATTTGCAAAATAATGCAAATATGATAATTGTTTTTAAAATGGACAATATGAATCTGCAACATATTTACAATGATGATGTTTTAGGTCATATGACATTTACAAAGTTTAAAGATATGTTTTTTTCTTTTGGAAAAACAAATACAGTTTTCTGGTTATTATACGAATGTTTCCCTTATATAAAAGCAGATATGGGTCTGAATTTGACAGTTCTTTACTTCCCGAGCAAGAATAATGATTATTTCTAATTTTGGACATAAAGGTATAAAATACAATCATTACAATAATTGTTTAACCAAAAATCGCGATGGGAATTGTGATACAAATGACACATATTACATAATTGTGTCATTTGTATTTTATAGTGACGCTGCAAATAAATGTTACATGGAAGACTTAAACACCATTATGCTAAACGTATTTAAATCACAATCGACCGATATTCAATAAAAATAATAAAGATAGTTGATGGGAAGGATACTGTTTATAAAACACGAGTGTAATTGAAAACATTTTAACCAATATTAGTAATGACTTACAGAGTAAAGAATTTAGATTAGAAGAACATTTAAATGGTTTTAGTAAGAACTTTAATGATATGACAAACTTAATTTTTACAACACAACTTGCAGAAATGCAAGACAATTTAAGAGTTGTAATTAATGAAGTGGTCAGCGCTACTATTACAAAATCACTTTAAATGCAAATGGAAGAAATAACGAAATATATAAGTGATAAATTATTTATAAAAAATTTGGTTTAGTTACGCAAACAGATCTGAGAAAACAAAATAATGATTTGGAAACACAAAAAAATTATTTCATTAATGATTTGAGAGTTAATACTATAGCTAAATTAGACACTGTTTTAAATAAAGTCGATAAGATTGAAAAGTGCAAACTATTCGATCTAGTGTAGCGGTCAGTCGACCTAATGCAGCAGTTAGAAAAGCAACGATTCATATATAAATAGTAGGAAGTTAATGTAATATAATCAAAACATGTCTGTCTCTACTTCGGAATTACATAAAGTTAAATCTGCTGTGAAGGAGAAATATTTACAATTTAAGCGAGCCTGAATGTAACTGGATGTTTTAAACAAAAAAATATTTAAACCTGTTATGAGTAGAATGGATTTATTGCATTCTGTGTTGAATATGCCTAATGAAACTCCTTTGAAAATTAAATCAGAAGAACATTTCAAGAAAAAGAAAAAGCAACCCTGTTCTCATTTAACACATTGTTATTTAGCTTTAAAACATACTTCCTCTATGCGCGATACGACATTTAGTGTATATCGACATGGAAACACATGGTTTCTGGGAGATTCAGTAATTACATTTTTGTCTGACAATATAATTAAAATAGGTGATTATATAACTGATGTTAGTGAAGGATTGTTAGAATTAATATTTTTAAACATTCCAAATGAATATGTCAACACCAATTTGGAGAAATATAATGAACTTCTTCGTCGTACGAATGTGAATAATCGCTTAGGAGGTGAAACCACCCGAAACTACATTTAATAAGCAATATTGTCGGGAGTGGTATATATAAAGATAAAATTAGCTATAAATTTTCTCCTGTATATTGGAACAATCCTAATGAACTGGTCGATATATTAAATATTCTCATCGCTTCGAGAGAGTCTGGGAATAATTCACATACGAAGAAAATTGTTTCTATTATTGAAGAGCTGAAGGAAGACAGTTATATTACCAATGAAGTTTAGTAAGAGTGCTCAAGAACTTATGCTCCAGCCAGGATAAGGTTTCCCAGAAGACCAGTTATTACTTAAGGCTTAAATTATATTTTTCAAGGCGATTTGGGTGAAACGACGTTGCTTTCGAAATACAATAAGGGATACAAATTTATTTTAACCATAATAGACATTTATTCCAAATATGGTTGTGGTAAACCTTTGAAAAACAAGACAGGGAAACAGGTCAGCGATGCAATGAAGACCACTTTGCAAGACAGAACTCGAAATTTGCTCCAAACTGACAGAGGATCCAAATTTTTTCTAGACCATTCCGTAAACTATTAACCGATTATGTTATCAATCAGTACGTCATGTACTTAGACCTTAAACCCAATGTATTGTGGAATGATTCAACCAATCGATTAAGCAATTAATATACAAGCATTTCACGTCGAAGGGAACTTCCAAATGGGTGGACATTTTGCCTGAAATACTTAAATTTTATAATTCCAGATATCATAGAACTATCAAGATGGCTCCTGAAAAGGAAACGGACAATGCTGTGATGAAAATCATTTATAATAATGTGAAAATATCCAATCAGAGGACATCATCAGTTCTCAAGACCTCGCTGTTAAGAGCCACCCAAATCTCTTCACTTCACTCACTTCCAATCAGAGGAAGCAAAAGTTCAAAATTGGTGAATATATACGAATCTCAAAGCTGAAATCTGTCTTTGAGAAACGGTACATGGTTAATTGGTCTTATCAAATATTTAAAATTATTTCAATTAGACATTCTTATCCCAGATTGTATTACCTCGAAATATACGACGAACAGCCTATAAAAGGCATTTTTTATGAACACAAACAACAAAAATTCAGTTCTCGAAATGAATATTTAGTTGATAAAATCATTAAAAGGAAAATAGACAGGTCCTTGGTTCAATGGAGAGGCTTCTCAAAAGCATATGATTCGTGGATCAAGAATCAGGATCTTAAAAGATTGTAATATATGTTTATTACATTATTATACCAAATTTAAAAAATTGAAACATATTTGATAGGGTTTTTTTTTCATTTAATACAACCTAGTGATATCAGAGGGGTTTGGATGCACAATTATTGTGCAATCAATCCGCTTGTTGATTGTATTACCATTTCATTGGATTAGTGTCTGAGCGGTAATCTGTAACATTTATCTCCTTTTAATGTTATAATTCTTGGAAAATTGTTTTAATTTAAATTAAAACCAATGAGAATATTCCAAGGTTATTTATTAGGTTAGATTTTTTTCTAGAAAGATTTCTTTGTGGGGGAGACAGCAAAGTTTTTCCAAACAATGTGTATGACAAAGGAAAGGGATTATTGATCCTGCGTTAACGATCGGATTCAAGGTTGAAGAGAGAGGGTAGGACAAGTGAGATAGGAGAAACCCTAAGTCAGTGTTCATTGCATTTCTCTAACAACACTTTCATATAGTTTCTCTTAAACATTCGGAAAAGGTTTGAGCATCCTACTTGCGGGGTTGAGTTCCGGTGTTACAAAAGAAATGTTATAATTTAATTTCCTTTGTAGCATTAAATTCGCCAATAATAACAATGAAAGAAATTAAGTTACTTTTTGGAAAATTTCATCAAATATTTGTAAAAAGTTTTCGCTACACGATGCAGGAGTTGATAGGTTTGGAAATAAGAAGTGTAGAATCATTTATCGCGTTAGCAAAAGTTATTCAAAATCGATAAATTACATTTACTTATCTACAGCCATTATTTTTTTTATAAACACAGCTCTTATGGTTGAGGGCAAAATTTTTTCAGTGAAAGTTGTTACATATATGTTCGATGGAAATAAACGTTCGGACACTTGAGACCCGAAATGAAAGAATTTTTCAGACATCCTTCGCAAAAAGGCTTGAAGGATGCTGACCTGCTCCAGGCTTGAAATGGAGAAGGGAAGGAGGCAGGTACCTAGGCAGGGCAAGTTCATATTCGAAGTAGAGAGCAGTTTCGCAAACAGGTCAATGCTTCGGGTGAGTCCAAAATTCACAGCCCGAGGGGAGGCACCTAGGCAATCAGCCCTCAAGTTGGGCAAAGAAGCGCGCGGGACTAGGGTGGTGGTAAAGGGGGTCGGGGGCAGGGGCTCATAGCGCTGTGCAAGGCACAGGTCCTTCCAACCGTACTGTGCCATCTTAGTTTGATGAAAACACACTCTCTGGACACGCACACCACTGGCCATCGCTCTTCCGACTTTACCGGCCGGGGCAACGCCTGCCGGGGATTCGTGCCACGACCGAGGGGTAGGCGATCTGCGGACCGGACCGTTAAACATTTTCATCGGATGATATCTGCTCCGGGCTCCACATTTAATTACAAACGATATTTTACACTCGTTTTAATATAATAATGTTTATTTTTAGTATCGAGAAAATTTTTGTGTGTTAAGACCGGATCGATATAGTGCATCCGTTATTAAAAATAATTTTATAGTTTTTCTTCAACCAAGTGTTTGGACTGAAATCGTTAGTAGATTTATTATTATTTTAAAAATATCCTACGGTTTTACAAAGTGTTTGCTGGATTAAATCATTCTTCAAGGGATCCGAGTCTCCCTACGGTTTGATGTAAATTGTGTTAAAAAATAATTTATTCTCATTCTAGGAAAACACGTGAAATAATCCGAATGAATTATTAATTTTTCCCAGGGAAGTGAAAATGTGAATTAATAATAATTTAAAACGTGGCATTGAGGTAAGTTTTTCTGTGCATTTATGTTATTCTTTTGCTTTGTACATTGTTTAAAATTTTATTATTTTATATCACTTTGTTTGAGTAAATGTGTTTCCATTTTTAAGTTCTGTAATTCCTTTAGTGAGTTAACACCAGGAAGTTTCGATCGTTCATTTTGCTATTTGAAATATATTCATTTTCGGGTCCATTCCTTATACTTTTGTCGTGTGCGACCTTTAAAGCCACCTAATTTCTCTCGTGTGTAACGCCAGCAGTTTAATTTATTTGGAAACAGTTGTTTTGTATTTGGATGTAAATCGTATTCACCTCTATTTTCGTTCATTTCCGAGTGCTTCGCGTAATTTCAGCTTAGTCAACTGCCAACCAGCGCTCGAAACAGATGTCTCTAGTCGTGCTCCCGAGACACACAGCTTATAAGGCATTGCTTCACCAACCTCACAGCCGGATGGACGTGTTTTTGGAGAGGTGCTTGCACGGTTTCATTTATTTAATCTTACGTGTTTTTACTGTGTCGTTTAGTTCAAGTAGTGTAATTTATATATTGGTAGGTGTTTTCATTTATTTTGTTTCATCTAATATGTGCGCCATAAAGATAACTTTTATCCATTTGTCACATAGTTGTCTATTCACATCTATTTCCGAGCAGCTATAACCTCAGTCACCTGCCAGACGCGTTCCTGACACACAGCTTATAAGGAATTGTTACACTAACCTCACAGTCGACCGGATGTGTTTTGGTAGAGCTACTTATACGATTTAATTTATTCCTATGTGTAATTCATATATTGATATAAACTTTCGTGTTGACTGGATGTGTCTGCACCGATTGGGCGTATCTCAATTCCCACCTTCCACAAGGGAATTTTTACGTAAAACACGTAATTTCTTTGAATAGGGTGTTCACGGTAAACTGAGCACTCTTGAAAGCCCTGCTTAATATCTACTTCTAGGCACTTTGTATATTATTCCGCCTTATGAAAAATTAATATTGCCATGGGCCTCATCACTTTATGCACGCATCTGTCATGTGAAACTGTGCTAATTATTAAAAAAAGTAAATATGTTCAAATCTGGTCATTTTTTAAAGTTCGATGCATAAAAAAACAGAAAACGAAAGGAATAATTTTAACGTTAATATAGCCTAAATAGTTACCTAACAATTTTCATTTGACGTTAAGATAGGGAACTACTTTTCTTCCCGTCGTTACCAACTTTACACGGCGCATGCCACTCACTGCGCTCATTAAAATATATGCAGGCAGATGTAGTGACTTTTTCCTAAGGTCGAGTTCAAAAGTGCTCATTTTATCGTGAACAGCCTTGAACTGTGTTCTCTTGTAAAAACGTCACATTGGTACTTACAATCGACGAGCCACGTGCTCGTGACGTCCCACACTTGGCTTACTAGCGCATGGCTGACGCTTCGTGCTTATCAGCGAGTGAGTCAGGCTTGGTTGCTGTTATGAGTTCCTACAGCTGCGAAGATGATAGAACGGGACATCCTGGTCCTCTTGTGGGTGTGGAGCATTCGTCTTACGTGACAACTAGTTTCTGTCGTGCGCGCTCCTCAACTAATGTCAAAATCTGACGAAAACATGTATCTTAAGCCCCTGTAGGACCCTACTGACATATCGCTGTGCTAGATAACTATTTCTTTGTACGACCGCTTTCCTGGAAGTGTTTTAGCTGTTTCTCTGAACGATTATTAAAATTTTGGCACGTCTGCTAAATCGTATTTTCTGTAGGTGGTTCACGATAAAGTGAGCACCGTAGAAATAAACTTTTGAAAAATGTCACTGTCCGTATAACTGCATACATTTTAACGTAAGCATCGACCGCGATGTTCACAGTAAAGTTGGTAGCGAATTAGAAGAAATATTACCAGGTCGTAACGTCTCAGTGGACACAATGTCATACATTAACGGCTCCTAAAATTCATCACTTTCATTTTGTTTTGCGCAAATATGAATCAAAATGGCATAATAATGCATTTGTATGTATAACAAATTTCGAACATCACTTGGACGATGCAACGCTTAAAATTATATGGTCCATTGTTTTGTTTGCATTTTTTCTAAAGTCTTTCCTATTCCCGTATTTAAATTCTCTTAATTCCGTGAATTTAAGTGGCAGTTTATAGAAGTTATATTTACATAACAAATAATGTAGTCATTGAAGTTGTACATTTTAAAATTCCTTTTTGATGTATTTTGACGTTGTTTCTAGTCGCAGGAAGTCTAATATCTCACGTAATATGCTGACTTGGCCAGTGTGTCTTTGTTGAAAGGATTCATTAAAATACTTTCTAATGTTGGCAACTCAACTTGTGAACCATTGTGGTATGTCCAAATACGGCGACAGGGTATTGTCTCGTGTATAAAGAGCGGTAAAGTAAAGCTACAGTTAAAGTTACCTCTGCCTTGTTTCATTTTCCATTTCCAATAGGTTATGGGCCCAGACACATGGTGTAGCATTGTGCTAAAGGCAGCTGGTAAGTAATACATGGTAGCTTGTCACGGGAGGAAAATGTGACGGTAAACATTGTAGGCGTGTTGGTGGACATCTTGAATTTGCGGTTTAGAACAGTTGGCCAAGCTTATAAGTGAAAATGGAGCAACTGACGGGAAGCACATCAGTGAATGTTATTAAGCTTGAAGGGACTAAGAACTGGAATGTGTGGAAAATTCAGATTAGTGTGTTGTTACCGGGACTAGATGTCTATGGTGTTGTAGATGGCTCGGAAACAAAACCCAAGGTGGAATATTCAAAATTAGAATGGACAAAGAAAGATGCAAAAGCTCAAAGCCTGATAGTGACGAGACTTTCAGGAAGTGCAATGTTGCACATAATCACACGTACTACCGCGAGCGAGATATGGAGGAATTTACACAGTGTTTATGAGCAGAAGAGTGGTACAAGTCTCCACATGGTGCAGCAAAGTTTATTTGCATATAAGTATTATGAGAGTCATGATATGTCAATGTTTCTTTCAAAAATAGTAGAGTTTCAGAACAAGCTAAGGGAGTTGGGAGAGAATATCTCTGATAGATTCATCATAACGAAAGTTCTCATGTCACTATCAGAAAGCTACAAACATTTTGTATCTGTTTGGGAGTTAGCTCCAGACAGTAAACAAACCCTCGATAACCTAACTGCAAGACTCTTGGTGGAAGAGGAAAGGGTAAAGGAACGAGAACCTGCTGAGTGTACAGTCCTAGTGATGAGAAAAGAAGAGTGTGCTACATGTAATAAGACAAGGACACGGAAGGAAGGCTATGGAAGTGAAACTAAGGGTAACAAACTGTGCATTTATTGAAAAAAACCGGGACATTTCAAACGAGACTGTAGGTTCAGATTAAGAAAAGAAGAAAACAGCAATGCCTTTATTGTATCAATATCGGCAATGGCAGGACTTTCAATGAGCAATAAGTGGCTTGTAGACAGCGGTGTCAGTGAACACATGTGTTTTGAACGTGAAATCTTCACCCACTATGAAAAGTTGCAGCAAGAAAATTGAGTTGTGATTGATGATGGGTCAGTAATTAGCGCTATACAAATTTGTTTTCAGTTAGTAGTGCAGTAAATAGAGGTTATGTCATGTCAGCTGATAACAAAGTGTGTAAATTTATGAAAGATGGTAAAGTAGGAGCAATTGCCAATGCAAAGGTAAAGTTTACACTATGCAGTTCAGAGACAATGTTAATGATGTTGCTGCTGTCACTAGTCTAGGAAAAACCACCTCAAGAGATCAGTTCTTACTGTAGCATGAGAAATTAGGCCACCAGAACTTTGACCACATTACAAAAGTACTAAAAAGAAACAATATAAAAGTTCCTAACTCTGCAATTGCACAAACTCAGTGTACAGCATTCTTTGAAGGGAAACAACATAGAATTCCCTTTGGTGAAAGCAACTCAGTTTCCATCTTTCCTTGTGAGCTTATACATGCTGATGTCTGTGGGCCTATGGAAGTTAAGTTTGTAGGAGGTTCCAGATTCTCCTTGCTTTTAAAGGATGACTACTCCAACTACAGGTCTGTGTATTTTATGAAACACAAAGATGAAACTAAATTGCATGTATAACAGTTTATACAAATGGTACAAACTCAATTTGGAATGAAGATAAAAATATAATGTACAGGCAATTGTACAGAGTTTGTTAACGATGAACTACAGCAAGTTCTATAAGATAGTGGGATACAGCATCAGAGAACAGTAGCCTACTCACCTGAGCAAAATTGTAGGGCAGAGAGGGAGGTGAGAACAATTGTAGAAGTAGCAAGAACAGTGTTACATTCTAAGGAGTTTAGTAGACTTATGGGCAGAGGCTGTGAAAACTGCAGTTTTCATCTTGAATAGAACTGGAAAAAGTAGGACCAGTGGAAAAACACCATATGAAATTTGGGCTCAGAAGGTGTCCAATATTGAAGAGCTACAAGTATTCGGCACTGAAATATATGCACATATACCTAAGGAGAAAAGGAAAAGAAGTGGGATGTGAAGTCTGTATAGGGCATCTTTGTTGGTTACTCTGAAAACATAAAAGGTTAGAGAATTTACTTTACAGGGGAAAGGAAGGTGGAGCTCGAAGAGGGATGTAATATTCTCAAAGAAGAATAGGGGCACTGAACAACAGAACAGTATTGAGAGTGTTGAATAGATGGAATCATCAGGGGAAGAGAAGGAAGGTACAAAAGAGAACAGTCAGCAGCATGAAGTCAGTTGTAGTGAAGATAAAAGAGATAAATACAAGTATGCAGCATGAATCAACTAGCCATCAAGAGGGAGAAGAAATGAGTACAAGTAAGCAGCATGAATCAGAAGGAAATCAAGAGAACAAAAATATTGACTGTGGTTGGGAGGAAGGAGAGCTACAGTATCCTAACTCTTTGGAGCGAAGGCAGCGCAGGGTAAGGAAACCAGCTTGGTTAAATGATTTTGAAAGATGCTTTCTTAGTGTAAACAATGAACCATCAACATATAGTAAAGCTATGAAAAGAAGTGATGCTGTAAGTGGTCACAGGCAATAGAGAAAGAACTTAAAGTGTTATAAGATAGAAATACATGGTGTGTGTGATGTGCTCGTGAACAAGAAGATTACAAGGCTAGACTGGTTGTCAGAGGCTTTGAACAGAACGACCTTTGTGATGTAAGTGAGCTATATGCACCAGTTGCAAAACTAGCTACCTTTAGAGTCTTTGTTGTTGTTGTTGCCACTAAGCTTAAACTACCCATTCATCAACTAGATGTAAGAAGTATTTTTGTATGCAAATATCGAAGAAGAGGTGTACATGAAATTGCCCGAGGGAGTCAGTTGTGTAAATAATGTGGTCAAGTTAAACAAATCCATATATGGTTTGAAAATATCACCTAAATATTGGAATAAAAAGTTTGACACAGTCATGAGTTCAGAAGGTTTTATTAGGTCTAAGAGTGACTATTGTTTGTATAGTAAATGTAAGGGCACTCACAAACTGAATTTATTGTTTTATGTTGATGACCTTTTAATGTTTGAGTCAGATAAAGCAGAGAGTGGTAGCACAAAATAGGCACTGTGTAACAATTTTGAAATTAAAGATTTAGGATTAGTGTCAGATTTTCTAGGCATGAATGTAAAGCAGAACTTGAAGGAGAGTACCACTGAAATACGTCAAGTAAAATATTTGAAAGGTGTCCTCAGTAAATATAGCATGTGTGAGTGTAAACCAATGTACCAGAATTTCAAGGCTGGAATGCTGAATGAAACATGTAATGATAAAGACATAGAGAAGGTGTGTAGACAGATGATAGGATGTTTGTTGTATGCTGTTTCATCCTCAAGGCCAGATCTGTGTGCTTCAGTTATCCTATTCAGTAGGTACCAAAGTGGTGCAAATGAGTGTGTTTTGAGAGCTATCAAAATAATTTTGAGATATGTTAAGGGTACTATGGACCACAAACTTGTATATAATTGTGATAGTAATAATGTTCTTGTAGGGTATGTTGATGCAAACTGGGGAGGGGATTGCAGTGACAGGAAATCCACTACAGGTTTTTGCTTCAGACTATTTGGGTGTGCTGTTACCTGGGGCTCAAGGAAGCAAAATTGTGTTGCACTTTCATCCACTGAGGATGAATATATAGCACAATGCACAGCAGTTAGTGAAGCCTATTGGTTAAAGAATCTTTTGAGTGACTTTAATTTTCCTGATGTAACACCTATTAATATTTTAGAGGATAATCAGTCAGAAATAAAATCTGCTAAGAGCACCGAGAGCATAGAAGATTGAAGCATATAGTTATTAAGTACCATTTCATTAGGGAAGAACTATCGGCAAACATTGAAGAGATAAGTGATCTTAAGAGTGAGGATCAAATAGCAGATACATTTAGAAAGCCCTTAGCAAAAGCCAGGTTCTGCAAGTTCAGGAAATTAGTAGGAGTGAGCACATACGTATTTTATTGAGGGGGGGGGGGGGTGTTGAAAGGATTTGTTCAAATACTTTCTAATGTTGGCAACTTAACTTGTGAACCATTGTGGTATGTCCAAATATGGCGACATGGTGTTGTCTCGTGTATAAAGAGGAGTAAAGTAAAGCTACAGTTAAAGATACCTCTGCCTTGTTTCATTTTCCATTTCCAGTAGTCTTCATGTCATTAAAGTTGGTTATAATAATTTTAAACTTGAAGAAACTTTGGTCTAGTGCATTTAATTATATTTACGATATTATGTAACATTCCTGGAGCTTCGATGGGTGTGAGTTATTATTTACGTGACAGTCGAGAACAGTATTTTTAAGTCGATACTTACTTCGGTACGTGTTTCATTACATTTTAACAAATAACGATATAAAATCACTTTATACTGCACGTAGAACATCTTACCTCTACTTTTAAAACGTTAACACAGTTCCTTGATGTTTTGTTTAACCTTTTAATGTGTCCGAGCCAACATAAAGAGAAAGCATTCCTAGCTGCCACAGTACTTTGCTCTACATTTATGTATAGGCTGTTCACAGTAAAGGGAGCACTTTTGAAACCATGGTTACTTTCTTCTTTCAGCTAGGGTTACCAGACGTCCTCTTTTACCAGCACTGTCCTCTTTTTGAGGTCGTGTAAATTGTCTGGCTGGGTTTTACAAAAAAATCGTAATGTCCTCGTTTCCAATAAAATTGAAAGACGGCGAAGTTTTGCTTATTTGTTGGTTTTTATGTCGTTAAACATATAGTAACGGTGCCAATGAACTTCCTGTAGAAGTGCAATCTTTTTGGACAATATTACATATATATGTTGTCTTTATCAACACTCCTATCCTTATCTGGCAGTTTTTTTTTACGTGTCTTAGTTTACGAGTGCCTAATCTATTCCATATTTCATAATCATTTGCGAGGAAATATAGACCTATATGAATAAATACAATTGTTAAAGAAATAAAATCTAAATATATCTAAACCTTACCTCTGCGAGAGTGATTAACTGTCAATTACAAAATGTATGTCCAGTGCTTGTGTGCAATTTTTTTTGTGTGAATAGTTATTATTTGTTCGCAAAATATTCTGTAGTGTCTATAAACTAAATCAAATCGACTTTCATATTCGGAGTGAACATGATTATCACTCTATCTGGTTGCAAAAAAATTATTTTGTATTACTTTAAAGTTAATTGGAATCGATTTTTGGATACAATTTCGTGACATTGTAATATACAGCTGATCTGCAACATGATATACTGATTTTGTAAATTTCCATTGTAAAACTGTGTGTCCGCTTTCTTCGTGTCGTCTTCTAGCAGGTGTCCTCTTTTTTAATGCTAGTTACCAGAACATGTCCTCTTTTTGAGTACCACGTATATGGCAACCCTAGTTTCAGCCAATTTATATCCTTCCGCCGCTTGTTAATGTAAACACTGCCACGTGAGTAATAAACACGGTACCGTACCTATATGCATTTGATCGTAATCAAAACCAACAGTCCGAGGCCACATTTAAATGTATTTAATTTTTATTATGTTTGATGAAACTGCTTCCAAAGGTGCCAACTTTACCGTGAACAGTCTATACTTGAGCTTCATATACATCACTGCAGTTCGAGGGTGCGTGGTTCAACATCATTCTCGCTGCACTACTCCGGGAACCCCCTACACTGCGAATAGCGAATGAACGGCGTGTGGGCCGTTGGCAGGACCCACTTCCTGTCCCCGGCCCACGGCTGGCCAGCTGTCGGCCTGCCGCGATCCTCACGCAGTGCGATCACTTCAATGAGGCCAGACCCGCAATAACGCGCCGCGTCCGTCTGCCCATCATCCGTCCTTAAATTACGTTATCTGCTGCCAGGCATCACGCTGCCCGTCCGTCTGTCAGTCAGAAAGCTCGGCGAGCTCTAGACGTATGTTTGACTTGTATTTACAGGCTGTTCACGGTAAAGTGAGCACTTTTTAAGGCCGATAGCAGGGCTTAAGTGTTGATCCCCGTTCCAAACAAGCCTGTGCAGTTTGTTTTTATTTCTTTTGAATGAACAATAAACTATAATAGATATATTATTCAAATGTGATACATAATGCCTCATAATATTTATTTGCTTGTGAAATACGTACGCGAACACGAATCCCGGTACTATATTAAAATTACTTCACCCATGTATCTCGGGGAGTAAAATTTTGTGCCTACAAAATTGCAATACCTATTGGAATTTTGTGCCTACAAAATTGCAATACCTATTGGATATTTAGTATATTTCCTTGATATTTATTCGATGTTTATAATGAACAACTGGAAATAAACAAGAATAAACGAAGGGAATTTTTGTTAGAGTATTAAGTGTGTTTAGTTGTAACGTGACAGCACTGACGAACGACGCTGGACGTCACAAACGTACACTGTAGATGAGACAGAGCAACATTTGTCTTCCACGCATGCGCTAAACACTAACTCAATAATTGCTAAAAAGAACTGTTAAATTTACAGTCCGTGTGTCAACAATGCCGTTCCATTATTTTTTATTTGGTTTTATAACTAACCCGCGCTTGTGTGAGAAAAAGGTTATGTTTTCGTTGATTTGATTACATCGTAATTGCATTACTACTTTTCCGAAAATTGTGTATTTGCATTTCAAAGAATTTATTTATTTTAAAAGTGTGTAATCCTTAGTCGCAGTCACGAGGGTTTGACAGTTGTAGGAAGAAAATCAGTTTAGTGTTGGGACACGGAGATGGGTTACTCTGCAGCTCAGCTGACATGCGCATTCTACCTCATATCCACTTTACATTTGCGAATTATCACTACTTTAGCTTTAGCTATGATCTGCCTAGGGTTCACAACCTAAAATATCTCGCCATACTAAATACTATTGATCCTATACTGACGTCGCGAACATTAATACAGTAGTACAAAGTAGATACCTACATAGTAACGTTTCAGGTCGTTATGCAAGGTCCGGCACGTTTCCACATACGATAATCCGGGAATGACCCCGCCGGAAATCGAACCTGGTTCGCCTAGGAGAGATGCGAGTGGTCTAATCACTACACCACCGCGGTACCTGAGTGTAAGAAATTAAATAATAAATACATTAACGAAGAAAAAGATATGGCCAAGATGGCTTCGAGGAACACTGAAGATGAAAATGACTAGAGTAACTACCTTTTCAGTTCTAACTAAGAAGCAGATGAAAAGAGAAATAATAAATAGTATAAAGACTCAGTAGTATTACGTTAGAGCACAAGTGATGTCCTTCTCCCAACTACGATGGAAATAAATACATTATTTACCTTGCATAATGAACATATTCCAGCATAAGGCATCGGTAAAGGCACGTTACATTATATCACAAACGATTCTGTTAATCATATTAAAGTGAAAAGTGTCCATGCTCCAACGTTTGGCCTACAAGGTGGCCTCCTGTCAGTAAACTAGCGTGATAAAACACGTTAAAATCGCTTGAAATCGTACCTTTTCGAAAAAATTGTTGAAATATCACTGTTTTTAGCATTTTTAAAACTAAATTCAGGCTGAAATCGCTGTATTCGTACGAAATATAGACACTTGTCCAGATTGTACACATTTCTGCTAATAGTGGTTGGATGTATTTGTAAAATATCCTTATTACAGACACAATTTGTGTTTCGTAGAAAAAATATATACGTTAGTTACCTTCCAAATATCCTGTCTGGGTTTTTTGTTGAAATATTAGAACTTTACAACTCCGATACTAACTCCTATATGTTTAGTTTTCGATGGAAGTAATATTCGCTCAAATATATACATTTATAATATAGATTAACATCTATATAGAATATCTATATAAAATAAAATAAACTTTATGTTACTTTATGTGGTTTAGTTTCGTAAAGAATACGTATTTAGAGGATATATACGCACGTACGTTTAAGAATGTTAGCTAGGAAAATGTTTGAATAGCAAAAATAATGTTTAAAGACTGGAAAATGGATTTTTCACTTGTTTAGTTTTGTTCATTGAAGAACATAATATCTGTGTCTTTACTTAGAATTATCTCAAATCGTTTTGTTTCGGTAAACGTTTCCTGGACTTTTGAAGGAGTAAATGTGTTTTGCTGGGAACGTGAAATTTTCCTCTTTGAGGTAGGCTGGGGTAAGCCTGCCTCTGCAGGTGTGCACTAAATTTGCTGGTTCCCATGGCCAGCAAAGTTACCTGGCCGCTGGCTCGCCGCCCTCCACCTGTCTCGGCGCGAGTAATGGGGGCAGGTTCTTTGTGAGTGCAGGCGTAGCGCTGGGCTGCACGGCCTTCGTTGAGCGGGCTACACCGAACGTATTGTTGGGCGCGGCATGACTTGATGGGGCCGAGGAGTCCTTGTTGGTGGGCGGGGGGACCATAACTCTCGGGCCGGCGTTAAGCGGAGGCATCCGCGCTGGGGAAAGGGGTGGGTTTTCGAAGGACAGTCTCCAAAACTCTCCCCCTTCTTGCCAGTGTTGTCTCCGAGCTTCTCAGGGCGGAATAATATATTGTCTTCTCCACAGTTCTGCATGAGAGGAGTTGGGGTGAAACAGCGGCGTGCAGCAGGCGACAGCAGTCGTGTTGGATGTTCGCAGAAGGGGGAGAAAGAGCAGGGCGATTTGAGTGCTCGCAGTCGAGATATTTGGAAATATTCAGAACACAGGCTGACTTTTCGAGGACGGAGCTCTGCCAGCTCCCTACGAACACTCTCTCCTCGGGGTGCCATCATTTACAAGTTCAACTCCCGGCCAGTCAGCTTTCACTACTCTGTCTCCCTTACCCTCGTCAGCCTTCACGAGCAGAGCACACCTTCCCCGAACGAGCGATTACATCTCGTATTTACACTGTTTGGAATATTAGGTTCGCTAAAATATCATTTATAACAGAGCTGTTTATACAATTATTGGAGAATATTACACGCCTTAAACATATATAGAGCTGCATATATTATTAAGTTTTATAACACTATATGTAATTTGTGTCACATATAAGTAGCCAACACGATAAAAATGCCTACGTTTATTTAAAATTGGTGTTAAGAGCAAAGCAATTTTTCTTAGATAGTTGTGTTAGGAAAAAATTTAGGCGTGGTTTAATAAATCAATCAGTTCGTCTGGTTTAACCTGTATTTTGTTGCCTTTTTAGAGAGCTGATAAGGATGACATATGTGTGAGTATGTGTGGGGAGTTGTAATTTTATATTAGCTGGGCATTTCGTTTCATTTAATTTGTTCCATTTGGTAATCACATGAATATGTGTCTGTAGATTCAATGTTACATGATTAAAGTGGAGATCAGTTACTTTGCTAAAGAAAACAGTTTCATCGCATGATTATAATTGGTTTAACAAATTTGTTAATGATTCGTATTTATTTCATTTGCTTTGCCAAAATAGTTAATTAATTTTATGCTATTCGAGGTGTTATTAAAGTAATTCGTTCGGTAACTTATTTCAACATCTCTTTTCATTAAAAAATATATACTTTGCCTAAAAGAAAATTATTTCTCCCATATCTAAACTAGTTAAATCCTCAGTATGCCTCCAGACATTCGACCTGGACATGTAGCCATCACCCCGACCAGTTAGAATATCCATTTCTCTAGCAGGTAAGTACTTGAAATCCCTCACGGCAGATGAAGGCTCTACAAAGACTTTTTATTTTCAAAGCAAAGCACTTCCTGTCCTCCCATTCATCCTATGTGGGTTTAATCTATGATGATGATATCGTTCCTTATCTCACTAACAGATTTGAGGAGTTTAGTGCACGTGGTTCTGGCTGGAGTCTCCAAATATTGACATACATGGACGTACATGTAAGTCAATATTGGCCATTCACCATCGGTGCTGCGCACACTAAACTGCCCAAGTTTATTGCAGGTAGGGAAGCTTGTGTCGCGGTAGACTGCCCAGAGATAATGTGTTTCCACTACATCATTGTAGCATCTTTGTTTCCTGTCACATGACATGCCGAGAGAATTACTTCATATCCAAAACCTCACAAGGTTTTGAACATCGAAGGTCTGTCGACATCTGTAGTCATGCAGGATATTCGTAAGTTCGAGGAGAACAGTTCTATATCTATCAATGTCACTGTGTGGTATACAAAGATAGAAGTATAATTGACGAAACTTGCGAAAAGGGTGTGGTTATAGTACCCATGTGTATTTCACCTGTACGTCATGACAAACATGTGAATATTTTGTTTATTCATGTGAGTAGAAATTCTACTCATTTGCATTTCGAATGCATTAGAAATTTGTCAAAGCTGGTTGCTAGTCAGCTGAGTAAGGAGAAAAACAAAAAAAAATGTTTCTGAGCATTGCCTCCAGTATTTCAGAACTGAGGAGAAACTTGCAAGTCACACTATTCTTTGCCAGCAACAAAAGACTGTTCCCAGTACTTTCCCCACTGGGAATGACGAATACTTGGAATTTAAATATTACAGCAAACAGCAGAGATTGGGTTTCGTTGCATATTGCGATGTAGAAAGTTGCCTGAAACCCATGTCCACTTGCTTCCCTAATGATGAAACGAGTAATATAACTACCATCAACCAACATATTCCATATGCTTGTAGCATTTTGTGGGTTTGTTCGTACAATCTGGCTTTATCACAGTATTTCGAATTTGTGGGTGCTGATTGTATGTACCAATTAGTTCATAAATTAGTTGAAATTACAAAGTGGGTTCCAGGAATCTACAGTGTCATTGTTCCGATGAAACCAAACACCCCTGCTGATGAAGCTAGGTTGGTGGCTCAGAAAAGTTGTCACATTTGTGAAGAACTGCTCGGCACAAATGATATTGTTGTCGACCATTACCATCTGATGGGCGAAATCAGAGGATAATTAGTTCTTCTTGAATTTCAGACTGGCCAAAAGACAACTTGTCGCTGTTTTCCATAACCTGCAGAGTTACGATGCTCACTTTCTTAAAAAGCCTTTGGCTGAACATCACGTGATATTACACGACAGAACCATGGTAATTGAAAATCCTAAAAAAATTCAAGTGATTGGAAGGACCCTACAGAAATACAAATGTATCACAAAACAGATTCCCAATGGACATGATTGCAATGGAAAGGCACAATATTTCAAGTTAATATTTATTGTTTCATTCCAATTCATGAGTGCCTCTCTAGAAAATTTGGGTGAAAATTGACCACCTGCACAATTGAGTATCACCTGCTTGATGTTTCCAGACAATACCCTGTTCGAATTGTCAAACAGAAGGGAGTTTTTCCTTATGACTTTGTTAAGTCGCCAGACAGTCTGATGTGCAAGTCTCTCCCACCAAAGGACGCATTTCATTATGTGACGAGAGGCGAAGGTATTAGCGATGAGGATTACACTCATGCCCAAGCCACATGGGGTGCATTCAACTGCATATACTTGCTGCAGTATGTCAGTAATTACTTATGTGTGGACACTTGTTTGCTGGCTGATGTTTTTGATAATTTCAGGACCGTATGTTTGGTTCATTACGGTCTTGACCCCACCATGTATATCACAGCTCCGTCTCTTTCATGAGATGCTTTATTGTCAATGACACGCGCACACCTAGAGCTGTTGACTGACCCTGACATGTATCTTTTTGTAGAACACAGTGTTACGGGTGACATTACCCAGGTTTCAAAAAGACATGCTGAAGCCAACAATGTTGACGTGGGTGAGGACTATGACCACAGTGTGGCATCGAAATATATATGCTATTTCGACATCAATGGGCTGTACAGTCATGTGATGCGGTCCAAGATTCCGATTGGTAATTTAGAGTGGATTGAGGCTTACATGGTATCTTCATGGGATTTTGCAAACACGGTGAATGATGGAGATACTTGTTTTTTCGCGGAAGTTGATCAGTCTTTTCTGGAGGAGTGTCATGATAAACTATCTGATCTGCCTTTTGCCCCAAAAATGGTGTACCCCCGAACAGCTCGCATGAAATCTTCTTTCAGCACTTGCACCGTGCAAGAAATATGTTATACACAGGGAAACACTGAAGCAAACTTGATGTATGGGGCGAAATTTGACTCTGTCCATCGCATTTTAGGCTTTGAAGAGAAGGCATAGATGGCTCTGTACATCGAGTTTAATATTGAGAAATGTGCCCAGGTTGCGAACATATTCGAAAAATCGTTTTACAAGTTAATGAATATTTCAATTTATGCGTTTATGGAAAAACCTTGCATAATGTCTGCCGGGAAAGGGACATTACAGCTGTTTTGAGGTATGACGCGATCTATGGGGCTGCAGAGCTAATAGGACATCCGATATTCCAGAGGCAGCAGATTATCGATGCAAACTTGGTCTTTATCGAGATTTCAAAGAGTTCTGTTGCGTTCAACAAACCTTTGTATACTGGTGTTGCCATTCTCGACCTTTCAAAATAACTCTATACAAAATTCACTATCAGTACATGTGTACAAAATTACTTCCACCGGCTTTGCACCTCCTTTATTGAGTCATCGATTCCCTGATCTATTCTGTTGCTTGTGATATCTATAAAGTAATTACCTCAAATTAAAAAGGTGCTGTATGATAAATCCAACTATGTGCTCGATAACCCGAGAGGATTCCCTCACAAGAACAAAGGCCGTACTGGGGTTTTGTAAGATGAATGTCCTGGGCGCATGATCACACACATTGTGGGTTTACATCCTAAGATTTAAGCATATGTTGTTGCGAATGAGCAATGTATTCGTAAGGCGAAGGGTGTAAAAGCCAATGTGTTGCAATCACTCATGTACGAGGATTATCGAGATTGCCTCAAAAATTGCATAAGGGCGATAGGGACCAAATATCAGTTCCATTTGCATGCTCATCAAGTATACACCGAACGTGTAGCAAAGGTAGTGTTGTTAGCTATGGATGGTAAGCGGTACATTGAGGCAGATGGAACATCAACCTTACTTGGGGGTACTATCGAATACCTGAGTAATATGTTTTCCTCCATATATTAATTTCAGTACCACAATAAATTTATAGACCTCCCACCACCACACATTGCCAAGGACGTCCATCTGCCACCACCACACGCACCTCCTGTTCCACACTCATCGCGTGTGACTACAGCTGTCTACAATCATCATCACAGTTGAGTACACCAACTACAAACATCATCGCAGCTGACTACACCAACTACAACTATCTAGAACTAATTTCATCACTTATGTTGCATTAAAATCCAACACTGTTCTCGTCTGTTTGTCTAAGTATAGTATAAATAATAAACTTATCTAAGATATATTTACTCCTTGTCAAAGAAGAAAATGAAATTCTCAGTGGAAACTGAGTGCGTGTGAGTGTATTGTAAGCAGTCATTTGGCGCGTGTGAGTGTCTGATAAAAATACCTGATGTTACACCTTAAAAGAATGCTCCACTATAAGCGTCTTTTTTAAACTCCTCAAGTGATTGTAAATATTGTATATAGTTAGGAAAGAGGCATACACCGAAATGCTCAGAAATTTTTAAATATAATTTATAAGATTGTTTGTTGTATATAAATCTCTTAAATTGTGTTTTAGTGTGTGTGAATATTAACTTGATTTGATGGAAAATAGTGTATTTTTTGAAAAGAGAAAAAATGTTAAATGTGTAAAAACTCAATGTTTGGTGTAAATAGTTGTTCTTGATATATATATATATATATATATATATATATATATATATATATATATGTATATATATATATATATGTATGTATGTGTGTGTGTATGAAAATGTGTAAACTCAATGTTTGTTGCAAATAGTTGCTGTTGTTGTTCCTTTGCTTTTGTATATAAATCTGTTAAGTTGGTTTTTGGCGCGGGTGTGTGTGTAAAAAATGTTTGTTGGAAGACAAAATAACATCTTTTTTTAAACCATGTTTTTAGTAAGTATCAATAACTTTTAATATACAGACAATTATTTATAGAGAATATAAATTTACATCTTATATTTTTTTTAAATGATTAGTTCTCATCATGAAGATTGAACACTATTTTATAACTATACTAGCTGACCCATGCTACTTCGTTCGCATGATTTTTTTTAATTATTAAAATAAAGCCCACCATAGTTTCATTATGGTTTTATGTTTAAATACTAATAAGTCTTCTTTCAGGTTTAATAGAGTTATTGAATTACACCCTGCCATCGCTTTGCACATGTTTTATGTTAGCATGACATTTAGGACTTTGAACTGATCTAGTCACTTTTTTATTGCGTTCTATAGCCACTGAGCTACTGCGGTCTCCATTTTAAGTGCTCTAGCCACTGAAATACCGCAGCCCATTTATCGGGTGCTCTCGCCCCTGACCAACTGCGGCCCCACTAATAGATTTTCAAGCCACTGAACTACTGCGGCCCCACTATTCGGTGCTATAGCCCCTGACCAGTTACGGCCCCACTATTGGGTTCTCTAGCCACTGGGCTACTACGGCCCCACTATTGGGACTCTACCCACTGAGAGTTTCTGCGGCCCCTCTATTGGGTGATCTACCCCCTGACCAGCTGCGGCTCCACTATTAGGTTCTCTAGCCACTGAGCTACTGCGGTCCCGTTATTGGGTGCTCTAGCCACTAAGCTACTGCGGCCCCACTATTTGGTGCTCTAGCCCCTAACCAGCTGCGGCCCTACTATTGGGTGCTCTACCCACTGAGTTACTGCGGCCCCACTATTGGGTGCTCTAGCCCCCTGACCAGTTGTGGCCCCACTATTTGGTTCTATAGCCCCTGAGCTTCTGCTGCACCCTTATTGGGTGCTCTAGCCACTGAGCTACTGCGGCCCCACTTGATATATATCTATCCACTGGGTCACTGCGGCCCCACTTGGAATAACTCTAGCCACTGGGCCACTACGGCTTTTGGAAGGAAAGGTTTACAGCCCACAGACAAAAAAGAAAGGAGAAATTGCGAGATTTTTTTTAACAATCCTTTTTTTAAACAGTAATCCTAAGAAAAGCTTAATCCAGTACCTATTTACGTCCCTGATCCTCATTATTTCCAGAACAGTTTGAGATATATCGATGAAACAAACACTAAGTTAGTCCTGATGTTATTATCTACATACTGTGTAAATTTGATGCCAATACGTTAAGTGGTTTTTGAGTTAAATCCGTTCGAACAGATAGACACGAAAAAAATTAACTTTAGATATGGCTGAATTATCAATTATACTATCTGAAAAAATAATTAAAAGTGAACAATTCGAAAATCACAGACATACACTTCTATTTTATTTAGTAGCATAGATAACAATTTTTATCCTGCTATCCATACGGCAGACTGGATTATGACATTAGCTACCCGTGTCTATGCTATTGTGTCTCCCTCTTCTTAAAATATTTTAACCTGTCCGTAGAAAATCACTTACACGATACATTAACAGTTCACTTATTGTACGTAATAATGACACCCAACTGACCGTACTATGTTTTTCTTTGTATGTCACAGGAAACACAAAACCGATTTGAAATTCAGCTCGAATTGTTGACAGTTACTACTGTCTAAACTAAATATACGATATTAGATAACTGCTAAAGTCCTCAATTTCATGTGGTAGCCGAATGTAATAAATTAACCTTTAATACAATGTTCCTGTAACTTCTCAATGGATATCAAAAAAGAATGGCATACACGTAGTAATATAGAAGACCACGTAAGATAAGCGTGAAAGAAATATAATTATTAATCGAAATCCTTGTAGCTGTTCCACTGCAAGAAACCGGTTGAAATAGTCGGTTACTACAGTCCCCGGGTTCTCTTCACACAATTAACAAATAATAATAGATTCGAAATTCTTTATAAGTAAAATGAAATGTTTAAAAATTCTCATCAATGAGGACAGAAACCTACAGCAATTGTTTTATATAGATGATAAATACAAAATAGCGAATGATTATATATTTGTGTTTGTAATAATTGGACTGTTTCACTTGGCAAAAACATTAATACGGCACAAGGAAACAGTGACCAGAAAAATTACTCACACTGTAAAATATAATGGGAAAATTACTTGACAAGTTTAAGGTAATATTCGCAGACTTGTGGAGGAAACATAGCTTTCCTCATAGGTAAGGTAGAATTTTCGCACTCTGGAGTAAAATTCACGTACATGGAAGTGGAAAATCCCATACATGTATGAAAAAATTATCTTACGACGCGTGCATCTCGTCAGCATTCGCATCAGCTAAGTGGGGGGACGGGTGGAAGAAACAATCGTTTAACACGCAAATATCCACTAATGCTGACACGCTATCGTCGTGGTGTAATGGATTCTCAGCCCTGCCCTCGTAGCTCAGGGGTAGCGTGGTCGACTTATAGTCGGAGGGTCGCGGATTCGCGCCCCGGTGCTTCCGACGCGGCAGATTTTCAGTTCGCTTGTCGCACTGGGAATTTGTCAGCAGGTCGGTCTCCCTAGAGCTTCGTCAACGTCAAATGTCACAACAACGTCACATGAAGGGGGGAAAAATTGGATAGCGCATTGGCCATTCGTGATAGAGGAACATGGTTCGCGCCCACCTACCAGCAAGCGTCGAGGATTTTAATGTTGAGGTTTCGGTTACTATCCGTTTGAGGAAATAGGTAATGAAATATTAACAATACTAATACTCCGGGTTATTATCAAATATGGCTTCATTGTACAATATAGTTAACTTCCCCTTACTTGTATGGAATTTTTCCCCACAACTGTCAGGTACTTTTCCCTTACGATTAGGGAATAGTACTCTACTTGCTATGCAAATTCACTCTACATTTAAGAAGTAATTTTACCTTACGAGTAGAGGTAATTAGCTTCACTTACATGTAAGGGAATTTTACCTCAATTTTTTTTTACATTGCAGTTAACCACGAACCATCACGTATAGTAAAAAGTAAATCACATGATCTGGCTATGGTGTTTTTTTTAATCTCACAGGAACAGAAAATTCTAGGGAATTGGAAATTATGATTTTGTTGGGCAATATATTCTTGTAATTTAACCGTGACTTATGGGGGTGATGTATTTTAATGGAATCAAACTGAAGTCAAGTTACGGTTAATTTTATTCTACCCAATTACTACTTTTTAAAAATTAAAATTAAACATGATGTTAAATAAATGATTATTCATTCTTAAGGTAATTGCAATACCTCGCTACCATTGATTTTGAGGGTCAAATAGAAAATATAAAGTAATTTGTTTCTGTCAGAATACTTAAGCAACTGAATCAATTTATTAGTGAATAATAACAATTAAAGGTAAAAAAATACAATGACGTCTGAAGAAGGTGATGATAAATACTTGCCCTCTTTTTCCTGCCCATCTTTAGGCCTATCTACATCTATTGATGTATCAGAGGCTGAGCTTCTTGAACGAGGAATACGTGATAGCTCCCCAAATTTTCTCAGCTTTCATCACCGGTTGATGCATGCCTCGTACAATATGACACTTACATTCTTCTTTTTCTAATACTTCGTAGCAGATACGGATGATGTGAAGTAAACTAAAGCTGCCACTTGCAGAAATATCTCAGCAATCTGTAGAGCCAGGCAAGTGAATTCTACGCTTAGAAGTCTCCTTGTCGGCTCTGCATTCAGAATGTGGCCAATAATGAGTCGTCCTACCAGTCTCCCCAGACCTTCTGAGAGGAGGCCGTTGGCTCGTCCTTCTAACGATTCCTTTAGAATGTTTGAAACCTATGCAGAAAAGATTATGTAACGAGTGTGGGAATTACACCAACTATAGTATTGACTAAATTGTGAGACAGAAAAAAATTAATTTAATGTTTGAGAATTGAGTTTGGCTGTGGTGTCTCATCGAATACTCTAGCAAACAAGTACACCTTGACATACACTTCCTACCTCACTCTGACAATGCACTGGAAGACACACAAGGTAGTAACTAGTGTGTGTAAGTGAGAACAATATCAGTGCACTGCACACTAAATCAAAGTGTAAGAAAGTGTGACTGTTGTAGACTGCTCTCCTGGACATCAACAAGTTACTCTCAAAAATCATACACTTTACTTTCTCCCCAAACATAAGATTTCACTGACATTTGTGGTTTAATAGTTACACGATAATTGGAGAACAAACACAATAACAAAACAGATGCTTAGGTGTAGTAAGGTGCTACAATACCTTTTGCAAGAAAACACTAACAGCAGAATTAATTCAAATTAATATTACGAAAAGTTGTGGAAATCAAGCAAAAATCAAACACACAGAAAACCTTGCAAAAGTCACTATACCTATGGCTGCCATTCAAAAACAAGAACTTGATTTCTCTCTTACAGTGCATTGAAATCCTTCCATAAGTTTGAATAAAAATAATTAAATTTCCTCGGAGAACGCCTGTGAGATTCATTAACCCTCAGAGTGTACTATGGGTTAAAGTCTTCAGCTGAATTTATTACAATTACAAAACAATATAAAATCTTAAAAAGCTTCAAAAATTCCTTTAAAATGCTAATCAGGTTTAGTTTTCTCAATGGAAAATAAATTAAAAATATTTCATACAAATGTTCCAACAATTGTAAAAAAGTTCATAAGTGGGACTGAAGAAATTTTTGCCGGGTTTATCTACCTTCCCTACTGCCATCCTATATTACGTTGCATCGGACCCAGGCTAAATCATTATTAAATCTTCTCAGAAATACAAAATCCTTTATTATCGGACCTCTTCTGCACCTGCCCTTACCTCATAATAATCAACATTCTACTTTGAGTAGAGTATTAACATTTTTAACAAAGTTTCTACTTATGAAATTTACATATTGAGGCAGCTCTATTGTAGAGCGACTGTCCCTGACAAAGACTGGACCAAGAAGAAGGAAACTGGATAAGCCAGCAACCCACTTCCCGGATTTTGGCGCGATTTCCCGTATCCAATCATAGCCAGCATCCCAAAGGGAGCTGTCTGAGATGTGGATAACGCGAACATGTCAATGACATTTAAACGTTAAGATCATATGGCCATATGTGACGTAGCCTATGTAAATATTGACAAACGCGCGTTATAGACGCCGCTTACCTACTTGTCTTTAGCACTTGCCATTCCTCCAAGAACCCCTTACAACCACAAAGATACACATTTAAACAAGTTTCAACACAAAATAATTCCATTTTAAGCAAAGTATTGACAATTTACATATAGCTGAACGAAGTGGTATGGGTCAGCTTGCATATAATAAAAACAGACACGGTAACAAAATAAACTAACAATATGAAAAATAAATAAACAATCTGAACTGGCACAGTTATTAAGAATGGATAAAACGTATTCTGAAAACCAATAGATGACTATTTAGATAAATATTCTCTGGTTCGTGCTTTATTTTTATGATGCTAAAACGGATTTTTATTTTAAATAATTCTCTTAAACCTCATATTGCCTTTTTTAAATTTTTTTTTTAATGCGTATATGTAGTGTTGCGCTATACTTCTAATTATCTCTCTATACATTTTTTCACTCTTTAATTGAAAGGTGAACTGAAGTGTGAACATTATAAATTTAAACCTAAACTATATTACGGAGTGTGTTTTATCAGTCAAGTACGTATAGGGAGTGTGCGAATGAGCAACGTTTACTCGGTGGCACCCCAAGTGAAGACGGTGTTCGAAATGGAGTGGGAGAGAATGACGATCATACGGATTACAGAAAAGAATACAATGACATCACTAGAAGAATAGTGTATGAGACTCCTATGCTGTTTCAGAAAACACGTTCTTTAAACTTTCAAACATTTTCATTACAAATATTTTTCGAAATCTAAATTAGAGTACATATTCAACATTAAAGAAGGTTTACATGCAAGTGCTCGAGGGAAACATGTATTCGCTAGCATTTTCACTCCTCACTACGTAACAATTTAGTCACTTCATATGTAAAAATTTGTTCAGAAATTGTAGAAATTTTAATTTACAATAGCAACCTTTCTACATTTGCTCAGGAAAGATTACAATGCGTAGTGTTATCATCCTCCTTTAGTCTACATACTAGCTACGCTAAATATTTCAATATTTGCAACCGGATGTATCATAAATATGCTATATTATGTATGTGTAAAGCTTCCTTTAAATTAAGAATTTGCTTTAAAAAATTTTACAGGTTAGATATTTTTACACCACAATTCAAGTGCAGTATAACACACACAGAAACATCATGACATGACGGGAATGTCATCGACTTCTTCGGATGGGTCTTCGTTGCTGTTACTATGACAAGATATTTGCCACAGCCAAGGTGCAAGGAAGCATGAAAGAACTACTTGTGTGAAGGGATCTTCCTGTGATATGCAGCTTTCTCCAAGTGCAAACGCCTTTTCAAACGAGATGATAAGCTGAAGAGACATGGCAAAAACTGTAAAGGTAGAGATCCTGCAGCTAAGAAACGCCCTGTACTAGCTGCTGGTGAAACCACATCGAATGGATTATACATTAAACAATCAGCATTCAAGGGAATTTTTAAAAGATTATGTGACTGGGAATAATTTTGTAGGTACGAAAACATATATACATACCTTGGCCACACTAAGAAAGGATATTCAATCAATTAACAGAAGAAGTCGAAGAAAGTCACATAAAATGTAATGTTTGGCTGGAGTGTACCTACAAAAAGCCACAACCTTTGGATGAAGCAATTAGTCGGCAAGCATTCAAGGCTACGAACGTGGCAGTGTATAATGTTGATAGCATTCTAGAAGCCTTGGAAGAAAAACTTGGTTGTGTATAAGCAGATTATATATATATATATATATATATATAATCTGCTTATACACAGCTCAAGAAAGTCTATACTAGCTAGCGTCCAACCAGAATACTTGGCCACATATTCTTCCTCTTCACAACCATGTTTTTCTTCGAAGGCTTCTGGAATGCTATATATATATATATATATATATATAGGTTTCAATGTAAAAAAATTCATTATTTCTCGCTGGTGTTGTTGAACCTTGCCATAGCATGCCTACATCCCTCATACAGAAAATGTGATAGCCTTAGTTTTCGGATCTGTCACTACACGATGGTACTGTAAGAGGGCATCATAAAAAAAATGATAATGTGTCTAATTAAGCAAGCAACTTCTGTAGTGTGTAGATGTATCCAAAGGTCATGTTTCTAAGATGATTTGAAACTATTAAAAAGGGGAAAACCTTGTTCCACATGATTGCAGAATTTGACACAATTTGTGGATAAGCAGGGTGTGCTCAGGGCAGGCGGGAGTTTGTCAAATGCAAATGTTGAGTATGTCATAAAACACCCTATCATCTTGCCAAAAGACCATGCTGTAGATTGTAGCTGCCAGTGCTGGGCCTCACACGTCAAACTTAAGGTACAACGGGGTATATCAACAAGAATGAGGCACTTACTTTATTTTACAAACAATGGAAGCACGAAATTTCACCCCACCCCCCTTCCCAGATGCGCCCAGACAATCAGTGGAGTATTACGTATAGTTGTCGGAGCCAACAACGCAGAGGTTCAGCGAAGCTGAAGACAAGGACAACTCTACCATTCAGACCTATTAAAACTTGCATTAATTGATCCAGATCAGGCAGACACCAAATACTGTAGATTTAGTCACCGCTATGGCAACACAGCGAACAGCAAAATTTATCTTAAGGCCAACACGCCACAAGGACCTACAAAATTATAATTAGTGCCACAAGTATATGTCAATGAGATCATTCAAGCTCACCACGATGCAATCTTCGGGGGTGGCCATTTCGGTGTTTCTAAAACTCTTCAGAAGATTAAACAAGCATACCACTGGGACACTATGAATGCCGATGTTAAGGCTTATGTAAAATCATGTCCAGTATGTCAGCATACTAAGGCACTTAATGCTAAGCCTATGGGTCAAATGTTGCCAATTCCCCCACAGCCACTTTAAAAACTTGGGCTCTTAATGCGAAGGGACCCCTCCCCTCCATGGTCCATGGAAATAAGTCCATACTCGTAATTACTGAGTATTCCACTAGATATGTAGTTGCGAAAGCAGTGCCTTCAATTGACACCTCCATGTGCGTCGAATTCATTAAACATGTGATTTTGCAATTTTGTTATCCCGAACAGATTTTGGCAGATTGTGGAATGAGCTTTCAGAATGAATTGATAAGTTAACTTTTGAAAACTGTAGGTATCAAAAAGTTAACGGCAACAGCTTAGAACCCTAGATGCAATGGTTTAGTGGAGGCTACAAACCACATTTTAGGCGAGCAATTAATTGTTTGTGCAAATACCGACCAATCCAATTGGGATTTATATGTAGATTTATTGTTTTAAATTATAACACAAGCATAAATACAACCACTAAAAATATGCCATTATACCTCCTACATGATGTTGAAGCTGCCCACTCAGCAAAGGTATTAGCAGTTATATTCTATGAGCGCGCTAACATCCTGCCAGCCATCCTTGCACTCCCTGCCACATACAGGACCCATGCGGGTATTTCCTGGGTTCCCGCAGACGTGGAATTTGTGTATGAGGACAGTACCACTCTTGTTTATACTATACCGTTACACCTTCCTACCACACCTGATTCGATTGATCAGTTCATACATATCGCCTGCGCCGACCGCAATTCCAGTAGCTGCACGAATGAAAAACTGGCAGTGGAACAAGGGTACTTCGAGAATTCCTTGGGGACGGGAACACGAAATTCCATAAGCCCCGCGGAATCCAGATTCTTGGCGACATATCAAGTTGGTGCTGCAATGTGATCACCAATAAGCACCTCCATGCCCTCCTCGATATTGATGCGCAACTCGACAGCCCAATCAATGAACTCGCCAGTAACATTGTCATTACTAATAATGCTATAAATCTGCATTTCCTCTTAATTAATCAATTCAAACACCAAGTTGAAGGCAAAATCAATTCCTTAGCAGCCACTATTGATGGCATTTCACAAGCTTTGAGCAAACAACATTCAGCCATCAGCAAAATTGATAATGTCCAGACACAATTACACTTGCTATCCACAAGACTTTTACAACTAATTAATAATGTGGCTCTTGAAGAATTAGTTCGATGTTTTATACACTCTTGCCAACTTAATAATTTACCCTTCACTGCGGTCAGTAAAATGCAACTCAGTAATAATCTTAACAAATTAGATTTGGAACTCTACAAACTGAAATTGACATTAAGTATAAGCATAGATAACATAATTCACTACTACACCCATGAACTCGCCTAATGCTCGTTCACTAGCACGCAAATGGTGATCAAATTACAGATCTCTATTTCTAGAGCTAACTCTGACTGGAAAATGTTTGACATAATACCTGTTCCATATCATTTCGCATTTCTGAAACCAAACATGCATCATTTGTATACCATTTTCTACCTTCGCCATATATGTGTGTGGATACACACATATATCATAGGCAGTTTCACCTTCACTACAGCTCCCGGCAGAGGTAATTCACATTCCCAAATAATCCCTTTCTAGTGATAATTATAAGTGAATTAAAGAAGTAATTCTGCTATCTAATACTATCACATTGTTCAAAACCTGCAAATTTCATTGTTCACCAGACATTCCATTTTCAATTCACCGTATTTTACCACACCAGTATGTATTAACTAATCCTCCAGATCGTACGAAGTTACAGTGTATGAATACTTCCCTAAACACCAATGCCATAGATCATCACCTAGTATATATTGAAGTGAATATACCATGTGGATGTCAACTTGCCACTCCACACCAAATAATAGTAGACGCCTCACATATTTGCGATATACGTACACCTACTATTCCCCTACAACAAACTGTCATCCCTTTTCATTGGCTGAATCAGCAAGCATTCCATTTAGACCAATTATCCTTAACGGAAAGTATCGACTTCTACAACATCAGTACTGCCCTTGACACGAAATGGTAGATAAACCACACTGAGCAGCGTGTTCTGCCAACGCTTACCAATTTCGGCACACATAGTAACATCAGGCAGGCCAAGTTGTTTTCAGTGTTGGACCCAAATCATTTCGATTTTATTACTAAGGCATTCTTAACTGCACTTGTGTTAGAAGATATTACTATGTACGTCAAGCTTGTTAAGCTCTCAATAATTCTAGCAAGAGTAAACCCAGTGGCATAAGTATCCTATTCATTTGGTTTTCTCACCACACACAAAAGAAAAGAGGAAACTTAGTGCTACTGTCTATATACAATTTCTATGTGTAAAATGGGATGTGTAATTATAGGAATATATACTTAAGTTTAATATTGATGCTTTCCAGAATGTGAAATAAAAAAATAAAAAAAAAAGGAAACCAAAATTTCAATCTCTCTTAGGGCAAGAAAGGGCGAAGCTGTGAGGCCCTGAGGAAAGGATCAGCAGTTTGGACCTTATTAAGGAAAAAATATTGAGAGAAAGGTATGGAATAAAGACCAATAGGTCTATATAGTAAACAGAACTATGATGTTTAAGGGACGGTACGTGTCTCCTCTAATACACAAATAATTATTTAATCAACTTGATTACATTTTCAATAAGGGCATTTTAGAATCATCTTATTATGCCACCCTTGCCACCAAGATGTAAGCACAGTTATCACTGTAACTATTCTGCTCAGAGATAATTCAGCTAGTGCACATCTAGTTCAGACTTTTTATTAAATTCTTCTTTATTATATATTGTGTCAGTAAACTACGAAATGTAGTATGTTACATTTTCGTGTTGAGGAAATGCAATCACTCAAGTAAATAGTATCCTTATATGTCTATACGACATCAATAACATATATATATATATACATATTTAGGCTTTATCATATCAAATCCATGTGGTGAACATCCTTGCGATTGTAAAAAAAGGAACCAAAAAAAATCATAATAATAAATGAAATATTTCCCTTACCTGTTCCTGAATATTATGGATTTTTGATATCACAACATGGTTTATGTGTTTTCAATAACTCAGTATTCTTTGGTCTTAAATACTTTCTGGTAGGTATTAGGAAATATATATTAAATGTACTTGTATACGATCATAGCAAGGTCACTGGAGTGACATTTAAATTTCGTTGTATTTTCATTTTAAATTGTTCATTCTATTTAATGTTTAACTTTGTATACAACCTGTTTTTTTATCACTTTAATTATTGTATAGAAAAACCACAAATGACATTAATTGGTTAAAGTTCTATACGACAAGCGACACGCTTATTGGACTGAAACTATCAGTGTCGTGCATACCAGTGATTCAGTGAAAATATATTAATAACACATATAAACAATAACAATATCAAATGCTTCCATGCCAAGACAGTGCATCGATCTTTGAACTTTTCAGTGTTAACTAGTGTGAAAAACAGTTCTCCAGTCAATAAGGACACGAACTCACTAAGTACTACTCTGTACTTGATTAGATACAAACGGCAACTGTGTAGCAGCAGCAAACAATATTGTGAACGTGTAAAGTTTTTGAACACTGTCATAATTCCTGCGGACCATTCCGTATTATTGTTAATGTCTCACACTCTCTATATAATATTTTTTAACGTATGTTAGTTTCTATAATTACGTCATGTACTTACTTGTGTAAATTTCTAAATGTTTTTATGTCAATCAACTGACCCATATGGCATTCACCATTATAACATCACGCTTAATAGCTTGCTGTATTACGTTAGCAGCATTATATTGTGTTATGTAAAGTACTTCTTATCTGTTGTAGTTTAAATCTTTCCGTTCATGGCTGTGTAAACGCATGTAACTTGCAATTTATGTATAAAAAATATGAACGTCGCACAAGCGAGCCTCAAAACGCTAGCTAAGTATTTTTCCCAAATGCCAATGCTAACAAAAGAAGGCACGGGTGTTCAGTGCTACCAACTGTGTAGTCACGTACACCTTTCACAATTATGTTTTCATTACTTACAATTTTACTACCACCAATAATTTATATATTATATTACTTAAACAATTTTATTACATATACTTACTGTTTAAAGACTTATTTAAATTACATTCTGATAAGTAAGCCATTCGGCATGCCAACTAGTGCAATTGAAATTCTTCCCAGTAAATTTTTTCTGGCGTGTTGTAAAGAGAACTAGTACCACACGCGCACAATTTTCAAACTTTCTCTTACTCATGTCCACCGTCTAGTGTCTGGGGCTCTCATCATTTTCATTTTAAATGTGGAGCTGAACATACTTCCGCCTATCCCGTGGCCCCGCTACACAACGTGCTTCAGTATTATTTCTTTATGGTAGACCACCTTGTTTAATGTTTCAGTATTATAAGTTATAAAATTTTCATGGTTACTTTTATAACATCACATATTATATTTTCTACAGTCTCGTTACTACCTGCCTTGTCAGCAATATGGAGTTAAATAACTATGAACACTAACATTTTCTAGTATATCCTTAAGCAAATTTCCACTTGTAAAAGGTACCTTCGAATTTGGCTTTGCGTCCTCGATACTGCCCTCTATTAAAGTCGCGAGTGCCACCATTCTTACTATACTCTTCGCCCCTGAGTATGAGCTCCTCCGCCACTCCCTGTGCCTCAGACCTCTCTTCATGATGGTTCCAGCAGATCACTTCCATTGCGACAACCGGGACGGCTGCAATTTTCGACGAAGGGGGTAGTGTAGCAGCCAGTGCTGGGCCGCACACGTCAAACTTAAGGTACAACGGGGTATATTAACAAGAATGAGGCGCTTACTTTATTTTACAAACAACGCCTCCTGACCTACTCACCCCAGGAGTATATAATGGAAGCACGAAATGCCCCCCCCCCCCCCGCCCCAGACGCACCCAGACGATCAGTAAAGTATTACGTATAGTTGTCGGAGCCGACAACACAGAGGCTCAGCGAGGCTGAAGACGAGGACAACTCTACCATCCAGGCCTAGAGGATCTCTGGTCATCTGCAGATACGTCATTTATGGTGATCATAATCCGGCTTGGCAGTAGGGCGTAAAGCTACCTATCGAGACCCCGTTATTTAGGATCATTTGAATAATTAATTACCACTGGCAAGGTTAGGCAGGTCAATGAGTAATCTTAACTAACTTCGTTTACATCAAGAGTAGATATTCCACTTAAGCATTAAAGTAATTGTATTTTTTGTATTGTTTATTTATTGCAAATTTATCGTGTCAATACATTTGTGTTTTGTAGTTAAAGAATTACCGGGTTATTTGTACTCATTAGCTATCTGGCTACGTCAGTCCTGAGTGTTTCCCCTTCACACAGTATTAACGTAAAACATATTTGAACCATTAATTGCAGAGTTGAAGTAGTTGTAAATCTAGAAAAGAGAGATAGGTGGAAGGGGAATGCTACAAGATGAATCTTGGGTAGACTGTCGTCACTTAAAGTGCCTATATGCTCCACCACAACTACTGCATTCTCTTATGTCTCAACAATTTTGGATTTTGTCAGCTCGATCCTTGATCTGGTCTAGGGTATTAAGTGTGCGCATTACTTCCGGTGCCAGCTTGTCAACATTCCTCCACTAATGGCTGATTTTCTCACTGAACGAGTCACACCTGCTGGAGCCTTTGTGTGAACTGGAGTGGACTATGCTGGGCTGATTTCCATCAGAGTTAATAAGCTGTGTCGTTGTGCTACCCAGAAGGCATACTTATTTATCTTCATATGTTTTGTCATGAAAGCTATCCATATTGAAGTTGCAACCGATCTGATTGCAGACTGTTTTGTTGCTGCTCTTACTCGATTTGTGTCAAGACGAGGTCTATGTACTAGTCTGTATTCCGATTGTGGCACCAACTTTGTTAGTGCTTCACGGCAACTTCATCAATCCTTTAAACAATTGCTCAAATCTCCGCTCCTGGAAAACTTTTCTTTGACTCATGAAATCAGTTTTAATTTTCCGCCTCCTGCAGCTCCTCATGAGGTAGGATTGTGGGAAGCTGCAGTTAAATCAGCCAAATACCATCTCAGGCATACAATCGGCAATCAAGTTCTGACATTCGAGGAACTGATGACACTCACCACTCGAGTTGAGGCTGTCTTAAATTCACGGCCCCTAAAGCCCGTCTCTTCTGATCCATTTGACATGGTAGCACTCACACCCAGGAATTTCCTCATCGGTAGGCCTCTTGTTGCTGTACCCCAATCTTACAAAGAGGTTAAAGATGGAAATATGTGTTTGTTCAGAAGATGGAAAGTGATATGTGCACTAGCCAACCAGTTCTGGATATGCTGGTATAAAGAATACTTGCAGTAACTACAACCCCGTGGGAAGTGGCATATCCAGCAACCAGGACTCGCTGTGGGAGAGCTCGTTCTGGTTGGAGAAGAGAATGTTCCACCCCTGGGTTTGTGTTTAGCGAGGGTCGGCAAGCTCCACCCTGGAAAGGATGGCGTTACTCGAGTGTACTGTCTGCCAGTTAGGTAGTTTTTCATCACCAGTTGTGACACTGTACATAGTGAATGTGCATTGTGACTAAATTTTTGGAGACCTCGGCCGATCTCGGCGGGCGGTAATGTTCAGTATTCTTTCTAAATAAACATTCGTGTACATATGTGTCAGCGGACTCTGTGATTGGGCGCATGACTACTTGGTTCTGGAAGTAGTGGCGCCACACCCTGGATATAAGTGGAACTCAATATGGCGTCGGAGTAAGTTTTCCAAGAGACGATCGCTCTATGGTCGGTTGTCCGGCAAAGTTTGATTATGAGTTGCAAAACAAGTCATGATATTGGATATTCAATAGAAAGTGTTGTTTTTTTTAAGTAAAGTTATCTGACACACAGTTATACTTATGAGATATTCTTAAGACCTAGAAGTGTAGTTTTATTAAGAAGGCAAATATATTTTTTTAGAAAATACCTTATATGTAGATGGCCACAATGTGGTCCACTACATATCATTTTTTCGGGATGGGGGAGAGGTGGGACGGGATCTTCATTTAGCCAAGCACTGGAAAAAATATGTTCGCGCAAGGAAAAAGAATGACCCGGGGGGGGGGGGAGGTTGAAGCTGATTGCATCCATAACACTGGGTTTGTTTGAACTCCCAGCCGCCACTACACGATATTATAGTGCACTTAACGTTATAGAGATAGCACACACTGTAAAAGTTCCGTACTGTATTTATCAAAAATCATGTAACAAGTCAATTTTTTACTCCGTAAAATAACGCTACTTAATGTTACTGTTGAGTTATCCACCCTTGTTACATAGCCCAGTTGGTTTGGCCGAGAAGGTTCTTCGCACCACGAGTCGCTCTGAGGTTAGTGATGATCAGAACATTCGAGCACTGACTATCCCAAGACATTCTATGTTCCAAGGACGAGAGTAGCACGACGAGATCCGATAACTTTGTTGCGGCACGCTCCAGGTGTCACGCCGCGGCTCCTTTGTAAATGCGCGTGGTTCTTAGGTTATAGGTTGTTAGCATTCATTGAGCACTATTGAAATCAACTAATAATTTTGAAGCTTTACTTGACCGACTCTGAGTAAAGGAATCCGGTCCAAGTAAATGTTAATTTTACGTATGGTGGAAGAATACATAATGGTTATACAAGTAGATACTAAACAAGGCTTTCAAAAGTGCTCAGTTTACTGGCAATGTTCCTGAAGCGCTGCTCTTTGCACGTGCTAGATGGTGGGCAAGGGAAGGGACACAGCACGGCTGCATGTAACATTACTTTAGGTATTTCCATTCATATGCAACTGTGACGGACTGATTTCTAATCTTTGCCCAGATCCAGAACTTCTTTCTGCTGCTTTCTTGGCTTGAACTGCTGCTGTAGTTTTAGTATATCGAGTTCATTATTTGTTTTGCTTAGATAAAATAGTTGACGTGGTGTATACAATTTACTTTTGCACGACATGGCGTTCAAGCTAATGAAACCAACATTAAACGCGAAAGGTTTTTTACCCGATTGGTTGCTTCTTTGCTGGGATCCTGCCACTGAGTGCACCCGTTAAAATGCATGCAGATAAGGACAGTTACATTTTTCAAAGGTTGAATTCAATAGTCTTCAGATAACCGTGAACATATTATACCCACTGTGTTTGTTAAGGTCGAGTTGGATTAAATTTCTTGTCAAGTGGAGAATGTCTACAGCCTTCTTCCACCCCAACAAGTAATTTTGTAGAAATCTTTCTAAATGCTATTCACGATAAAGTGAGCACTTTTGAGCTCAACCTTACAAAGAAAACAGTCACTGGCCCTTCCTGCACATATTTTAACGGGCGGACTCAGTGATATTCGCCCAGTAAAGTTGCCAACGATGGATGGAAAATAGTTCCATATCTTATCATCAGATTAAATGTGTAAGGTAACTTAAAATACAAATTTCGCTTTGTACTTTTTTTAAGTATCGGAGTATTAAAAAGAGCATATTTGTGAAATATTTACTTTTTTAATAATTTCAAAGTTTCACTTGACCGAAGTACGAATAAAGTCATGAGGCCATGACAGTGTCAATTTCACATAAGGCGGAATAATACACAACGTGCATACACGTAGACCTTAAGCAGGGCTTTCAAAAATGCTCATTTTACCGTGAACAGCCTTTATCACTGAAGTCGAGTATGTGACGTCAATACAGCATTCGGAAAAAGGGCGGAAATGTGTCTCCATTAGTCAAAGCGGAAGAATATTGGCGCAACGTGCTTCCAGACGGGCCGAAAATATGATCTCAGTAATACGGAGAGTCCATGGGCAGAAGGCAGGTAACTTGCAGAAACAGTGTGAGAAGAGTGAACGTAGGAATGTGGCGACGAAAGATTGCCAGCGTGGATAACGGACGGTCAGTCTGCGCGCTCTCCCCACGTCTTACTCCGCGATAAGTGAGCAGCAATGTACTGGAGGCGGAGCCAGGGGGTCCAAGCTCCATAAGGTTTTCGTGGGCCACAAAATTTTAGGGCAGAATGACTTCGCCAACTATTGATAAGATTTCAATCATGCTAATTAATAAAGAAAGCTGCACATTTTATAAACAATATTATTTTATTTTTAAATATACTTAACTCACACGTAAATTAAGTTTAATTAATCTTATCAACACTCATAAAATATATATTTTTGATGTAGGTATGCACTGTCATCGCCTGAGTGTTGAGTTGTTTTGTTTCCGTTGCTATGTTCGTTGCTGGAGAAGATTGAGTTGATGTTTGCAACCAATTGCAGGAATTGGAATTGAGCTTTGCTGAATTTTCAAATGCTGATTTCCTAAGAATAAATGGTGCAAGAGTTACTGATATCAGCGACAATGACTTTTTGAAAGAAATAAATATGTACAATTAGCATTTTAATAAACGAGTGTGCAGTTATCAGAGTAGTCAACCTATGTATTCTATACGATCAACTGTTAAACACTCATTTATTTCCATGTTACTGTTTGTAAATACAGCGTTTAGATATAACATTTTTACCAGATTGTTATTAGCAGCAACTAAAACGTCTGTCTGAAAATTGAAATAATTATGTTTAAGAGTTGTATGGTTGTCAGCAAATTCTACCTAACAGCCCAAACATACAGGAAAATAACGGCCCACCATAATAGCATTGAGCTTCGTCTTTTTATCTTACTTGCTTTGTGGACGGAGCCATATTCCGGCACTGCGTTTGAAGAAGGAACGGAGCTCCGGTACTGGTTTTGGTGATTAAAAAGAAAACGTGAAAAAAAAAAAAAACTCCCTTCTATAACGCACAGAAACAGAACCAGATGGTCAGCGTAAGAGTGAACCTTCAGAATCTAGGGTATTTCACCCGGTTATTTACTGTATATATGACAAAGTGCTGTTTGAAGTTCGCACAGTCTTCCAGTGACTGTGTGTGAATACGATTCTGAATTTTTTTTCTAATCAAAGAATTAACCACGCTGCATGTTACATGTCGCCGGGTTGATTTTTTTAGTATTTCCTTAACACGTTTTAGCTCATAATTGAACACTTCTGGAATCAACATTTGTAAGGTACCAGCAAATATTTCAACGATACAATCCGCATCACCACATTCGTCAACCCCACTTGTTTCTTATATGAACAGTTGTGATCTTTAGGTTAACAGACATGTCATGATGTCATAAACTAAGATACATATATCATTAACAGAAAAAAATACAATGACGTCTGGTGGGGTTTAAATACGTTTTATCTTAAATAATATGTGTTGGTGTATATTAATTTTGACGATTTTCATACGTTTTACATATGACTACTTGCATACTTTGTATTAAAAGCCTTTATATTTCATTTATGCCATTATCACTTATGTCATTACAGTGAATGGTTTTAATGGGTAATGAACTGCAACACTTTTATTTCGACAATTATTTAGCAATAGTTGTTCTATCAACAATTTAATTTGAAATAAATTGTCGTACAAAGTTTTCAGTTTATTTGTCTTGCCTTAATACACTCCCGTAGAAATGATATCAGAGCTTGGCATACTTCAGGTATTATCTTGGATATCGCTGTTTTTGAAATCCTGAACAGGAACATTACACTTGCATATGAGTCGCCGGTTGCAATATACCGTTGTGCTACCGGTAATTTCTGGCGAGGTGGTATTGCTGGTTGGCATGCGCCACCGTATAGTTACCAACGACAGCGGTAAAACAATTCCATGCCTCAGCGTAGTCTTAAAAGCGTGGTATCATTTGTGAATACTGAAGTCGTTTCTTTAGCTTTCTGTATTTCCTTGCATATAAATATTAAAATTAGCAAAATAATAACATATTTAATTCTATAACAATTTTAGATTTTCACTTGCCCGGCGCATGCATAAAACAACCCACAAGGAAAACAGGGAAAAGTCAGGTAATTTCTTGTGACGGGGAAAAGTCAGGGAAATATCAGGGTATTTTCACCTGAGTCAGGGGAAATGTAAATTATTTGCTACTCTGCAAAAGTTGTTAGTTGTGTGAATATAGGATAATGCAACTATAAGCATATGTGAGTTAAAATTTTAATTAAGTTTATGAACTAGCGATAATATATTTTTTCCAAGGCTCACAGGGCCTATATGTAATAAATAAATTATTTTTATGTGAAGTCAATAGCGTATATTGCGAGAAATATAGATAGACTGAATAAATATTGTCTCTGACTGTTTCGTCTGTTGTCATGTAATTTAATTCTGTTTCTTTGATAACATATTAGTGGTCAGCAGCGGAGAAATATGGCATTGGAAGTTTTCTGTTCTGAGAATATGTAATTGAAAATGGTAAGATTCTGCCTGGAAAACTGGGAAAAGTCAGGGAATTTCTAAATGGAATTTCTGTGGACATCCTGTAAATCTATGAATATGTTATTTTATATATGAGGGGATAATACAAAATGTCGATCCCAAGCTATATTTTGAAAATACTCCATTGATACACTTTGTCGTCAGAGAAAACCAAGTTTGAGACATGAAGCAAACACTATAAACGAGCCAAGAGTTGCTGTGGTCAAAATATATAAGTATAATAAATCCCACAAGGAATTATGTCAGGTAAATAACAAAATAGAAAAACAAAAAAAAATAAATAAATAAAACGAGTTAGAGTACGTATAATCAACCGAAAAAAAAAAAAAAAAAACTGAAAACCCATGGCCACACGATGATGACGACAGAGACGAAAAGTTGGTTTCAATCAAACTAAAAATGTGGGGGAAAAAAAAACAGACACAACTCGACTAAAGCCGCGTTTTCACTGGCCGAGCGAGCGAGGAAATTGCTGTGAACGAATGATCGCTCGTTCAGGCAAGAAATGTTAAGAACTGTTTTCACTAAGCGAGCGAGCGCCAGTGTAGAACAAGAGTTACTTGGGTGGAACATCCCCAAATGGACGACATGACGCATTCATTTTTGCTAGTGCTGCGTTTGTAGTAATTGGTTTACTGTTGAAAAAGCAACGAAACAAAATAAGAATGTGGGTATCGAATTGTTTAAAAAAAGAGGACTATGCAAAATGCAGCCGTCTTTCTTGACGAGTTCACAATCTGAGGATGGGCGTTACCAGAACTTTTGTAGCATCAACAACCGACGATCTTGAGTATCTTCTAACATTAACAGAAGATAAAATCAGAAAAGACGACACTAACTGTCGCGAAGCAATACCACCTCGTCAGAAATTACCGGTAGCACAACGGTATATTGCAACCGGCGACTCATATGCAAGTGTAATGTTCCTGTTCAGGATTTCAAAAACAGCGATATCCAAAATAATACCGGAAGTATGCCAAGCTCTGATATCATTTCTACGGGAGTGTATTAAGGCAAGACAAATAAACTGAAAACTTTGTACGACAATTTATTTCAAATTAAATTGTTGATAGAGCAACTATTGCTAAATAATTGTCGAAATAAAAGTGTTGCAGTTCATTACCCATTAAAACCATTCACTGTAATGACATAAGTGATAATGGCATATGTGAAATATAAAGGCTTTTAATACAAAGTATGCAAGTAGTCATATGTAAAACGTATGAAAATCGTCAAAATTAATATACACCAACACATATTATTTAAGATAAAACGTATTTAAACCCCACCAGACGTCATTGTATTTTTTTCTGTTAATGATAGATGTATCTTAGTTCATGGCATCATGACATGTCTGTTAACCTAAAGATCACAACTGTTTATAAAAGAAACAAGTGGGGTTGACGAATGTGGTGATGCGGATTGTATCGAAATGATGTAATGACTGCTGCTGTTTGAATCTGTAGTTCTGTAAGAGGGTGACAAAAGTGATTGTACTTGCATTTCCGGCTGTATTACTTATTCAAGACAATGTAAATCGTGCGGCGAAAATGTTGGAATGAAATATGATTGTGGTCGAGATCGAAGAGTATTGTACTTGCCCATGTCAGCATGAAATAATATATTACCTATTTCATGCTCAACGACACTTTTGACGTGATCGTTATCTGTCCTATGTGTGGCCGCTACATGTTAGCCAAAAATATCACTTGCGTGTCGCGCTCCTTTCTTTTTGAAAGTGATGACATGACTTGCATTGTTGCTTGAATTCGTGGGTCCTCCACCACTCTCTTTTTCGGTGCTTGTACTGATATGGACGTTCCTGGTGTAGACTCTGTAGCCACAGACAGTAGATACATGCTGCAGTTTGGTGCAGATGAATGTTCTAAAGTATCGTCCAAGTTCGCCGTGCTAGTAAATTCGCTAGTCTATATATATATATATATATATGTGTGTGTGTGTGTGTGTGTGTGTGTGTGTGTGTGTGTGTGTGTGAATATCAGTTACTGTATCAACATTTTGATTTCTTAGGGGACCATCATAAATTCATGTGACGCTCCGATGGGGGTATTACTTCACTACTCAGTACATGGTAGAAAAGGAAATATTTTCTTTCCGTCAAGTAATGTGACCAATACCCCTGTAAGCAGCATTTACAGCTTACGTTCTGGTTTCTGTATGATTACGTGTGATTATAATAGCCGTCCACAAACAGAAATGCTGTACATCCGCCGACGTGTCACCCGAGCCGCAACAATATGAGCCACTCTTTAGTCAGCAACTGGCGACACTGTCTGCGGTAACGTAATGCTTAAAAATGCTGCTTTAAAAAAATCAAGTGTCTTTAAGTCGTTTTACAAGCATTGGGAATTATAGAAGACGTAAAGTATTGAATGACACTTGACAACCATAAGGCAGTGGAGAGGGGTTTCCTTTGTTGCCGATATCCAGAACACAGTTCCTACACATACAAAAATTGAGAGGGGAAGGGGGGTAACTAGATAACTTTTGCGTCACTTGGTTTTAGGATGACGCCGAAGTAATAAAGTATGCTAACTATGTGTTGAAATTCAGTAGCGTGTTTGGTTTCTTTCTTTTACAGATACCCCAGACACACCAGGAATGGTTATCTATCTCTGAAGAATTTTCAAACAAATGGCGATTCCTACATTGTTTAGGGGCGCTGGACGGTAAACATTGTACTATTCAGGTCCCTACAAACAGTGGTAGTGACTATTTTAATTATAAGACTAATTTCAGTATAGTTATGATGGCTATTGCAGACGCAAATTATAGTTTCATATATGTAGATGTTGGAAGCCAAGGACGCATATCAGATGGTGGGGTTTTCAAGAAAACTGAACTTTACAGTAAGTTACAGAATGATGATCTAAATAGGTCCCCTGATGATGTTTTGCCCGGTATTAATGAAAATGTGCCGCACGTTAATCTTGCCGACGATGCCTTCCCCTTACAAAGGAAAATAATGAAACCCTACCCAGGTACACATGATAAAAATAGTCCAAAGAGAATATATAATTACAGGCTTTGCAGACCAAGGCGTGTGATAGAAGATGTGTTTGTGATAATGGCATCGGTTTTTAGACTTCTTCGAAAGCCTATGCTTTTGCAACCGCAAAACGTTAGTTATTATGACGTTATGCTACGTTAGTTATTATGACGTGTGTGTACCTGCACAATTTCTTAAGGAAAAGATCACTTTCGTATGCACCTCATGAAATATTGGATACAGTCGAAGGATTACACTCAGTTGACACAACTGTAGGGATTGAAGATGAAATAACATCCTTTATTCCTTTCAGACGTATTGCTAGGAGAGCATCAAATTTTGCAGAGAACTACGTCATATTTTTACTCAGTATGTGAATTATGTACACAAACTGCATTGGCAAGAATTGGTGAATTGAAATACGAATGCTTTTTTTAATGCCTGTTAAACATAAGCATAAAAAGTGCCCTGTGATTAAGTGCATTAGAACTGCTTATTTGTGCTTATACTTGTAAATAACCTGATACTGTAATAATATCAGCCCTTAAATAATGTGTACACGTATGTTACAGCATAAAAATAATGTGTGTTGTTCTCACTGTAGATGTTAATATTTAATTCGTTACGCAACAATGTAATTCCAAAGAATTTAAGTAGCTTGAACTATTTTTACGTGTTTGTTTTCAATTTAGCTAACTATAATGAACAATATGTCTTTAAAAGTCACCTTTATATAGTATGTACTTTGTGTTTAACATACACTTTGGTAGTGACATGTCTTGTACCATGCACATGTTATTCTCAAAATAATTAAACTATGTACATCAGTCTACTTACGTTCATTGTATCATCCGTTCCTCTTCCTTTGTACTTGTCCTCCAAAAACAGCAAACTTTTATATGTAAACCATTTGCTGTTGTAGCTTTCTTCAGCACCTGCGCCCGATTTTTGCATCTGTGATTTCTGCCGTTCTCGTCTGAATGACGCCATTAGAAATTCCATTTTCTTTCTTGCTTCAATGGCGGTACAGCCAACAGTGACGCTGTTGTCCAATCATCATTTTTCACAGCAATCTTCTTTTCTTGTGTTCGGGATGCTGAGGATCCCACAAGCAATGTGAAAGTCTGAACATTTCAATTAATTCAATGGTTTTCTTCTGTGACCACTCCATAATCAAACACCGAATTCGCAAAAAGATCCGACTAGCTCGGGCACTGCTTACGCCGAGCGAACACGCCAAATGACAGATCGCTCGTTTGCAGAAACCGTTTACACTGACCGAACGTCTGCTCGCCCTATCTGCCGGAGCGACCTCGAACATCAACTTTCGCTCGTCTTATCGTGTTTACACTGGCTCGTTCGCTCGCTCGCTCGGCCAGTGTAAACGCGCCTTAAGACAGAGCAGACGAACACTGAGGCGAAAACTAAGTTTCGCGCAAGATTGGAAGACAGGACGATGACGACACAGAAGAACACAATGGGTGCTGACATCTGCTCTCGTCTTCAGGCGAAATAAAAGTTAACTGGAACCAGTCTATAGTAAAATCATAGATGACTCAAATGTAATAACTGTCTTACAGTGCACACTTTTTCTTTTGCTTTGTCTTTGCAACATTAGCTGTCAAATTTGCAGTTTTCGTGCTTCTGTCCTGTAGAAATAAAGAAAACTAACTCCCTTTTCAGACTGAATTAATTGTAAAAAATTATTAGCTTGGCAAATTTTCAGACGTCGTTAGTAACCTTGGTACTAAAATGATCAAGGCAGCCTGTCATATGTAAATTATGCTCAAATTCACGTGATATTTTACATATGAGGAAATTTGTAAAAATATTTCATTTATAAATTCCAGCTATGTCTTGAAGAGTAGCCCAATGTGACAAATAGTGCTAACCTACAAGGTTTAACTCCTATAAATTATTTTTACGCCATGAAAACATTAAAATTGTAGCTTTGACAGATGATTACGCAAAACTATGCAATGGCAATAAAGTAAATGGAATGAAAATCATTGTCATATACACACTCTACGAAGTGATAAAAGTTTTACACTCTCAGTTCAGGTTAAGTTTCGTTTAAAGTTCCGTTAGTTTGTGTGCTTGTGTAGACCACGTTACTTAACAAAATGCATCGTGTTTTATTGTATTATTTTTAGTCACTATGTGACAATGTTACATAATAGCTTTTTCTTTTAAAATAGTTTATTACTTTACAGCCTATCAAGAAAAAAAAACAAAGTAAGAGTTTATTATTATTATTATTATTATTGAAAGAAGCCTGAATAGCTCCGGCACTTTAAAATCTGGCAGTACAACATTTCACGTGAGTATAATCCATTCACGGTTAATTCAATCTTTTCTGAAGCCCTGCTAATGTTATACTTCCAGGATATTCCTTCGCTTTATACAGCCAAAGCTTAACTAATACATGAAAATTACACCAGAATACAACGCACCGAATCCGAGCGCACTCAGTTTAATAATATTTCGCATGACAACTATTTCTTACTAGGCGCTACCAACTCACATGTTTCTCACTGTTTTTATTCATATTTATTATAAACGAAATAATATAATTTATAAATAAAATGTAACTGAAACTTTATTTTAACGAAATATAAGATACTTTTATGTTAAGAGAGGTATAAAACGGTTGTGATACATGGTGTATTTGGGAAATAACTTACCACGTCATATATGGTATGATTTTTCAAAGATTTGATTTAAAAAATGTGAAGAAACCATGAATACGCTATAACCTTTACGTTCCCTTGCGTCCGTTCGCCGTCTCGCGCTAGCGTTCGTTTGTTCGCGTTGTGCTTCCTATGGTGACGCGCACTTGGTCGGCGCATGCGCAGTCAGTCCGCGCACGCGCAGTCCCCACGCAGCCACAGCCTTGGCGCTGGAATCTTTGATCTGCTCCAGCTAGACAGGGGCGTCTTCGTAGAGAAGCGAAGCAGTTGTGAGACTTGCGACGAACAGAGCGGTCGTGGCGGTAATTTTACGAGCTGTCTGGTGAGTTCATCGGGGAATCATTCGTTAAATTATAAGTTTGCATTTGTTCGTTTTATGTAAAATGGCAATAATAAATTTAATTCAATAAGTGACAATAATTCGGAGATGAAAGTAGGATGTTTATTTAACATCAAATGCTGTCTCGCCAGCCTTGCGAGGAAGCATCAATGTTAAGTTACTTTTTTTGTATGTAATTAAATCTAACCCGAAATATTATTTTACATTTCTATTTTATTGAAATAACATCGTTTAGAAGGCGTGTGGTTACTGCAGCAAACAAATTTTGTAATATGATTTATGAAGGAAAGCAAGTGGGCGGAAATACTTAACATTTGTTACGAGTTTATTCGTGAGAGAGGTACACACCCTCGAAAGTTGAGCAGATAAAAGTGTTTATGAATTATAGGTTGAAAAATAATAATTTTGCTTAATCAATAAAACACCTGATTGCAGTGTAGTGGAATGAAGTTCAGTAGCCCCCACGTACGTAATTTTTAATATCAGCCTTCCGTTCTGAGGGAAATGGGGATTGCGATGCATATATTACAATTAAATTTGTAACCGTAAGTGATAAGTAATTTCCTGCAAATTGTGGGCATGTAAGATTTTGAAGCAAACCTCTCTCTACAGAAGGAGTATCAAACTCAAAGTTGCTTGTGGGCTATAAAATGTCATAACTGCCACTTAACGGTCGGCCTAGGAAAAACAAGTGGCTGTGATTTAATTGCTAAAAACATTATTTTAAATTTAAACTATTGAATGTGGAAAAAAAAATTAATACACGCAATGTAAACAAATGTAGAAACGGGCAGTATTACTGTCATGGAATTAGGAAATCATAAAGTACTAAGTTTGGCATCTCTTCTTGGCTACTACATTGTCACAATAGCGAAATATCTTAGCTTGAAACAACTCTTACTATACTTATTGAATGTTCGACCGTGAGCTGAATTATTAGGTTGGATTTGTCCAAAGTTAGGATGAAGAAAACCGTTCGCAGATAACATTTTTCAAAATTCTGCGAATTGTTTCGTTTCCTGTTGTAAACGTATAACCTCAAAATAGCCACACCGTGCGCCATTTTAACGTAAATAAACTTAGGTAATAATACAATAAGCTTAGGTTCGGTCATGAGGCAACACTCTCTACTCGCAATCTGGAGGGCGCGGGTTCGATCCTGCGCCATGTCACTTCACTGAGCACGTTCTTTTAGTGATGGTATAATGACATAATTTTGTAATTCGAATGAATCGATTACGATTATTGTTTAAACGAATAAATAATGGGTAAATTTTTTTCTTTGTATTGATCTAATCCATACATAAAAATTGATCGCAATAACTGTATATTTATATCAATTTGTTTAAAACTATTCTCATCGAAATTTTTTCTGTTTAGTTTTAATAAATTCTCCTGTCAGGAAAATTTGTTGTTTCAAAATTATATTTTATTGTTTTAATAAATGTGTAACATGTAGGTATCTGCAATGTTTTGTTTAAGTATATATAGCTGAAAAACGTGAATAATCGAAATGTTCTAAAATAATCGATTAATCGATTATAATCCAATAATGGATTATTTTACAAGCGATTATCCCATCACTAGTTCTTTCCCTCAATGGTTTTATCCTAGTTCTCAGCAAGTGCACATGCGGTTTCTGAATATAAGTGGACCTCTGGATTCTAATCCAAGTTGGTCTCAGTGCATTAAGGGCGTTTATTTTATATCCGTACTGCATACTATTCAACTTTAGATGTCTGCGAGTACTTTTTTCCTCAGAAACATTTATATTTAAAATTTATGCGCTAAGAAGGAATTTATTTAAAGGCTGTTCGCATTAAATTGAGCACTTTTGAAATCAACCCTCGAATAAAGTAAGTCACTATCTGCGTGTGTTTTTAACTGGCACACGTAGTGATATGCGTCCAGTAAAGTTGGTAACAATGGAGGGAAAGTAGTTTCATGTCTCAATATTGTATTAAAAGTGTTCGGTCAACATTTCTCAATACTACAGTTAATTAATTTTTCTTTCCGAGTTTTCTGTAATACATATAAGTGAATAGGATAGAGAATTTGTTAAATTTTTATAATAATTTTACAGTTTCCCTTCACTGACGCATGAGTAAAGTGATCAGGCCCATGGCAATGTTAATTTTACATATCGCGGAAGAATACAAAATGTACTTACAAGTAGATCTTAAGCAGGGCTTTCAAAACTGCTCATTTTACCGTGAACATCCTATAACGTTGATCCCGCATTCAAATGCCGTGTTGATGCATAGGATTGATAGGCAGGGCCCTTAGGGACGTAATAATTACGGAAATTATTATTTTTGAACCTCCGTTAATGTTGGAATAAAAAAACTAACATATGGTGTATATAAGTTAATGTCTCAAAAATTTTTGCACATAATGTCATGTCGATGTAAGGCTAGTGGTACAGTTCTCCCATGCCCTCGTGAAAGAACTTTGTTGTTGAATCAACCATCAATCTACATTCTGCACTACCCACAAACTTCTTGGTTCGTAAAGTGTCCGCTCACATCGTGACAGTCGACCTTCTCGTTCGTTGAACCTGCGTGCGCCTTCCTCGTACACAGTCCTCGCTCACAAACTTGGTGTCGTAAACAGCGCTCGTGCGAAGAGGACGAAATTCATTATTTTACATTTGTACGAAATGCCGTTCAAATTGTAGACATTAATAACAAATGCCTATAACTTGTTCACGGCAAAATGAGCACTTTTGAAACCTCTGCTTAAGATCTACTTGTATGCACGTTGTGTGCTCTTCCGCCTTATATAAAGTCATCATTGCCATGGGCCTCATCACTTTATTCATACGTCGGTCAAGTGAAACTACGAATTTATTAGAAAAGTAAGTATTTTACAAATCTTCATATCTTTACAATTCGGTCCATTACAAAAACAGGAGACGAGAGATATAATTTAATTGATCACAAATGGTTACCTTTATTCGACGTTAATATATGGAACTACTTTCCGTGCACCGTTACCAACCTTACTGGATGCATGTCACTCAGTTCACCCGTTAGAATATATGCAGGCAGGGGCAGTGATTTTTTTCTAAGGTTGATTTCAATAGTGCTCTCTTTATCGTGAACAGCCTTTAGGCCAATTATTTCCTCGCATGAAAAGTACCCTCATAATCATTGCATAATGTCATGTCACAATCACAGTTTTAATGAATTTTTCGATGTGCAAAATAATAAGAAAAACTAGCTCACCTACCGTAACGAGATAGTGCATATGAAAATAAGGTACCATGAGTTACTCCAAGAAATATTTACAATCGCGCAATTAAATAAGGACTTTTTGCATATTTTCTGTTTGTAGCAGTAGGCCCTATGTAATTTTTCTTAATAAATGTTACCAAACGTACTTTAAAATGAATTAAGACGTGACCTTTGTCACCCTTGTCAAATTTTTGCATACATTTTCGTTTGTCTTATTTGTACATCTCAAAAACATAAGAATGTGATATCTAATATGCTGTGGCACAAAAACTATATGATCTAGATTTTTTTTATGCGAGGAAACTGTACTAAAAAGTAATGTCTAAAAGTTGAATGACTATAAAGGATATAAAATAATTAAATTTTTGGTGAAGAGCACATTTAAGGCTTTCAGATTACACTTGCCGGCTTCGCTTTATGAACATGTTCACATTCGCTTTCTAGTACCCGACGGCGGATGACTGGAAATACGTTTACCTCATAGATGTGTGTGTGTTGGTGCACGTGAACTGAGTATCTCCAAGTCGGTATCGCACGTGGTTTCTATCTGACGGCTTATCGTAAATTTGTAAACAAAGTAGCCTTCGTATTATTATTGCTTGGCAGGAAGGCAACACAAAGCAGTATTGTTTAATTTAACGCCGGGAAGACTAGCTTAGTAAGCCTGTGTAAATAATACTCCTCCGGCGGTTTCTTTAATATCAGTGGGTAGTAGGGAAATGTTCCTTGAAAGACAAGGGGATCATATTCTGGGGAGCCGCCATCTTGTGACGTCACCCGACCGCCATCTTGGATGTCATTGACGTTTTACCTCTGGCCCGTGTGATCTTTGATCTTGACCTTGACCCCGAGGACTTTTGACCTCAAAAACACTAAAAGAACATTAAAAAATTCCAAAAATTCCTCAAAAAATTCTTTTAAAAAATCCGAAAAAATTTGTTACAAATTATTTAAGAATTATTTAACAAATTCATGGAAACTGCCCTTTTTTTTTCTTCAAAAATGCTGACAGGGATCAGCGACCCAGGTGCCAGGGATCAGCGACCCGAGGTCAGGCACAGGGATCAGGACCTATGTCCTTTGACCTTTGACCTTAAAAATGCAAAATTAAAAAAAATTTAAAAAATCACAAAAACTGACAAAAATTTTTTATTAAAAATTTTTTTTAAAACATTTTAATTAAAAAGCTTACATTTCCAAAGGTCTCCCTCCGCACCACTAATTACTCACATCTGTTCGAATCCAGCAGACGACTGACTCCCTAGCCTCCACTCCCCTCACATATATTCATTCCGCCACCTTGATTTTTTTGTTCATCATTTTTTTACATGCTACTGGAGGCAGCCATTTTGTTTATATGTTACTGGAGGCCCCAATATTTGTGTATATGTTACTGGAGGCGGTCATCTTGATTTTGTCATTCGTCTTTTGTTTACATTCTACTGGAGGCTGCCATATTTGTGTTATTTCGTCCGTCATTTGTTTATACATTATTGGGGGCCACCATTTCAGTAGGCAACTGCCACCTTGGTAGGCATCACCCATCAACAATATTGTAAGCAAATGACCTTAACCTTGATCCCATGATCTTTGAAACAAAATTCGAGAAAAATACATAAAAGTCAACAAGCAAGATACAATAAACACTTCCACCACATTAGATGCAGACTACCTCGACCTCATGACCTTGAAAGACCTTGAATACAAAAACTCGAGAAGAACTACATAAAAGTGAGCAAGCATAATACATTACAGACTACCACTGCAATATAAGATTAAAACTACATCGACCTTGACCCCATGACCTCGAATGACCTTGAAAATCAAAAATTGAGAAAAAACACATAAAAGTCAGCAAGTATAATACATTAAAGACTACCACTGCCATATTAGATGCAGGCTACCACGAACTTGACACCAAAACCTTGAATGGCCTTGAAAATCAAAAACGAGAAAAAACACTAAAGTCAGCAAGTATAATACATTACAGACTACCACTACCATATTATATGCAGACTACCACGACCTTGACACCAAGACCATTAATGACCTTGAAAATCAAAACTCGAGAAAAAATACATAAAAGTCAACAAGCAAAATGCAATAAACACTACCACCGCATTAAATGCAGACTACCTCGACCTTAACCCCATGACCTTGAACGACCTTTAAAATAAAAACTTAGAGAAAAATGCATAAAAGTCAACAAGCATAATAGATTACAGACTACCACCACCTTATTAGATACAGACTACCTTTTACCTTAACCCCATGACCTTGACTGACCTAAAAAACAAAACACTCGAGAAAATCTATGTGGAGGCAGAAGCTAGCCGAGACGATCCTCCTTCGGCGCAGCTGTTGTCACACTAAACCTCTCAGCTTACCTCCCTACTGCTTACAATATACAAGTATGCAAGCTCTATGGCATCATATTAACTTTGAACCAATTGTACTGCTCCATGTATACATTGTACAGACACCGACCAGCCAATTACCAAGTTACCTCATGATTGCAGCTAACCAATCACATGCAGGCATTGCGACATCATCACACACACACATATATGTATATACGGATATAACAGATTTATAATTATATTAATATGTAAATATATAATTATTTTCAATTTATTTGATACATAATTATGTGTAGGTATATGTAAGTAACTATGTATGTGTATATGCATGTAAGTATGTAAATATAAAATTTACTTAATATAGTATCTTATATGTTCATATAAGTATGTAAATGTAAAATTATTTTCAATTTAAGTAATGTACATATAGTTATGTACATATAACTATGTAAATATGAAATTTTATTGTATATCTTCAATAACTATGTAAATGTATAATTGAATTGTATATCTTCATATAACTATCTAAATGTAAAATTTAACTGTATATCTACATATAAGTACGTAAACATAAAATATGGCTACAAAAATCATTTATATATCTATACTTCAGTATGTACATGTATATATGAAATTATAAAATTAATTAAAATGTCTCGTTTGATAGTACCTGCGTGTTTTATTCCTGTGCGAACGAGTATTTGGGTTTTCTCAGAGTGCTCCAATACCACGAAAATAAATTGCGAATATGAAGTGCCGCCTTGTAACCTCGACGATCACGGAGCCTCGACCTTCACCACAGCTAACTGGTTGTTGCTAGTTAATACTCTGCGATCGAGTTTTCACCTACATTCAAGAAATGCATGCTGGCATGAGAGAACTGTTTGTACAAAGAATCATTTTCTTGCGTTTAGTCAGCTGGAGTCAGTCTTTTCATCAGTCGTAATCGCAATCTTTCCATAAACCTCACAACCCATAAAGATGAAACACACGCACGCCAATCCCAATCCTAATCGCACTCTTTAGCAATCATCACTACCGCCACCATCCCCGCCGCCACCACCGCCACAATCAGGTGTCATTATGGGTAAATGGGGTCGATGAGGTCAATGGGGTCAATGGGGTCGATAAGATTGATGGGGACAATGGGTCATGGGGTCAATAGGTCATGGGGTCGATGGTGTCAATGGGTAAATGGATCAGTTTGTGAGGGGGTCTCTCCGACAACAGGAGTTAGTTGTCTACTTAAAATGTAACCATTATTTATAGGTGAGCGAAGAAAACTCGTCTGGAAGAAACTGTTGAAGATATAACTGCATGGTAATGAGATCAAAGAACTAGCATCTAAAGCCTGCATACATTCCTCTGTGTGTGTGTGTGTGTGTGTGATGTCTCAATGCTTGCATGTGATTGGTTAGCTGCAATCATGAGGTAACTTGGTAATTGGCTGGTCGGTGTCTGTACAATGTATAAATGGAGCAGTACAATTGGTTCAAAGTAAATATGATGCCGTAGGGCTTGCACACTTGTATATTGTAAGCTATAGGGAGTTAAGCTGAGAGGTTTGGTGTGACAGCCTCTGCGCCGAAGATGGATAGTCTCGACTAGCTTCTGCCTCTTCACATAGATTTTCTCGAGTGTTTTGTCTTTTAGGTCATTCAAGGTCATGGGGTTAAGGTCAAGGTAGTCTGTATCCAATAAGGTGGTGGTAGTCTGAAATCTATTATGCTTGTTGACTTTTATGCATTTTTATGTCTTTATTTCCAAGGTCATTCAAGTCATGGGGTCAAGGTCGAGTTAGTCTACATTTAATATGGTGGTGGTAATTTTTAATGTATTATACTTGCTGACTTTTATGTATTTTTTTCTCGAGTTTTGATTTTCAAGGTCAGTCAGGGTCATGGGTCCAAGGTTGGGGCAGTCTGCATCTAGTGTGGTGGTGGTAGTCTTTAACGTATTTTGCTTGCTGACTTTTATGTATTTTTTCTCGAATTTTTGTTTTCAAGGTCACTCAAGGTTATGGGGTTAATTTCGAGGTAGTCTGCATCTAATATGGTGGCGGTAGTCTTTAATGTATTTTGCTTGTTGACTATTATGTATTTTTCTCGGGTTTTTGTTTTCAAGGTCATGGGGTCAAGTTCAAGGTCATTGGTTTCCAATATCGTGGATGGGTTGCCTACCAAGATGGTGGCCTCCAATAATGTATAAACTAATGAGGAATGAAAAAAAAATCAAATATGGCAGTCTCCAGTAGCAAGTAAACAAATACCGAACGATAAAATCAATATGGTGGCCTCCAGTAACATATAAACAAAAATGGCTGCCTCCAGTAGCATGTAAACAAATGACGAACGAAAAAGCAAGATGGCGGAATTAATATATGTGAGGGCTGTGGAGGCGAGGGAGTCAGTCGTCTGCTGGATTAGAACAAAGGTAAGTAGTTGTTGTGGGGGTGGGGGAGAGAAGACCTCTGGAAATGTAAGTTTTTAATTTAAAATTTTTTAGCGATTTTTTTTAATAAAAATTTTTAGGAAAAAGGGGAAATTTCGAAGGAAAAAAGGGGAAAATAGCCGCCGGGGTTAATTACTTTTTAATAAACAATTTTTTTTTTAATTTTATGAAAATAAATTTTTTATTGAATACTTAATTTTAAAAACATTTCACCAAATTTTTTATAAGAATTTTTTTATAAAATTTTTAATCGATTTTTTGTGACTTTTTAGGATTTGTTTTTGGATATTTTAAGGTCAAAGGTTAAAGGTCATAGGTCCTGATCCCTGTCTCCTGATCTCTCGGTTCTAACCCTGGGTCGCTGATCCCTGGCACCTGGGTCGCTGATCCCTATCAGTATTTCTGAAAAAAATGGGCAATTTCTGTGAATCCTTTTAATAATTTCTTAAATAATTTTTAAATATCTTTTTTTATAATTTTTAATAATTTCTAATAATGTTTTTTTTCTTTTTCGGAATTTCTTTATTTTTTTTTTTTTAGACTTTTTCGAGGAGTTTTTGCAATTTTAAAATGATTTTTTGAGTTCAAAAGCCCTCGGTGTCAAGGTCAAGGTCAAAGGTCACATGGGTCAGAGGTTAAAGGTCAATAACATCCAAGATGGCGGTCGGGTGACGTCACAAGAGGGCGGCTCCCTTGATCCCGAATCCGATACCCGATCCCCTTGTCTTTCAAGGAACATTTCCCTACTACTTTCGTGTTTAGTTGTGAAAGGTGTTGCGTAGCGGAAATACAACTCGCGTAATGAAGTTGCCGGAGCGAAATGAAGGAAGGCTGGTACGATACGTGTTTTAAGGACCTAAGGCCGTGTCTCGAATTGAAAGTGTGCTCACTCTGGCTCTCTCTAGCTCTCTCTAGCGAATTGAGACTTGTACCCTCTCTAAGCCTTCAGCATTATTTATCTGACAGAAAAGATAATAAATAGTGAAAAATAAAATATTGCTGGCACTTTCACTTTCCTCGAATAAATGTACAGTGCTTTATGAAATAGTAACTTATTTTAATTTGTTACGTCTTTGCAAGATTAAAAACATAATTATTAAGTGCACAGCACATTATTTAATAATACGCACACAACCTAAATTAAACGTGAACATAATGACATCATAATTTGTTATGTCCATATCAAACGGAATATTGTTGTTATTACACAGTTCACAATCGCAATTATTAAGGTAAGTTGATAAAATATTTCTAACATTAATTTAGAAACAAAAAATATACGTCTGGATATTTGAGGTTACACTTGAAAACAACATGGCGGCCAAAGAGGGTGTGAGAGTGAGCACCAAGTGTACATCGTCGTTCACTCTTCCTCTCGCGCTCTCTCCTCGGAGTTGGGACAGTTGGGACAGAGAGGAGTCTCTGTGACGTCAAGAGTGGGCGCGAGAGTACTATCTCAGAGAATTGGGATACGGCCTAAGTTTGTAAGGAAACGGAACTATTATAGAGACAGGGCGTAGAGGAGGAAGTGTTCCGGCTAAATAACTCTACGCTAGCCAGCGCTCCGTGTTTGTATTGCAATGCATATGCGTTTGAAGCAGCTGCATGACATGTGCCGTGCCGATCGCACTTATTGTGCACAGTCTGTGCAGCGATATCTTGCAGGAACACAATTGACTTACCCGACATCAATTCAACTGTAATCATTGTAAAATCACAGTTGTCAGTATTACTTCAGTTCCCTTCGTGTCCTTTATGTATCTACTGTATCGTGATTACGTCAAAATTTGTATCATCAGCACGAAACTATTTTCCGCAATTCGCGAACGCAATCCTTAGGCGATGTTTGCCCCGAAATGTGATCCCATAAACCACTTCAGAACTTAATTTAACACTTTGTAAAAATACCTGTCAGACAATGATAAAACGACTGATAAAGGTCATGTTGGGTGTTAAGGAAGGAAGGTAGATAAGATGGGCGAGCTAATTGAGCTATGGGTGGGGTGAACAGTCTCAATAAGTAGCTAGCGATATGTGCGAGACCGCACCTCGATTGAGGTGGGGGCCGCGGTGGCTGAGTGGTTAGCCTGCTCGCCTCTCACCAAGGCGAACCGATTCAATCCCCGGCCGGTTCACTCCCGGATTTTCGCATGGGGGAATCGTGCCGGGCGATGCCGCTGGGCGGCGGATTTTCTCGGGGATATCACGTTTCCCTCGTCCTTTCATTCAAGCGCTGCTCCATACTCACGTCAATCACCATCATCGGCTCTCAAAACCTCGCTGTTGAAGAGCCGCCCAAATCTCTTCACTCACTTACTCGATTAAGGTGGTTGCCTAGGTCACAAAGTGGTATGCAGAGCTTCAGAAGAAAACAAATCCTTTTTAAGCGAGTGTGTATCGGATTTTTCAATCCTAAAAACTGATTCTGACTACGTCGGCGTTGACCATTTCTACACGTATATGCAATATTCCTTAAATGTTTTTAGTAAGAAAACACCACCAAGAAGGATTCGACAGTTTTTAAAGGTGCGTTTGTACCTGCAGAACACCTTTGTCGTTGTCATTACACGAAATGATCGGATCTTCGATGGAGGTTCCATTGTGTTGTGCGTCGAGGCGATGAGACGATTAATGTGCGTGTGTGTCACTTTATCGCCTCCCATTTCTAAACCTTGAATATGCAAATACTGTATGTGTGGTGACGGGTGGCTGCTGCCGTCTTGTACATGTGGTGAATCTGAACTGCCCGCAGAGCTGTGGAGAGCTCAGTGGCGTAGCAACAAGGGAGGGGGGACAGGGTATACATGGCCCCTCCCTTAATTTTGTAAAGGCCACCAGAAAGAGTTAGTGGACACCCAGACTGTTTTTGTTTGCCGCGATGCACATGATGTATTGCATACAATTTATAATGAATTGTTACAGTGTATTCCTGATATTTATATACCAGTGCAGCTTCGCTTATGGGGTATAAACTATTTTTTATATTTTATGCAGCATGTAATTTAAATTCTTATTATACGAAAATTATATGTATAAAAGAAGCAAAAATGCTTTACGAGGGGCGCCTAAAGGTGTGCCGCGACATAAATTGAAGGCGTGGTTTCCCCACCGCTGTAGCCAGTCGCCAGCGTGTATAGTACATGACTGTCAAGTTTCTCTGCAGTAGCATTAAGGTATAGTTAGGGGAATAAGTTATTTCACGAATTTTAATTCATTCGTGATCTCCTGAGAAGGATAATTCGGAAATAATGCATAACGAGTTACACCAAAGAAACTGAATGCATGGAAATTCAGTTATTCCAAAAAATAACGCTACACTCCAAGAAATTACTCGGAAATTTACCAAACCAGTGTATACACTTAGTGAGAAAGCAGGGATGGGAATGTTTCCCCTTATACATTCATTGTAGCATTCCTACATTTGCTCAGGAAACAGGCAAATGCATAGGGAAGTTCCCAACTTTGTAGAGTAGCGCTGCTAAACATTCCTATATCAGCAGCTTGATGTGTGGTGTTATTACCATACAGTTTATTGGTTAAAAACTTCCATAACAGTTTAGGAATTTTACCAGAAATGTTTTTATAGTGTACGCTTGTAACAAATTATTAGCAAATATACACTATAGGCTATTCACGGCAGAGAGAGGACTTTTGAAAGCACTCTCATTTGGAATAATAGTCAATTGATATGCTATATTGTAGCCTCGGACGTTAACTTCTGAGTGCGGTGGAATATACACACTGGGTTTATTACTTAAACATTAATATTTATTTATAAAGTTTGTTAAAGTGTACTAAATGGCTGATAGAAAAAAGTAACAAGGGCCTCAGAAGCGCTCACTTAGCGAACGGCACTACTAAATATTCTTGTATTCGCAACCTTATACGTGGCATTCTTTCCGTATAATTATGCGTTACAGACTTCCATTGGAGTTTAGGAAGTTCATTAGAATTTTTTTTTAACATTGTAGAAAAAAATCGCTTTGACTCATACGTGAAGTTAGTACATAAAAGCCACATTGATTTAACAGGGGGCTAGCAAAACTTGCAGTCTCACGTTACATAAAGGTGTGTTGGGCATGTTAATGCGTATTCGATTTCGTACGTATGGATCCGTTTCCCTCGCAGCATCGTTTTAAGGGCGGCGTGTGACGGCGAGGAACAGAAGAGACGTGTGGCGCAGTCAACAGCAGGCTAATGGATAAGCCAACACTGCGTCGCTGGCCGCCCGGGGCAGCTCCGCTGTTGACCGACTAAACACCGAGTCGGCGCCTTCGCGAGACCGCCGTGGGGCGTGACCCCGTGACCTGACGAGTGACCCGCGGCGGAAGTGAGAACGCCAACCTCCTCTGGCACAACCCCCCTCCACCTTTTCTACTCCCCTGTCACAAGACGGCGTGCACGCATTCCCAGACTATCGCAAGGGGAGACGTTCTTGTGAAGAGTCGGAATGAAGGCGCGTTTCCTCGCGCAAGCCTTGTGGTTTGTCGTATCTCTGGGTGGAAACCCAGCTGCTGGACGTTGTTTTCAAACAACCATTATAAGTTTTCCAGTATGTTTTCGTTACGAAAAGGAAAAGGGCCAATAAAATACTCACCTACAAGTTAAGGCAAGAAAACTCCTATACTGTGAAATTCACAAGATATAACTTAAAGACATAAAAATTTATGAAACCAAGTCGGCCGCAGAATCTTTAGTAAGAGTGTCGTATTTAAGAGCAAAAGGAAAAGAGTGAGCGGGGGCGTGAATTTCAGACTATTCTGAGACATTTTCGTAACCACGCACTAAAATATTAGAAAATAGGCAGGTTTATTTCCCATCCGCCGACCTCCCGTGCCGCAGTCGGTTGGTGCGCCACCGATCTGGGCTGCGGGAGGCTCTGGGCTCGAATCCCGGGCAAGGCATCGGCGTTAATTTAAGTTAGGTTATACGTTAGTATGTAAGCCGTCCCCTGTTAAGCCTTCAAGCATAAAACCGGAGAACGTTAAAAAGCCCCTTACAATACAATACGAAATATTTACCATCCCATATATTAAATAAACCTACTCTACATGGAATGATGATACGGTACTCTAGTTGATAGAAAATACTGCAATGAATGCGGCCTAATTCAAAAACGCACATTCCTAAAACGTTTGTTAAAAATTGATCTATTTAAGAAAAAACTTTATGTGACTTTTGCTTCAAGAAAGAAAATAATAGGAAAACGAATTTTATTCTAATTTTTTGTTAAGAAACTGCACCGTAATGTCTCTTTATAAATAGTCAATGTGGAAAAAAAAAACATAAATAACTTGATCATGAACTTTGGATACAAAGGGACGTACAAAGTACATCCTTTACAACTGCCGCGCCGTCGCCATCACCATCAACATTAACACTACAGACATCGGCATTGCCACGAATATTTTAGGTTTTCGTCGAAAATTATAGTACGAGAAATATTTGACCTATTGACGGATAGAAAAAATAGCTACCCTACGATTGTTTGAAGATCACGTGATCGCCGGACGGACGGATGCAACGGATGTATGTGAGTCCACTTAACACCGAGTGACCCGTGTGTATGTTGTTTTTAGATGTTTATATTGTACAGGTCAGCTCTCATTATAGCGTGTGCGTAATTAGTATAAATCAGGGACAATGATGAGCAGCAATTAAATTGTAACTTCCAAGGGAAGACAGAGTAACTGAGTGGCAGCCAGCACGAATGGTTAGCTTCGCTAAAGCAGGGAAGCTAGTGGACTTTTGGATATTACTGGACATTGGAAGACCGGTGAACCTCGCCATTTGGCTGTTGTTACCAACTCTATTAATCGTAAAAAATAGTTCGTCTCACGGGTAAGCACTTACCCTAAGCGCCACATTACAGGAAACATGCAGCAGTTAATATTCTTTAGTAATAGCAACACCGTTGCTATTACTGCTATAACTGTAGTTGAAAACTTCGCCTGGCTGACGAGTCAAGTGTATTTCAAAGGTTATATAAAACAACTCGTAACAGTATTACAGTAGCCTATTTTGTATCGGTGTCTTAACCATGAAAATGATTTCAGAAACGCTTCGTACCCAAGAAAAGTTCATATTTCTCATTTTAACTTCAAGGTTTATGTGTTTGGGCGCGAAAATAGTTAAAATACCCCCCCCCCCCCCTCCCCCAAAGAATTAGTGTAATTGTTAAGTTTTCGATACAGAATGTTTAAAGATGTCTCTAGGCACACATCATACTTTCAGATTTTTATTAGCGTCCCAAAAAAATGTAGTTTCGCCGCTTGGTTCCCGTTCAGGCGAGTCGCTGACATCCAGAACGCACTCCAGTTGGGCACCTTAACACGTAGAGGCGATGATTCAAGTGGTGAGTGTACAATAGTCGGTTTAAAAGCTCACATCCTTCGTGGCTTCGTACGAGGAAAATATCTGCAAGCAGGCGGAACACTCAATTAGTGTTCAAATGATTGTGTTAGCTAAATTGTTCACTTTTTGTACTTAAAAATTTTTTAATCAGCCCTTCATTTTTATTTTTTTTTTACTTTGCAGTATATTTATAGGAATCATTGGCGTAGTTAGAAGGTTCTGAAGAAAAGAATGTGGGGTGAGTGAGTAAAGAGATTAAGGCGGCTCTCAACACCGATGTCTTGGGAGCCGATGAGGGTGAAACCAGGTGAGCACGGATCAGCGCGGAAATGCAAGGGCCGGGGAAACCAGAGATCCCCGAGAAAAATCGCCAACCAGCGGGATTGTCCGGCACGATTCCCACATGCGAAAATCCACTGGTCGACCCCGCCGGGAATCGAACCCTGTTTGTTTTGGTGGGAGGCGAGTAGTCTAACCTCAACAACAGCGCGGTCCCGAAAAAGGTAGAGGGGGTTTATAAAATGACTGAACTGAAGGGAGGGAGGAAAATTAGGACAAATTAGTGGAGAAAATTACCACACAATATAATAGAATGCATTATAGTGAACATAAAATCAATATTTTTGTCATATTTAAAAGAATATAAATACTAATTGTTGACACCCTAATAGTTAAAAAGGGAAGGGGGGTTACAACCACCAATAAAAGCCTTTGGCTACATTCCTGTTAAGTAGGGAATATTTTTCAACCAGATTCGTACCACGTAGGTTTTAAAACCTACCGAAGTTGTGCTTCGCAATTTTTAGAAGTCGTATTAGACTTTCTAAGTGTCCGTCGCTGAAATACTGACGTACAAAAATGTTAAGCTACGTATGGGGACCTCGGTGGAGAATGTTTTCTTAAAAACTGTGGTTGAAGAAACGTGGTCTGCGTGGCAGCAGTTAATACGGGACGTGCCTTGCTTAAAATGCTTCAGTTTATCTCACTAACGGAAAGTATATACTGTATGCATCCTGTTCATGAGACTGTAGACCAACTTAAATTATATAGGGTACGTTTGTCCAGTTATATGATGTTCACGGTAAACTGAGTAGTTTCAAAAGCCCTGTTTGAGATCATCTTGCATGCGCGATATGTATTCTTCCGCTGTACGCGATATTAACACTGCCACGGACTTGATCACTTTACTACTGCGTCGGTCAAATAAAACTGTGTAGTTGAAAGGAAAGTTAATAATCGACCAATTTAAAATTCTTACAATTAGATGCTTAAAAAACCACATACAGCAGGATGAATTGTTTTAGTTTTCACAAATGCTTTTATCTATCACTTTTGTTTCTACGTTAAGACATGGAACTAGTTTCCCGCTGCGTCGTTACCAACTTTACAGGCCGTCTGCGCCCGTTAAAATAGATACATGCAGGGGCAGTGACATTTCCCAAAGGTTTATTTCAAAAGTGCTCACTTTATCGCGAACAGCCTTTAGTTCCGGTTGCTCAGTGGACAGTGAAGGTGAAGGTTCAATCGTGGGCGCAGATACTGCTGATTTCACAATGTCGTGCTTCTTACAAATATAGCCTGTTTCACAATATGTACTGGCAGAACATTTCATGGGCGGTAAGCTGACCACCTAGTCTACAGTGTTTTTACAAGGGAAAGTGCCTACTTGAATTTCTTTCAGATGCTTTGGCGGCTTATTTTTAGCTTCCATAATTATAGTGCATTCAGAATTAATTACATAGTTCCCTATACAGTAACAAATACGTGCACATTTTGGTATACCATTCTAAAATTTATAAACAGACATTTTACGCAGAGCAATAATTAGGAAAGTAATAATTTAACTATGTATTTCTTTTGAACCGGTGAACTGGGCTATTCCCAATACAGTTTCGTTTTAAAAAATTGTGTTTTTTTTTCTAAACTTAGCAATGCAGTAGATATGCAAATACGAATAATCATTTTGCAAAAGTGTTGAATTGTGTAAACAATCGTGCTTGAAAATATATTTTGCAGTCATAGTGGTAGTCTATTTCTTGAATGAAATGTTTTTGAGTCATAAGTAGAAGTCTTGGTAGTTAATATTTTTTGGTCAAAGTGCAATTTTTAAACAAAGTGAGATAGTAATTTCCAAATTATATGTAACCTCGTGAAATTTGTCACCTTTTTAACAACGCATTAAAGGTATAGGCTGTTCACGGTAAAGTGAGCACTTTTGAGGCCCTAGTTCCTTTTTAATTTCAGCCATTTTTCTCCTTTAACCACCTTTTCAAAATAAATATTGCCATCTAAGTACTAAACAAAGTGTGTATATTCCACTCCACTAGGAAGTTAACTTCTAAGTAATAAACAAAGTGTGTATATTCCACTCCACTAGGAAGTTAACTTCTAAGGCTAAAATAATACAGATTTACTGACTATTATTTCAAATGAGAGGGTTTTCAGAATTGCTCTCTTTATCATCCTATATGGACGTGTCCACAAAGTGACCCAACCAGAGTGCAGGTTAAAAGTCACACACACGGTAGGTACAGCTCTAGTGAGTAATTAAGCTTAGCACTGAAGACCAATCACATTTCAGTTTGCAGCTTAATGCTATAATAGCACTCTTACAGACGCGTCTAATTAAAAAAAAAGTGATATCGCACGTGAATGTATGAACTGTTAGGCTGCCAATGGAGGACGATGTAATCCACTCAGCCACAGGAGGTGTTTATACACAGCATACCCAAGAAGGACGCGTTATTTGATAAAGCGACTCTTGTACTAGAGAGGAAATACACACCACACACACAATAACGTTATGTAGAGGGGAGAGAGATTTGAGATTTAGCTGCGCGTCCAAGGTCAAGAAGCGAGGGAGCGGATACTGGCGACAGTTACACTCACGCCTAGCGCCTCATCACTCCTACGCGCAAGGCGTGCAGTGTTTCCGCCGTAACGCTGGACTGTGCAAATTAGATATGTAACATAGGGGTTTTATTGCATGCGATGAAAACCCACAGATTAAACTACGTCTCTATCTTTGTACTTTTCTCTTGTCGCTTCAGGAAACTGCATAGGCAAGTTTTAAAAATGTGATATTTTTGACCATTTTCACGAAATTTTTTCTTCAAGAATACGTTTAATATGACAAAAGTAAAATTAATAGGGCCATAGATAGTTGTTTTTTTTTTTTATCATTCCTTAGAAAAAGTCATATTTCCAGATTTTTTATTTGCTGAGATACGTGTTTACGCGCAAACAACGATTTCACAGAAAACGTTTCTTGAGAGCTGAAGAGGGTGAAGCGGGTGAGTAGGGAGCTGCGAAGGAATGCAAGGGCGGGGGAAACGGGAGATTGTCGAGAAAACCCGATGACAATCGGCATCGTCCGGCACGATTCCCACGTGCGAACATCCGGGAGCTACCCCACCGGGAATCGAATCCGGTTCGCCCTGAAGTGAGTAGTCTAACCACTACTGCACCACGGTCCCTAAGAAGGTCAAGTAATTTTATATAGCCATGCCTATGTGAGTAGGTAAATGTTTACGAAACATCACTTTGAGATCACAAGTGTCCGAATTTAAACTGATTGTAAATTGACAGCAGAAGAGAAACATAATTCATCATAGAAAATGTACACGGCTTAAGTATGATGCGAATAAGGTAGCATTAAATCGCAAATCAAAATGCACATATATCTGGGCAAGCTTTCGTCTCATAGTACCGGTTTGCTCAACCGAATTAATATATTATCGTATGCAGTACTCTGAAAAAGAACACACGTAAGTATTTAACACCAGTTCTATATGCATACAAAGATGTTTTATTATGAATTTGATAAGTTATTTACCCAACATTCCTATCGTAAGGTTCATTCTCTCCAGAAACGTAGTGACTAACGTAAGTAATGATAAAGGAGACGCTTTCAATCGAAACAACTATAATCAAACAATGCCAACAGAATATAAATACCCTCACTTAGTTGGCCTTACCGTAGTCGCACATGAAGATTATCATTATCTTTTCCAACGTAAAGTTACATATTTCTTGAGCAGGAAAATCTATAAGCTTACTTAGCTAATCACAATTTATCAACATAAATATGGAGAAAATAATAACGCGTGACAAATTATCTGACCAAAAAGAAGTCACTTGTATGCCAATAAGTTTCCGTCCATAAGCAAAACAGGAGTATATTAGAACCGTTGGCATGGGATATTATTACGTGAATTGTAACCAATAATTTGTATCGTGGCTTATGTTGAGGCTCAACTGTATTTTTTGCAGTTTTTTTTCCGGTTTGTTTGCTACAGTTCGAGCGAGATTTTACTTCTTGATTTCAAGCATGGAAATACTTTTCCGCTTTGTTTGAACAGGCTTTGAAAGGGTCGTACTGATTTAAAGATATTTGAAATGAAAATAAAATTTGTTAGAAAATTGGAACTTTGTTAAATTAAAAACTGGCGTTTTACATCTTACACTTTATCACATGAGTGGTTGGATGTGAGTCTGGTGACCTTTAAACGGCACGTGACCAGGATTTTTTCTTTTTTTAGAAAATGGGATCGGAAGGGGTGGCCAGTATAGGCGTAGTTGAGGTGAAACTGACAACGGGTGTAGGGGTACTCACCCCTTTGCAACAACGATTAATTATATAATTACAGAAAATATCAATCAAATAAATTTGCCAGGTATCTTATAGTGTTTCCTGTGCGAGATCAACCCAATTAATAACACAAATATTTAAATGTTAAAAATTTCCTTAAAAACATTTTGTCCCTGGTGTGACTCAATTTCTAGCTACGCCCATGGATGTCAGCATTATTCATAAGATATATTCTTCAGTAGCACTTCTGTGGCCACTGGTAAAAAAAAAAAAACAGTAGTTTAAACATTTAAACGCTACACGAGGGCATGCATTTTAAACAGAAAAATTACGTTTAAAAATTTCTTTAATTGTAACTTCAAAAGAGATTGAGCCGGAAGGGATGTACTAGTAGGGCAATCAACTCAGCAAAAAAATCAGGAGGAACGCAACAGATGTTTTCAAAATCCCATATCGTGTAACTTTTATTCAGATTGATACTTTCGCTAGGCATTCCTCTGTACCCCACCTTGAGGCACGTGCCTGCGGGCTTAGAGATATTTCAATTATATACTGTTCACAGTTAATTGAGAATATTTGAAAGCACATCTCAAGATGTACTTTTGTACTTATCTTGTATCCTTCCGCCACATGTAAAATTTACGTATCTATGGGGTATTTATTCATACTTCAGTCAAGTGAAAAAAGTGAAATTATTACGAACCTAAATGGGTTACGAATTTCCTAAATGGGTTAATACGTAGGGACTATTTTTTCCCCGAAAATATGTCAAAAACACTTTTTTTTTCCATATACACTTTCGTGGTTGGATGATTTTAATGTCGCGCACCTGAAGTGTCTGTCCACGAATCATGGACGTTCAGTATCGGAGTACCTTATTACGATTGGTCTAGTCAAATAAGAACATGTCTTCTGGCGTAGACACGCAGCCAAAAACGCAAGGAAGTTGTGGTTGTGGACGTAGGATATTGAAATCTAGCATGGCCATAAATAATTGCTCGAAAAACGCCTGTCCCTACCAATATGTCATTTCGTAGCTAATATAATGTGTATTAAAAAAAAAAAACCCAAACATTTGATGTGCCATAAATGTAAACATTACGCTCCCAATACAACGTCCAGATTGGCATCTATACTTCTTACTTTACTGCGGGTCTGCACGCCTGTGTGTGCAGAAGCATACATGCAGGTACCGCACAGCGATCTGTTTCGAATGGCTGAGCCGACCTCCCGTGGCGCAGTCGGTTGGTGCGCCCCGCCGGTCTGGGGCGTGAACAGTTCTGGGTTCCAATCCCAGGTAAGGCATGGGTGTTAATTTAAGTTAGGTCATAAGTCTGTTTTAAGCCTTCCCCTGATAAGCCTTCAGGCGTAACATTGGGGGTGGGGTGGGGTGGCGTTAATAAGCCTTTTCCAATACAGACAAATCAATGGTTGATTTCCAAAGTGGCCACTCGCTTTGTCGTGAACAGTTTGTACAGAAATTATGCTCAGCAGCTGTTAGCTTAGATAGAAAATGAGGCAGAGTACTCGTTCTAGCTGTACAATAGCCACTCTGTGGTCCAACAATAAACTGCTTTTCTACTAATAGTATCTAAAACAACGCGGGTAGGATTTAAGGTTGGCAGATTGTTGATGTGAATAAGTTACTTTGTCTAACCTAGTTTTAATGAAATTTGAATATACTAAAGTAAGTAATAGACTTTAAGTCATATAGAAATGAAGATGTGTTGAAAGATAAACAACGACGTTGGTCGTTGTTGACCACGTGACTTTTGACATTTGCGGTGGTCATGAGAGAGTCAATGGAGCGAAGACACTTGAGCGGCTCTCAACACCGAGATCTTGAGAGCCAATGAGGGTGGGTACGGAGCAGCAGCATCGTCCACGGCAGTATTCCCTCATGGCAAAATCCGGGAGCGACCCCGCCGGGAACAGAACTTTATTCGTCTAGGTGGGAGGCGAATAGTCCAACCACTACACCACCGCGGTCCCACGAGCGAGTCATTGTTGCGGACATGGCGCAGAAGCGAAAATCGGCGTACGTCATCTTTAGTGTATGTATGATTGTGAGCGGAAGTGGTTTTATAAGCGAGACGTTAGGAAAGTGGTGTGTAAAAGCGGATGGAGCAGGCAGGGCTAGGGCGGGGCACAGCCTCCGCACGTGGCGTCAGCAGCAGGAAGCGGCGTGGGTCGCGGCCGTGCTGGGCAGTTGGCTAGTCGAGGGGGCTCTGCAGCAATTGGACTCGCCCACGTCGCCCCCGCTGCCGACCGCCGATGTCTGCTGGCAGACTACACTTCCGCACATCAAAACACAATCCGTCGTAGAACAAGCCACGAGCGTCTAGCGTGCTGATTTCGAGTTCGACGTCGCACAATTATGCACACATTCTTCAATGAGGACTTTCATATTTCAATGGGCTCCAAACAACTGATAACATGCTCATAGGGATAGAACAGAGGACATCAAATTTGGAAAAGAATTCCAGTGATAAAAAGGAGTACAATACAAATTTATTTGAAACGCAAATTAATTGTAATAAAGGATTTTTGCGCATGTACAGTCATTGTCACCTACAAGGAAGTGTGGAATGTCGATACTGTTCGGAAGGAAAGCAAACGTCACCAGAAACAAGAAATAGTACAGATTGAAACTGACATGAACAATAACTGACCCGGTGTGACGTTGAGCCTCCATGTTTGTGAACGTAATCCTCCATACGTGGAGGTATGAAGTTGTAGATGTCCATAATGGCGTCCTGCGATAATCCACACCTTGCAGCTTGAATGTTCGCTTGCAGTTCCTACAAATTTTGAGGCAGGGGTGGAGTCGCGACAGAGCGGCCAATAGCATCCCACACATTTTCAATTGGGGATAGGTCTGGCCGTAACAAAGTATATACGGCTTCAAAGCACCTTCTTGAGTTGGCAGCAGTATAAGGACGCGTGCATAAAGTCCTGCCAACTGTACTGGCACTCACAGGATGCTGCAGGTTGGGCATCACTGCTCGTTGAATGTCCGCAATAGTGGCGGTCTCTCAGATCCCGCGTGACGTGTGCACGTGCCTTCGCCTTCCTGTATCCAGTGACGCAAAAAGCGTGCTACTGTAATATCCGCACTACAGGCGAATGGCCGTCCCGCTTCCCGACGATGCAGCCCCTCCCGAAAACGTCGAACTCTTCGATGTGCAGAGGCGTACTGTACTTTGAAAGGGGGCAACGGACACAAAGGCAGAAGTGAAAGTGTAAAGCATGAACAGCGGGACGATATTATTTAGTCCGGCGTATACGGCGATACGCCCGGCTATTGCTGACGTCACTTGCACGGCCGAACTTCAAAAGCGAATCATCTGCATGCCTCTCATTTTCAAATCTACCCACCATGTTTCATTTACGTAGGCTGCTTCCGTGTGAGTGCAACAATTTTTTTTTAAGTATAATTTAGTTGTAACTATGTTGAAAAATAATTTCGTTAAGTCATAAAAGTTGTAGGTACATACATTTAAAGTGTTCATCTTATCACTTACTATAAAAAGTAAGAAGCTCAACATCGAGAACACGCCATATACTCGTACACGAATTTAGTAACGGGATCGGCCACCGTTGGTTTACGCAGGTTCCGAAGTCAAACGAAAGCTTACTCGCACAGCATGTTTTTAGTGTTGGCTTTTATAACTCTTCGTACCATGCACACACATTTGCCTGTAAACATTTGTAATAGCCTCCTGTGTAGTTACTTTTACCTGTTTCTTAAACGTCGACGGCTCGAACACAACAGGTCACGTACAATAAATGCAGCGTTCGGTTGTGTGTTAAGAATGAAAGGATGTTTAATATTTAATGTCACGTTTTATTAGGTTAAAACCCCGACATCTTCGAAAGCCAAGAAAAAAAATGAATTTCAAATGTAAAAATGCTCGATAAAGGACATGCCGTCATTTTGCCGGACGTCTGGTAATGCTACTCATGCCGGAAATTGGGACTCGAACTGTCACCGCTGGAACCTCCTCGTTAGTCGCCACACGAGATTCATTTTGTTCGAGGCCGCCTGGAAATGCTCATCATAAACCCCCGCACACCAGCCGGGCTGAATAGTATTGGCTACTTACCTTTGGAAGAAATTTTACGAAATTCCCTGCCCCATTTTTCTTGCTCTGACCCTCATGTATCTCCCAACAGATTTTGAACCTTTGGATTACACCGTATTCGACATACTTCCAACGCCAAGTAAAGACAGTCGGCGTTACGGTTTCCAGCTACGCCCATGAACAGCCCAGTTACACATACCTTCCTACTAGCATGCAGCACTCCCTTCCGCCTTGACGACCGCGATGATGCATCGTCGCATGGGCTCCACAAAGGACTGGAAGCGGCTGGTAGCCGTACTGATCCGCGAACGCTGCACAGCCTCCTACAATGCACGGAGATCGCTCGGAGCAGCATCAAAGACACGCACACCCTTCTCGACATGATTCCCGTATTTGTTAGATATGATTGAGGTCGGGTTCATCCAACCACTCTAATCACAATTTGGGAGAGGTGGGCCGGTACGTTATCTTGCTGGAGGAAGACCTCTTCTGCAGGGTGCTGTGGTTGCATAAACGGGTATACATGATCTGTCAGCAGGTTACTGTATTGTTCGCGGGCGAGGGACGACGGCATACCACGAGACCCATTTAATCACACATAACAGTCCCAGGACGAGTATACTACCTCCATCGGCCAAAGATGTACCCTGCTGACACAAGGGATCCATCTCTTCAGGTGCTTTGCGATGCACACGTGCCCTGCCATAGAGGTCTACCTCAACTTATCGTCCGAGCGACCTTTTTCCTTGCATCGAGGGTCCTCTGGTGGTGTTCCCGCGCCCACGTTACTGTGATGTTCAGTGATCAGAGGTGCCCTGGTGACTAGGCGGCTTTTGCACCCCATAGCGAGGAGATAGTTCTGGACGTCAAGGCTGCTCGCAGGTCGTTATTCAGCACTGAATAGGCGAGTGATCTGCTGGCCAGTGTACCCGCTAGCCGAGCTAGCCGACGGTGACTCCTGTATTCGATACGTTGTACGCCACTGCAGTTGTCCCGGGCGTCGGTGGTTTTACTGAACTAACCGTACATTCTGGACAAGGTTGCCTGTGGAAATTCCAGGCCTGCAACTGCACGATTTCAGAAGATTGATTACTCCATATGCCTAGCCCCAATCAGATGAGCTGGTATCTTGCTCCTAGCAACATCCGAGTCATGCGTTATATTCGACGGGGCGACCACCAAAGTGCCATTCCGTCAACACGGCAGATGTCTCTTAATCTCCTCAGGAGCATATATTTATTACTTACCGACAAAGTTTGACAAATTTATCCTTTCGAAAAATCAACCCAAATAAAAAACTAAGAGAAATACGAGCCCTCCAAAATCGATATTTGATTATGTATTTATTTTTCGCGAAATTTCAGAAACGAAGTGAAATTATAGTACAATTCTCCGAAAAGTTATGTTATTGGGATATTCAGCATAGTAGAAAACGCTCATTAATACCTCCAGTAATGAAAATAACACAGGAGTGGCCATCCTCTTGTTGGATACAGTATTTTTTACCGTCTGGAATTGTGAGCGTTTCATGTTGGTTTATTGGGCAGTGAACCTAATTAACAAATATAGTCCTTTTGTTGCAACTGTGCAGGACCCACCGTTTTCGTGTAAAACTCACACAAAGCTTCGGCTGCAGCGATACAGCACCTAGCACGTAGGCAATACTACTTCACGCCTCTGTTGTAAGCTGCTTTAACCACTGCATAGCCGATAGCGGAAGACATTTTTAACACTTACTGTATAGGCTATTCACGGTAAAGTGAGCACTTTTTTAACCCCTCTTAATAGGGATAATAGGGAATAAATATATTTTATTTTTGCCTTAGACGTTTTACTCCCGAGTGCAGGGGAATATACACTCTGTGTTTATTACCCACATAGCAATATTTATTTCGAAAATGTGGTTAAAAGATAAAAAATGACTGGAACTAAAAAGTAACTAGGTCCTCAAAAGTGCTCACTTTACCGTGAACGTCTTCTAATGTTTGTTTTTAGTGGCAGTTAGTGTGCTATTTGCTACAGGAAGTATTATGGTATTATTGCCTTCGCGGCTGGAACTCTATCGCTGCCGCCGAATACATTTTTTGTTGTCGGTTAGCGATCATCACTTAAAAATGCATAATAAATAATCATTTTGATTTTAGGGATGACTTCGGCGTGGTATGGTGCAGCCAGCATGTTCGCCTAAGACGTTTGCCAGCTAAAATAAGTTTTGGAAATCCTACCCAAAACATGAAATGCGTTACTTTATGTCTTTATTTCTGAACAATCCTTTATGCATGCGTGTTCTTTGGCGAAATTTTCTCCCACCTTGCTTAAAAAAGTGTAATTTTGAGGCGTTTAAAATTCGCATAATATGTTAATTCTATGTTTAAAGCAAATGTGGTTGGCTTGTATTTCTTTTATATATCTCCTGCCTTCAAATTTAACCTCTGAAGGGTTGCTTATTAACTTGCACGGTTTTGTGGCCTTATCGAACAGCATAAATTAACATCTTGCCGATTCCGCCTTATTCTTTGATGGCTGTAATTACCTAACGGTTTAGTGATAATTTCGACTTGAAAACCCCACGATAGAAATGATTGCTTCCTCGTAGTGTTTTTCGTAGCATGTTTTGTTTTTTTACGCTCCAAATTTGAAGAGGTTATAAAAAAATTTCTAAATGTTTGTTGCGCGGTTCTAACTCGAAATTGGTGAAAAATTATTCACAGATTCGGTTCACAATTTCATATCTGTCTCGTGAGGTTTTTTTCTGGAGAGCAACGTAAATAGTTAGCGGATATAGGTACATTTCCTTAGTGTTTATTACCAAGAAAGTAAACAAAATTACGAAGTTTCCAAGATTAGATGATGCGGCTTATTAAAATTGAGCATAGTAACAAGTGATAGTAAATGTTCCAAAGTCCTTTAAGTACTGGGGTTAATTTAACTGCAAACAATTTGTTGAATATGTATTAATCCAAATACCTTTCACTTATTTCGATATAATACTTGAGGTTAATTTATTTTAAACTTATTATTTTCAAATATTTTTGGGTGACTACGTAACAATAAAGTGTACGTGGGTGTGTCTTCTAACAGAGTGTTTGTAATCCAAATCACACATGCACATTGCCGCATCAGCAGACGTTCTGTGAGCCCAAACGTTAACATTTGCATTGCGGGAGGCTGCTGTGGAGACACAGTCGTCTCCGTTCGACAGACCAAGCGGTACACGAAAGGCGATAGACGAAATAAAACAAAAGAACTCTTCCTTAAGGTCTTTACATAATTGAAATTTGACTTGAGTTTCTTTTTATGAAATAACCGAATACGCAATGCAAACGTAAAGCGAAAGTTCAGACAGTTGAAAATTTGCATTGCTGTCTTCTTAAAAATGTGAATCTTATGTCAACCATTATATATCACCCAGGACTGTATAATGTGCCAGTAAAAGAAAAAAAAAAGAACTGGTTTTTAAAGTAAATTTATTCTCAAACAAAAAAAAAACGTGTTTTCGTTATTCTAAAAGCCGACCTCCCGCGGCGCAGTCGCTTGGTGCGCCACCGATCTGGGCTGCGGGAGGCTCTGGGTTCGAATCCCGTGTAGGCATGGGTGTTAATTTAAGATAGGTTATAATCTATTTATCCTGTAAACCGTCCTCTGCTAAGCCTTCAAGCATAAAACATTTACAATACAATGCAATTTATTCGTAACCATCCATCGATAACTGTATTTTTCTTCCCATAACATTCTTTTGCCATTTTCTTTATTTAGAAAAGAAAATATTACCGCCATAGTTTGGATAAATATACTGAAATGGAATTGCCTAGCGGTAAACATCTCCATAAATGCATTCCACGTAACTTCTACCTGATTATCGGCAAAACGGCTACTTTAGTTTGACTTTTTTCTAAATCGTGAAGTCAAGACTGTTTTACTTCAACTTTTGACACTTACATCGTGTCATGCTCCATAGGTAACAATACGGCTGAGACGCAAACGTGAAGTCGAAACGTAAAAATTTTCATTTGTGTAAGGAAGGGCGAGTGGAATATCTGGTCGGAGCAGGCAGCGGAAGGAAGAAGCAGCAGGTGTTGGTGTTGACCTTGAAGGCGCCAGGCCACATCCAGCCTCTGCTGCAGAGTTGGGCGGTTCCAGTCACACAGGAAGGGCACGATGTAGGGCAAGCCGCCGCCCAGCGCTGCCAACCTAACTGCCACACAGAAATGCTCGGTCAGTGCAGAAGCTGTGGACCCGACCCGCCAGTTAGTAATGGGATAGTCGCATAATTTTGTAAATCGAATGAATCGGTTACGATTATTTTTTAATCGAATAAATAATCGATTGTCTTGTTCTACTTCATTCATAAAAATTGACCGCAAATAGTGAATATTTCGATAAACTTGTTTAAAACTATCCTCGCCAAAAATGTTTAAATTTATTTTTAATAATTTCTCCTGTTTCGAAAAATGTGTTGTTTCAAAATTGTATTTTTTAGTTTTAATAAAATGTGAAACATATAGGTATCTGCAATGTTTGGTTTTGTTTAAGTATAAACAGCTGAAAATAGTGAAAAATCTAATTTTTTGAAATTTATCGATGAGTTGGTTATAATGAAAGAATCAAATAGGCCTAATCGATTATTTTACAAGCGATTATCCCATTACTACCACCAGCTTAAACCGCTAGTTCTCTCGCCAGATGAGGTAATTTCGCCTTCAGTTTAGTGTTGATAACTTGGAACTGACGTTTCGACGGTGCAGAAAATTTGTAATAAAATAGAATGTGAAAAAGGCACCACACTTAGCGGAGAAATAAAACCGTATCGTTAAGTTGCAATTTTTCTTATAAATCATGCCTCGTGAGCAACACCGCACGAAGCAGTGACATTTCTCGCTATGGTAAACTCACGTCCTGAAGTTGGGATGATAGAAAAATAGCAAAATTAGTGAACTGTCATTCATTTCTTGCTAAAGAGTTGAGCTATAGCTCTTTTTTTTTTGTAGCTTCCTCTGTAACACAAGCATGTAGTTGGTGTTTTTATTCTGCCAAACCATAGCTTTTATTAAGAAGTTGAGTATTAAACTATTTCCATTTGGAAATTATAACATATTTAAAGACGAAATTTGCATCGCAGAACGAAAAATAAATTCCATTTTGTAAGTAACAAATAGTATTTGCCACAGCAATGGTTATTTGTGGAAACGATACCGAATTGTTTGTTTTCGAGAAGACCATTTATAAGCTCTTAATCTGTAACAAAGTAACATATTTATGATCATCACTTTTCTGCAAAATGTAAATACCGGCGAAATTTCGAGCAACCCATGTATGGCTTGTTTGGTGTTTGCTAAATACATCACGCCTCACAAGCGTTATACTTGTGTCAACATAAAAGTATATTATCTTTGGTTAAAGTGAACGTTTACTTACATTTAACATATTAATTATATTATTTAATTTATAATTAATATGAATAAAAATTGAGAGAAAATTGTTTTGTTGGTAATGCTTAGTAAGAATAAGTTTGCATGCAAAACTGATTGTGCATCAATGTGGAGGGTAGTCACTTTGGTGCACTTTTCTAGAATTGGTTATCCTGGAAGCATAACTTTACCAGGGCTCCAAAAAAGTGAGAAGTAAACGTGAATGGACTATAACAGAGCACCATGTTTTAGTACATGATCGTTTATTTTTTTAAAATACATTTACGCGCTGCGCGGATAGTTTTTTTTCATTAATTTTGTTTGACACTTATGTATGTAGAAGTCCAAACGCTTTTTCAGCTTAAAGTGTAGGCCTATGTGTAGTGATTATTATTATTATTATTATTATTGTCAGAGTTTGTCATAGGCATTTGATTTATAAGGGCCTAAGTCCCTGTAATGATGTTGTTGTAACGAACTAGTGTTCTATTTTATAATTTTATTTGCAGGGAGCTATTGTTACGTGTATATATGTACGTGGGCCTGTTGTGCATTTATGCGATTTGTGCAAATGTACTATATTCTTGAGTGTACATGGACCACAATTGGACCTAATAACTGCCAGTTCATCAGTGATTTATGGACTAGTTTAAACTTAGTAATCACCACTTAAACCTATACATTTTTCAGTAATTAAATATGCATGTCTCTATTTGGTATTAATTACCTGTTCCATTCATGTCTAGTAACGACTTTTGATTTTCTGCAGTGTTTGTTAATTTGTAAGAACCGTTATTTTTTTCCTTCTAAACTGTAATAAGCAAGTGTAAATTGTAAAAATGGTTCAGTGTAAGGGAAGGCAGATATGCCTTTAATACGCAAAATAAAGACGATTTATTATTATTATTATTATTATTATTAAATATTCGGTTTAAATTTACTTTTTTTTTTTATTCCGAAAATGTGAGATTGTAAATAGTTGACTTGCTTTCGGTAAGGATCTGTTTGCCGTATCGTGAGGTGTCTGCCTGGGGGGAGAAGAAGGTATGGTGTCTGCCTGGGGGGAGAAGAAGGTATGGTGTCTGCCTGGGGGGAGAAGAAGGTATCGGCCTTGCTTGAAGGGACACACCCAACCGGCGCTAAATGCCAGGCCGCGGGCGAGGGCGGGCTATATCCTGCCCCGGGGATGTGTAGAGTGTACGAGGAGAGAAGACAAACGTCGCGAGTCTTCTCCCTTCGACCCGCGGGGATAGTGCGGTTGCGCACGCGAGTTTCCTGGGGGCGGCCACGCCCTCTTTAACTGCGGAGGTTCCCACAGGAACGCGTGGCTGCGCCCGCCAGAAATAACTTCCCTCGCGTCCCGGCTAGCGCAACCCCCCCCCCCCCCCTTCCTGCACGTCATGGGTGGCCTGTCCGTCGCGCGAGTCTTGCCACCTCGTAAACGTAGTCCCCTCGGGCCTCTGCCGACTTTCTCCATTCGCTTTCCTCGTTCACCCGGCAGCCCCATCACGTGGGTGTAGCAAAGAGTGTTCAGTCACGGCTGCTCCAAACTTTTCTGAAGCTCTGCTCAGTTTCTATTTTCAGGATATTCCTCCGCCGCGTGCAAACAAAGCTTAATAAAGACAGCGCAGCGCATTCGTGCGCTACGTATTACTAAAGGCTGTTCGCGATAAAGTGAGCACTTTTGAAATCAACCTTAGAAAAATGTCACTGCTCCTACCTGGATATATTTTAACAGGTGCACTAAGTGGAATGCGCCTAGTAAAGTTGGTAACGATGGAAGGAAAGTATTTCCATTTACTAACGCCGAATAAAAAGTGTTAGATAACTATTTGTGATAACTTGAACTATTTACTCCATCTAAGTGTAAAAATAAGCAGATTTTTAAAATATTTACTTTTATAATAACTTCGCAATTCCACTTGACCAACGCTTGACTAAAGTGATGAGGCCCATGGCAATGTTAATTTTACATAAGGCGGAAGAATACACAACGTACATACAAGAAGATCTTAAGCAAGGTTTTCAAAAGTGCCCATTTTATCGTGAACAGCCTATAGGTGTTACCACCACAAATATTTTCGCCCTGTTTTTTATTCATACTGATTATAAATAAAACATTATTTATAAACTAAATATAATTAAAACTTCAAATAAGAAAAATATATCACGCACTCTTATGTCTACGGAAATATAAAACTCCTGTGACATATTTACGAAACAAATAAACACACATAACATGGGATTATTTTTCAGAGGTTCGATTAAAAAAATTGTCAACAAACCGCGAATAGATTATAAACAATATTTTTATAGGCACGTGACTACTCCACAGTGTCATGCCGTCTTGCACCCAGCTTGTTGTGTCCACGACGTAACAGCGGGAAGTGGATGAGAATAGCTCCCCCCTGATCATCCATCGCGGAGCTATTGTAGAATTTTGAATTGAGAAATCTGGGCGGCTCTTAATAACGAGGTGTTGAGAGCCGAAGTGAGCGATTGAAGTGAATATGAAGCAGCGCCGGAATGACGGGGCGGGGTAAACGGGAGATCCCGAGAAAACCCGCCAACCAACGGCATCGTCCGGTATAATTCCCACGTGTGAAAATCCGGTGAACCAGTAGGGAAGTAAACGTTTTAATGATATACAGATTTGTGTTCTAACGTGTGGAATACAAGAAACACTGATTTCAGTAGCCATACATTTAATTATTATACTCGCAATACAGCACTAAGCCTTAGAACTGTTTTTAACTAGCTTCCAACGTATCTGAGAAGAGGGCCGCGGTGGCTGAGCGGTTAGACTGCTCGCCTCCCACCAAGGCGAACCAGGTTCAATCCCCGGCCGGGTCACTCCCGGATTTTCGCAAATGGAAATCGTGCCGGAGGTTACTGCCGGTCGACGGTTTTCTTGGGGATCTGCCGTCCCCCCACACCCTACATTCCGGCGCTGCTCCATTATCACCTAATTTCATCCATCATCGGCTCTCAAGACCTCGTTGTTAAGAGCCGTCAAAATCTCTCAACTCAACTTATCTGGGAAGTTTCACATGAGTGTCTACTTTAGCACATGTTGCACATACATAGTTGTGGACAGTGCTTATTTCTAAGGCTGATTTCAGAAGTGGTTAGTGTACCGTAAGCTGCCTTTACGTTGCCCATCAGTCAAGTAAGATTCAACTACTTCCTCTAGCAGTAGAGCTACACAATATAACACAGAGTCCTTAATCTTCCGCAGTGACTGAACTGGCGACGTGAGAATCTTAGGAAGCAGAATACATCAGTGTGGAACCGGCCCTAAAGGCACTTCTTTCCTTCAAATGTCACCGCCTTTTCTCACACATAGTGCATACTGACATTTGCATGGGGGAAGTTATACGAGTGAAGGCCGCAAATCGCTGTTTGTCGCCGATACAATTAGGCGGAAGGCGGATGACAAAGTAAATGTCACGCCTTACTGCCGGTAGCTCGCATTAACTTTCTCTTTGCAGTCAGCAGCTGTGTCGGATCCGCCGACCAGGGCTGGTGTCTCTTCTACCTCTGCCCGCTGGCAGCCCCTTCAGAACGGCTTGCTTCTCAGCGACGCCGTTAAGCAACGAGTTTACGTGATCATTGTGCTAGTTGGCATAATTTGAAAGCATGTCAGTGTGCAAATGAAATGAACACAATTGATAATATTTTGCATACAAAAATACAGTATTCGTTTTGTGCATTTGAAGGTGTTGTGTGCTCGCTAGTTCAGACTTTTTTTAAAAATTAGAACTATTTCATTAATTAATAAGTCAGCTGGTGATAGTATTCCGTACTTTAGAAATGTCGTGAGTCTGTGTATTTTTTTTTTGAGAAGTTGCACGTCCAAAAGAGTTCCAAATCGCAAGAATATTGGATACTACTTTATTTCAAGTATACTGCACATACATTTGTATGAGCAACTGGTGGCGAGCGCACTGATATGATTACATTATCCAGCATTTGGCCGCTTGTCATTAATAAAACAAAACCAAGTCTCCAAAATATACTATGGAATGGATCTCCTGTCAACATTTCTATCGTATTAAAATTTCCACATACGAAATAAATCATGCAAACTGTTATAACCTTTGTTAATAACGCATTAAATAAGCCACAACAATTTTTAATGCCTTCCCATAGATCTTCATTACTACTCACAAGACTTCTCAACATGTTGACCGACGCTTCCTCAAGCAAATGTAATTTGCTGCATCAGATTTTTTTTCTCCCCCATTGCACAGCACGGTTTGAACCCGTCCGAACTTAACTTTCACGTTAACTGGGCCCTTTTAGAGCTATACTTAATTCCTGATTTCTCCCAATTGTGCATCTCTTCACCACACCTATAGACTAATACAGCAAATGACCTGTTGACTAGCAATTGTGTCCTGGCACAATGATTCACTTGGAAAAATAAGTATGTTCGAGTTGCACCATTTCTTGCTCGACTGTGGCCAACACTTCGAACAAGACCCAGAACGTTTGAATTACGTTAAAATACTGCGCTACTTTTCATGATACTGTGCTGACGTTACAAATACAACTGTTTTAACATTAAACCGAGTGCAGTTACGGCCAGGGTTTATTTCAAAATTGATTTCAAAAGTACCCAATAAATTACGAAAAGAGTGTAAAAATCATATTCCCAATGCATGTGTAGATAAAAACGTCGCCAACAATTTTATTTTGAAATGGGTTGAAAGCTAATGCAGGCTAGGAGTTTCAACGGTATATCAGACATGGTGACACATGCTATCTGGAAATAAGCTCCATTAAAGTTGTTTGCGGAGATAAAAAGTGATTCAGACAAGCACCGCGTGCGGGTGTGTTAGCTCGCCTATTGTAAGACGCACGAACAAGGTGAACTGTTTATTCTACGAACCATTTGATAAATGAGCAGTAAAAATAAGTATGAAAGAAATGAAAAAATTCACTGCCATCCGCTGTAGGAAGCAATATTTTAAACTAAGTTATAATTGAGTTACATCTGGTAGAACATAGAAAAAAAACTGCCTTACCAGATGGAAGCATAGCAAGCATTTTACTGCGTCTTCACTCAATTGCTGCCAATTTAAGTGGTCAAATTCACTACATTTTGAATGACAACTAGGAAGTTCGGTTGTTGATAATAACTACGTGAGGAAACTTTTCTTCCCAAAGTTACTCGAGAAGAGAGATAAACAGGAATTATTCTGCTAATATGAAGTACTTGAAATTTTCTTTTAAACATTATGAAGGCAATCAAACCAAAACTTGTCTCTAAAAATACTGTGTGTTTCAAAACTTAACATACTTTTCTTCCTTGGGTTGAATTATTATTATTTTTTTCAGTAAATAAGCCTCTAAAGTACTTTCCTTGGCAGAGAACACTAGCCACTTATTAGTATCTCAATTATCTTGAAAAACAGAAACGTATACTTGGTTCCATTGAAGCTTTCCGTCTCTTTCTTCAGCGCACTCCCGCACATAGTCTGCGTGTATGAGTTTTTCAGAAAAATCTAATCACAGTTATCAATATAGTGTCCGTTCAAAAATCGGAAATATAAAAATCATATCTCTTTTACCAATTATTCATCCGTGATATATTTTAGAGCCCTCTTAGCAAGGACATATGACATTAAGGCGATTTTCTGATTTAACCCATAGTTTTCGACTAAACCGAGAAATTCCATATTTGGACATGGCATACCTCGATATCTGATATAATACTCTCACTCATCTTCTGTGTAGACGGCAGCACTGTGCACGGGTGATAGCAAACAAAGCACCGAGATTTCAGTACTAACCACACAGTTCTGCATGACTGTTCAAGACGAAAAACGCTGTCAGAGTAGTCGTGTAGATTCAGGGACGGGATTTATGGAGCGAGGAAGGTCGTCGTGAAATACGGTGACGATTTCTGGAAGTGAGTCGAATTTCGTTCCAGCGCAACGAGTCAAAACACGACAGTGTCGTTGAACCTCAGTCGAGTGTATTTGGCTGTGCGTACATCTTCAGTTTGTCTCGAGGTAGGGTGAGTATGGCAGAACGTCACTTCGACAGCGAGTTGCTTTAGGGACGGCACATGTGGGAACAGGGAAGGAATCGGCCATGAACCGTACAAAGCAACCTTCCTAGAATTCGCTTGTTGTGATTTCGATAAAACTGTATATAATACTGAATGTATGGTGGCTGGGCGGAGGATTGTTTTACAAACAATCCTTTGTAATCTATTTGCCAACAAGTTTTTCTTAACACTACAAGTAGGTTAAATTATTGTACATTTATAACACTAGGATATATGAAACATACTAAATTAAGCATCTTTATATCGACGTGTTTTTTTGTGAATATTAAGTCTGCAGGGCTTGCTTGTTGAAATGAACAGTACCTGTATAATCTAACGTTACAAAATGTTGTGAATTAAATTCTCATACACTCGTAGTATACAAAAATTATTTTGACAACTAGTGTACGAAAAAAATTTTGTACTATGTACTACGACTGTACCATATCATTCGGTATAGGCTGTTCACAGTAAAGTGAGCACTTTTGAGGTTCCTTTCAACCATTTTTAATTCTTCGACTACCTTTTTAAATAAATATTGACATGTAGGCAATAAACAGCGTCTATATAGTCTATCGCACTCGGAAGTTATTGTTTAAAGTTAAAATAAAGTATATTTACTGACTATTATTCCAAATGAAAGGGCTTTCAAAAGTGCTCACTTTACCGCGAATAGTCTATAGCGTTTCCCAACCTTGTCTGTTAAATAATAAATACGATTTAATTGTACACTGAAATGTGTCATTCGTTAGTAATTTTATCTACATATAACTCTAAACGTAAACTTTTAAATACATTTGTTATAAAGCATTGCTGTTTAGCTTTTCTTCCGTATCTTATGAAATCGAATTTTGAAGTTAGAATTTGGAAAATGACTGGATGCTGTTCGACCTGAATTCTCGTGCTCTTACAGCTTGTGCACCACTAGCCTTGATACATTATCTCAAGGCCACGGGATGTAGATAATTTATATTACACAAGTAGCTTGCAGCTACTCCCTTGTTCCTCTGCGACAAAACACAACCAGCGTGTACGCGACGACACGTGGTAAACAAATACATTCCCGAACTGCCTACGAAGTTCCATCATTTTTAAGGACATTTTACGTAGCAATAAGGGATAGGACCGTCATAGGTGAATTACCCAGTTATCTCGCGAATTTAAAAACGGACCAAGTCTCTGGTTCTTTCTGACCGTCTATTGTTCTACCTACCAAAATACGGAAACTATTTAAGTTTTGAATATTTGTGGTTTCCGTATAATTTTCACTGTGCGATGGAATCTCGTACTGCCGCTGGTCTCATTTCAGCTCGCAGGAAAACTGATTTCATTTTTTTTTTTAAATCGGAGCTTCTAAGCTTGCAAAACATATAAGTATAGACATATTTATACTGACGATAACTCTGAGACCGAGTGTTTGTATAAAATAACAGTAAATCATCATATTTGATTTTTGGCATAGGTTCGCAAAATAATTTTAGACGTTGCCGAGCTTCTTGAGATGGGAAACAGGAGACTCGGTTACATAGTTATTTGGAAACAATTGCAAGGTGCATTCTGTTGTGTGCAGTCCAGCGCCAATAAAGGATTCCCTTAATTTTATTTTAATATTTTACAGCCTTTCACTGAATTCTTTGAAAAAACCTAGGTTTTTTCTCTTCTCACCTAACAAACTATTTTTTTTTTTTGTTGCGTATTTTTCCCTCAGACAGAGTGCATTAATAATTTATTTCAATAATTTTATTTCCGCCTCGTGCAAACTAAGTTTAACTAAGTCTATAAAATTTCACCAAAGGACATCGCACCGAATTCGTACGCACCTAGTTGTAATGATATTTTGCTTGAGAACTATTTCTTACTTGGTGCTACCAATATAACATGTCTTCTCACTGTTTTATACATATATATTATAAATGATATATTATAATTTATAAGCAAAATATTGGTAAAACTTAAATTCAGCGAAAAATAAGAAGTTTTATGTTGACAGAGGTATAAAACGGCTGTGATACATCGCGTATTTAGGAAATAACTAAACACGTTATACATGGGGTGATTTTTCTAAGGTTTGATTCAAAAAGTTTAAATAAATCTTCAAAAAGTGTGAATAAATCGTGAATAGATTAAAAGACATTGCAGTCTAACTGACTCTAGAAAAATAAAAAAAGAAACTCGAGCAGGGAGTGAACCCAGGGCGAGGCAACACTCACCGAGTGGCGGGCCTACTAGCTGGGACCCGTAGATGACCGTCATCTCCGGACATTACATGAAATGAGACCCATGGTGCTGCGGCGCTGGAATCAAGGGCGCAGGAAACAGGAGTATCCCGAGAATACCCGTCAGCAAGCGGCATCGTCCAGCTCAATTCCCACATGCGAAAATTCGGGAGTGAACCCGCCGTGTATCGAACCCGGATCGCCGTGGTGGGAGGCGAGCGCCCTAGCCACTGCTGCCCCGAACTGACTCTGAAACGTCATTACCTAGCTGCAGGAAGACGGGTCTAGCTGACACACTAGACTCGGCAATGGAAACACTCTCATGTACTGTTTTACACCGCCTGTTCTTTTATCCTGCTATCACTTGGCTCTCACCAGATTCGATTTACAACATACACATCTATTATTTTCATTTTCATAATGCCAGAGGTAGTTTTTAAAGACCTAATTAAATATGGTCGTGGCTTTGTGTAGCATGTGTGTAGTACTATGTAATTTTCATTATTATAATTGACTTCTCTGGAGACGATATTCGCCATACTTCAGAAGACCCCGAAAGAAAAATCCCTAACACTCTTTACATGAAAAATTATCTTAGTTTTACCCATGTTCGTCTTCCGGCGGAGCCAAGTCCGGATTTTTGCATGTAGGAAACGCCGTAGACTTTGGTGTTGGATAGTGGGCGGGTCGCCATCCCCCCCTCCTTTCTGTGTTATTTCTCATATCGCTTCACCCCTTCGACGCTGAAGACATCAACTGTTACAGCGCCAAAGTTATTTCACTTAATTTTGCAACCTAGAAGCCGTAAGTCCTTTTATAATGTAATACACCGTCTCAATGAATCGCACTAACTTTGTAAGACATGTAAATAGCATTTTACGCGTATGGCGAAAAACTAGGAACGAGTATTTACATTTACAGGCTGTTCACGGTAAAGTGAGCACTTTTGAGGCCTTAGTTACTTTTACTTTCAGCCATACTTTACGGCTTCAGACACCTTTTAAATTGAATATTGCCATGTAAGTAATAAACACAGTCTATATATTCCACCACACACGGAAGTTAAAGTCTAAGGCTAAAATAAAACATATTTGCTAACTCTCATTACAAATGAGAGAGCTTTAGAAAGTGCTAACTTTACCGTGAATAGCCTATACATCTATAGATGTTCTCGTTTGAGCCAGTTTCAATGGTTGAAACTGAAGTTAACTGGGGCCGTTTATGAGATTACTTATCCAGGCTAGCTTGAAGAGGAGACAAAGTGAGATGAAACGGGTTGGGCATCCATCGGCGGAATGAAGGCGGAAGAGGGAAAGGGCATCCCCGGAGAATAATAACGCCACGATACAGACCGCCTGTATACATAATCACATATTGCAGGCGGCAAGTCAGAGATTAACCATCTAAGCTACTGCGAATGAATATTTTCTACGTAAAAAAAAATTGCCATTAAAAATATTACTACAGCACCGTTGGTCGCAAACAATATCGTAGGAGAGTCGTTTGTTGAGTAGCATCGTTGTGGGACCTAGTGTAGTATGTTCTCGCGTATGAAAAAAAAGTCTTTTTACTACACATGCAAATTTCACTCTCATAAACGCCATAGGCAAACCATGTATCCTTATCGAACGCGCGCCATATGGCAATATTTTGCTCATGTAAACTGCTAATATTTTATTGTAAAACAATTAGAAACCTTCATGTACAACGAACAACTACGTGTGCACAAGCAGTTTGTGCGTGTTCAAAATAGTGTGGTGAAATATTACAAAGTTCACCGCTCGCCGCATGGAGCGCAGGCAACAACCATGGACGTCCTGATGGATGCGTTGTCCGTTAACCACACAGCAGGGCAATTGGGCGTGACATCACCGTCCATTTGTTCAACGGCCAAAAAAATTCCGGCCTCGTTGGCTCAAAAGTATTAGGGTTTATGCACTAGAATATATCATCCCGTTAAAATGCCGGACACTCGTGTATCTCTACACAGGATGACGGTAAATTACACCGATAGATGGTTTTCCGCAACTAACCGTGCCAAGCAAATAAATCATATAAACGTTTAATGAAACTTTTGATTTTAGAGCAAAAGCTTCTTACACTACTAGCAGATTTCTGTTTCTTAGATGCTTTCAGTAATTTTATTCGTTTATCTAATTATTTTGGTTTTTCGGGTAGTAATTACAGGATAAAATTTCACAGGATATCGAACATTGCAATGAAGTCGGAAAGCTCTTATTCTAGTAAGAAAATGTACAACTGCTATAGTTTACTTAACTTCGGTTGTATCGTTACGTATCTTGAAAAGGCAGACATATTAGCTATAGTGAAATGGTCGATCTCAAAGTACTGTCCACGCAAGGAAGTATATATTTGAGTACATATGTTAGAAATCTCAGCAGTTTGAAGCCTAAAACAAGTCCGACGGAAAAACAAATGTATAACCGTCGTTAGGAGCATATCGAGAGATATATTCCATTCGTGGTTTCTACGCGTGTTTTGAAACAAACCTTTGGAAAATCACTCTAGGAGTGATATGTTAACCTGTTTTCTAAACAACTTGTATACTGCAAGCATTGATTAACGTTGAAAGTATTATATTTTTGGATAAATTAAACTTTAGCTTAGTATTTTCTATAACTTGCAATATTTATTTCGTATTCAATACGAATTAAAAAATAGTGAGAGAAGTGACGTTTTGGCAACGGCTATAGTTCACAGTTAAACTATTGTTTCAATAAAGTTTTTTGGTATGCTATTTGTAAATTAAAGTTTGCCTATCGAAATATAAAATTTTTTCGTAGTCCAGATAGAAACACATTTCATTGTTACAGTTAAAAATATCAGCTCAAAATATGGTGCGTAGGCCCTAGTGACGTGTTTTTTTTTTTTCAACCGAGTAAGAAACTTCAATAGGCTGACGGCGAAGCGAAGTTTGTCTCTCTCTCTCTCTCTCTCTCTCTCTCTCTCTCTCTCTCTCTCTCTCTCTCTCCTTCTCCTCTCTCTCTCTCTCTCTCTCTCTCTCTCCTGGGGGAGTTTCTCGCCGCTAGTAGTAGCAGGCAAATTATACACGTTTTCAAATTTAGCGTATTACATACCTATCACAGCAAAACTAATGAGTTTTGAATTTGTGTAATTTACAACTGAAAAGAGATTTTAGTGTTTGAATACTTATTATAATACGTTTAGATGTAATTGTGGGAGGGTTACGAATCCGAAGTTGGCAGAAGTGGCAACTGGCGAGTGAAGACGACAAATGACATGAAATGGCGTGTTGCTGTTGCCAAAAGAAGTGTTAATCTTACTTGCTTCGATAAATACTTCAAGTTACCACATCACGTTTGTACACATTATGTTTATTAAACCTACCTAGGCAAGTTACAATGTTGTGATAAATCACTGTTTCCATGGCAGTAATAAATATACTGTAACGGGTGTTGTGACCGCTGCGTGTAACAAGGGTGTGGCTGCGTCGTGGTCGTTATGCTGGCCCGGTGTGTGTGTGTGCGCGCGTTATTGCAAATATTGGACGTTCGAAATTTGTACATTTTAACCGTAAACTGTTGTTATGACGAAGTTACTTATTTTATAGTTACGCAGTCTGTAGCAAGGATTAATGCACGACCCTTGAATATTTGAGTATGTTTGTTACACGTAAACGTGGAAAATAAACCGCTTTAAAAAGTAGTTCGATTGTTCGAGTTTTTATGAAATAGTTTTTACAATGTGCGTGACGTCTTGAAAGCACCTAGTAGGGCCTCGTCTGAAAAGTGTTCTTTCCGCAGCCCAGCACATTGTACGCGCATTTAATGGTTTGGTGGGAAAACTTGTATTACAAACACACTGCAACGTAGTTCGAACGGCAGGTAGGCGGGCTCCTTAAGGTCTCTGATTAAAGAAATTAATTTTCAATGCATCAATTTTAAATATAACTGTTGAAAAAAAAATATCCAACGCAACTTTCTCAGAGAATGCTGCCACGTTAGGAAATGTTCCAAAAAATGTTATTTACTAATATATATATATATTTTTTTTGTAAAATGTAAATGTAAATGTGGAATCTTATAAATGAATTAAATATAAAAATATTTAAAGTGCCAGTATTCGTACTCCACTCAGCTGACCAGGAAGGATAAGTCTTTGCTCTGATCGGCAGGCAGCCGACTCCTGTAAGCACCACCCTTCTCTCGTGTCGAATCTGCCTCGGCAAGAAGTTGCGGATGTGAGTGCGGGAAACAAAACGATGTACGGAAAATGTCGCGAGATATGAAAGCAGCAGTACGATCACGACTGCCGCTCTGCCTGCTTGCCTGCCTACTTGCCTGCCTCCTTGCCTGCCTACTTGCCTGCCTGCAGGATAACTGGGCTGGCTTTCTTAAAAAGGTACGCTGCATTTGCGTAATGCTTCGGCTTCGTTTTCACCCCGGTGGTCGGCCGGGTCTGGTCTGTAAATAGCATATAGTTAGAGACTTGCAGAATTCGCGGATTCATTTTGTGACACGCCAGAATTAAAAACACGTGCGTTTATATAGCCTAAGCCATTGGTCCACACAGTGTTTGGCGCCTCCTGGAGAACGGTGTCTAATTCCCGCATTCCGCCGTGACAGCAAACCACCAATGTGCATTTGACATCGGCATATGTGTACATAAGACAGTAGAGTATAGCCTGCAGGTTATTGAACCCGAGAAATTTTTCAAGTCTCTACTTAGAGTCTATTCACAATTACTTCTAACTTTTCTCAAACCCTTCTAAAGCTCTACTTTTCATTATATTCCTCCACCTCATGCAAATAAAGCTTAACTAAGTCTAGAAAATTATACCAAAGGGACAACGCACAGTATTTATGCGCAGTCAGTTGCATAATATTTTCCATGAGAACTATTTATTACTAGGCATTACCAACAGACTTATTTTCTCCCTGTACTTATTCATATTAATTATAAATTAAGATGAATAATTAATAAATAAAATATAAGTAAATATCCAATTTAACCAAACTATAATACTCGTATGTTAACAGAAGTGTAAAACACTTTTAATACGTGACATATTTAGGAAACAACTAAAAACGTTATACGTGGGGTGATTTTTCAAAGGTTCGATTCCCGAAGTGTGAAAAAACTGTGAATAGATTATGAGCCATTTGCTTGGGTCCGTGTGCATGGGAGTAGTTTTTGAGTCTTAAACACCTTCCAAGAAATTGCGAAATATAAAATAACTAACCAGCGTTTTAAAAATTACAAAAAAAATTCTTCTCCAGTGTCAGTTTTAATGTAAATGTGGAATCTTATAAATGAATTAAATATAAAAATATTTAATAAACTTCTACTAAAGTGATATTACTTGGTTGTCCACTGAACAACTTGATATAACTTTGTCCACACCAGAACGCGACCTCCCATCTTTAAATCCTGTGTACGCGCCTGCCCGATAAGCAAGAATACAGATAAGCTCTTTTGTTGACGCTTTTTCTTATGATATGAGTTGTATTGTGTTACTTGCCAGTAATATTATTTAGAAGAGAAACAGTATTTCCTTCCTGCACTATTTGTATCACAGAATGACGTTTTCCAATTGGTTAAATATGTTTTCCTAATAATGTTGTCCTGTAACTAGTACGCGATTGAGCACTTTCGAAGTCAAACTTTTAAAATAGTCCGTTCCGCTATCTACGTAAATTTTAAGACCCATTGACTGGCATGCAGCCAGTGAAGTTTTCGGCGATTGAGGAAAAGTTATTCCATGTTTTAAAGTCGAATTGAAAGAAATATGCTTAAATTTTGTAGAAATTGAAATAATTTCATTTAGATTATGTTTGTTTTACACGTATATGCGTAAGAGTAAGCTATGAAAAAGTAAATTTTCCATGAGATGTATGAATACATAATGGGCAGAAAAGTAGATCATAAGGAGGCCTTCCTATAGTGTTTGGTTATCCACGGACAGCCTGTATTACCCACAAGTAACAAGTGCTGAACACCCGTCTCATTTATTCGACGAAGCTAAGTGTGCATGTACCAATGGAGGCAACACTAAGCCACATCGGCTGTTATTCACGCAAAGCAGGCCCTCATATCTCGAATAGCTATAACAAATACTTGTCGAAGATATCCAAAACTGTTGTTCTACTACTTACAATTTCGTTGTTAAAAAAGAAATTATTGCCTAATCGAAAATAGTACTTGTTACCTGCACATCGCGTAAGTATACAATAATGCCGGTATATCGTGTAGAGTTTTCCTCTTAAAATATTGTAAGAAACACATGCTCGGTTTTATATTTTCATCTTGATGGTGATGAGACAGTATTATTTGTCTGCGTGGCTTTCAAGTCTGTTATTTCATACCACTTGCATTTTTATGCATATTCACGCATTTAACTGTTTTCGAAATAGTGCTACATATCCATGATTATGATTCTTATTCTTCTACTGTATTCGTGGTATGAAATAACTACGAATACACAACGCAATCAGTAATATTGCCAAGAAAATGAAGGCCACCCTTAACATAAAAAGAGAAATGCAGGTTGGCGAATTTAAGCGTATTATCAGGTAACGTACTAAAGTTAGCATTTGTAGTTTACTCTGTGTTCTTGAATTGGCAGTGCCGTAGTACGTACTTCGTTAAACAAATGAATAAGGTAATGTTGTATCGTTATACTGCCGAGTTGCAACTCTTCCTTCGTAAGCTGTTTGGCGAAAGGGCGCGCGATCCGTGGCGACCCGCGACTACTCGACCCAAGAGAAGGCGAAGCCACGGTGGCTGAGCGGTTAGCCTGCTCGCCTTCCACCAAGGTGATCCGGGTTCAAACCCCGGCCAGGTCAAACCGAATTTTCGCACGTGGGAATCGTGCCGGACGATGCCGTTGGTCGGCGGGTTTTCTCAGGGAGCTCCCGATTCTCCCGCCCTTTCATTCCGGCGCTGCTCCATACTCATCTCAATCACCCTCATCGGCTCTCAAGACCTCGATGTTAAGAGCCGGCCAAATCTCTTCACTCACTCACAATAGTAGGTAAAGGCGAACTTGCGAAATAGGTTGGCGGTTTACTTTGATGTGGGCGTACTGGTTCTCTAATTGGCTGTGCGAGACTCTGCAGATGTGCCTTAACGCCTTATTGGCTATTGTTTGCTGCGAAAGGTTTCGTATTGGCTTGGCCGGCTGCCAGTTGGCTAGTAAGCTACCAAGTACTGATTGGTGAACGGCGTTCCGTCCTGCTCGCTCCAAGTGACGCCATTTTGGTGGCGTGCGCGGCTGGAGTTCGCGGAACAAGCGATTCTTTCCACCTCTCCATTCTAAAGAAGTCTATGAGAGAGTGTTGTGCTGGCTCCGACGGTCATACCACCATGTTAACCTGGTGGTCTTTAGAACAACGTGTTTCAATAGGGTTATGGCTAGGGATAAGAAAATTTCCCAAATTCATTTCAGGACAAGATAGACGTCCAACACGTGTACACTGAAGTTGAGTTTGCAATTGGATCGCAGTTCATTAGACGCGCCCCGGACGACTCTGAACCAATAGCAGACTTCCAAGGAAACAAGTAGCGAGTGCCATACTGCCAGTAGTGAAGTAACACTGGCTACTCTATGGAACAGCAACCAATGAACAAACATCTGAGGCTCGAGTATACAAAGGACCTGTGGAGTCTAGGCAACAGGCTATTGAACTCGCGAATTTTTCCTATCCCTAGTTATGGCGGGATCAGTACTTGGATGGGTGACCGTCCCAGTAAGACTCCATAGCCGAAGGAGCACGTCGAACACTAGGTAGGCCCTCTAGGGTCATCACGAGGTTAGGCATGGAGGTGAGTTAGTGTCGACCAGGTATTCCATTCAACCTGTCCCAGATTGCGCCCCTAATGGTATAGTCTATTTGCGGTTTCTTCACAATTTTTTAATCAAACCTTTGAAAAATCACTCCATCTATGACGTGTTGGGTTGTTTCCTAAATGTATCCTGTATCACTAGAGTTTATACTTATGTTAATATAAAAGTCTCTTATTTTAGGTTAAATTTAACTTAAACATATATTTTATTTATAAGTTATAATATTTAATTTATAAAGCATATGAATGAATGAAAACAGTGAAAAACATATGTATATTTGTAATACCTAGTAAGAAATAGTTCTTCTGTAAAATGTTATTACGCTGAGAGTGCACGAATGCGGTGTGTGTCCTTTTGGTGTAAACTTCCATGCTAGGTTAAGCTTTGTTTGCATTACGCGGAGGAATATACTGGAAGTAGAACTTCAGCAGGGCTTAAGAAAAGTATGAAGTAACCGTGAATGGACTAAAAGCTGTTCACGGTAAAATGAGCACTTTTGAAAGTACTGCTTAATATCTACTTGTGTTCACGTTATGCATTCCTCTGCCTTATATAAAATTAACACTGTCATAGACCTCATAATTTTATTCGTGCGTCGATCAAGTGAAACTTTGAAATTATGAGAAAAGTAAATATTTCGTAAATCACTTCGATACATAAAAAAAATGTACAAAGCGAAAGAAATGATTTAAGTTGTTACGACCTATCGTTTTTAATTAGACGTTAAGATATGGAACTATTTTCCATCCATCTTTACCAACTTTACTGGACGCATGTCACCCAGTGCGCCCGTTATAATATATGCAGGCGGGGGCTGTGACATTTTCCTAAGGTTGATTTCAAAAGTGCTCACTTTATCGTGAACAGCCTTTATATATAATACTTGTTGTGGCGGCGGCTACTCGAGGCCGACGCCTGCACGCGAGGAGGAGAGCTGGTGGGCGCGTGGGCGAGCGCGCTGAAACAACCGCGTGACTACAGACAGCACTCGTGATCTCACGTGAGACAGGTTCCTCCGCCGCGCTCGGTAGCAGGACGAAGTAGGCGAGCGCGGCCAGGGGCGCGGCGGCCAGGTCAGTCGTGGACCACGCTCCGTTCACGGACGAATGGACATATTTGAAATCACCGCGGAGATGCATACTTTTCTCCCGCCCACTGCGTATCCTTGCGCCAGCCTCCTTTACAGACCATAGATTAAAGATGAGGCAGACCTATCTCGCTGGCTGATCACAACCAAACTCCGTGTCCCAACATTGAACTGCTTTTCTGCCTACACGTCTAGCGAAAATGACGTTGATTGGGTTTGAGGTTAGAACACTGTTTAGTAAACAAGTGCTTCTAAAATGTTTTCATACTTCCTCTAATCAATTTTTAATTATTTTTGATTACATTCAAACTGGTAGAAGTATTTTATTAATGCAGTAGTACTTGTCATTTAAAAAGTAAGATTTAAACAAACACGTTTATCACTGTTGACCATGTGATTTTGACAGTTGTGTAGGATTGAGGTAGGTCAATGTTGGGACATGCGCAGAAGACGAATAAGCGGGTATACCTCATCTTTAGTCTATAGTACAGACCGACGACCCGTGGGCCTAGTTACCACTTTAAGCTGTTCACGGTTATAATCCTTTCACAGTTACCTCACACTTTTCTGAAGACCTGCTAAAGTTTTTTTGCCATGATATTCCTTCGCCTCGTGCAAACTAAGCTTAGCTAAGTCTGGAAAATCACGCCAAAGGGCAACGAACCGAATTCGTGGGCACTCAGTTGTAATTGTATTTTGTACAAGAACTATTTCTTACTAGGCATTACCAACACACGTGTTTTCTCGCTGTTTTTTATTCAAATTATTTATAAGTTAAACATTAATAATTTATACATAAAATATGAATAACATTTGAATTTAGCAGAAAACAAAGTAACTTTTATGAACACACGTATAAAACGCTTCTGATAAATGGCATATGTTGGAAATAACAAAACACGTCATACAGGGGGAGATCTTTCAAAGGTTCGATTGAAAAGAGCGAAAAAACCGCGATAGACTTCAACTGAGTACTTTTGAATTCAACCTTTGAAAAACGTCATTGTCCGTACCTGGACGTACTTTAACGGGCACGCTGACCGATATTCGCCCGGTAAAGTTGGCAACGATAGAGATAATTAGTTCCACGGTTTAAGCAGGGCTTTCAAAACCTGCTCTTTAAGTACATTCTGCAGTTACTAGAAACATAAATATATCAGCTTTATGCTATAAGCTAAAACTGGGAATTTTTTATTTATTTATTTTAAATGTGTCGAAATGTATATTCAACTAACAGCAAGGTTTTCTTTATGCAAGAGAATATTATTACCACTCTTTGAGACTACAAAAATTAGTACTCAGTTGCTTTAGATAGCTAACGTGGAACAAAACTTCTAATAAATATAACCGCGAAAGAAAAAGAAAGAGTGTAAATGAAACAGGAACACTGTTTTCGGGTGGTATTTAATTTTAGTGTATCAGCGACTCAACTCGCAGCTTCCTGGAGTATTCAAAATGATCCACTTGTTTCCTTCCAGTGTTATCATTGCGTACGTTTTAAGTTGTTCTAAGTTGGCTTGTCGTCCGGCCAACAGTCATTATTCCGTGTACCAAAGACGTCTTCGTAAATGACTATCGATGCAGAAATGCAGATGTAACTAATCCATAATTCATAATGAATTCACTATACAATCTAGGTTGGGAGCCTATTCACAAGCTCACACTAGTCATGTGTGTAAATCATGCGGTGACAGTGAATCAGCGTTGTAAATGAATCACGTTAACCTTGAAATAGATTTTTTCACGCTGGTAAACCGCACTCTCCGCATGGTCATCTATTACAAATAAAAGTGAAGCTAATTAGTGATTCACAGTAGAACATGAGCTATTCTTATAGCGTAGCGTATCTCGTACGTTACGTAAAAATGGTTAGAGGCAGATTCTAAAACATTTGTTGCATGTGAGGCTAGAAATTTTAGAAATCACATGTTAACAAAATTTGGCCTTTTTTTTTTTCGTCGGGGCCACAATAGCTGAGCGGTTAGCCCGCTCGCCTCCCACCAAGGCGATTCGGGCTCAATCCCCGGCCGGGTCACTTCGGATTTTCACATGTGGGAATCATGCAGAACGATGCAGTTGGTCGGCGGGTCTTCTCGGGGATCTCCCGTTTCCCCCGCCCTTTCATTCCAGCGCTGCTTCATACCCACTTCAATCACCCTCATCAGCTCTCAAGACCTTGATGTTAAGAACCGTCCAAATCTCCTCACTCACTCATTCTTTTTCGTTACGTATTGGAATTATGGTGCGAACTTGGAGGAAATCGTATCCTTATGCAAATTACTTTTCCCCTTCATGTTGGTGTTCTACTTTGGTGATAAGCCTGTCTCTGTGAACCAGATGACCAGGCTGCTTAGTTAGTAGCCGGGAAATTCTCAAATGACACCACGTGTGTGTCGCTATCGTGTCACGGGAAATACACGAGGATTGCGATTTCTTCTTGCGCAACTCCTGCGCTCGCGAATGTTTCGCGTATTTCAATCTGGAAGGTGCAGATGTTACCGCTCAAGTATACGGCCATGGAAGCCACATTAGTTACACGTCACGTAGCAGCGAACCGTAACAGTGTGTACGGGATCCATAACTGCACAACGTATCAAAAATTGGTTACGGCGTTGGGCGCGGGTCGGTTCCAGCTGACTTCCGATACTTCGTGCTGTGCCAAAGAGAAGTAACGGCTACGGCTCGAGCTAGTCTGGACCGTAGAGTGAATGCGGGGCAGTGCGATCTCGCTGAATGCGCATAACAAGTCTCCAGGTCCCAAAAGTCTATTATGAACGACGTGGTTATAGGATTTGAGGTTAGATCACGCCATGTGAACAAACGCTTCTGACATATTTGTACACTTCTGGCCAATTGTAATGCAATTAAATTAAATTAGAATTGGTAAAGAGTTTTATTCACATAAAAGGGCCTGTATTTCGAAAATTAAGATACAACGAACTAGTTCATCGCTACTGACCATGTGACTTTGACAGTTGTGTTGTTTGGGGTAGATCAATGTCGGGTAGGGCCTAATGCACAGAAGACGAATTGATCGGTCTACTTCATTTACATTTCATGGTTTGGACGTGTAAACATGGCGTTCATCTGCTCTAGCTCTTCAGTAAGCCATTGCAGAGTTAAGAGGTTAAATACTGTTATTCTTCTCGAATCTCAAAGCGGCTAATAAATGTAAATCTTTGTACGCTTCATTCACTCCTCTGTTTGCATGCACAGACCTGTTCTCGAGCATTGCGAGTACCCTCCCCCCCGTCACCCCTTTTTTCAACCTTCTCATCCTTTTTAAGATCTGGAATGCTTCTGCAGTCGTGACCGCTGCCTCCATTTGTGGCATATTCATGGTACTCAGTCGCCTTACCAGAAACGACAGTGGAACTAAACAATTCAGGGATTCGCCTGGTTGACGTGTGTTGTACGTTGAATCAGTTTTCTAGAAAATTCGTGATTAAAAAACAGTTGGATATTTCGTGTTGGCGTCTAAAGACAAAAAGCATAAGCGTTTCGTGTCCAAAAACATGTCTCAAGTTCTCATCTCAACTCCTAGGATTTTATTTTTGAGCGTGAAATGGCTAAAACGGGTGTTTTCGGGAATCACTTTCAGATGATAAATTTTTTATACGGGAACTTTTGATTTTTTTCCTAAGAGACGCACTATTATTTGATCTTTATAAACGCGCTATAAATAAGAATAGTCACGTTCAGGCAAGCCGCTGACGGGAAGTCTGCGTGGTAGTGAGCGTCTTGCGCGTAGAGGCGATACTGTTCTACATACGCCGGTCAGCGTCGTCCGTATCGCTTTATTGATTTTTGCATCGCTCACACAAACATACCCTTCACTAGACGACCGCCTACCCGCCGGCAGCTGCGAAATTTAAATAGGAAATCCCATGTTAAAGAAGTTTAACCTCATGGCGTTAATTTTAAAGAAATGGTTTCAAACAAAATGTATTTTTCGCGAATTTTTTCAGGAAAAGATCCCTAGGAGCGTATTTTTTCAATATAGACAGACGGTGTGTACTTTTTTTTATAAAACAGAAATCTTAAAAATTCCTGCACATTCAAGCAGCCTGAACATGATATGTATACATCTCCTCTGTAGGGAAATTCTCCTAAAAAATTCGCGAAGAATGCATTTGGTTTTGTAATTTCCATCTTTAAAATTAACGCACTGAGGCGAAAATTTCCTTAACGTGGGATTTCTTATTAACATTTCGCAGCTGGCAGCCGGCAGGCTTTTTTTCTAAACTACCTTATTCTAAGTGTTAAGTGTAAGTCCGAAGGTAGGGTGTTGTTCTAATCGCATCTCAGGACTGAGCCCCTTATCACTTAAGGAGAGGGAATTGAATACAAAGGAGGCGGGCATGCGGCCGAGAGGGAATGGGTTGACATGGCCATCACTTTGGGGCCATGCCTACCTCCCTAAGTGTATAGGCTGTTCACGGTAAAGTGAGCTCTTTTTAAGGCCCTTCTCATTTTTTCCTTTCATCCTATTTCCAACTTTCTGCTACTTTTTAATATAAATATTGCTCTGTGACGAATAAACACAGTGCATACATTTCACCGCCCTCAAAATTTAATGCATGATACTGCAATAAGATTATATTTAATAGTAGTTAATGTGTTTTGGAAGGGCCTTAAAAAGTGCTCACTTTACCGTGAACAGCATATAGTGTAGTTAAAGCTATATTAATAAGGGGTATTGTAAAACTCGCATAGACACGGTAAAACCCACACCGACAGAAAAGGAGTTAAACTCGTGGGAGCACTAGTGAATAACGCTAAAAGAGATAGCAGGTGTGGAGTCCATGCTGTTTGATATTAGAGTGAAGAATCTAGTAGAGAGGTGGCAGTGCTTTGGGCCAGCATGTTGCAGCCGGTAGGCGATGCATTTAAAACGAATGTTTCCAGGACAACGGGGCTTATCTCGTCTGCGGCATGTGGATCGGTAAAAGCGCGACTGGCCAATCACAGCCTGCCATCACTAACCGTGGCGGACCTTGCGTGATTCTGCGACCACCATTTATTCAGACGTGTTTTAATTCGGCCAAGTTAAAATTGGTGTGGTTCTAAACTCAAATCTCGAGTATTTTTCTTGCTGCGTACTAGAACTGATATTGAATGTAGCAGCAGGAGAGGGACTGTGAACTCTGACCTCTTGTTCTTCCAGTACGCGCAGTGATCTGATTCCCATCTGCCGGCGCCAACTTTCACATCTCCAAGGCTACGCCGGACCGGTGTAGGGAACGGGTTAAGGATCCCGCCGACCTGTATCGTTTCTTCTCCTTTTTTTTTTGGCATAGAAGCGCGGTAGCTATAAGGGTTACACTAGCACGCGCTACAAGAGTGCCATCGCCGCTATGCGCAAGGGTCTTAACTGTCATGGAGTGGTCTCATAATACTGCGTATTCATGGGACTTTCAGAGGTGACCCTGTCATTTCATTGATAAAAATATTTAACAAAGTTCAATACAGGCTACTATTGTAGTTTGACTCATGATCGGCTAGTACGTTTTAGGACACGGCAGTCTGACTAGACCATTTTTATATTGTTGTGAGTTAAGAGATTTGGGCTGCTCCTAACATCGAGGTCTTGAGAGCCGATGAGGGTGAAGTGAAGCGTGTTGGAGCAGCGCCGGAATTATAGGGCGGGAGAACCGATAGATCCCTGAGAAAAACCCGCCGACCAGCGGCATCGCCCGGCACGATTCCCACGTGCGAAATTCCGGCAGTGAACCGGCCGGGGATTGAACCCGGTTTGCCTCGGCGAAACTATATTGTAGGGTTCCAGAATTATATTTGCAGCACGCGTGGTAGGTTTTAACTACCATTTCTTCCTCGTCTGGGGTATGATGTTTTTTCGTAGGTAAACATAACAGCCTCGTAAAAAAAAAAAAAAACAGTATTTCTAATATTCTGCAGCGCGGTTGAAGCTCCGGGCATGTGGGAGCTGAAGGGCGTTGGCTGGCCACGGAAAAAGTTATTTTATATTTGCACCGACGCATTCTGTTCAAGGTTTAGATATCTATACGTAGTACAAAACAGTCGCCCGGCCGCGTGTGTCTATGTATTCGGCTAAGGCTTCTAAACTACTCGATGGAATTTGATGCGGTTTCCACCACCATCAAGAGAATTTCTTGAGGAAGGTTCAGGTTTATAATACATTAATATTTAATCTAAGTATAGTAGAGAAATGTTGATATTTCATAGCTGTCGAAAAAATCTGCTTTTTGGTAATAGTATTTTTAAATGGCTGAATATTTAGGTACTCACTGTAAACATAAACGACGACATATTTTTAATCGCATCCAAGCGAAGTCGGGGTGAGTCGCGAGTTACCAGTAATTACTCTTTCCTCGCAAAAAAAAAATTGAGCTCAGAGTTTTTCTGCATAAAATCTTAATACTAATTTTTTGGCTCGTGAGTCTATATATCGCAATACATGCCAAATACAAACTTCTAAAGGCTGTTCACGGTAAAGTGAGCAGTTTTGAAATAAACTGTTGAAAAATATCTCTGTCCCTTCGTGCATACGTTTAGACGAGCACGCTGACTGCCGTGCATCCAGTTAAGTTGTCAACGACGGAAAGAAAGTAGTTCCATGTCTTAACGTCGAATTAAAAGTTTTACCTAAACACCTATGAATACTGAAATAATTTAGTTTGCTTTTTAAGTTTTTTTTTAAATTGAATAATTTCACAATTTCACTTGACCCATGTACGGATAAAATGTCGAGGCACGTTGCAATGTTAATTTTACATACGCTGGAAGATTACCAAACATGCATAGAAGTATATCTCAAGCAGGGCTTGAGAAAATGCTCAGTTTACCGTGAACAGTATATATATATATATATATATATATATATATATATATATATATATATATATATATATATATATATATAGGATGTTCACGGTAAAATGAGCACTTTTGACAGCCCTGCTTAAGATCTACTTGTGTACACGTTGTGTGTTCTTCCGCCTTATGTAAAATTTACATTTCCATGGGCCTCAACCCTTTATTCATGTGTCGGTCAAGCGAAACTGTGAAATTATTAGGAGAGTAAATATTGAAAAAATTTGCTAATTTTTACACTTCGATGCATTAAAAAAAAAAACAGAAAGTGAGAGAAATAATTAAAGTTATCACAAATGGTTACCTAACACTTTTTATTCGACGTTAATATATGGAACTACTTTCGCATACATCAATACCATCATTACTGGCCACATGTCACTCATTGCACCCGTTAAAATATATGCAAGCAGAGGCAGTGACTTTTTTTCTAAGGTTGATTCCAAAAGTGCTCACTTTATCGTGAACAGTCTGTACACACAAATATGTAGACTTTCTCCATTCACCTTCAGCTTAAAAGTGACTCCTTTGGAACAGCGATGCTGCCACGGAAATTTTACCTGTGCTAAACTCTCACATAAAAGATCTCGGTTTTTTTTTAAACCTAAGTATGGGACAATTTTTTTTCCTGGCATTGCCGCGGCTAGACGTTAGCTCGTCTATGGCCAAACAGGTTGTTGGTTGGAGAGACCACGAGGTAACGGATAAACACGGGCGGGACCCGCCGACAAACATCTGTTAGCGAAAGTGCTGATTACATAACTAAAAATACTTGCATTCCCGTCCTTTTTTTCCGGCCACTTGTCTTCTACAAAAAATCGGGGAGTGGCTGCGTCAGATACACCGCCTCGGGTGTTACATGAATACGGCAGGATTTACAACTACCCGTCGCGTCCGTCCGTTCGTCATCCGTCCGTAAATCAAATGACTATCAGCCAATCAGAGAGGTGGTCATTAATTCTGTCCGTCCGTACGTCAAAACCCTGACAAGCTTTTTAACTTTTGACTGACGAACGGATGAAATTACAGCCTTCTTAACTTGCACGTTTTGTTACTCGTTCATTCCGAGTTCTTTAGAAGGCTTTGTAGTGTGTGCAGTGTTTTGTTTTTGCTGTCTTTTGTTGTTTTCGTATGTTTGTTTATGTAACTGCAAACTGAAATTAAGTTACATTTTTTCTGAAGATTAATTTATAATTACGTTTGGAAACACGAGCTCCTTTTCTGCAGTAGTAAACGTAATAGAACGTGCTTTATATGATATTTAATAATTTTTTTACATCCATTAATTTCCGTTACGTACTTGTATGTGCATTTCGGGCACTTAGAAACACAATACCGCCAAAAAATTTCCCTTTTTATGAAGAAACTTTTTCTATTTGTTAACAGTTTTTATTTGTTGGTAGCAGTGCGACGGATGTACGAAGTTTGGTTGCAAATGGGTCGGATGCGGCTGGGTGACGGACGAATGAATGACGGACGGACGTGACGGGGTGTTGTAAATCTTACCCTACGACTGTCTGCTTTAGCAGGTAATATTTTCATAGGTACATGGGAACGAAATTAAAGTAACGAAATTGTGGTTTCGTTTAACACCAAAATCAGCGCGTTAGCGCACTGAAGTCGCGAGATATACGGCTCCGAGATTTTCGCCCACGCACAAAACAACAGACAGTCGCCGCGGGCCCCCCAACTGCGGCTCGCGCATGCGTGGTGCAAACCCAAGATCATGCTCGTATTGTAGTCGTCTACCAGGTCGAAAGACAACCACGTTTATTTAAGTCTTGTTATTAATCGCGGAGTTAGTGTCGGAATGGGCCACCCCACTAAACTACTCGCAGTTCCCGTGGTGTAGCCCATTAACGATTACTTCCCCACTTTTCTGAAGCCGCTGTGTCGGAGCTGGAACACCGTACATCCAGCATTAACATCAGCGTAGAAAATCTGACGTCCTAACACGGGGATGGATCGACGACGGAGTTGAGGCTTACGTTGATGGTGACTCGTTAGACGCAAGTCGTCGTGGAGGTTGGTACCTACATAGCTGCATAGCTTGGCAGGCGAGTGCAGACTGTCGCCGTGGAGGCTTGAAGCTGTTCCCACCCCTCACCTCCTTCCAACGTGTATGGATGGCGTCTGGCAACCGTACGACTTTACATTCGACGTCATCAAGATGTGAATGTTACTGGACTCGAACCAACGACACTCTCTGGGATGTTCTCCAATACCCTGGTAATGTGTTTTTTGACTATGTAAGGGGGTTTTCTTTCGTCTTGGGATAGATACAAGCCTCACGATGAGAACATAATAACTTGGCAGAAGGCATATCCTGCCATGTTTGATGAGAGCATTTTATAGGGCATGTATAGTAAGAATTTTTTAAATAAGTTTTTTATATTATGTAATTTTGCATTGTTACGATATTTGGACTAAGTATGTATTGCTATGGGAGCTCATTATTAAATGTAACTTCATGTAATTTTCATAACAAACGTTATAATTGTAAAGTATTTTAAAACCTGCTTGGCTGTTTGTATTTTTATGCTTTTATTTTTGATATGAGCAGTTTGAGAAAGAAAAAAAATAAACCCACAGATAAGGGAAAAGAGAACTAACAGTTTGTTGAATCATTTCTCACAGTTTTGTGGGTTAATTATCTTGTATTCCAATTCATATCAAAAGATGATTGAAGAGTCGCAATTTATTGCGACTGCGTTATTTGTTTGTACTCTGCTATTTAAACTCTGCTGCTTGAAGGTTTTTGATAAGAATCATTTTGCTTAAACGAGTGGTATGGTAGGAAGGCATTTTTGTACACGTAGTATAATAATGTTTTGCATGGAAACAATTTCGTACTATAGGTAGGGATATAGAAATTTCGTAAGTTCAGTGACCTGTATGCTAGACTCCACAATCCTTTGTACAGTCGAACCTCAGTTGTTTGTTCATTGGCTGTGGCTCCAGTGTTACCCTACCTTTGACAGTACGGGATTCGCTTCTTGTTCCCTTCCAAGTCGGCTATTGGAGTGGAGTCGTTCAGGATGTGCCTAATAAGCTCTGATTCAATTGCAAAAGTGACTTCAGTGAACACGCGTTTGAAATCTATCTTGTCGTGAAATTAATTCGCGAATTTTTCCTATCCCTAACTATAGGATGTTCACGGTAAAGTGGGCACTTTTGAGGCCCTTGTTACTGTTTCTTTTCAGACATTTTTAAAATGCTTTAACCAACTTTTAAATAAATATTGTCATGTAAGTGATACTTACAGTGTGCATATTTGACCGCACTCTGAAGTTAACGTATAAGGCTAAAATAAAATATATTTTGTGACTATTATTCCAAATAAGAGGACTTTTCAAAGTGCTCCCTTTAACATGAATAGCCTATAGACGATACCAACAATCCTGTTTCCTCTTTGTTATTATTCGTATAAATTAAATAATACAATTTTTATATGAATTATAAGTAAATGTTCAGTATAGTAAAAAAAAGGTAATTTTATCTTAGTACAAGTATAAAATGTTTGTCATATATATGGCATATTTAGGACACAAATAAACGCATCAAACATGAAGTGATTTTTCAAAGTTTAGATTTAAAAATTGCAAAGAAACTACGAGTGTGATTTCAAAGATGCATTCACGTCGAACGTAGTATCTCGCCTGTGCTTGGTAAGGCAGCGTGTCCTCTGCCTCGTGGGATAAACTCCTCGCCGATGCGGTAGTGGAGGCCTTCCAGCAGAGAGGCGTGAACGAGGTCGAAAGTCGTGATAGGATTATCCCGCGTCATTCTTGTTCGATTAAGTCACCCGCCAATTCTGAGTTCTTTACAAGCGCGGACAATGATGATGAATGGGCGCTGGGATGGCGACGTTGGCACGTCTCATTGGCGCGGCCGGAAACGTCGTTGACTGTTGCAAGTGTACACTCGAGGAGGGCGTCCTCGTGCTACTCTCGGCCTGCGAGTGTGGACCAACTGCACTTTGCTTCCTGTAGCAGAACTCGGCAGTGCACCACCAGTCCGCGCGCTCTCCAATGGAGAAGTTTACGTGTGCCAAATGGAAATGTTTACCCACAGTTTTCAACATTTTCAAATTGGTTCGTAAAAACGGGAGGGGGGCATAAGGACATAATTCCCAAGCTCACGAGTGGAAATGTTTACATTTTGAAATTGGTTCCTATTAGCGGGAGAGTTGTTGAAGTTCCGCCAATCAAGAGATTTTAGTAATGAAATAAAAAATGAATTTTGCCACAAATTGGGGAGTAATAACAGAAACCAGCTTTTAGACAGCTGGTACAACAAAAAGGAATCCTTTTTGTTGTAATTTTTCTCTTCTTACAAACTTAATCGTGTGTAATGAAGAAGTGAAGCTGTAGGGTCTACAAAAGAATCAGAAACAAATTTTTAACAGCAGCTGTAGAAAACATTCGACTTAAAATAAAATAACTTCCTAACACAATATTCACTATTTTGGGTACCTAGGTGCCTTTTACCAGATTTAGGGGAGGAGGACAACGTAATCCCCCCCCCCTCCTTCTCATTATATGCGTCACTGAGTGTATCGTCAGTTCTGTGTTAAACGAGAACATTAAAAGACGTGATGAGTGTATCGCTACTGCCACCACACGTAAGAACTAACATTACCAGAGATATAATAACTTGTATTTACGGGCATACAGTCAAACTATTAAATATAAATATTTTGCGTTAAGTTATAGTGTTCCTTAAAGGTTGACAAAACAAACTGCAAATGATTTGACTGGCTGGGCAATTAAATAGTTTTTCATAGCTCACTGGCAACATTACTGCTGACGTACAAGTCAGTCTGTACTTCGGAATAGATGGAATTACGGGTATTGATATTTTTATGGAGGATACTTTTAAAAGTTATTAATTAACCGTAAACCACCTAAAACCGAAACTCACAAAATTGTTTTATATCTCTCACAGGACCTGTCGGAATAATAGTTCAACATTCAGGAAATATTTGTTTTTCTACCTTAAGTTTGCTATACTTGTTTTTTTTATGTAATTATATTTTTGTGAACAATCATTATTAATGTTAAACTTTATGAATTAATTAATTTCACAAATTGCATTACCAAGATTTTCTGTCCAATCTTTTCAGTACTCTATCACATTCCTTATACGCCTTTCTTGGGCTTAAAAATAGCAATATTTTAGGGTTCCATGTTTCAAAGTGGCTTTTCTTTACGGCGAAGCACTATCGGTAACAGCTTAGTGTTCTTCTACACATAACATATAGACATATGTGCAACATAACAAAATGGGCCTGTTATCTAATAACCTTCACATAATTATTTCAAACTCAGAAATCGCAAAAAATTAATTGCACCCATAAATGTAAGTCTTAGCCAGCAAGTTCTGCTTAGATTTAGATTAAACATCATAGAAGAAACAAAAATAAGTTAATTATTTACCATGCGCAGTGAATCCAGTTTCACTACTAAGATCAAAATGAATATCAAACAAATCTGAGATAAGAATGAAATTATATGCTTGTCGGTTCGAAACAGTTAGTCTATATCGCAGGAGTAATATTATCAGACATACTGTTGTACAACAGAACTATGTGAAGTCTAGTATAGTAGAGCGTTTCTCCGACCAAATTTATCAAACTCTAAACTGGCGCAGCAGAAATTGTTTTTGAAGTTCTTTGGTTCTATATTAATCGGCACTCATGTTTTTATGTGAGTTGTATAGTTTAATTTATTTGGGATTGTATTTTTCCCCTCGCAACTAACTGCGATTTTTTCTTTTACTGCCTTCGATTTTACTTTTTTCTCAGCTCAAGAATCTGCACTATTATTATATTTATTTTTCTTCTTTACCTACACCTACATTTGTAAGTTGTCATTTCGGGCATATTAATCCTGCCACTCAGTACTATTTCGAATTGTGTGCAGAAAGAAGTGAATTTGTATGGCAACGCGTTTCGAAGCGAAGAGTGAAAAGATTTTGGCGGCTCTTAACAGCGAGGTCTTGAGAGCCGATGAGAGTGATTGAGGTGAGTAAGGAGCGGTGCCGGAATGGAAGGGCAGGGGAAACGGGAAATCTCCGAGAAAACCCACCGACCAGCGAGATCGTCCGGCACGATTCCCACTTGCGAAAATCCGGGAGTGGCCCGGCTGGGGATTGAACCCGGTTCCCCTTGGTGGGATGAGAGCTGGCTAACCGCTCAACCACCGCGGCCCACAACACGTTTCGAGTCAGGATGACTTGCAATGCTTATATCATACGTAAATATGTTTACATTGTATCATGCCAAGTTTCCTCCTGAAATTAAATATTTATATTTAAACATGTTTCTTGAAAGCATAGGTTTAGATGAGTTTTAAATGACTAGCATTTACTAACACGGATCATCTGCAATGAATTATGTATCATCTTCATTAGGAACACAGTCCATTTTTTTCTCGCCCAAAAAAATTCTAGATTTTATAAAAATTATACTTTTCAAGAATTGTTTCGTTTGAGTAAAAGACTACATTGTTATGTAACTGAGTAAAATAGCTACATTATTATGCAAGATTATATCTACTGATGTCTTTAAAATACTGGATTTATATTTTACGTATTTATTTTATATTTTACTGCGATTCGTTAGGATTACTGCATAATACAATATTATATACATATTTTTGTTTCGAGGCAACGCGTTTTTTAACTTCGCAACCAACTTGCTGGCGGACGAGTATGTTATTCCACCACGGGGAAAGAAACCTTCATCCTATGTTGACCTTTTACTTCATGTATAAATGTGTATATAGGCGATTCGCGGTAAAGTGAGCAATATTGAAAGCTTTCTTATTTGGAATAACATTTAATAAATATAATTTATTTTGAGCCTTAGGCGTTAACTTCCGAGTGCGGTGGAATCTACACGCTGTGCTTATTACTTACATGGCAATATTTATTTAAAGAGATGAAAAAATGGCTGATATAAAAAAGTAACTAGGGACTCAAAAGTGCTCACTTCACCGTGACCAGTCTTTGTATATGTAAATTACAGCAAAATCACTTGATTGGTCAAAATCTAAACATAAAATGTGAAATTGAAACCGTGAATAAACCATAATAAATGCAAGGTGGTGTTAGATGTACCTAATCGTTGAGGCTGCCGAATAGTTGAGCAGAAGAGTGAATAAATACTAATAAAATAGCTGTTAAGAAATTCTAAAGATACTAATACAGGGGATAACGGATTAAACAATTGTTTTATGCCATTTTAAAATAATTTATAAAATTTGCGGCGGAAAATATTTAGAGTAGTATAATGACTTTTATAGACTGTTCACAATAAAATGAACACTTTTGAAAGCCCTGCTTAAGATCTCCTTGTATGCACGTTGTGTATTACTCCGCTTTATATGAAATTAACATTGCCATGGACATCATCACGTTATTCATGCTTCAGTCAAGTGAAACTGTGAAATTATTAGGAAAGTAAATACTTTACAAATCTACTCATTTTTAAACTTTGATGCATTAAAAAACAGAAAACGAAAGAAATTAATTTAAGTTATCACAGACTTTTTTATAAGGTTCATTTCTAAAGTGCTCGCTTTATCGTGAACAGCCTGTAACACACTTACATTATGTTATGCCATAAGATAACATGACCATCGTCAACATTTCCGTAGAGGCTGGTTGAGGATGTGAGGTGTGCGCCAATGTCGCCCTTGATGCCCACATGTTGGGTCTCAAACAGGCCCTCAAGTATGTGGCGAGTCACGAATAAACAACGACGTTGGAGTCGCCTCACCTCGCCGAATGCCGACCTACCGACCAACAAACGCCGGTTCTGTCTTCAGATATCTGCGGCAGCGCCACCGATAGCCAGTGACGTAACTCGCGATACGAACGTCACCACGTGGGCGAACTACTGGGCCGTGGCGTGGCGCTCGTGTGTAACCAAGAGTGACGTCATAGGTATGCGGTGGCCGTGGCGTCACGCAGCTACTTGTAAGGGTGACATCACTTCTGTTTGCGGCCACCCGCCCGCTCGCCTGTCCGAAAACGCACGCACGTGGCCTTTTTTCCAAACAATTGGGCAGCTTCCGCAAACAACGTCGTCCAGCCACCCGGAACTCTCCGACACATCCCCGGCTCGTCTTCCTCACAACGCAGCTCCCTTCCGCGTCTGCAGTCTTCCCCTACTTATTTGCGTATTGGATATGCTGTACCGTCAACTGGAGTCATAGTCTGTTCGCGGTTAGTTTCAACTTCTCTGAAGCCCCGCTGAAGTTCTACTTCCAGGATATTCCTCCGCCTCGTACAAACAAAGCCTAACCGAGTCTAGAAAATTATCCTACACCAAAACGACAACGCACCTCATTCCTTCGTACTCAGTTTTAGGGATGGGATCCACGATACCGCGATACCTCATAGTATCGAGTATCGCATGAGAATATCCAAAAGTATCGGAAGTTTAACACCCATTTTCTTGTGCAATAATTATGGTTCGAGCGTACCATAACTTTCGGAATATGTACGATACTTTCGAAAAGGGTATCATAATAGAATAATTTAATATAGTTGCTTCACGACTGGAACAGACTTTTCAACAACACCTTAGTCGTCAGCTGTATGCATCGTTACTACAAACAGTGACTGGAGTGGGTGCAGTTAGTTTGGCAGCACAGAGAAAGAATATAGTTTGAATGAATTATAGTATTTTTAAATCTATTGCTTAAAATTGGGAGTAGGAAAGCTTCGGAGAAAGTCTGTTCAGTCGTGAACGGACCGTACACATTTTAACGTGCCATAATTATGATACGAGCGTACCATAGTTTTCGGAATGCGTATGCTACTTTTGAAAAGAGTTCCATCATTAAATCTGCATCCTTTGGGCATTCCAACGCACCCATAAAATTTGACCAAAGTCCAACGGTTCGCAAGATATTAACAACAACTTTTTAATGCGTACCATAATTATCTCTGCTGGTAGCGAGCTTTCCAAAGCTTCCCGCAAGCATTCCAAAAAGCCTTCGAGGGTCAAGTTTCCAGTGTAATGTGGGTTTTTATATATCTTCAGTGTGCATCAACGACACTAGTAAAATGAGCAATTTCCTTGTCCAAGTTGTTTTGTATTCATAACAATTTTAATTTGGTATCGAGAAAAGTATCGGTATCGAGTATCGTGAGAATGTTTTGGTATCGAAACTGTTATCGAGTATCGAGAAAATGTAGTATCGACCCATCCTTACTCAGTTTAATATAATTTTGCATAAGGACTATCATTTATGTGTTGAACAGCTGGAAAAAAATGCTGAAAATGACACACTTTTATGCTGATACAATAAATTATTTGACCACACTTGCTCTGTATAACAATGTCATTGGTGTGGAAATGTACAAAAATGTTCAAGTATACCTATTATATAATTTTTAAGTTATATTACTCCATCAATCCCAGAACCAGCCGAAGCCATGGGATGTAGAGTGTGTCATAGTGAAAAATTAATAAATGATAAATATAATGCAGTAAGTTGTTTTGTGTGCGGAAGGTTTTCATTAAATATACCTGGGGACATAAACTTAGGATTGCTTTCACACGTTAATTTTTTAGAAGTGTTTACACCAAATACATTAAAATTCCACGTATGCATGCTGTTCTATCGAGGCCGTTTATTGACAACCAATAGTGCCAAAGTTTGCCGTTGCGAGCTAATTTCACAGCGATAGAAAGAGAAAGGGAAAGTTTCGTGGTTGCTGCCGCTGAGGGAATATGCGGTAGAGTGCGCATTTCAGCCGCACAGGCGCCATTGTCTGTTTCAACATTGCACTGTATTCTTCTATAGTCTATTGAAGAATGGCATAGTGCTGTTCTTCCTGCACAACCGTCAAAACCACGTGGCTTATACTGTGGTTAGCATAGCATCGAATGAAATAAATGCTTGGTTAGGCTACTACACTACATTTGGTGAGCAGATGTAACGCAAATGTTATTTTCCGTAAAAGGCCGGTTGTTTGAGGTTAAAGCAAATCTGTAAAGCGCCACGTCATTGTTGAAACACAGTAACTTAGGCGGTTCTTTTGGCAATATTTGAGCTAACGTTGATGACATGCACATAAGACGAAAATCTGCCTGCCTCGTCTTTTGTCTGTTTTTTAATACGGAAGGCATTGTAGTTTTTTCTACAAACACGGTTCGGTCCATAGAACAGAGATTAGTTCAGTCACAGAGGGAGGTACCTAATCCTCTGTGGTTCAGATTTGTGTTTTGTGATTAATTATAGAATCAATCTGACAAGTAAATTGGAGTATTCCCGGCAGCAAATATATTAGAGACCAATACCGGACAGTGTATTTGCTGGAAGTGTCTGGAATAAGGCATAGGTTTCTTGTTTGTGACGTAAAATTAATTTCGAGAATGTGCGAAAGGAGTGGAAAACGAAAATTTTGACGACTTGGATAATCTAACCGTGTACAAAAATTATTCGCCTATAAGCAGATGTGATCTGTATGCATATATTTTGAAGTAATAAAAAGAATTAGGTATTTTAAAGAACAGATTAGAAGCCCACATATTTATATTCACATAAATATTAATTATACTTTGAAGTAGTGATGCATATTGCAGGTGCGATATGCGACAGTAGCGCTCCTACTGGCCTGCTATAATCGTCCAGTTTTCTACCGCCATGGAATGTAGTAGTGCAAAAAGATATTGTATTAAACTTTCTACCACATTTGGTTGACCTTTACAAAACAATTTCGACAACTATGGAAGAGTCCATTGCCAGATGCTGCAAGGCATAAATTTCATGCCTTCAATCTGCGAACCATTTTATATTTACGTTTCAATTAATCGCAGTAATTAGTTCTTACGTTTGCTTTTTTTGTCCGTAATTATACATTGGCATCCTGAACATCAACACTGCGTGTAGTTACTTTGTGACATTTGGTGCAAGGATTTAAACCCTAGAAGAACCCTGCCTTGAGTTGACTTGTATTTATTTTCCATTAATTATGTTGAACTGTGCACCATTATCCAGACAGAACCGCCGAATTCTCTGACCTGGGATGGAAAAGATTTTTTTTTTTATGCGAACCTTTCTTTGTGGATATCAAGTAACCTGTATTCAGATTAATCAGAAATTTGTGCTCATAATTCAGTATAGAAATTTTTGTAGTGCTTTCTTATCTCAGCATGCATGAATGATTAGATTCTTTCCTGCGTACGGTGTATGAATAACCTTACTCACACAGACTATATCGTACTGTAACTCAGTATGGAATTCTTAAAACTGATAACTCTCTTCTAGTATGTATCAAAAATTTAACTAATTAATTAATGTTTCCCGCGCCAGTATAGCTCACTACAAATAATAGATTATTGTTAGTAAGCCTAGTAGGCATGATCCTTAACTTGGGGTATCTTAGCATGAAATTTCCACATTGAGATGTTAGAGGACATTTGGAGAATCGAAATAAACTGTTGTCTACCCAACGATAAGCGATAGAATTGACATTAACAACAACCTTATATTAATCTGAGTAATATATTTGAGTTAATGCACATTTTGAAACTGTTTCTGGCAAGAAATACTGAGAATAACACTGGTTTTTCCGTAGTAAGGTGTCTTTCGTTATGATGATGTGACCTATGTGGCCTGGTGATTGGAGGGTGGGCCAAGAAAAGGGCCTGCAAATACAATATCATTAAAGGTAATAACCGCTTTGATTGTTCGCAACCCTAATTTATATTTAATTGACTATCACTACTAAACGATTGCAGAAACGAAGCTTTAAGAGCAATTAGTGTCAGTTTACAACATTTGTTCTTCGAAATTACTGTGATTAAAAAATGCAAAATACTTCATAAAATATATACAGTTTTACTTAAAACAAAGAGGAAGGGGAGTGAGACAAAATCTGTCCCCTTTTCTTGCATTGATAATCGGTGCCGACTTATGAACGTCGTCCGAATGGGCGCTGGACGGAAATCACCATTATCCACTTCCAAAATACAGTGTATCAAAACGATTCATCCGATTTCACAAGGCTATAACTTTTAAATGCATGCTCATATATCCTTGGGGTGAATTGTAAAATACCAATAAGAATACTACATTTTAATTTAACTTTTACAAATATTCGATGTGCCCTCCACGGGACATACGACATACGTCTAAACGGTAGTCAAACTCGTCTGATGCTTGCGCAAGCATGTCAGGTGTTATGGCAGCCACTGCTGTTGCTATACGGCGTCACAGTTCGCCCACAGTTGTTGGAGGCACGTAGACGGAGTCTTCCACAAACCCCCACAATAACAAATCGCATACACTGAGATCTGGCGACCTTAGAGGCGAGTGGTGCAATACGCGTTTCGTAAGACCCTTACGGCCGATCCATCGTTCAGGAAGCCCAGTGTCGAGAAATTCCCTGACACGCAGGTGCCAGTGCAGTGGTGTGAAATCATCGGAATGTTCTCGTAAATGTGAAAACAGCCAACTCTCCAACATATCCATATATAACATTCCCGTGACGGTGTTATCCCCCCCCCCCCCGAAAAAAAAACTAGACCGTACACCTGCTCTCGGAAAACTGTGCAAACCGCATTCAGCTCTGGAGAGTCTCTCTCATGCTCGACTATGGCAATGTGGCCGCTGTGTCCTCCATATTCGTACGTTGTCGCGGGTTAACTTTGGCCTCATAGGTGAACACCAAACGTGAACTAAAGTTTTCACAGCCCATCTACAAGCTCAGTATGACTTCACAAAACTCAAGACGTCGTCTTTTATCGCCCCCACGAAGGGCTTGAAGCACTCGAATCCTGTATGATTTGAAAAACAATCGTCGTTGCAAAACACGCCAGACAGACATATGGGAGATGGCCAGCTCTCGGCTGCTACGATGCGGATGCGCTCTACGTCTTGTTCAGGCACACGTGGGCGGCCTGTGGACCTCCCTTACCTAAACAACCGGTCTCTTGAAACTGCTTGTGCCACCGTCGGCTGCTCTGCGCAGTAGGAGGTGCAGTCTCGTACTCTTGGCGAAAATCACGCTGCAAAGTTATAACTAACTCACACTTGTTGACACGGAGAACGCAAAACGTTTTTTGTTGCTGTTTTATCGCCATCCCGACGCATACTGAACGAGCGCGCTAGCAGCACCAGTTGTAGCGCCACGAGGGCGAAACCTACCGGCAAACCAAGTGAACCTGCAACGTGCAACATGCGCCAAGAAAAACTTTGGTATAGATGGTTTTTAACAATTTGCCGCGAGGCCCTATCTTCATTCATGTAGAAGTTATAGCCTTGAGAAATCGGATGAGTCTTTTAGTTACACGCTATATGTATTATGTATATATATATATATATATATATATATATATATATATATATATATAATACTCGTGACTTTCTTGAGTGACGTTTTTTAAATAAGCCCACTGATGTTAAGGTGGAGAGATATACATCATTATGGTGTTACCAGTTTTTTTGTTAAAATGCATATTTTGGCATCGTTGGGTAGACAACAGTTTATTTCGATTCTCCAAATGTCCTCTAACATCTCAATGTGGAAATTTCATGCTAAGATACCCCAAGTTAAGGATCATGCCTACTAGGCTTACTAACAATAATCTATTATTTGTAGTGAGCTATACTGGCGCGGGAAACATTAATTAATTAGTTAAATTTTTGATACATACTAGAAGAGAGTTATCAGTTTTAAGAATTCCATACTGAGTTACAGTACGATATAGTCTGTGTGAGTAAGGTTATTCATACACCGTACGCAGGAAAGAATGTAATCATTCATGCATGCTGAGATAAGAAAGCACTACAAAAATTTCTAAACTGAATTATGAGCATAAATTTCTGATTAATCTGAATACAGGTTACTTGATATCCACAAAGAAATGTTCGCATAGAAAAAAAATCTTTTCCATCCCAGGTCAGAGAATTCGGCGGTTCTGTCTGGATAATGGTGCACAGTTCAACATAATTAATGGAAAATAAATACAAGTCAAAACGAGGCAAAACGACCTCACTTCCATAGTGAGGTCATTTTTCAAGGACACTCTTCTCCACGCGGTAATTGCAGGCCAAGAAAATAGCGAGGAGACAACAAAACAGCACATTCCTAATTACTGCTAGCACGAAGTATCAAGTAAAAACGGCAAAGAGATGAATAATTATTCAGGTCAGATGTCATGACTGTGATTTACAGCTGGTAGTTTTACCAAAATTTTCCGAAAAAATAACTCGCAACTGAGTGAGAAATCATTCAGCTCAGGTGGCATGACACTGAGTTCGAATTGCCAGTTTCACCAAAATCTTCGGACCAAAAAACTCAAAACTGAATGAAAGACTATTTGCAAACGAAACATTCTGATTTTTTTTTTTTTAATATCTGTGAACGTCACTTAAACGTCACACCCACGCGAATTGAAACCCACTCGGTAAAGACTTTTATAGGCTGTTCACGGTAAAATGAGTACTTTTGAAAGCTCTGCTTAATATCTACTTGTATGCATGTCGTGTATTCTTCCTCCTTATGTAAAATTATCATTGCCATGGGCCTTTTTACTTTATTCATGCGTCGGTCAAGCGAAACTGTGAAGTTATTATAAAAGTAAATATTTTACAAATCTCCTCATTTTTACACTTCGATGCATTAGAAAAAAAACAGAAAGCGAAAGAAATAATTGAAGTTATCTCAAATTGTTGCCTTAAAATTTTAATTCGACTTTCAGATATGGAGCTCCTTTCCCTCCATCGTTACCAACATTACTGGGCGCATGTTACTCAGTGCACCCGTTACAATATATGCAAGTAGGAACAGTTGCATTATTCTAAGGTTTATTTCTAACGTGCTCTCTTCATCGCGAACAGCCTTTACAATGTTTGCGGTGTGCGTTTGATTGTTGGCACTTCTGTGAGCGCAATTAATGTAACATAAGTAATTTTTAAATATATGTCGAATTTATTATTTCGCTATGAAACCTGCGTCTTTTTATGGCGACGCCGGACATTCAGCACAGCTATAATGAAAAATCGACTTCGTACAAGCCCACACTTAACTGATATTCGCCTGCCCGGCCGCAGTAGCAGTGAAACCGGAGTACGGATAGTAGTGTTGTTCCAGTACCGTGGTTTCCAGTCCGGGCAAAACTCGTAACGCGTGGGAGAGGCCGTAGTATATATACAGTGAAAGACTATAATATAAATTTAATTTTAAAACATTGCAGAACATTTGCGTTATTTTATGTCCTGCACATACATCTCCTGTATTTTAACTGTACCTTATATTGAAAATGTTTGGGCATTGAACAATAACAGCACATATGCTGACGTGCGTAAAGAAAACATTATTTTTAAAGCTGTTGGATAGTTTAACACTTGTACACTAGCACGACACACGCATCAGTGCATATGTTCGTCCCAAACATGTGTTACGGGGAGGGGGAAGTGTTCGTTACATTGAACTTGTAAGTTTTAAACACGCGACATTTACTATCGTTAAAGGTTGTTCCTAGGGGCGCACATTACGTGTTTTTGCATTAGATTAAAGATTTATACCTAACTATAAATTGCCATAGGGTAAATTAATTCTATTAATTTGTATTAGGCCAGATTTTGCCATGCGCATATTTTCATGCTAATTATATTTTTTGTTCTAGGCACCGTAGTGTTTTTATTGCTTATCAACAGTAACCTCTCCAGGCTAGCCAAGATGGGTGCATGTTCGTATGAATTTCAAATGTAAGCTAAGTACATAAGATTACTGAAAATATTAGCGAAAGTAGTCTATTTCGAAGAATCTGTGCAAGAATACGCGAAAATTGGAATGCCTAAGGATGAACACATTCTTTGTACTGGAAGTGCTGTAGTGCAATATAAGCAACCGCTCATGTAACACAAAGTATTTGAATTGAGTAACAACACGGTGTTCTACTGCAAGATTCCCACTTCTTGTGTAAGTTCACGAAATAAATTCCTCGAACACAGCGGGGTTTCAACCCGACTTGTTTGGTTGTAATCTTTGGTTAGTAATCCATTAAGTAATTTAATGGCAGCGAGAGGTTTTGCCTTGTTTTAGACTTCATTTTCGTTCAGATATAAATTATAGAAGTACTGATCCATTCGTAATCATTGTGTATTAGCAGTATAGTACTCGTATTTTACTAAAGTACAAGTCGGACAAAAAGGATGTCAAACTCGTAGACGATAGAGGGCAAGATAGTTCAGTTCATACATTCATGGCACGTATGGCACGGCAACTGCCAACATACAACCATCGGCACGCCGTAGTCGTGTAGGTTGCAGAACGTGCAGGCGGTATGGCCTCTCCTGCCGTCGTCCTACAACACACGTTACACAAATATGGTCGGTTGTACAGTGGCAAGGTACAAAAAATATGTCAAATTAAAGCTTTTTTTCCCTTCCCCATCCCCTACACATTCTTATTGGCGCTAAAACAAGATCGGCAAACAGTTCGGATGAAACATATACAAGCGAGTTACGTCTATCTGTTGTCAGCAACGAGAGTATACACGATTAGCCAAATCACACATGACAAGCGATATACCAGCGGAACCGAGGAAATGGTGTGAAAAGAAAATATATTTCATTGGAGAAACGACGTTTCCGCCTTTATGCGCCCATCTTAAGGATGTCCTGCTTCTCTTATAAATTTTATTTTGATGCGATCGAAACCTAAATAACATGCTACATAAGAGGTAGAGAAAAGTCTATAGCCCATAAGCCAAGATGTATACCAGAAATATATTATAACAATACATTAATATATTGTATAGACTGCAATATATGAACACATCTCGGCCAACAAAATCAGTTTGGGTGCATATGTACTATCATTCTGGCGCCCTCTACTAAATTTGAAGAGGAGCAATGTATATACTCCGCCCCCTCTGCCTCCTTTTAGCTGTCATGCCATTGAGCTTACAATTATAGTTAGTTTTTTGGCGGTAGGAATACACACACACACGCACACACGCACACACACACACACATACATACATACATATATATAGTGAAACAGACGCGTTGGCTTAACCCTAGTCCCCACAATGGGTTTCCTACTGCTTACTGCATGGGAAGTATCTTGTAAGTCTTAAGTTCAGCCAACCACCGAAAGGCATACATTCAAATAAACATATAATGAAAATTTTACTTTAAATAATGCATTATAATATAAAATTTATATAATTCTGCTTTAAAGCCAACCACCGAAAAAAAAACTCTTTCAATTTTGATAGAATAGCTCACACATCAATATGTGTTTCTATTGGTCGAATGTGAGCAGTAATATCGTAGCTGTGTCAGTTGACATTTAGGATCCTACTGCTTAATGCTTACTATAGGCTGTTCACCTTTAACTAAGCACTTTTGAAGATTGTCACTGCCCTAACTTACCTGTATATATCTTTATGTGCCAACTGCCTGTTGCGGGGCCAGTAATGTTGGTAACGACAGAGGTAAATTAGTTCCACGTCTTAACGTTAAGGCAGGATTTATAACAGCCCGTCATATATTCGTCCGTCACCCAGCCGAGCGATTTACATCCAAACTTCGTACGTTCGTCGTAAGTTCATTGCTGCAAACTAATAAAACCAAAACTGTTTACAAATAAGAAAACTACTCCATGAAAAGTGAAAATTTGTGGAGGTATTGTGTTTTTAAGTACCCAATTCACAAAGCGTGATTTTATTACTTTTACTATTTCTTAAAAGGAGCTCGTGTTTCCAAATGCCATTATAAGTTAATCTTTAGAAAAGATACACCTTAATTTCATTGTATAGTTACATAAACAGACGAAAACAAAAGACAGCGAAAAAAAAAAGCACTGCAAAAACTACACAGTCTAGTAAAGAACTCGGGATAGACGAGTAACAAAACGTGCAAGTTTAGAAGGCTGTAATTTCGTATGTTTGAACGTCAAAAGTTAAAGCTTGCCAAGGTTTTGACGGATAGACGGATAGTATTAATTGCCATCTCTGATTGGCTGTTGTTACTTAAATATGTGTGTGATTTCTTTTGCTTTCTGTTTATTTTAATGTACGCGTGTGCAAGAATTAGTAAATGTATAAAATATTTTTGTATGTAATAGTTTTTAATTCTCACTTGGCCGGCGCATGAATAAAGGGATGGGGACCGATGCAATGCTAATTTTAAACATGGCGGATGAAGACACATTGCGCGTGCAAATAGATCTTAAGCAGGTATTTCAGAAATGCTCAGTTTACAGTAACCTGCCTATACTGCATAATATTCCTTATTGTGTGAACACCTTCTGAAGGTGGGGGCCACGGTGGCTGAGCAGTTAGCCTGCTCGCCTCCCACCAAGGCGATCCGGGGTCACTCCGGATGTTCGCATATGGGAATCATGCCGGACGATGCCGTCGGTCGGCGGATCTCCCGCTTCCCCCCGCTGCTTCATTCCGGCGCCGCTCCATACTCGCCTCAATCACCCTCATCGGCTCTCAAGACCTCGATGTTAAGAGCCGTCCAAATCTCGTCACTCTTCACCTTGTGGAGGTGGCCTCGGGTCGAGACGGACGCCCTTGTAACGTTTGGCTAGAGCGCAGGAGGTCGGGTTACGGACGCGACGCAGCCGCAGTCGTAGTCAAAGGGGGTCGTCGCGGTGCGTGGCCGGCGAAAGTGGTCGGCCGGAATGCGGCCAGCGCTCGCCTTCATGTTTCCCCGCCGGCCCCCTCATGCTATCACCGAATGTGTTTGGGCGCGCATTACTGCGCCCCGGCTCTCTCCCCACGCGCGCGCACACACATACACACACCGCCCATACAATACGCGCTCCCATAGCGTCCTACCGCGTTTCATAGTCGTATCATCGAGTATAGGCTGTTCACGGGAAAGTGAGCACTTTTTAAGACCCTTTTAAACTTTTCCTTTCATCCTATTTCCATCTTCCTGCTGCTTTTTAATATAAACTTTTCTACGTGACCAATAAACGCGATGTATACATTTCATATATACATTACCCTCAAAATTTAATTGCCGAGGCTGCAATAAGATATATTTATTAGTGGTTAACACGTAGACTATGCTCCAGTGTAGCTCGAGCGAAGCTAATTTGAACATTTCTTTGTTGTTCAGAACAGATCTTGTGCGGATGTGTAGTCTTTGTTCGGCTAGTTTTTAACACGACCTCACAAGAACACCACAGCGCAGTAACAATGATATTGGTAACGACAGGATTGTTTTTTTATAGCCACTCAAAAGAACATGAATTATTGTAAATTCTTTTGTACGGTAAAGGACATTTGGTTGGGTCAATATCAGCTCGGCTCTCTATTGGTTGATGACCGGCCAATAATAAATGCTTTAAAGTACAGGGTGGTGTCCGGTAGGGTATGGGCCAATAGGACGATGGCGAGTTCTAACACAGACACCAACAGAACCGGTGTTTTTGCAGTAGTGGATATAGGTGACTCACTTGTAATTTCTCTTAGGTGCCAGTTAATGTGTGCAGACCTTAATGTGTTAATAATGTCTGTTGGGAGGGCCTTAAAAAGTGCCCACTTTACCGTGGAAAGCCTTTAAAGATATACACTAGAGTGTCCATGGGATAGGAAAAAGTCTGAGGAGCGATGGTGTCCTCCACTGGGAAGTAACAGTCGAAATACCTCGCCACTCGTGCGGTGTTGCCAGTCCCGCAGCCGGAACAAGTAGGCCTCGGTTCACCCACGTGTTTGTTCACTTTCTGCTAAACGCGAGCCCGTCTCACGCGAGTTATCAGGTTTAGTTGCAGTTGTGAATACCCAGCTCATGATTTACTACTGGCGACCATGGAATGTGTTTCGTTTCTCTCGTAGAATTTTGTGTTTGCTGAAATTTGCAGCGAAATAAACTACAGTTTTTGTTTATATACCTCTGCGAAATTGAATAATGAAAAATATATAACGGTTATTGTTATTAATTCTAATTTATTGCTTTACTATAGTTAGGCGTTAATGATAAAATACGAGAACTGTTAGCACTTAAAATTACAAATTTGATATTAATCATGAATGATGTAATACATCATAGTAGCGTTTTCATTCCGTTCTTATGTAAAAGAAAATTGATAAGACATGACTGTAAGCATATGATAATGAATAATGCTATTAATCAATCACAGACATATTTTCAAGAAAGGAGTGAATAAGTATTTGATGCAGTAAACGCAGTTATCTGTAATTTATTATTACAACCTGTAAAAATTAGAGGTAAATGTTATTGTTACACTGATAATGGAATGAATATAAATTAATTTCCGAATTATGACTAAACCTTTACATTGATCTATGCCTTACCTTGTAAAAAAATTAACAGTATTGTCACTTCCCTGCATATTAACTACAAATTCATTGCCACGCCAGGTCTATAACAATTCATGAAGAAAACTGGTTATGTTTATCATAGATCTACATCATTAAAGGTTAAAGAGTATACAGTGTTAAGAAATTTTCTCAGTGGCCTTTTTCAAAAGCCTCGGACAATGTTGGTGGTTTCAGACTAATCCTGACGTTTTACATTTAATTCACGAAATAAAACGCGTACATAATACGCGATGAACAATTTAGGAATCTACCTCCTTAACTACATGATGTAACACCGATAGCGCCCGCTGTGAATTACACGCGCAAAGCGTCGTGTAGATTCGTGGATTTAGGTAATTTATCGTGACTGTTCAATGTAACCATTGCCTGTCTTTCATCATAGTAACATGTTCTGTGTGTTGTCAGGCCACTCGCTTTCTGTTTCGAATGATGTCGCCACGGATTTCTCGCAAACGGTTCACCTGAGAGTGCTTGGACAAGGCGACCCTTTTTTTTGTTAATGTAGACGTGCTGATTAATAAATTCATGCAATAAATCGCTTACAATTGTTTGTTAACATAATTCGTGCAAACACAGGGTTGCAACACCCATTTCCCCAATTTAAGGGGATGCCATTACCGACCACGTTTCTCGAGGTGAACGATCTCCATTATACAAAACACTATTCACCGATTAGTCGCTTAGTCGCAAGCAGTTTCTAAAATATTCAACTTAAGGCATTTCAAAATCCGACTTTTGGGGGCGCACAGCTCCCTTAATAATCAATTCCGGAAAACGTGGTTCTTATATTGTCATTTTATATTTACCTAAGGAATCACCCGCCGGCGTTTTTCGGTGTCTTTCAGACTTATCCTGTATAATAGACCTACATAGTGAAAAATAAGTTTTAGATAAATTTATATGCACAGTGGAAATATGCTATATTCAGAATATTCCCCACTCATCAACCATTTATTGCTCATTAAGATTATTATGTACAGCAGCAGAATAACATAACAGATAATGCTTGTAGAATTAAAACTGCTGATGCCTGGCAGTACTGCCAGCCATTGTCATAAAATGTTAGACATGAGTCAGACGCTGTTGACATTTCAACAATCTCATGTTTTAATCTCAGGTAGAGGTGTAAAGCTCACACGAAGACAGAAAGAGGGTGGCTGTTCTGCTGAAACCTACTCGAGAAACATCACAATTATCTTATTTAATTCTACATTTTCTGCTTCAGTACACAATGTGAATGACAACTATCTTTGAGCTACCTGAAGGATTACCTTTATGGTTCGACTCATTTAATTCCATATGGATGCCCTACGCTTGAAAATATTATTTTTAAAATAGGGAACTTGTTAACACATATATGCAACTGATACAATTTTTTCCCCCTTAAAAGTACCTTACCGTCATTTAACTTTTGCCTAGAAACGTTTGCAGAAATGATAATTCAATGTAATTTATAGTTAGCATGTCACAAAATAACATTTTAGTTTCTTAGAAATTATAATGCCACACCAAGTAGATTAATATCATATACAGTTATTTAAAAAATGTTTTCAATTTTGTTTTCTTTTCTTTTTTCCACAGAATCTCAAATTAAACTCTCACAATGGCAATCAGCAAGGTCAGCCTTTTAAAGCTTCTGCAACTGGTAAGTTATTCGCAAAATATTTGTGTTTCTTATAGTAAAGACTTACAATGAGGCCATCTTTAATAATATAAATTTAAAAAATCACTAATTTGAAAAAAAAAATGTATTTTGGCAGGAGCTTTAAAATCATTCTGATGTGGCTATAAGTGCATGCTTTGGTAACACAAAGATAAATTACTGTTTGGAATGTATCTGCCAAAATGTAAATTCAGGGTTGAGTTAACAGTTTAATTATTCGCTGTACTGTATTTTAACAAGAGAACCCTCCCTAAACTATTTTATTAAGAGTTGTGGTACAGTGCATGGATGGGTAAGTTAAAATAATTCCATAACCTAACTGAAATAGGTTTAATTTATGGGATGATGTGGTTATCAGAAGATATCAAACATCTACACTCTAAAGCCATAATTGACCATAAAAAGTGCTATTAATTTTTGTGTTTATGTTAAAACTGTGTGCTTATTCTAAAGGCTTTATCGAAGAGCCAATTTTTTTATCCATTTTTAGTTTATTTTATAGTTTCATTACGTATTTACTTAGTTTAAAGTAAATTTCCCAACTAGATTGAAAATGGAGTAGACGTAAGAATCACAATTGAAAATGTATCTTAAACACCCCTTGACTAGACTGAGAAATCCGGTCGGTAAGTTGGACTGGAGTGTAGAATTGGGATCAAAAGTTTACTCTAAGCACTGCCAATAGGAGCACACAGAGTGACAGCAAAACCAATTCCGCCATTTTGGAAGTGTATGTTTGCATATTTGCCCATATGGTGCAGTTTTAAACAAATTTCAAGCTACAAGGGTAATAATGTTCTAGAAAAAGGATATACAAAATGTTTGGACCAAGATGGAAGTACAGTTTTTTTAAGCGTAATATTAGAGAACAAATATTAAAATTATTCAGTGGTTATAAAATGTAGGAAGGGATCGGTTTTTCATTTGGTAAGAGTAGAAATGGATAATGTCTGTCTTAAAAGAACTGTGAAACAAAAATAACAACCAATCTATTGTCTGTTAATTTTTTAGTAGTATCGTTTGTTCTCTAATTCACCCAGTTGCCAAAAGATGCCCTTACACAGCTTTCACTCCATGTTCACTTCATCTTTGCTCATGTTTACACCTTGCTCTCCCTATTGAAAACTTTACCTTAAAATCGACTTTGGGTCGAATTCGCCTAATGTTCACTACATTTCGACTCCAGTCCAAGCTCGGTCCAATCCAACGTTTAACTATAAACGTTGCAAATACTAATTATTACTTGATTAAACAATAAAACACTTTTAAAAACAAAAGTTATCATGTTTTTTTAGCATAAATACATACGGAAATTTAAACTCAAAATCTTGATTTGAACAAATTAAAAAAAAATACATTTTAACATAGTTAGTGAATTGTTAAGAGTTTGTTAGATTCATAGGAGTGGAGTGTTGTGATTGTTTGCAATGTGACACTAGGTTTACCTGTGGGAGAGGTTTAACTTTTAGTTATTTTAACTTTAAATTTTATCTCAAAAGCTAACACTGTATTGTGGACAAACCACATAACATATTTCCATGACACAAAATCCATAAAGTTATAATAAAGTTGAATTATTTCGAGCTGTATTCATACATATTAATGTAGTTAAATTTCGAGATTTGTATAATACAAGACATCATTTTAATTATTATAACTCGTTTAAATAATGTTTTTTAACTTTATTTTCATTGAGCATTACACGTTGTTTTACTATTTTTTCATAACATAAAAACAAAGACTGTAATTTGCAACAAACGTTGAAAATAATCTTATGCTCAGGATGCTCATAAGAGTAGTGTATCACTTTTATGAAGAGTGTGTTGGAAGCAGGAGCGACGCTAGACTTCCAGTTGGTAAGGGGGATCACTTCCCCTGTGTTCATATGCAGGTCTAGACATTAGTCATGGCATGGGAGAAATGTGACTTATCATCATAGTGTTAGGAAACAATGCTGAACCAATCAATGCAAACGACTGCAGCCAATGCAATTATTTTGTGGCAGAGAAATGTTTTGCAATATTTATAGTTTATCCACTACAGAAGCAGTATATTTCTTGCTAATGTATACCTTAGCAAGTATCTGTCACGCCAGGCAATATTTAGAATGATTAAGTCTTTTGTGAGATAATGAACACTATCTTACAGCCGGCCTCCCGTGGCGCAGTTAGTTGGTGGGCCACCGATATGGGGTGTGGGAGGCTCTGAATTCGAATCCAGAGTATGGAATGGGTGTGAATTTAAGTTAGGTTATAAGTTAGTATTTAAGCCGTCCCCTGCTAAGCTTCCAAGCATAAAACCGGGGGACGTTCAAAAGCCCTTTACAATACAATACTAACCTTACAGATCAATGGATAACCCACAGAAGTTTGTGTTTTATGTGAAAATTACATACAACTCTCTATGATTTGTAGTATAACTGAGATAAATGTTATTGTACAGTTCATCAGGAAAAGGAATTTTGCAGATGCCATTCGATGCAATAACCAAATCTAAGTCATACTCTCAAAAACTTATCTGTAAGCAACGGTATTCGCGTATTGCAACATTAATGCTCTAGAAATAACATTTGGCACAAGTATATATGCATTTCACATTTTAGTAAACATTATTACACTGACAAAGGATGCAATTAGGGAACAAAAAAGTCGTCTAATCGGTTATTTGTAATGCAAGACATGTTACACGGTAAATACAAGGAGCTCAACACTATACAAAATGAATGTGCCCCAAGTTTTCTGTAAAGTGGTTCTTTAAAATACAACACATTCAAAAACAGTCAATTCTGGAATATTAAATGTCAGTGTATATTAAGTAATTTCAGTATTAATATTTAGGTCTGCCTTATTAAGAGACATTACTGTTGAAATTAGCATGCTCGATTGGACAATTCCAGGAGAACACAGACCTTTGATATAGGTATAGTTTAAACATAATTTAATTAGTGCAATAAAACTATCATTATGGTCTGAGGCGTATTCTGTGGTTGTGTTGACAATTCTCCAGCCTGGTGCCACATGTGTGGATGTCTGCCAGGTATGCTTTCTGCCACAACTCACCTATTCAACTGCTCATGATGTCTTGTATAATTAAGATTAAGTGCATGGTATGGTGATAAGGCCGCAATGTAGTAGTTATTTCATGCTATTTTTCCTGCTTGTTGTCCTGGGTCTTATTCCAACACTACCCCTTTAGTGCTTCGCTGGAGAATACGTGGCCACGTGCATGAGGGTTGGCCAGACATACATTTTTACCGTTCACTTTCTTACTGTAGGGCGATGCATGATTGCTGAGTAACTATTACCCCTGCGAGAAACACCTTGTGAATAAGACTTCGCATTGGACCAGTCAGGGTGGGCAGGGCATGAACCCTATGTGTCTTGTGGTAGGCCATTGCCAACAATTAGGCATGGTGACTAGCCATCCACACAGTGACTCACTGGTCATGCCTTCAGGATTTCTTAGCATGTTTTGAGCCGCCCACTGACTTTGTTAGTGATGTGTCCATTACCATGTGTTCCACCATGAGAAATGAACTTTGATGGGAAATGAACCATTTTACTCCAAGGAAAATGTGGTTAGATATGCATGGCGAAACAAAACATTGGAATAGTCTTAGACTGTATTTGTTATTCACATTATTTTCTTCAGATTTTTGTATTTATACATTTGTTATTATTAAAATATCACCTATAATTTCTTAGTTTGATAATAAAATATTGTTGATGCATGGTTAAAATTCAGAACTAGATGTAACAGCTTGGGACTTTAGTTGATGCACTGCACTTCCATAGAATGTAATTGGTTAATTTTTCTTTGTCTGCAAAATTTTGTTGGCAGTATACTGGCTGCATGTGTTAGTTATGCTTGTATAACAACTACCACGCACTTTACAGAACTTTTTATATTCAAGACATCAAATATTTTGACCTGTTTTATTTAACGCGGGCTAACTTGAATGAAGGAATGTTCATCATAATGTAAATGAGGAATTTGTTAACCTAATGAACTTAATAATTCTTAGGGAAATTCTGGGCTAGTGTTTATTCTTGTTCTAGTGTAATACAGTGCATTGCGAATGCTTTACATATTCCCTAATCAACCTCAAATGCTGTATTTTTTTATGCACAACTCATATCCATATTAATGTTCTGCTCTGCAGGCTCTGACAGTCACCTGCCTGGGAATGCATTATAAAGATAATGGGCCTCTCTACTACCTGGACAACATCATTGTTACCGGGACATTCGCGGGATTTTTCATAATCATTATTGGAACGTTTGCTGCAGCTGTAATGGGTGACCATGTGACCAAGAGAGTGGTAAGTACTACCAATTTTATATATTATACAATTATATATATATGCAGAAACTAACTTATTTCTGAAGTAGGTTGAAGCATTCTCCTGTTAATATTGCATTGCATATGTGATTTCTTGATGCGTTATGTAGGTACATTCAAATATTTCCCTATATTGATGCTAATAGAGTTGACGTAACAGAAACAAAGACGAAGTAACATTAAAAAGAAGGCATTGCTGAAATTAATGAGCATACTGTTTGTATGTGTTTGAGTGTGTTCACACTATCTTCTTCTTAACAAAGTTACAATGTAACTTCGATATTTACTTCACATTGGTTACTTATTAGCTCACTGACACTAATTTAACTATTAACTATTGTTTATAACAATTTTCAATGCACTGTACAACTTTTTGAAGAATCCTCAGTGGCAAAAACAAGTATGAAGTAAACAGTTTATGACCAATTAGCCACTTATTGCTCTAAGTTGAGCTTGCTATATATAGTATTTGACATTATAGAGAGACACCTATCGTGTTTCACGCTCATATGTGACAGCTGTTTGAGTTTTACTGTTCCAAAGTTGGTTTACAAAATAACCTACATTGGAAACATCTGAACTTTGGGAAATTAAGAGACTATTATATTGATATTAACTGATTCAAAAAGTTTTGGTAGTACCATAGGGCCTACCAAGCGGTGCTACATCAGAAATTGTGGTCAGACACTAATATCACTGGATTTACGTACACTTATTGTTCAACAAATCGTAGTAACAATAATGATCCTACTTAGTACTTTCACACATGATGATGCTGCAAAATAAAAGAATGTGGAATTGTTTACTTGCAACCACGGTGAACAGCAAATTGTAAAAAAATCTATTATGCTTCTACTGTTGTTATACCAATAATAACAAAACTAATAACAATAATAATTTTAATAACAATATTAATAATAATATAAAGTTTTCTTTGTAAATTATTTTGAAGACTACATATTATTTACACAACAATTCTTAATGTTTAAGATTAATACAAAATATTTGCTTTAATCACTGCAGTTTAGGTATTCTTTACAGATAAGTATAAGCTGTTCACTGTAAAATGAGCACTTTTGAAAGCTCTGTATAAGATCTACTCGTATGTACGTTGTGTGTTCTTCCGCCTTATGTAAAATTATCATTGTCATGGGCCTCATCACTTTATTCATGCGTCGGTCAAGTGAAACTGTGAAATTATTATAAAGGTAAATATAAAAAAAATCTGCTAATTTTTACACTACAACGCAATAAAAAAAAACAGAAAGCGATAACAATAATTTAAGTTATAACAAATGGTAACCTAAAATTTTTTATTCGACGTTAAGATATGGGACTACTTCCCCCTCCATCGTTACCAACTTTACTGGGCGAATGTCACTCAATGCGCCCGTTAAAATATATGCGAGTAGGAGCAGAGACTTTTTTCTAGGGTTGATTTCAAAAGTGCTCACTTTATCGTGAACAGCCTTTATTTCATGGTGAGTGTATGATTAGCCACCTTGCCAAGGCTACATAAGAACTTGGGAGAGCTTAATTGCTGGCACATCTGCATGCCAAAGCAAGGTCCACTGAAATTCAAATAGTAACACTGTTGTCAACACAAAATTTAATGATGGACATAAATATTATACATTTTTAATTTGTATTAGACAGTTACGTTTACGCAGTATAATTCTTTCCAGGCAGTTTTGCCTTGTAGAGGAAGAAAAGTATGCGTTTTGGACTGTTGCAAATGTGTGAAGGAGTGACTTTAACAACCTGATATAATTATTTGCTACTGCAGATGATCAGGTGCTAAATTTAAAATTGCATAAATATTCACATGTTCAAAAATTCTACCCTACAGAAAGTTGTGCATTGGAGATAGATTGAGGTTGTATCTGTAGGCATCCCTTATACACGATGAGACCTTTAAGATGCCCCGTGGGGCATGTGTGTAATGGAACGAGGGAATGAGGAAACACAGTCCAGTGTGACAACAAAATACCTAGAGTAGGTGCTGGAAGTGGCCGCTATCGACCTCGAGGCAGGTGTTCAGAAGACACCAAAAGTTGGTGAAAGGCGCGGGCGAGGACATGCTGCGGGCACGTGTCAAACGGGGCCTCTTTTAAAGGACTCGCCCTTTACAATAGGCACTTTGACAGCCCTGCTTAGTATCTGCTTGCATGCACGGTGTGTATTCTTCTGCTTTATGTAAAATTAACACTGCCATGGGCACAACGTTTTTTATACATGTGTCAATCAAGTGAAACAGTGAAATTATTAGAAAAGTAAAATTTTAAAAAATTTGCTCTTTTACTACACGTGAAAGGATTAAAATAACAAGAAAAAACACAATTTTCTTTATTCACAAATTTTTATCTATCAATTTAAATTCATTGTGTTAAGACATGGAACTACATGCCCCTCATTCGTCAACCATCTGAAGATGATTAACGATTAAGTGTGCCCATTAAAGTATGTATGCAGTCACATATTTCAAAGGTTTTAAAAGGACTCAGAGAACAGTCTAGACATTGATGTAAGATTCTTTATAAAAACTTAAACGTGTGTTTGTGCAGGACATTTTCTACAGCCTGGCGGGGTGTGCTCTGTTCATTGCCTCGGGATCTCTGTGCATCAAGTACTACGATGCGTATGGCTCTGGTGACATCAGGCACCTCGGCTTGGCCAAGGGATCCATTGCTATCATCAATGGTGCACTTTTCCTGCTCGATTCCTTCTTCACGTACCGTGGAGAATAAACATTCAACATCAGCACAGTGACCATACAATCTACGTCCATTCCACATTCATTCATTTAGTCCAGCATTGTTTTATTTGATGTACTTTGGTTGCACACCTTCATAAATACATGCAATTTCAAACATCTAAATCACTAAATGTGTAAATTACTGAGATGGAAAAATATTTTTTGAATCTGAGCTTTGTTAAAAGACGTTGCAAACGTATATTAAATTTGCTTCTGAATTCGCATCTGATTAAGTAAGCAAATATTGTGGCAGTAGATTAGTTATAATGAAAGGACTGTAGTTTAGCCTAAAGAGGAAACTTTTATACTCTCTTATAGTACCTACGCCATACCTTTTTTACTTAATTTATGTATGTTTTAATGAAAAATTGCTATGCCTTACTACTAAATTTAGGTTACAATTGAGTAAATTCGACCGTGAATTTAGTTTAGTAAAACTTTAGTTTTATCATGTAAATATTTATAACTCAACATACTGTACAAAAAATATGTAAATTTCAGGCATATTTTTTATAGAATTTTAATCGTACTACCATCAATTCAAGAAATTATGATACTTTCAAATCATAATTCAGCCTTCCCAGTAGCAGAATGGTAAAATGTCAATGGCAAATGAATGCACATTTTCATTCCACACACGTTAAACAACAGTGCCTTGTACCAGTTTTTAAATTCCCACTCTTACTTCATGTCGGGGAGGTAAAAATGCATAAAACTGCAAGTTAATTTTTACAGCAAATGCTTTTATACGGCAAAGTTTTCGAAAGAAATCAGAATGTTGTATTTGGCACTGTTTGTGGTATTTATTATAATGAATTGATATTTAAAATCATTTTGATATGACATATTATATTGAAAGGTTTTCGACTAGTGTTTTTATTTTTATACTCTTTTTCAATGACATAGCATAGTCTGAAATTGTGGACCTCAAATTAACACTGATGTTTCTTCTGCAGTGTATCACAATTTACTTTAAATTTAAGAAGTTGAACAAAGTCTGAATTTTTTATTTTATGGGGTAAGGTAGATTATATTGGAAAGTTGTATCAGAATATTTTGGTATTTATAATTTTAACCACCTACTATCACAATACTTCAAATGTTTTGTAAATTTTTATAAAAAATTATTATCACTATATTCAGACACGCGAAATATTTTTACTTTGATATACATTTAAGTAAGTACTGCTGAATAAATATCAAACTTCTGAAAGCATAATTATAAATGTGTAAAAGTAATTTGTTTACAGGAAAAAACCCATGGGCATTACTGTAATATTAGCATTACTAGATTATAAACAAAGCTATTTTTATCATATTGAAACACATACAAATTTCACTGTCATTAGTGCTACACTAAAATATATTTTTGTTACTTCTGTAAACTTAAAACATTTACTCCAAAATTTTTATGACAAAGTATTTTCTTACTCATTATGAATGCAGTTGGGCAAAGTATAGGCATAATATAAATGTTGTAATTGTTGGTTTTCAAAATTAGTTTTCCAAAGTAAGACGAAAACTGCTGAGTAGTAAATTAATTAAAATTTCATGATGGAAAAATAATGTATGCTTTTAGAAAGTGATAACCAATTAGGGAAAAAAACACCATACTTTTTGCAGTAACATAGTTAAATTCGTTAAAAATGTATTGTTTAGGCATTACTTTTGATAGGCTTACAGTAGTCTCACATTGTATATTTCACTGTTACTGTTCATGAATTAAATTATTTATCGTACCTGCTGTTATACACTGCCTGTTAAGTTATATGCTATTTGTTCACAGCTGTTTTATGATGCAAGGATTACTACTGTAAAAAGCTGTCTGTGTGACTGTTCTTGACACAAATAAATTCTTAAAAAATTATGCTTTTATATGCTTTAGTTTTTCCTTCACTATTGTGTATCTGTGATTTTGTGCAAATACAGCTTTGTTCTCCTTTGTAGGATAACTTTTCATCCATTATTTATATATATATGTACATACTATACAAACAAAAAAACATAGCCATTCTAAAATCAAACAATTAAATTTTTATTCAGACAGACATAAATAAACGAAATCGCAGTAAGGATTACATTGGTAAAACAAGTAATGGATATCCTACAATCCATTTTTGGCCGTAAGATATTACAATAAGTCTTTTACTTGTCTCAAAATAGAACATATCTGGGCACCTGGTATGGTCACTCGCAGATATTTATTTATATTTCAGCACAAATTCTTGCACCAGAAATTGTTTGTGCAGTCATACACAATCCATGCAAATGTGGTGATAAAAACAAGATGGCAAAATTATATTTGTCAATAAAACTTGCTAAATTATCCTTGTCTGATTTTTAAATACTAACAGCACATAATATTCATGCTTTCCGAAATTTTCTCAGTTAATTATGTTAATGGTATGTGATTTGAACAGTTTTGCAAAAAAAAAAAAATCTGCATTATGTAGTAATGAGTTTTTTAAGTGTTTAAGTTGCAACTGAGATCCCAAGGTGCCACATAGTGATTCCGTGTAAGGCCACGAAGTGAGTTGAAACTCTTACTAGGACCGCAATGTCGCCATATGGCTGTTTAAATTGATACCGAATAACAAAATTCTTATGTCACATTGTTTGACATGGAACACGCCAAATAAAAGTGCAATAGTACGATTAACAATCAAGCGCAAACATTAATTGTGAACACGTGCAAATTAAGTCCAGAGCCATCCTGAGTTTATTACCCATAAGGCACATTAAATTACGCAACGTGTTACTCGTAAATACCATAGTAAAATAACAATAGTACTAAAGCTTTTAGGTGCATGGAAACCTTGATGCCTCATGTGAATCAGCTTGAGGTGAGCAGTTGCATCTGTTAAAGGTCGTAAAGCATTCGACGCAAGGTCCTAGCCAGCTGCAGGGATAAACAAAGCGTATATCAACAAATGAAGGAAACAGAATTACCAAATCAATGATAGTAAAAGTTCCATTGCAGCGCGGTCACATTCAGCTGAAGTTCAGAAACGAGACTACCCAATGCAAGACAAAAGCGGGCACATTCTCTGTGCTGGAAGTGGCAGCCCTGTAGCCGAGCACATGAATAAAGGTTAGAGAGTTACTAAAATGGAAGGAAATAAAATTATAAACTTTAATAATACAATTTACAAATTCGTGCACTGGAGTGACGAGCAAAACAAATAGTACATTGAATTGCTTGCAAACTGACACAAAAACATTTTATACTTCATACATAGCCCCTCCAGGCATAACCTTGGTGCACCATGTGTAATGTGCTCAAGCACTCCCAAAAACCATAAACATACACTATGCCACAATCTAGTCAAACATTAACATACTAAAAGACCAACTGCTGCCAGGCATACTCACGAATCTCCTTAAAAATACTCAACGCACCATAGTTCCCCTACGTCGAAATTAACATGATGCAGATAGACGAGAGTAGAATAACGGAAGCATAGTAGCAGGAGTGAGTGCATAAGTAAGAACGATGCTCCTGAGGCAGCAGCCAGACATTAACAAGAAGTTACTGATAAAACTAATAAGCATACTTTCCTCAATATGCGTGAATTTATTTTAAAATAAGTTCTTAAAATCTGAGTTAGTAGGTAGGACTTGACTTCCTTTTGAAAGCAATAACATTACAAATGAAACCAGAAACGTAAGAAAAAGTAGTGAGACCATTAAAAGTACACCCGTACCTTATTGGGGCTTAAATCTAGAAAATATCTTAACATTAACTACTGGGCAATCTACTACAATATGGAGTTCGAATTTGGAGCATCAACTATGGAATCACCAGTCTAATGTTTCGAACAATAAGGTTTACTAACTAAAATATTTACAGGGCCGTCATTTTGAAAATAAGTGGCTGAGCCACTTAAACCGTGTAAGTTTATGGCCATATAAACTCACATGGTTTAAGTAGCTCCCATAGTAATACTTGTGTGTAGAATTTGGTGGAAATCGGTTGTTCGATCCTTGAGATATGACATAAAAACTTTATTTTCTTATTTGAAGCTATCATACAATATTACCAAAAAAAGATGCTACATATACGATGCTTTTAATGTATATTGTATACCCACAAATTAGTAGTAGTGGTGTGCCGATCTTAGATACAAAAGGCGGCAGCCTTTTGATCGATTGGAAGCGTTAAATTGATATCAAAGCGCCAATTAAATTTATCGAAAGGGTTAATCGAAAAAGGGTTAATGTCAATGAAATTGTTGAATATATTGAACGGGTTAAACGGATTGAAAGTGTTAATCTTTAGTCCGATCGATTATTTTTTCTTGATTTTATGCTTTCTTTTTTGGGTGGAGGTAGCAGGAGGGCGCTGTGTACGATGTTAACAGTTTGGTGTCGTGGAGGCGACTTACCAGAGTGGTGGGTTGCAAAGTCTTATATACGTGTAGACTTTCGTGCAAGAGTGGGCTAAGGGTCATTTTATCTAATCTTTCTAATTTTGAGGTGTTTGTAGAGATGTTGGTGGTAGATAGGCGATTTTTACGAATACATTGAACACACGAGATAATTTTAGAATGTTTAAACGTTTTCCAAGAGTAACCTAAACATTTAAAAAATGTGATTTATATGTTAGTAATGACAAACGATCTGTTTTCAGAATGCAATTAAACATAAGCGAAATTCAGAGTGTTCTACACATGGATAAATTACACACATCGAATCGGAAATTTCAAACGACAACATGAATAATAAGTGCAATTACGTGAGTCTTAAACTTACACGAGTGAGAATTTTAACTAGGTGAATAACATCAGATGTCGACTAGTGCAAACTCACTAAACGAAATGCAGCTAATCAGTATGAATAAATAACACATTAAAATGTACAAATTACACGATTCAGCTTGGTGAATAATATCTTACAGCAAAAAAAACTCTGAATACGGTTTTAACGAGACACAATAGTGTACATCTATTCTGATAAGTAAAATATATAATGCTAGAGAATCTTACCCCAAATGATATGTTTCAAAATAACCAACTTGTGTAGAGCTTAATACTACATCACATTGTGCATTTTTTCCGTTGCATATATAAATATGTAATGGAAATATGCACAAACATCCTCAAAGAGAAAATTATTTTTTTAAAACAACGGAAGTACTACAAATTTCCATAAATAGAGCACACTTGTTAATGCAAATGGTATTTTAGGAATTTTCGTCTACGGAACACAGAAATTGAAAATCTTATCGCAATATTGACTTAACACGTGAAAATTTATATTTTCCCGATAAAATACTTTTATATTAAAATGTAAATCGCAGCTATCACTAGAGATGGTCGCCGGTCTGTAGTTGAGGTAACCCCCGGTCGTTAGCTCGCTGGCCACTAAGTTTCTAGAGGTGCAGTGAAGATGAGAGAGAGCTGTACACGTCTGTCTCCTCCAAGCGTTTATGAGCAACTGAAGATGGTGGCGACTGGGTAGGTGAGGTCACTTCGCTCCAGAGCTCCCTACACCCCCTCCTGCCCCTAGCCAGAGTGCGACCACGGGCTACCTGCGACTGTCAATTTTTCGGCAGTAATGGAAGAAGGCGTCAACTGCCTAGTTGCATTCCGATCAGGAAGACCCTGCCTACCACCCCCTTCCAAACCAACCTCCCACTCGTACCCTGCACCCCTCACCAGAGCGACGTGTCCTGAGGGTCATTCACCCTCCTCTCGATTGTAATTTTTTTTTGCATTTGAGTAAAGTTGGCAACAACTGTCTACTGCTCAAATCGGGGGAGTAGCCACCCCTCCCCCCTCCACCCTACCCACCACCCCTCAGAACTGGCCCGAGTCTAGAGGAACCTACCCCTTGTACCGAAGGTAACTTTGCTGAAGAGCTCTGTTATCGATCCAGCCTGGTTTTCGCAAAAATCTGTTTTACGCACCCCAGTGTCTGTCCTGAGAATGCTTTTTCATATTTTTCGTGAGTTGATGCTCCTGTAGTATCTGTTACGACAATGTGCCCTTCCCCCGACATCCACACATAGGAAAAAAAATGGTTTTTATGGTGTGACCTGCCTGGGGAGGCGAGCGTGCTAAGAGCTCAACCAACGCATTCCCTTTCTTTACGTCTAACCAAAAACCTGCCAGCAGGAAAATGTATTCCATGTATCTTAAAATGTATATATTTGAATTTATTTAATATTTTAATAGTTTCCGACTTAACTTTAACAAAGCAGTATGAATACAGGCGGAAATTATGTTATTCGGAGTTGTAAATTAATAATTTCAAAGTTATTCTTACTTTTTTCACTAAAAAGCCCTAACTATTGTAAATTCACTGGAAAATATAAAGGTATTTTTTTTACATAACTTGAGATGAATTTTATTTACTTTAAATACTAGTTTAAATATATTATATGGTGTTGTCTTCTTCTCCAGACATTATTGTGTTGCATCTTGAACAGGAACTCTTGCAATCTGTGAATGTGTAAAATGAAATATTTAAAATGTTTGCTGGAGTATGTTTGCTGGTTTCTGTTGGGTGCACTCGTAAATGTTTTAGCTGGAGAAACTTTCTTGTAGGCAAGAAGGGACAGAGGTCTTTGCCACCTGCCTCTGTAAAAGTATTCGGGGCTTGCTTTCAATATGTCCCTTGGGATGTCACAAAAGTTGGACGGCAGGACGTTGTGTCCTCCAACCTTCAACTTGAGAGGACCAAGGTTCTCTCAAGATATTAACCTGTTGCCTCATTACTTTGCAAACCTTCTTTCATTCATTCAGCTATGTTGGATTTTCTCCATTTTTTTTAAATTTCCCCTCACCCTTCAAATTCAGTTTTAATTTAAATGATTGTAAGTTTCTTAAGTCAAGAAAATTACATTTCCTTCGTGAAAGCAAGCAAAAAGTTATCCTGAATTTAAATACAAGTCATCAGCTCACCATTACTGAAAGACACCTAATCATTTATTTTTACATCTATTAAAACATCACTCATTATACATAATATATTATTGAAAAAAAGTTGGTGACATGGGAATTAGAAAAAAACAAGTTACACTATTTCTTTTTAAGTTGAAAGATAATGTTTTATTAAAAAATTCATAATCACTTTCAAAATAGAATAAATAATACATCTTAACATTAAACATATCACATCACAAACTTTAAATGAAATACAATCTTTTTCTTTGCCATTGCCTTCTGAAAAACAACACAACTTCAAATCAATACTTCATGTTACATCACAACCTTAAATGAAATACAAACATTGTTTACCACTGACTCTTGGAAAATGTTACATACAGAAATCGATAATGTATATTACATCACAAATTATAAAATAAATACATTATTTTTTAAATTTTTTGTTCATTATGTCAACATTTACATGTACAAGCCAAACAGACTTACCAAAAACTCCATCTTACGTCATTAAAACTGTTAAAAATAATCGCATCATGTCCTGATACATCTTCAAAAATATTCAAATACTCTATCATTTAAATGTACAAGTCAAACAGACTTTTTTTTAACCAAAAACTTAATCTTATGTCAATAAAACTAATCGCATCATGTCCTGATACAACTTAAAAACTAATCAAATACTCTATCATTTACATGTACAAGCCAAATAGGCTTTTTTTAAACCAAAAAATCCATCTTACATCATTAAAACTGTTAAAAATAATCGCATCATGTCCTGATACAAATTAAAAAATAATCAAATAATCTGTCATTTACATATACAATCCAAACAGGCTTTTTAACCCCAAAAAAACTCCCCTGTTCACCATTACGATGTCAGAATGTGTTAAGAGTGGAAAAAATTTATATCATTATATGACTGAAATAATAATAAAGTTTATTAAGAAACTTTCCAATATGAATGAAATTTATTTAAAAATCGTTAGACCTGAATGAAATTTCTTAAAAATAGTTACAACAGAATTATTTTTCTTTATAAATTGTTTGAATTGAATGAAATTTCTTTTAAAAAATCGTTAGATTTGAATAACTTTTCTTTATAAATCGTTACACCCGAATGTTTTTTCTATATAAATTGCTTCAATTAAATGATTTTTCTTTAAAAATTGTTACACCCGAATTAAATTTTTATCAAACTGAATGATTTTTCTGTAAAAATCGTTACACCCGAATGTATTTTCTTTATAAATCATTACATCCTAATGATTTTCTTTATAAATCATTAAAAATGAATGATTTTCTTTAAAAATCGTTTCGCCCGAATGATTTTTCTTTATAATACGTTAAAACTGAATGAGATTTTTATTAAACTGTATGATTTTTCTTTAAAAATTGATACAATTGAATTAAATTTCTTTAAAAATTGTTGGAACTTTATATTTTCAATCGTTAAACTGTAAAAAACGTTTCATCCTAATACAAGTAAAAAATCATTACAATTTTTTAATTATTAAAAATTTTGTGAAAAATTTGTGAAATTATACTGCGGAAGGAATCATTCATCACTGAAATTGTGAATTTTCGATACAATTTATGTCTAGGGTTAAGACCTAGGCTTAATTTGCATTTCGTAACTAGAATAACAACTAGTGGTGAAGGAGGTGAAGGAGGTAAGAAGATTGGGCTATAAATTATTTCTTGTGGCGACGGATTGAATATAGGTGGAGGCGGAGAAATTAATTTTTCTTGCTGTGTTTCAGGTGACAATATTTCAATATGTCTGACTTGGAGCAGGTGATACAACAAAATTTAAATTTAAATATTCGTATAATTCCTACAACAAATTATCATTGGTAAATAAAGCTTTCGGAGAGACATTTAGAGAGGGAGTTGTTAAATCTAACGGTTTACAGCAGGAGCATATCTTGGGTGTTAGTCGTTGCTCACCTGTTTTTCTTCTTAAGTCTAAAGCTCTAAACTCTGTAGGTGGATGCACCATGGCGGACGGTGCTGCAAACTTGGAAGATATGGACGCAGTGGCTGACAGTGTTATGGAAACTCTCTTAGATGGGGATAATGATGCCATCACTGTTTGCAAGGTGAAGGTAAAATCCTCTTCCTCTAAAGAAGTTAAAAAACCACTTACTAAATCATCCGAACCATTGATTATTCTATTTAAATACTCCCAATCAAAATCATCAAGCTCTTTGTTAAAATCTTGTGTAGATGAGCCAAGAAAGTAGTCTTCATACGATGGCGACATCGCAAAGCAAACCGAACTGACAACTGGAAAAAGTGGAAGGGGTGTAGAGGCTGAAGCCCTTTTTATAAAAAATTCAAATTTCCAAATAAAACATTCGAGAAGCCTGATTTCTTCCCTCCAACCAGAAGTCAGAAGTTCAAACACCCATTACCCTCTCTTCAGGCACCCCCAACTTTCAAATATCTTCAAACCAGCACCCCCAACCTCGGAGATAAATCGCTCTGCTAAGTTTCTTGCTCGAAGAAATGAATAACATTTATTTATCAATAAAATATCTTCTGTAACATAACAAATAAATAAAGTTCATTTAGCCTAATAATCCATTAAATACGATTAGCAATGTAATAGAGATCAATGTATTTAATAAAATGATATATCATTTATAGAAAAAAAGAAAGTAATATTATCCATAAAAAGCCCTGGTATAATGCCATTTTAACATTCTCTAAGATTACTTTAATCTTTTAAATGAACCATTTTATTTCTTATTTACAATATATCTTATCTAAATCAAGAGATGTGATATGATCTAATTTTAGTAAATATGCTCCTGTTTTCTTAATCCGTATATTGATAATGATATTTACGCTAAACATGTATGAATATTTTCCGTGAATGTGTTCGAACATGTTTCCAATTTGGTTAAAATGGTATCTTATAGGATATTTCCATCAATTTATTTATTTTTGGTAAAGGTTAGTATGTGTACAGAGAAGTAAAACTTGTTTAGTAAATATTTGTTAATTTTTGTATGTATTGCGTATTTTTTAAAATTTCTGTATATTCTCCTGTATAATGAAGTTTGCAAAGTGAATATTAATTTTTATCAAGTAGATGACAAAATATTTTTGTTCGAGAGATTTCAAACAACTAGTAAGATGTTTTGACATTGATAGTTTCGACGGTTGAAAAAATTGTTCACCTGAACTACCCTTACTACCAGGGGATGTGGATGTCCTTGGTCACTTCTTTCTTGAAAAACTAGGTGCCTGGGTTGTCTCCAGGGTATAATAAAACCAAAATGCATTCTGTGGAGGTTTGTTGGACTCAGGTTAAAACCTCTGAAATCTTGGTTCCTGTAGTCGGAAGTATTGAAATCTAACCTTGAAGGAACGGTCACATTGCTAAGACCTCATGTATATAAACATAATGGTTTGTAAGACATTGGCAAACACCATACTTCTAAAATTTTGAAGTGAGTGTAAATTACAAAGTTAATAACATTTAATCAGAAAAATTCCACACAATTCATTTAAGTTTAAACATCTATAAAATTGAACATATCTACCTTTCTCACGTGGACGAACGAATTGATAGTAGTTCAATTAACAGTGTTACATTTGTTACAATATTTATGTTTATAAGGTTACAATAATGACTAACCGAGACTCGAACCCAGTTTATATCAACCAAAGCTTATCCGGGATGGCATATTGTATTGTTAGTTATGGAAAAGCAGTCAGAGTGCTCGTACCCATAACTTTTCCCTCTCTGGGGAGAATATATTTTTCTATCTAAAACAAGATAATTTTTAATAAGAAATAGGTTAAACAATTTTTTTAAGAAACAATTTCATTTAACATAGTATTTATTTACAAAATATATACAAATACATGGTGATCCAAACATTTATGTACAATATTTTAACACAACCAAGTACAGATTGCTCCAAAACATACCCAAGTAACTACAGGATGATACAAAACATACTAAACAATTATTAAAAAATATATATAAACACAAGCTGTTAAAAAAAAGCTGCTAAAACTATTTCTCTCCTAAACAAAGTCGAAATGGTTTACTCCTATGTGCTAATAACATGCTGATATTCAATTTACATTTTGATTTCTGTATACACGATCATGTGATGTCGTCTTGTTGATCCATCTTAACAAAGTAGTGGATTACATACAAGCAAATATTTCTCTTAGTAAATTGCGCTCATTACTTCTCTCATCCCAAATAATGGCATATGACTCAACTAATATCCACAGGTGATTCGGGAGGAGCATCATCAGAGTCTGTTTCACCCTAGTCAGTCATCATTGCCCAAGTTAACATTAATTTTGAGTTTTCCTCTGCAGAAAAAAACGTTGAATTAGATCCATATGTTTTATGCAATTGTCAGAATGAGAGGCAGTTGTATTCTTTTCGAATATCTATTACTTTACCATTAAACAAACTTTCGAAAATATGTTTTTGTTCAACTCCACCTACATATATTTCACAATTATTTAGGTAATGTTTGGAAATAACTTCAATATTCTCATTCTCTATACATCCAATTTCCCATTTTAAATCATATGATGGTTTGTAACCCATCTATTTTTTCTTGTATTTGTGAGTTAGATATTTCCAGTCAAATGGTGATTGAAGTTGAATACAGTTGTATGTTCTTCCACATCAGTGATAGCTAATTCTGTAATGATAATTTTTTGTGCATATTGAAATCCTTTAATATTGCAAAATATCGCAACGTAGCCATGGTTCGGCATCTACAGACTCAATTCATTTTTTTTCACCAGCTTATCTCTTACATTTTGACTTACTAATCTATAGTGAATTATAAGAGCATAAGCTTGCATATTTGCTGGAATTGGCGTATTTGCAATTTCAATTCGTGAATCAATCACGCCACTGGTAATTCTGTAGTCCTGTTTGCTTACATCAAACACAAATAATGTTCCTCTGGTTTTAAATTATTCGGGTTCTGGGATCGGTGAACTGATTTTGTCATAATACATTTCCCGAAACTTTGTATACATATCAAACGAAATAAGGAATTCCCATTGGCAAAGTTCCAATATAATCCATATAGGGGTAAATTGGACTTTATATATGGTTTAATATTTTTCATATCACAATTATCGAATATTGATCGATCTGCTTTGAAATTGTTTTGTTGATTTGTTTGAAAGCAAATGACAACATATCATTATTTCACATTCCAAATGACTTTTTGTGATGTTGGCAGTTTTGGAAAAACCTCTAAAGCCCACAATCTGAATAGAATATATAGAGTCTTCCCTTTTTCGATAAATTCTAAAAACTTTACACATTGACGAGTGTTAATTTCAGTATGCAGCATCAACTATTCCACATTGTTTAATTAAAATGTTACACCTTCCTTGTTATTAGTTGCATCATATAGAGCATTCAAATGTGTATTGTCGAATAAAATAACTAATTATTGTTTGGCATTTAATATTAAATGTCTGTAATCTTCAGCAAAGCCAAAAACCATACTTAATGGTATAACAACTTCGTATTCTCCACCTGGGTTTATTTGTAGTGAGTAATCACTAGCATTGCTCCACCCAGCCATAAGCCCTGTATAAATATCGTTTACAGTTCCTGAGAGATAGTTCTTTATCGTGGAAGTAATTTCAACATCTTGTGTTTAACGATTTCCATCCATTTAGCAGATATGTAATTCTGTCGATTAAATGAAGTATTCCATTTCTTACTATTTTTGTAGTTGCTGGATTACTTGCATTGACTGTCTTTTAAAGTGTTCCTCTAAACCTTAAACTTGATTTCAATGGTTACGTGTAAATATGATTTTGCATTGAAATCCTTATTTCCAATGGAAACTTGTACGGACCTGTTTGGAATGCTTCATACACATGTATTTCCATATTGGTGATGGCATTTTCATAGTTGATCAGTTCTTTAACATTAAATATGTCTTCCATTTATTTTAACACTATATCCTCATTTTTTAAATACAATTCGTTGCCTCACGTTAACTTCACGGATATCTTATTTGAAGTGAGATTTTTATGTTGACGTTTACATCTTTTTATAATTCTATTTCCGAAATACGTTTCTTAGTAAGATAGTTCCTAAAAGAACCACCTACTTAACGTCCAAATTTAATATTGTATTCAATACCCTTTATGATTGTAATACACAACAGAATGCAACTGGTTATACAGCTTTTTTAAAGGTAAAGAAACTGCAATATTTTGTTTCTGAAATTAATAAGTTTGCTGTCTTGCTCGACTATTGTAACAACTATTTCATCAATGCGATTCACTATTAATGGAAGATATATCAATGTATTATGTTTTCCAGTTATTTTATATCCTGGAGCTACAGACACGTGAATTCATGTACTCTATTTGTCGGTTTACCATTTAAATATGAACCACCTACAATATTAACATTTATACGACATACATTTGCCGACAATATACTAACTGGTTTTGATGATTCATGTAATTGATTAGCTGGACATAATCTCTGTTCATTACCCAACATATTTGCAATTGAATTGTCTTCTGAGAAATTGATATCAACATTACTATACATTGCACTATTTAAGATATTTGGATTTCCACATAATCGGAAATGTCCATCTTCAGGTAATGCTGCTTTAATGAATGTTTCAAGGTGATCCAACTCACAAGATCCTACTGGTATCACAATTTTGTATGTTTTTTCACCAATATTAGCCGTAAATAATTGGTTATGCATATCAATGATTGGTATGCTGTTGTCAGGCACGAATTCTATTAGACTTATTTGCCATTCTCCATCCAACTCCAACACAGGGATATATACCGCATGCAATTGCGAAGAATTACCACTTAATATCAATGTAATTGACATATTAATAATATCTTTTACAAATACAATTACTTATATAGTCTATTTATAGCCAAAACCGTCAACATTAATGTCCACAGTTAATTGTATTTGGTAATTGCTCCGTTTTGTAATTGTACCTTAAGTGTGTTTTTTTAATAATTACGTATTTCAATTAGAGGACGTAAATCGCCGAAACTGTTGTAATACAATGATTGATTTACGTTTTTAATTAAATCAACCCTATGTGTTCCATCGTTTTGTTTCGAATGTAAATTTGCAATCATACATTCTCGAAGATTTGGTTTTTTTAGTAAATCGTCTCTCATATACACACCTTGGAAATAGGTAATACCCAGTTCCTTTACAAATACATTAATATCTTGGTTTGTTAATGCATGTTTTGGAAGACTATTTAGGTCTTTCTGCATTTGTTTCCACGTATGGAGTTTTTTCACCCTTGTCCAACTTCATAGGGTTTCAAATACATTCCTGTATCTTTTGATTTAACTGCTCTACTAATTTCTGAAACCCCTCTGAGGATTGATCCAAGATCTGTTAATGCTGGAAATATGAATGGAATGATTCCTCCTTTCTTTGCTTTTCTTTTAGTTTTATGTTTTGGGCCCAAGCCTCCCTTCACCTTCACGCGCATAACTGTATCAATAACCCAAGCTCCAAGCTTTGCACCCGTAGATGTAGATGGATTCTTCCTTATATTTGCAGCTTTATCAGCTAGAATAGTATCCACTAAATGTCTTTCTTTCAAATTGTTTGTCCGATCGTAAACTGTATTGTGTTCTTTACATATTTTATCCAAAGGGTTTATTCCTTTATCATTCCATTCCAAATGTTTTGAAAGTTTAGTACCTGGTCCGCAATAATTGTATTTTGATAAATGAAATTCAAATCGTAATTTATTAATCAATGTATTCAATACACCACATCCGTTTTTGATACATTTAGTACAAAGCCATTATTTTCAACTGAACGCGAACCTATATATAGATCTGCGTTTATGTTTTTATGTTAATATGTTATGTAATACTGTGTAGCTAGTTGTGTAGAAATGAAGGTTATGAAATAATATGTACATCTGCTGGTAATTGTAAGTACGAAAGAAAACATTATTTAACAGAAACATGGTATTATTTTACCATCAAATATACGTTGTATAATAAGCAGCCCTTGTTCATGTGGAAAAATGTGTGTTATTATGTCATTGTTGGAGCATAAGAATGAACTTAAATTTAAAAACGTATATGTGTTTTCTAAAACAATACAACAAGAGAAATATCAACGATTAGTGACCATTTTGTGGTTAATTGAAGGAATGCGATATTTCCCTTTCACAAATAAAGAAGATAAAGTGCCTCCGAATGAAGTGTTACCCAATTCCGTATTTATTTTTGACGATGTTTGGTGTGAACTGCAGGGTGAAATACAGCAATACTTCAGTTTTGGTCGACATTCAAACATTAATTGTTTTTATCCATCGCAAAGTTACACACACATACAGAAACATAATGCAATATATGGCGAGTGTGTTTAAAATGGATAATATGAATATGTAACATATTTACAATGATCATGTTTTATGCGATATGGTATTTACAAAGTTTAAAGATTTGTAATTTTACTGTTGGAAACTAAAATATGGTTTTTGGTGATTATACCAACACTTCCCCTACATAAAGGCAGGTTCTTCCAGGGGAAGAACAATGAGTATTTCAAAGTTCGGATATAGTGGTACAAAATGCAATCATTACAATAGCTGTTTAACCAAAAATCGCTATGGGAATTTCGATTTGAATGGACATATATTACGTATTGCGGGTATGGCTGTGAAAGATAGCGATGCGGTAAATAAACGTTACATGGAAGACATAAACACTATTATGCTAAACATATTTATATCACAATCCAATCATATTCAAGAGAAATTACTAAAATTACTAAAATTAGTCAATAATGTTTATAAAAACAGGACTGTAATTGCAAATATTTTAAGCATTTTTAGCACTGATTTACAGAGTAATGAATTTAGAATAGAAGAGCGTTTAAATGGATTCAGTAAGGATTTCAACGATATAACAAATATAGTTTTTACAAACACAACTTACAGAAATGCAAGAAAATTTAAGAGTTGTAATTAATGTAGTGGTAAAAGCTACTATTACAAAACAACTTGAAATACAAATGGAACAAATAATGCAATATATAAGAGATGAATTGATTAATAAAAGATTTGGTTTAGTTATGCAAACAGATTTGAGAAAACATAATGATTTGGAAACACGAATGAACTATTTTATTAATGATTTGATAGCTAAAACTATAGCAAATTAGATGTGGTTTTATGTAAAGTCGATAAGATTGAAAAAGCCCAAAGTAATCGACCTACTACATCAGTTAGAAAAGTAATGACTTATTTTGTATAAAATAGATTGAATTTAATGTAGTATAATCAAAACATGTCTTCCTCTCCTTTGGAACTACATAACATTATATCTGCTGTGAAAGACAAATATTTACAAGTGAAACGAGCCCATATGGAACAGGATGTTTTGAACTAAAAAATATTTAAACCTGTTATGAGTAGAATGGATTCATTGCATTCTGTGTTGAATAAACCTAAAGAAACAGTTTTGGATATTAACATGTAAGAAGAACCTTCAACAAAGAAAAAGCATGCTCTTTCTCAATTAACACGACGTTATTTAGCTTTAAAACTATCTACATCTACGTGCGATACGATATGAAAAGAACTGATTCCTGGGAGATTCGTTAGATAAATTTTTGACTGAGAATAAAATTAAACTAGGTGATTAAGTAACTGATGTCAATGAAGGGTTATTTGAATTACTGTCTAAAAACATTCCAAATGGATATTATGACACCATGTTGCAGAAATATAAAAAAAAACTTATTCGTCGAACGAACACTAATATTCATTCAGGAGATGAAAACCACCCGAAAATACAGCTAATAGGAGATATGGTAGGAAGTGGAATATATAAAGATGAAATTGACAACCGATTTTCACCTGTATATTGGAACAATCCCCATTAATTGGTCGATAGATTAAAATTTCTCATAGCTTCGGAAGAGTCTGGGAATAATTCATATATGAACGAAATAGTTTCTATTATTGAAGACCTAACATAAGATGGTTATATTACAAATGAGGTTTAGTAAGATTACTCAAGAGCTTCACGCTCCTACAAGGATAAGTTATCCTTGAAGAAGAGTTATAACTCAGGGTTTAAATTATCTTTTTCAAGCCGATTTGGGTGAAATGACATTGCTTTCAAAATACAATAAGGGATGCATGTATATTTTAACCATAATAGATGTTTATTCGAAATATGTATGGGGTAAATCTTTCAAAAACATAACTGGGAAACAGGTTACCGATGCAATGAAGATCATTGTGAAAGAGAGAACCACAATTCGCTCCAAACCGACAGAGGATCTAAATTATTTCTGCACTATTCCGGAAACTAATGACCGAATTTGTATTCGGAGCTTAAACCGAGTGTTGTGGAACGCTACAACAAATCGATTAAGGAAGTAATGTATAAACATTTCACATCGAGGGGGACTTAAAAATGGGTTCACATTTTGCCTGAAATAGTTAAATTTTATAATTCTAGATATCATAGAACTATCGAAATAGCTCCCAAAGAAGTTACAGATAATAGTTTAATGAAAACTATTTATAATAATGTAAAAGTCATCGATGAAAGAAAACCAAAGTTCAAAGTTGGGGAATTTATATGTATCTCGAAGCAGAAAGGGATATTTAAAAAATTTTTTACAATGAATTGGTCTTTTGAAATATTTAAAATTATTTAGATTAGACAAACACATTCCAGAACGTATTACTTGGGAACATGTAATGGAGAACCAATAAAAGATGGATTTTACGAACATGAACTGCAAGAGGTCAGTTCTCAAAATGAATATTTGGTTGATAAAATAATTAGAAGGAAGAAAGATATGTCCTTGGTTCGACGGAGAGGATTCTCAAAAGCACACAACTCCTGGGTTAAGAATCAAGATCTTAAAAGATTGTAATACAATGTTTGTAAAAATTTCTGATACTAAATAAAAGATTTTTAATTATATTTGATGTGTTATTTGATTTAATAATCTTCTGGATGGGGATTGGGTGTACAATTTATTGTGTAATCAATCCTCTTTTTGTTTGGATTATTGTTTCATTGTATTAACATTGGAGCAATAATCCAGTGTTATTATATGCTTTTAATTGTGATGTCATTCACATTTAGATGATAATATTTGACATGTAATTCAATTGGTAACTGTGATAGATTCGCTTAATTGGAAATTTTCATTTAGGTGTTAATTGAGTATATTTGGTACGTATTGTCATTCATTGTGTTTGGGTGGTAATCCATTGCATTGGATGCCTTTTAAATGCGATGTATTTGATTGATTTTATGTTATATTTCTTGGAGTCGGGATAAAATTTCGTGGAATTTTACAACTTAACAACATTTAAGAGATGATTTGTTTAATTCGTTGCTGTAATGTCCTGTAATTGAAATATTTTTTCGCAGAATTTTTCAACTTAAAGACATTCGGGATGCAATTCCTTTTTAATGTTATTTATAATGTATTTGTAACATTATATATTTCTTGGAATTTGGATAATGTTTCCCAGAATTTGTTTCTCGAATTAGATTTCTATGGTACTTCATGTTTTTTGTATATATATATATATATATATATATATATATAATTATGATGTAATTCATCATTTGTTTATCGAAATACTTCCCTGGGTTTCATAATTGTTTGTGGTATATTATATTTCTTTGCTTGTATCGATACAGTTCTTGGAAGTTGGTAAGTTTTAAGAGAGTAAAATACTAATCCCCATGCTAAAAATGTTTTTGTTGGTGTTCCCTAGGATGTAATTTTTGATGGTGTAATATTGAACGTGTTTTTGATGGTGTTGAGTAACTCACTGTATTTTTGAAATGCATATTTAAATTTTAAAGTTTTTAATACTGGCTTAAATTGAAATGCAATATTGTCTATGTAAAACAATTCGTTTTTGCTAGCCACAGTCCGCGCGCCCACAAACGTTTGTGAAAGGTAGATAATGTGAAGCGAGGCAGGTCAAGGAAAATTGTTGTGTTAAGTGGATGTGAGCTGCAGATAGGGCAAGACACATCATGGAGTGATGTTTGTGGGTGTGGTGGAGGGACGGGGGAAGTTCTTCCTCCTAGTCCTATTGTATAGGTGCCCGTGGCGTGCATCAGGCTCTGTGTGTGAAGGGAAGGTGTTTGGGAGGATGGAAGTGGGAAGGTATCGATAGTGATACACAACACAGGCAACATTAGTTTAGTGAAGCATTCTCTCATTCCCACGCCTGCTTCCCGTTATGCATATATCCTACCCGCATGCGACCTGTTCGACTCGCCCGCATCTTACACTGCTCCAACTACACGTGCAGTCCAACCCAATGCTGCTCCACAGTCACCCCGTTTCCCCTCATCAGCTCTCGAGACCCACATTTCCCCCGCTCCCGCGAACACTCAATTCTCGACTATCCATTAGCTGGTATTGTACCTGAGGTTTTAGAAGGACTCGTCCCCGTATCTTTTGTAAAAACATGATGCTGTAGTCAACTACTTTTCCCAAATAAACTTTAGCGAGATTATATCATATTTTCCCTTATGATAGTACTTTATAAAAATTCTGGGATAGGTAAAACTATACGTGAAATACATATTTTTGTCTGCTAGACGAATAAATATTCGTTGGATTGAAACAAAAACATTTTTTCCAACATGTTAGTTTAATGTAAATTTCCAATGGTTGAAAATAAAGTTTAACTTGAGTATTTGCTTACATCATAATAGTTAAAACTTTAATAAAAATATCTGTTAAGAATGGCATTCTTTCAATGTTTAAAATCTTATCAAGTTAAAATTATGACTTATAGCTGTGTTGGTATGAAAATTAATCAGTGATTAGTTCAAAATTGTTGGAAAATGGGAATAAACTTTATAATGTCTTGTAAGATTGTTGGAAACAGGAATAAAGATTGATTGAAAATGGGGGGAAATGAGTTTGGTGGAAAATGGTTTATATTTTTAATTGAATTTATTGTGTGTAAAAAACATTTGGAACACATATTAGTGATGAGGAAAATAAAGCTTAATCGGTAGTATTTGTGAAGTTTTATTTAAGTTGGAATGTGCCAACCTCTTTCATTCCGAAAAAAATAATAGGAGGAAGATTCAGTGTCCAAGCGAAAGTAACACTTTGTAGAGGAGCGGAAAATAGTCCAGGACAGTTAAAAATCCACTGCTGCCTCCCTAGGGAACCCAACCACTTCGGTCTTGAAGCAAGCTTCGTTCATAGTCGAGGCAGCACTCTGGGGGTTAAGGGCCGGCGAGCCAAAGCAGAGAAACCACCACTAGAAAAAATATTCTTTCTGAATACTGAAGGGGGGAGGGGTGTGCATCTGTGGTCTTGGAGAAGAACTCACTCTTCAGAAAAGTCAACTTCTTGACTAGGGGAGGGATGGGTGCATGGACAAGGGATAAGTTCCTCAATACTCGGGCCAGTTCTGATGTGTGGTGGGTAAGGGGTGGGTGGCTGCTCCATGATCTGAGCACAAGTAGGCAGTTGTCACCATCTTGACTCAGTTGTGAAAAATGACAATCGAGGGCAAGTGGGTGAATGAAACTCAGGACATGTTACTCTGGTGAGGGGTGCAGGGTATGTGTGGGAGATTGGGGAGGGAGAGGGTGGTAGGTAGGGTCCTCCAGGTTAGAATGCAACTAGGCAGTTGACGCCATCTTGCCTTAGTGCTGAAAAATTGACAATCACAGGCAGTCTGTGGTCGCACTCTGGCGAGGGGCAGAAGGGGGTGTAGGTAACTCTGGAGTGAAGTGACCTCACCTACCCAGTCGCCATGGTCTTCAGTTGCTCATGAACGCTTGGAGGAGACAGATGTATGCTGCTCTCTCTCATCTTCATTGCACCTCTAGAAACTTGGTAGCCCGCGAGCTTACAACTGGGGGTTACCTCAACTATGAACCAGCGACCGTTTTATTGAGAAAATATAAATTTTCGCGTGTTAAGTCAATATTGCGATAAGATTTTCAATTTCTGTGTTCCGTAGACGAAAATTCCTAAAATACCATTTGCATTAACAAGTGTGCACTATTTACGGAAATTTGTAGTACTTCCGTTATTTAAAAAAAATAATTTTCTCTTTGAGGATGTTTGTGCATATTTCCATTACATATTTATATATGCAACGGAAAAAATGCACAATGTGATGTAGTATTAAGCTCTACACAAGTTGGTTATTTTGAAACATATCATTTGGGGTAAGATTCTCTAACATTATATATTTTACTTATCAGAATATATGTACACTATTGTGTCTCGTTAAAACCGTATTCAGAGTTTTTTTTTGCTGTAAGATATTATTCACCAGGCTGAATCGTGTAATTTGTACATGTTAATGTGTTATTTATTCATACTGATTAGCTGCATTTTGTTTAGTGAGTTTGCACTAGTCGACATCTGATGTTATTCACCTAGTTAAAATTCTCATTCGTGTAAGTTATATTTCGAAGCTCGAGACTCACATTACTTTTAAGACTCACGTAATTGCACTTATTATTCACGTAGTCGTTTGAAATTTCCGATTCGATGTGTGTAATTTATCCATGTGTAGAACACTCTGAATTTCGCTTATGTTTAATTGCATTCTGAAAACAGATCGTTTGTCATTACTAACACATAAATCACATTTTTGAAATGTTTAGGTTACTCTTAGAAAACGTTTAAACATTCTAAAATTATCTCGTGTGTTCAATGTATTCGTAAAAATCGCCTATCTACCACCAACATCTCTACAAACACCTCAAAATTAGAAAGATTAGAAAAAGTTACCCTTAGCCCACTCTTGCACGAAAGTCTACACGTATATAAGACTTTGCAACCCACCACTCTGGTAAGTCGCCTCCACAACACCACACCATCAATATCGTATCGAGCTCCTGCTACCTCCACCCAAAAGAAAGAAAGAAAGAAAATCAAGAAAAAATAATCGATTGGATTTAAGATTAACACTTTCAATTATTTAACCCTTTCAATAAATTTAACCCTTTTATTATATTTAAGCAATTTTGACTATACCTTCCAATTCATATAATTAACCCTTTTATATCAATTTAACCATTCCAATCAATCAAAAGGCGGCATTCTTTGTATCTAGGATTGGCACGCCCCTACTTCTCATATTTTGGTTTAATTTGTTTAAATGGTTTGATATGCGTGCAAACTTACTAAATTATTTATGAAGTCACCATTTTGAACATCACTGTCTGGCCCTTTTAAATAATGAAAAATTTCATGGTCGTCTGTATCATTGATGGTGTTCACAATTAGGACCAAATTAGTTTAAATGTTCCTGTGTAACATTTGGTGTTTATCGGTTGAATGGTCCCTGAAATATGACACAATATCTCCCTGATTTTTGTGTGGTGATATTCATAAACAGAGGATAAATAAAGCAATGTAATAGAACATTCGATGATTGTTTGCTATTAATATACAAAGTTAAGATGGAATAGATTACATAGTATTGTAGATACAGCACACAAAACTGAAATGATTTTGTAGCCACCATTCTGAAAATTAGTGGATCGAACTTAAAAAAATTAATATATTAGCTAATGTGTCCTCCGACAGTACGTCCTCTTTGTCAAATTTTGTAAGAATGGTTTTCTTGTTTCCCCGAGTTATGAGATAAAAACTTTATATTTAATGTTGTTACTATCTTACAAAATGGCAGTGAAATGGGACACTACATAGACAAATTTGATGGTTCTAATAGGTACTGACAGCATACAAAGTTAAGTTTGAATTCGTTATTTTGATAAAATATAATGTGCTAAAATATTTATATATCCACCATTTTGAAAATAACAGCCTAATGTACATAAAACATACCATTTTACACCACCTGCTGCAGACCTATTTGTTTGCCAAATTTCATAGTAATCGTTCAATTGTTTATTAGTATAGTACTATCTTGCAAAATGACGGACAAAATAAGCACTGAATAGATACAGTTGATAGTTGTAATATCTACTGCAAGCATACAAAGTTGAGTTGGAATTGATTACATTGTTTCGAAGGTATAGCATTCGATACTAAAAATTACTATATGGCTGTCAATTTGAAAATAAGTGTCTGACATTCTTAAAACATATCACTTAACATCGTATGCATCAGTACTACTTGTTTGCGAAATTTAGTAGGAATCGGTAAATTTTTTACCGAGATATGGCATAATAACTTTATTTATTAATATGGTACTATCTTTCAAAATGACCGAAGAAAGAGGTTATGAATTGGTATATGTATTGCTTGTAAAGATACCCTCAGTATACAAAATTAGGTCGAAATTATTTAAATTTTATGGTAGATGTACCAAATAAAACTAAAATATTTGTATAGCCACTGTTTTGAAAATAAGTTCCTAAAGAAGTTTAATCACTTACATTTACCTGGCCTCTCATAGTATAACTTACCTTCTAAATTGCGTGAGAATTTGCGCAATAATTTTCGAGATATAATTAAAATCTCTATTTTTTCATTTATGCTATTTTCCAAAATGGCGGACCAACAACTGTATTCATCCCAAAATTATATGCTCACTTGATTCTCTGCCAGCATACCGAATCTGGTTTAAATCGGTTGAATGGTTCCCGAAATATGGCATCTCCCCAAAATTTTACATGGCCCCTATTTTGAAAGTAAATTCCCGATGTGGTCGAAAACTATAAAAGGGAGACGGCCTTCCTAATATTATATGTTTATGAAGTTTGATGAAGATCGGTTAATGCGTTTAAAATTTGCAACATATTTGTACATATCAACTGCCGCAGTACTACTTCTTTGCCAAATATTTATAGATTATTCACTGCAAAGTGAGCACTTTTGCGACCCTAGTTACATTTTCCTTTCAGCTATTTTTTAACATTCCACTGCTTTTTAAAATAAATATTGCAATGCAAGTGTAGCACACAAGAATTACGATTTGTTTTGAATATCTCATTAACTCTTGCATTTTGTATTTTTCACATACATTACATTTTATTTATGTTAGTATTTATCATTTCCATATTATTAATATTTCAAATACAGGATTTTTAAAACTTGATTTTATGATGGCAATTAGGAATATTTAAGTGAGTTAATTTAGCTAGCATGTAATTTTTGTATACATATTTCTATGTATTTAATTTAATTTTTATTTCTTGGTCTCAATTACTGTATTTGTTTCAGTGTTTTTAATTTTTGTATTACTGTTTTGAGATCACGTATCCTTTGGAATTTAGGGCGTTAGAGTCGGTGCAGTGGCTATTTCAAGTAGTTTTAAATTTGCAGCCCTCCGATTGGCTGGCAGGTTCGAACCCTGCATTAAGATAGGCTGACTTATGTTAGATGTCACTTTGCACTTTGCCTTCATCTGACTAGGAGGTCAGAACTGCTGTAGGTCACTCAAATAAGTGGGTGCAGCATAGGTTTTTAATGAACTATTAGTGAGTTCGGTACCGCAACTGAACTGTTTTGTGTTTAAATGAAATCTGCGAGGAAGTTAAGACGGCCATTAAGCCCCCTCCACGTGTTAGATATTCAGGAGTTAGCAGGTATCAGTAATGAACATTGGACAGTTAGCTGTATTTTTATGTATTAAAGATGCCCTTGTATGCTAATTTATTCTTGCTATGAGGGAGGCCTCAATATTCTACCAGTTCGTGATCTAATACAGCAGAGTCATGGAAGAACATCAGTTTCGCACAGATAAGGCTGTTGTGTTTCTACACTACGTACTACTGGACACGTCATTTCCATTTGTTCTGGAAGGTCGAGACTGACACCATTTTGATTTGCCACATGATCACATTTCCCAGCATCCGTTTACCATGACTAACATAAGACTGAGTCTAGTACTGTCACTGAGTTTAACTGGAGAGTGTTATGCAAGCTTTTAATTATTTCCAGAACCAGAATAACTTCTGGAATTTTTATTTTTAGTTTGAGGAGCAAGTTAAAATCATTTTAAAGTTTTCACACACTAAGCCATAGGACATAGGCACACATACGAATGGCAACTACCTTGCGACATTAGCATGATTTTCTTAAATGTTTGTTGCTAGTGCCATCGAGGATTTTTAAGATAATTTTTCACTCAGCATTTTTAATGTCGCAACCTGAAAAGAAATTCCTCATTGAAAGTTTAAAGGCTGAAACTAGACGTGGTGTGTCCTATTATTTTAGTAGTGAGATGCTTCACTCAATTCCTCTTAAGCATTTTGATATTTATCCTTTTCTGAAAGTTAATAGATCTAAGGTGTGTTCCTGCTCGCATACCAATCGTATGCGCAACGGCTGAGTGCTACAGAGAGTTTGTAAGTAACAAGTTTGTCAGCTGCTCCACAGTCTGCGGGAGGCTGAGCTATAGTTACCCTACAGGTTGTATCAAGATTATTGTTAAGTGTTCATCAGTAAACACAAATTTTATATCACCTCGCAGAAGACATAGTAAATGTAATAAATAAGTCAGGACAAGGTAGCTATTCAAGGGAAAGACACTGCGCAGCAGTCATGCTCTCTCTAATGAACGGCCTGGTACAGCGTTCTAATTCGTTCAAATGGCTCGCAGTGATCTGTTTCCCCATGCATAAAAGTGTCATATGCAAATTAATATTATCTTGTTGAGTGTTCACACTTACACATACTATGTTTTGCACAGTGTATTATTTTACGGTGCATCTACATGCCCAGTGTTTACAAGGGGTCCCGGTGGGTACACTATATATGTGCAAATATATTTTACATGCAACACATTTGTATATTTGTATCGCCTGCTTAATGCACTTCATAATTTGGCTTACTAACCGTGGGACCATTATAATCTGCATATGCGAGATGGGGTTGCATACATTCCGTAATGTGTTTGCCAACATATGGGCTGTTATGTTTGCCAATCGCTCCATTCACTACTGGAATGTCCTCTAGTTAATTTGGCGCACAAACAAGGTGGCTCGAGAAGCCGGGAATAACGGCCATGAAGATTTTAGTCAATGAGCAGAAGCACACGAACTCCGTATAAGTTAGGAACCACCATGCCTATAAACTACAGAGTTTTAGAATATGTAGTAGCAATGGAGGAAACCACGGAGAAACCCCAAGTGGTAGGTACAGGTACTCAGGTCACTGACACTCTATACACTGCAGTTAACACAGTACCACTTGTTCCACCAGCTAACACAGTGAATACCGAAACTTATGCAGTTTCGCCCAACCGTGCTACAACAGCTGTTGTGCAAGGCCTGATTGAACGTATGGAAACCTACGCCACACAGCAAGTGCTGCAAAACCTGTAAGAAATACAGCGAAATATACAGACGCAGTTACGTGAAAGTATGCAGAAACAGGCGGAAACGTTAAAGTTTCAACTGTCGAAGACACCATAAACACAGGCAACACAGCTAAATAAAAATTTACATTCCGAGCTGCAAACCCATAACAGTCAACTACAGGAGCAGGTAGCACAGCTAAGATAAAATGTAACTGCAAGTATAAGACAGTTAGCAGCGTACATAAATTCTGTTCGCCGTGAAGTAGCTGATACCATGGATGAGTCGGGCAGATTCAAAGAGAATTACGCCATACAGGTTAACCCAGTAGAACTGCAGGTAAGAGAGCTGGAAGCCCTACAGGTGACCGAACTGCAATAGGAAACACTGTAACTTAGAATTTGTATTCACTCAACCAACATGTCAAATACCGACTGAGCCAGGTAGAAAAATCATCAGATGAGAAATTAGCTAGAGCTACTGAAAAGGTTGACCACATCGCACAGGTAGTAAGAAACCTGCAAATAATTACAAGCGAGACAAATAGGAAGGAGGTGCAGCCACCTAGCACATGTACGTTACCTACTGAAACGAGAAAACAGATACAGTACGTGCCAGACACCATGGCAACATCAACTTTTCCAACACTCAGCACGCCCACGAGTACCCTGCTACACCACCCTTCAAAGCTCTGGGCCGAGCAATGGCCAAAATTTGAAAACAGACTTTGTGAAAACCCAGTCAACTCCCTAATTAAATTTGAAGAATATTCTGTATTATTCGGCTTGCCTAACAGCGACATGCTGCACTGTTTAAACATAGTGCTCAAATCAACAGTATACTACCAGTGGGAGGTTGTAAGGACAACTGTAACGACTTATTCCGAATTCCGCCAGAGGTTTTTGGATCACCTTTGGAATCGAAGGTCCAAGGAAATTTGAGGGCTCAGTTATACACAGAGAGATTTTTTCGGGGCAAGTGAAAAAGCCTGGAAACCTACATTTCCGAAGTATATGAAAAATCTCGCCACATAACCCCACAAAGAAGTGACGACGAGTTCGTGGCGATGGTATTGCACCAACTTCTATACAGATATCAGACACATTGGGCAGGCAGAATGATCGTCTCCGGCGACAGTAGGCTAGCAGAGAGGGAATAAAATCTGCCCCAGCCTAACGTCCGCCACTCCTGTATCAAGGCAACCCAGCTCATCATTATAGAGGAGTTAACAGGTAGGACCAAAATTCGCGAGTGTATAGATACCAGGTGGATTATTTTGAGCCATATCAACTGTATCAGCATCCAAATCAAAGGGACAGGCAGTACTCATATCGTGGGCACAAGTATTACTCCAGCCAAAGGGGCAGAAAGAACCACCGATATCGTGGTGCCCGTGACGAGAGGAAGGATCAAAAGGGAAAAAGGCCGAAGGAGGACCGAAACCCACGATCGCCTCAATCCTCAGACATGCCTCCCCATGCGATAGGGAACTGGTCACCACCCAGAAGGAAACAACAACCAGGATCATCTAGCCCACATAAACTAGTACAAGGAGGCTTAAGTCAGAGTAGGAGAGTAGATGCTATACATCTAGACTACTCCCAGCAGGAAGCAGGAACTTCGTATATGCAGGGAAACACTGGCTACATAACCCAGACTTGAGGTCGATATTTTGAGAGCCAAACACCACTTGACCCTCGCATCCCTGCATTTATACCAGCTCCATCGCAAATCATTTGGTGTGAACCTAATGCCGCTAATTCCGAAACATCAGAGTGCAGGAAGTTAAAATCATTGAATCAGTGAAGTAGGGTCCCATTCACTGACTCAATATATAGTTAATGTAACCACGGGGTACAATGGTGTGATTAAAGCCAATGAGAAAGTTAATTTTGAGCTGACAGAATTAACTGAAGTAATTATTAACACTGTTTAGTTGGAGGAATCTGCCAGGGAATTTCTTTTATATGATCCGTTTGACGAGATTGTCAATGTGCAACAAACAATTCGCCCCTAATTGATACTGAGAGTGAGTGGAATAAAAGTGCCTGGTTTACTAGACTGTGGAGCCGAGGTGAGATGCGTGGCAAAAATGCTTGTGGATGTGATATTAGCCACAGCATATAAGCTACCTATCGTGCCAATGCCTAGTTAAAAAATAATTGGAGCAACATCTAAGTCTAGTATCGTTGTCAGATGGCACGTGTTGTTGACCATTGAAGGTCTTGGTAAAAACAAAGATCTTTCTGCCTTACCAGGCAGTTTATTCTTGGCGTAGAGTTTTTGACACGTAACAAAATCAACTTAAATTTTGGCAGATAGTTAGTGAGGGCCGCCAACAGTGCAGTAAGCGCAGTAATGATACCTGACAGTTGGAGGCGGTCGGACACACTTGTCTGCCATCTGCAAATGATAGAATCTCAGCTGAATAAGTCACCACGAATGAATGTTTTGGCTACTCAGGAAGAGATTTTTCAGGCGTTAGAAAACTTGAAAGCTATCGACAACCAGCAGTAATTTTTTCTTGAGGAGCTGTTGTTTTTAAATCAACAACTTTTGTCGCAGCAGCCCAGAATATATAAACTCTTTAAAGCTGATGTTAGGGTTGATACAGGAGAACTATTTCATTGTAAGTAGTGCCCAATACCAGCCAAATACGCTAATGAAGCGAGGAATATTTGGGTGTAATGTTGTCTTGGAATATTATCAAACACACTTCCAGCCCATACTCTAACCCAATGATACACGTGAATAAAAAGGACAGGTCGTTCAGATTGTGTTTAGATGCTCGCAAACTTATTGACATCACTGTTAAGTAACGAAAAAGTCCAAGGCCGACAGCAGAATTGCTGAGACTTTACCTAGGCGTCAGATTTATGTCTACAATAGACTTAATGCATGGATATTGGCAAGTACCTCTCACTGAAGAATCGCAACAGTTTAGTGGATTCCTGTTCCGTAACCAGTAGATTTGTTTTGAAGTATTACCTTTTGGTTTGTACAAAGCAGTGTTCCAGTTTACTAGTGACACTAGACGAAGATTGTGCCAGCTTCGCCAGATGCTATGTTGACCACATTTTAATTGTGTCAGCTACATTTGAGGAGCATTTAGAGCACTTAAAAGTTGTGCTAAGGAAGCTGAAAGAAGCTGGCATGACAGTTAAATTAAGGAAGTCTCTCTTTTGCCGAGAAGAGGTAGCGTTCCTAGATCACATACTCATGACAGATGGAATTCGCACTGCACCAGACAAACCAGCAGCTATAACTAATTTTGCAGCACCTAAGAATACTATGCAGTTAAAAGCATTCCTTGGAGTAGTGGGATTTTACCAGAACTACTCAGACAGAGTCATTGAAGTCTGTTTACCACTTTTCGAACTGCTGAGAAAAAACATTAATTGGAATTTGACTGACGAAAGACAGCGAGTGTTTGAAGCTGTTAAGGATCTGTTTTTGTCAGAACATATTATCCATCTTCAAGTCCAGGGACCAACCTACTATTTATATACAGAAACTTCCAACTACACGCTAGGAGCGAAGCTGGCTCAGCTGAGAAGAGAAGGAGCTGAGAAGATGTCGCAATGGCGAGCTGCACTCTGAAGAAGATGGAAAAAATTATACAGTGATGGAAAAGGAAATGTTGAGTGTAGTGAGGGCACTACAACATTTTAGGAATTTGTTGCTAAGTGAACTAATTTTTCTGCAGACCGATCATCAGGCCTTGATAAGCCTTAAAACTGGGAAGATTTTCAGCAGCAGGTTATCCAGAACATCGCAATTGGTACAAGAGTTCGACCTAGGTTTCCAACACATTAAGTGTTTTGACAACGTAGCAGCTGACTATCTCAGCCGTATACCGGATGGAACCCCAGAGAGTGTCAGTAAGAACTCCAACGGGTTCTTGGTAGCACCTATGGAAAAACTGCCAGACACATCACTAAATTCGCAGTGAATTTTCGCTAGTATACATGAAAATCAACAGGATTATGAATTTTGTAGCACTGTGGTAAAGAAACAACAAGACATACAGAGCAAACTCCAGTTATGGAATTCTCTTAACATCAGTTCAGACGGAATTTTATTTCAACAGCATCTGTATAGAACTTATTTTGAAGCCAAATGGAAGGTAGTTGTTCCACTTAAGTTGCAGCATAAATTAATTATCGATACACGTGAGCTGATTAGACATGTTGGTATCCACAAGACTTACGAAGGACTGAGGCGCCAATTCTTTTAGAATAATTATCTTAAAGTGGTAACTAACATGGCAAGAGCATGTGATTTGTGCCAGCGGTGTAAACACCTGTAAGAAAATTTAGTGGGCGAACTGAAACCCATAATCCCAGATAGTCCTCTGTATTTAATCTCTGTAGATTTGTTTAGGCTGTTACCTCAATCTAAGGCCCGGATAACATACATTTTCTTCCTGATGGAAGTATTTACAAAATTCATCAAACTGTACGCAATCGTGCAGGCTAATGCCAGAACTGTGTTGAATAAATTGGAACTGTTTGACAAGGAGGTCAACCAACCCATTTGTATTTTGCCCGACAAAGGTTCTTAGTTCACAAGATATATTTGGCAAGAAGGCCTAAGTGTTCCAACAACAGCAGCTGTACCCCACCCCCAAGGCAATGATGTAGAGCATTGTATGAGAATATTGGGAAATATTTTACTCATTTTCTGCCATACATCCCAATAAGGATGGCGTGAATAAATTCCTCTGTTGGGATATGTATTAAATCGCACTATTTACCAGTTTGACCCCATGGGAAGTGTTAATGGGTTAGTATTCAAAGCTATTTTGTGCCACAAAGTTATCAGCGTCCTCAAGGATATCGCCCTCATCTGCGATGCACACGCAAGACCTACAAGAGGAAATTAAGTTAATTGCGTGGAGAATATTGCATTTTGCCACCGAGTGCAGAGCTTAAGATGCCAATAAATCTAAGATACACGAGCTGAAACCCGGACAATTAGTTCTTCTATGTGCTGTTTATGTGAGCAATTACTATGATCAGCTGACAGGAAAATTACTGCCTCTGTTCGAGGGCCTCTATGAAATGAGCTAGATGAATTTAAAAATTGTTATGAGTTGGTTTTGCCAGACTACAAGTCAAGTGATTAGAAGGTTTAACCTGTCAGCGCTTCACTTATGCAGTTCATGTGAGGAGAGTTTGGCGCAAGTACAAGCATGCAGCGACTAACAGATGAAGTTGAAAAAATTTATTTAAGAATGCTAGTATACTGTGGCATAAGTTATTGTAGATGTTCGCTTGGTATGAGAAGTGTTTTTGCAATACGAAGTTAGGACGATCATAACCAGAGATTTCAGTAGCCCCTATACATGCCATGCCTGTAATTCATCTGTTTAGCTCCCAAGCTGTATTTTCCCTCGCAGCATTCCGAGTTGCTTGAAGTGAGCTGTGTAATCGCACTGCTAAGAAATAGAAGTATTATTGCTGCTGCCAATATTCACATAGTAATCTGCAGAGGGAAGCGGACTACGCGATGCAAGTGCTACTGAATTTGCCTAACCTCTTGAACACCTGAATAAGGGACATGGGTTGAGCCTACTTAGTAACACAGAAAGCCTACCTCAACCGCACATTCCAAGTCGATCACTAACCTTTTGCCGGATCGCAGCTAGAACTGAGGATCTGTAACAAAGAAAAGAATAACCTGGAGGCTTTTAGTGCACATACCGAACAAAGTTCTTTAAATACAGGCACATATACACTCTAAGCCTGGGACCACACCTTCCCTTTTAGCGGGTCTGGTCGAAACGCATCCCGTTTAGCCTATTCAGCAGGACCCGTTTTGAACCACCAAGCCTCAGTTCAGGGCAGGGATTCATGCGGCGCAGTCGCAATGTTTTCAAAACTCGCAGTTGTTTGTGCATCAGAAGCTGGCGGTTGTCTCAAAGCACCTATACGGAGACAGTATTGGGTTCATCTGTTTCATAGTGATCATGAAAAAAGTCATCGATTTTCAGAATTTTATTTCAATATTCGGGAGCACGAAAACAACTTCTTTTGTTGAATTGATGAACATTATGCGACCGCGTATAACAAAGCAGAAAACATACATTAGGAATCCAGTAAGTGCGAAAGAGAGACTGACAATCTGCTGGCATGTAGGGATTGTCTCAAGTGGTGAATAATGCTGCGATGCCGGAACTGTGGAAGTAAAAATTGACTTGGCAAATTAGGATAGAGTGTGCTGTGAGCGAAAGACGATGTGCCGTGAGCATGTGCCTGTTTATTTTTCTGGTTCAGGTCACGATAAACTGCAAGTTATGGAAACGAAAGACAAGTTTTTCTTCTTCGCTCACTTTCTTGACATTCAGGAGCAAAGACAACAGAAATGCTTGATCTGCATATTTTTCTTCGGTGCTGTGTTTTTCCAAACTGTAGAGTAATTGTTTTTTTAATTCGGTAATTGCCGATTTGGATTTTTTTGGGGCCGCATACTTCCCTACTTTATTAGATTTTTCACCTCCATTCTGTTCTTTGTCACTGCAACAAACTTTAACAATCTCCGCTGCTGCACTCGTATTTATTGTTCTCTTCCTCTTCATCGTCTTCGATGTTTCCGGAAGTCCTAGATAAAATTTAAATGAAAAATTTGCTAACAACAAATTACTGACAAAAAATTTTGTGATTCACTTAAGATATTATCAATTATATTAATTAACATAACCGCAAACTGGGAAAATGCGTTTTAATACGACCTAAAAAAAAAATTGCATTTTATTTGTTCATTAAGTTAAGAATTCGTTAGCTTGTTTTCACTACGATGCTTCCAAACTAGGTAAAATTTACGGTTGTATTCTAAGGTAACTAGTCCGTGAAAATGTACTTAATTACATGCCCAAAATTAAATTTATCTTTCTCGAACTGTAAGAAATTATGAATAATAAACTGTTGAAGAATGCCAAATTATTAAAATAAGAATCACTTTCATTAATTTCTTGCTGATAGTAGACATTCTTTGTTAATTACACAAGAACATAATTTCAGAATTTAAACAGTCTGATTATATTTTCTGAAGCACTTTGTATTGTGTAAATTACCTTCTTTTATTTAATAGCCTGTCGAAGGAAAGCTAGTGTATAAGCATACACATATTTCTTCCTCTTTGTCGCAGGATCACCCCTTTTTTCTTGATTGATAAATTTGGAATAACTGTCTCTTTCTTATATGTTGCCATTTGTTCTTCAAGTCCTTCACTGCAACAAAAATTAAACAAAACACATTTTAATAATGTATAAATCCAACAAATGTAATCAGTGCTTCCTTGACATTGACATTTGTAGAAATTAATAAATCATCTGAACAGAAAAAAAAAAATTTCTTACACAAACTTTTCGAACTAAAATTAATACAATATTTTGATAAGCAAGCACTGGAGGTTTTATATTTATAATAAAAATATATATATATATATATATTATGACTAGTAAACAATGCATATATTTTTTATGAAGTGTTTTCAACTATACTTGACTTGGAATGTTAAAAATAGGTAATTAATTCCCAAAACTATATAATATTTATATTACCTAAGCAGACTTTGTTTTTGAAACAGTGCAATAGTGTCATAATTATTGCAGAGCTTTTACTAGGAATGAATTTTTTTAATCTGCTTGATTAATATTTGATTTATTTTAAAACAGTTTATTTGTTAACAAATATATTGAACATTGTGAAATTGTTCTTGTGTAGAGTAACAATTGACAGAAAAATTTTCAGGTATTTGTAGCACTATAATATAATCCAATTAAACCCTAAACAATGGTATCACTTTTCTTTCTCAGGTATTTGGCGACTGGAACAAAATTTGCTGTATTGCAGTTTGAATTACACATCTCCAAGAGCACTATAACAGCTATAGTACTATCAACATGCCAAGTTATCTGGTCCTGCCGTACAGAAAAGGAAATGCCTAAACCAACAGCTGAAATGTGGCTTGAAATAGCTGACACTTTTTTCCGGAAAATTAATTTTCCTAACTGTGTTGGTGCTGTAGAGGGTAAACACATCTGGTGCCGGAATCCAAAGAATCGTGGCACACTGTTATAAAATTACAAGAAATATTTTTCTGTTATATTAATGACTGTTGCAGATGTTAATCTCCGTTTTGTTGGAGCGTACGGCAAAGAAGGAGGTTCTACAATGTTCCGTGATAGCCCTTTAGGGAATAAATTATATTCAGGAACTTGAAATCTTCCAGAACCCGTGTGTTTACCAAACACAACAAACGAACAGCCTCAACCCTTTCTGCTAGTGGGAGACGAGGGCTCCAAAATTCATAGAAATCTTTTGCGACCTTGTCCATCACGCGATCTCACTTCGATGTAGGTGTTCAGTAGAGTGTTCTTTTGGACTTGTCGCTAACAAATGGAGAGTTTTTCACTCTCCAATACGTGTGGAACCGGACTTTGTTGATTACATACTAAAGGGTTGTTTCATATTGCATAACTTTGTACGTAAGAGGGACGGTATTAATGCCGATGACTCAGAAACTTATTCTTTTGAGGACGTGAATAATGCTGGGGCTGGTCAACAACAAATTGAAGGAAGAACAGTCACAGACATCTTTACCAATTATTCTGTCGGCGATGGGCATTTGAGTTCCAACGACGCTATATTTAGAGATTGAAACCTAGATGTGTAGTTAGTATAAATGTTTGAGCAGTTATGTAATATTGGTAATCTAGTTTTCATTTTGGAACTATTTGTAATTTTGTACTTTTTATTCTTCAAATTTTTCTTGCAAGAATATCCGTGTAAAACGGTTATTTATATATTTTTACAACAAAATTGAAAATAATGAGTTGTCTTATTGTTACCTGAAATTAACTACAAAAATGTTGCCAGTAAATGTAACTAAATTAAGTCAGAAACATTTGAGTGAGAATTTTTGTTGTCTACATATTTTATTTCCAAGAATGTTAATGGCATGGATAAAATAAATATGTTAATAAGAACAGCCACGTAAAATATTTATTTATAAAAGTACGATAAATTAGGATGTCAGTCGCACATGAAAAATATTTAACTCTCTCTACAGTATTGGCATGTTACTAAATTGCAGTATAAAAAAATTAAAGCGACGCGCGTCTTTATTAAAGAAATAATTCTATATAACTACTCTTGGGTTTTTAATTCAATACTGTGTATGTCTACATGGTAGTGAAGTGGGAACCAGATAATGCTACAAATATCATGCAATATTTTCCCCTTTTAACAAAAAAATTTAATGTAAGAAAGAAACGTCTGTAAGCTTTTATTTGCATCTACAACTTCAGTAGTTATTAATTTATATTTATATTAAAATTAATTGAAAATGTTCTAATGGATAGTACTAGAATGAAAAAAAAAACATCATTAAGTGAATGAGTAAATAGATAGGACATATTAAATACATATATGCTACAAGTGTGCGTGTATATACATGGCCTTCTTATTTCACGTATACAGTTGATTATATAGGCCTATTACATAACATTCATATATTCGTTTCTACATGACTATACATACATAACATTAAATGTTACCTACCTTGTTGTTGCCTTTCTTGCAGCTCCATTTCGTCCCACGTCGCGAATGTTCCTTTCCCGATGTCCTCCCATCTTTCACCCCTTACGTTCCGATCCATATCATTATTTGAAGACACGCCCCAGACATCGGGGTGCGCTTCAATTAACTGTATAAATTTGCGTGTGTCAAACATGACGTCAAAATCATATACGAAACTCCGCGCTACAAGGAAAACGGGACCTGCGCGACAGGACGGTGTGGACGCGCGTATTGAAAAGAGCGTGCTTTTGTCTCCCGTCCTGTCATCCCACCTACCCGTCGACCGGAGACATCGTCCTGCCACTTCCCGCCGGGGCCAGTTTTAAGGGATGGTATGGCCTCCCCCATTTAAAGCAATGGCATATGACCTTCCCGCCGAACGGGACCCGCCAAAACGGACCCGGCAGAACGGAAAGTGTGGCCTCAGTCTAATAAGAGGCGTACGTACCGTGGTTCATACAGCTGTTGTTTATTTCGTTTATATCCAATTTGGATATTAAGGTCTTCTCAGGTAATCTAGTCTGGTGGTGCGGGGTTTTGTTATTGTTGAATGTTGCTTTTATTCAGTATTGATTATGCTGATATCCTTGAGAAGCTGCCATTTGTAAATATAGCTGCAAGGATTGTTGTAGTCTTCATTCATATGATATTTTTAGTTTAGTTGTGTTGCTCCAGAGTTGAGCCATGAGAAATGTTTGCTTTTCACAAGAGCACCTATAGGTTTTAGGCAGGAAAGTAAATTGTTGTTTGTGCATAGTTCTTCTTTATGTGTTGTTCCTTTGTATTGATATGTGTCTTCTATCTGCTGCCTCTTTTTTCCCAGGGTAGGCATCATTTTGGGTAATGGTCCATTAGTTTCGATAAGAATACCCTAAGTGTGATGTTTAATGTGAAATTTAACTTTCGAGACAGCATCAGTGTGTGGTACTGCAGTGCGTGTGAATATGGACGTCACCACAAGTTATACAGTTCCGCGCCTCGCATGGACAGAGCGAGTTTGTAACAGAAAATGTCACACTACACATGTGATACGTCGCATCCCACACACACGCAAGCAGTCAGAGATGTGTCGGACTTCTACAACTCGGGCGAACTTAAAACCAGCAAACTTTAGCATTTTTATGCTTTAGTGAAATGCTTGAAGAGTGTGTGCAGTTTTGGCTGTGCTGCACACTACGTTACGGCGACGTGTGCACTGCTGTTGTTCGCCGAGAACCCGCAACACCTCAGTGTTGACCAACAATGCTGCGAGGAATGAGGAGTGATTCGCGTGCTTTCAGGCGCGAAAGAGACTCGAACTGCGCCGAGCTCTTCCGAAGACAGACAAAAGCGCTGCAGACACGATGAGGTGTTGTAAACGAGACGTCCCTGCAGCGAGGGTCGCGTGAGCCGGACTAAAATAGACTGACCAGAAAAGTTTTCTATCAGTGACAGATCCCCGATGCTATGTACTGAATGTTTCTTGTAACGTAACAATGAATGTACATGTTTGTTATTTAAGAGCTTGCGTCAACTTTAATGTTTTTATGTTTCCTGATAAAGGATAATAAAAATTTAAAGCACTCCTTAAGAGGAGAGCACTCAGATAGGAAAAGCTTATGGAAACTACACATTTTATTATGCTATTGCCATAATATTTCATTTTAATGTGTGCTATGTTTATCATATAGACATTTTCCCCCTCTGCCTGAACAGCAGGTTAAAAAAAGTGGCGGTGCAATCTGTATCACACAAGAATTACGCATTGTTTTGAATATCTCAATAACTTATGCATTTTGTATTAGTCGCACATCTAACATTTTATTTATGAAAAATTGTATAATTTCCATATTGTTAATCATTCCACTACAGGATTTTTAAAACTATATTTTATGATGGCAAACAGGAATGTTTAAGTTAGTTAGTTTAGCTAGTATTTTATTTCTGTGTTTATATATATATATATATATATATATATATATATATATATATATATATATAAATTTATTTCAAATTTATTTTTCGGTCTCAATTATTGTATTTGTTTCAGGGTTTTAATTTTCGTATCGCCATTTCGAGACCACGTATTATTTGGAATTTAGGGCGTTAAAGTAGTTGGAGTGGCTCGTTCAAGTAGTTTTAAAATTGTAGCCTTCCGATTGGATGGCAGCTTCTAACTCTGCGTTAAGATAGCCTGGCATTGTATGCTAGCAGTCACTTTACACTTTGCCTTCATCTGACGAGGATATCAGAACCGATGTAGATCGCTCGCCCGAGTGGGTACACCATAAGTTTTTAATTAGTTATTAGAGAATCCGGTTCCACCCCTGAATTGTTTTGTGTTTAAATGGAATTCGCGATGAAGTTAAGAAAACCATTAAGGCTCCTCCGCATGTTAGATATTCAGGAGATAGTCGGTATCACTAGCGACCTTAAGTACATGAGCTGTACGTTCACGTATTAAAGATACCCTTGTATACTAATATGTTCCTGCTGTGGATATGTTCCTGGAAGAACATCAGTTTGCACAGATAAGGCTGAGTTGCGTTTCTACACTAAGTATTACTGGACACGTTATCTCCATTTGTTCTGGAAGGTTGAGATGACGCCATTTTGATTTACCCTACGATCACAAATTCCAGCATCCGTTTACCATGGCTGACCTAAGGCTGAGTCTAGTACTGTCATTGAGTTTAACTGGAGAGTGTTATGCAAGCTTTTAATTATTTCCAGAACCAGAATAAATTCTGGAATTTTTATTTTTATTTGAGGAGCAAGTTAAATATATTTTTTATGTTTTCTCACACTAAGCCTTTGGGCATAGGCACACATACGAATGGCTACTACCTAACGATATTAGCTCCACTCTAAATTCGAATCAGTGGAAAACAACTGATTCAAAGTGAAAATGGTTCCACTTAGAATCAGAAAAAAAAAAAAAAAAAAAAAAAAAAAAAAAAAGGACTAATTGTTTCAGTGGGAAAATTACACAGATTGAATTATTGATGTGAAAAATTTCCCTGATTCTAAGTTGAGCCATTTTCACTGCGAATCAGTGGTTCTCCAGTGATTCTAATTTAGAGTGTTGATTTTCTTAAATTTCTGTTGCTATTGACATCGATGATTTTTTTAATAATTTTTAATTCACCATTTTTTAAAGTTGCAACCTGAAAATAAAATTTCCCATTAAATTTTAAATGCTGAAAGGAGCCGTGGTTTCTCCTATTATTTCAGTAGTTCGATGCTTCACCCAATTCCTCTTCAAAGGTGTGCCTAGACATTTCCATTAGGGGGGGGGGGCAGCTGAATTTCATGTAATGTTACCTGATTTTATATATATTTATATTTATATATACACACACATTTGTTCTCCGGTTTCAGGCAGTAATTTTTGTTAATAATACAATAATTTTAACAATCTTTTAAATCACTTTCATTTGCATTTAAATACACAGCACTTATATCTGTAAAAGTTAATTAAAAAGTCTGGATCACAGATACAAATGACGATCAAATTACGTTTTTTATTGTTCGATTACTTGTTCATTATTAATTTCTACACCTATAGCCATGTGGTTTTAATTAATGGAAGCATACAGTCATTCTGACCATAAAATAATTTAAACAATTCAGCAAATAATTTATTTACATTGAAGTATATACTTCTTAATTATGTACAAGTAAACACAGAAGTCTGAATTACAAGCACAAACGAGGTTAAAATGTTTTAATTTCTATTAAATTCCTTATTAGCTTGTTTCATATCGACCTCTAGTGCGAATTATTTTTTAATGTACATAAGCAAAAAGTCATTCAAAATATATAACAGTTTTTACAGTCCTTAAAGAGTGTCGTTTTTACAAGGAAATGTATACGACTTAATTCTATACTTACAAATGAAACTCAAAGATATAAGTTATAGACACAAACTACACTCGAATGTTACAATGTCTTTGAATCCTTCAATAACTTGCTGAAAGTTGGTTTTGATGAATGAACACCAAGTCATTTTGAACATTTATTAATTTTAACAATTCTGCAAAACACATTGATTTACGTGGCAGTATATGCTACTTTATATACAAGTAAACACAAATGCCTGAGTTACAGACATAAACGACGTTCAAATGATACAATTTTTTTTTTTAATTCCTTAATAACTTGTTCCATATCTACCTCTATGACAAGTTGCTTTTCAATGAACGGAAGTATAAGGTCATTTAGTCGTCCTTGGCTCATTGTCGACCTAAGTTCGTTTTTCACATGAACTAATTTTTTAAAACGTTCGTTCACATGATGCACTAGTCACAGGAATGACACTTAATTCAGAAGCAGATTTATTGTACTATGTAAATACACTTCCCAAACAGTTTTGCTGTAACCACTCTTATCAATTCGTTACACCCTTGTTTATAAATAAGTTTTCTTGTGTTACGTGCTTTCAGTAGTCAAATTCCACCTTCCAATTCATCTGGAGAAAGGTCAAAATTCTTTGACGAAATCGCAATTTATTCTTTGGTTGTGTCCAGTTTAAAAATATTTCCTGCCGCTGTAACAATCGCAGTTGTTTTTTGATTAAACCGTTCATTAATGCCCTGAACCGAAGAGTCCAGGATAGGGTAATATACTTTTGTACGAATTTAATCTTTTTTCGTTTCTGGAAAAATGTTCATTTTGCCAGTTCTCAACCAAATGCCCCGATACCTTTCTGCGTTTTGGGGAAGGAACTTCAACTTCATTTTCTTCACAATGTTTGAGGACAGCATCGTGTTTCGTTGAAATATTTATCATCAGATCATATGGCTTGTAATGACGATCTCAAATGGCGAACTTCTCCCATAGCAGTCAAAATATCGAACTTGAAACGCTTAGAATCTTGAGGCTGTTTCACGATGTAATACTTTCGACTTTAGTTCTTAACTTTACATTTCATCGCCAGCATGCTGTTTCTCATGGATCATTAACCAGCGGAACTGTCGAAGTTAAAGTCAAGCACATTTAATTTTACGATCTTGAAACGTTGAAACTCAAGTCAAAGTAAAGCAATATTGCTGAGAATCAGTCAGTGGTTAGATGGGTCACGTATTAGTAATGCGTGCTTCGAACAAAGAAAATGATTTATTTATTTTAATAGTTTCAAATAACATTTTTGCATCGAGACCACGGCTTGTTTTCAAGAACATATAGGATGTAAATAAAATTCACTCATAGGAGACATCTAAAGAATCGCATATTATTACAATTCATATATTTACGAAGATCGCAAAATCCTCTTGAATTGCTTGAACTTGAGCATTACAAATGTTAGGGGAGTCCACCCCCCCCCCCCCGAGGCTTGGAAAATAACGTAAGCGCCTCGCTGGATTTGCATGAAGAAGCCTGTCAAGATACAGTTGTAAATATAATAATTTAAATGTTGTCCCACCTACAAAAATATTGCAATTTGCAGTATGTATTTATAAACCTATCCATACATTTTGATAGAAAAAATTAGTGTCAGAGGAATACGAGTAATTTTGCCGTGAAATAGACGTAGCAGCTTGTAAATTTGTAACTTTTGAAATAAAACGAAATTGTGTGTGGTAAAACCACCAGATACTCACTTTATAGGAGGCAGTTAGAAAGTAGTAATCCCCTGCTGAGAATGATGGGCTAGTGCCCGGACTTCGTTAGTTGTTGCCGGGTGTCATCAGCCTGGTCTGCTCTCCTCGTGGCTGGGAGGGGGCCGCAGTGCTGTAGTGGCCAGACTACTCCCTTCCCACCCTGGCTAACCGGGTTCCATTACTGTAGATCTCGCCTTACGACCTACTCGGATATTCGCTCGTGGGAATCGTACTGTAGACGATGCAGCTGGTAAGCGTGTATTCTCGGGGATCTCACGTTTCCCCCACCCTTGCATTCCGGCGCTGTACCGTATCCACCTCTCTTCGCACTCATCGGCTATTGCGGTCCGATGCTGAGAGAGCTCTGTGCTAAAATATTTTCTGTGAAATCGTAGTTTGTGCGTTTGTGCACATATCAGTAAATAAATGTTATGGGAAAATTATTTTTTTGTAAGACGGTTAAAAACCGATCATTTAAAGCATTATGTTTATGCTTTTATCACATAATGTGTAGTCACAAATAAAATATATCGCGAAATTATTTTTTAAAAATTTCAATCCTACCTATGCAGTTTCCTTCGGTAGGAGACAACTACAAATACGTCTGTAGGTATTTCATAGATTGTGTAATCAAGTCCCACTGTTACAGATGTAATTTGCAAAGGACAGCGCAATGACGGAAACGTATATCAAGCCAGTTCAGTTTCTTTGGCACAGCAGGGTCGACGGGGCGCCAGTCGCGTGTATTTAAGTGTGGCTATCTCGCTTCTGGACTTTGAAGGCTTCAATTACACCTTCAGTTACAGGGGAGCTTTAATCCCGCTGCCACTTCCGGTGTACGAAGCCAGGGGCGCGTCACACGAGACACGAGCTCCCCACTCCATCCTTCAAAGATATCCATATAGCTTACCACAAGTGTGGGAGGTGGGGGGGGGGGGTAGTTAGACAGTGAGGTCATTAGAGAGGGCGTCAGTTACACAGGGAAGAGCGATTGGGGGACCCATCCCAGCCTGGAGTGATTTCGGAAAACCCTAAATAATTTAAACTGGGAATCGAACTCGGGTCCTCCCGAATGCGAGTCCAGTGAGTTACCACTGCGCCACTTCGCTCGGTACCACAAGTGTGGTTTTCAAAAAAAGGACACGTTCAATTAACTAGCGTAACACCCATAAAAATAGGCTTTGTTGATATATTTAACCTATATTATTGCTTGTTTTATCACTACACATATTGTCATGTAAATTTTATGTGATTGTTTATCACATGTAACATATGTTTTCAGCGGTTGTATGTCAATTTTATTTATTTATTATTTTTTTCATCGGGTAGGATCTTTAAAACTTAGCAATATCTAATTTTTTTTTAATTTGGCTAGACTAGTTCATTTTTATGTTATTTATTTTATATATTTAATATTTTGTATATATTTTTGTGTGTTTCTACTTATTATTGTATTGATCTAGTTCAGATCATGTGTTTCTTCATTTAGCGTTGAATGGTTTGTGTGGGTGGTAATAGTTTTGTATCCCCATTGACCCGCAAGTTTAAACCCTGATTGTTTATTGCATGGCGCCTTAGGCCCCTTTAAGCTAGCGTCAGCCGGCAGAGTGTAACTCTCTTTTTGCTAGCAGCATCCAACTAATTCAGACGTAGGGCAGGGCCTCCTGTCTGATGTGGACGGAGAGGTAGGATTTTTAATTAGTTTTAGGGTGTGTAGACGTTTCCCTGAACCTACTTTTAAATCGTTTATGCAGCCAACAATCGAGTTTGAGTAAATAGTCGTCCATTTGCGAGGCTTAGTGGTCAGGAGATAGCTAGTTTGAATACGCCGTCTACGTACGTGTGGAGCTGAGCTCCACATATCTCCACCTTAATCCTGCTACGCCATTTTCCTGCCAGAGCATCCTACCTTCAATCCAGTTGGTGAATTAAAGGATAAGCCCTACGCTGCGATCTGACATTTTCATTTGCATATAATTTTATTCACTGTTTGGATCAGCTCAATTTCCGTTAGCGTCAGTACGCAAGCGACGCCATTTTGATTTTTATAAGTACGGAAGTTTCCAGCACAGCTATGCCCACTGCGAAACTTGAGATGAGAGTAGTTTTTAGCAGAGCTAGACTGTTTAGTGAGCACACTAATTTTAAAGTAACATTAACTACAGAAAGCAGTTTAATCTATCATATTGGAAGTAAGTATTTTCAGACACTAGCAAGCTATGTTACGCAACTGTCAAAGGGTTCAAATAGGCTAGGCATGACCACTTTTAACGTTGTTAGGATAGTATTGTGTCTTTCTTGCTTTTCTCATATTGCCACCGGGATTTTTAAATTATTTCTTATATCAAACAATTGTAAAGACAAGAGAAATCAAAAAGGGCCAATAAGTGAATAATATCCACAGGGCGTATGTATCGTGTCGTTTTATTTGCTGTAGTGTTAATATAACCTGTTTCTTACCGAGTGCATAACATATGTTTTTATTAGAGTTTTCAATTGCCTGCCTTGCTGTGACGTGTGTACACGAATGGTGTACGTGTCAAATGTAAATTTTCTAGAGGGTGCTAATAGTAATAAGCTTGTTCACCTACCTGCCTAAGACTGCACTGCGCAATTATACAGTCGCAACCTTGGCAAGGTACGTTTTCCCACTGAGTAATTGCAAGTTGTTCAGCCTGGTCACTCTAAGTTTCACATACGTTGTTTCATTGTTGTGTATGCAAACCACAGTGTTCATGAGAGTGAAGAATATAGAAGAAGAAAAAGGCATCACACTGACACTAACCTATACGCAATACTGCTCGCTCGTGAGTGCCATATGCAATTAGTCCTGGCTGGTGTTGATGAAACTGACAGAATTAATCAAAGTTCAAAATTACTAAATATTCAGTAAGCAGTGATCTCAGCAAACAATTATTTACAAGCTCAATATTTTAAGTCTACAACTTATATGCAGAAAACCCAGCAAACTGATCTGCGTATGGTAACAGGCGTCCACATCTCTACGTACATACATACATACCACGTTAGTGAAAATTATCACTTATTTTTATAGGACATACAACGTGGTGACGGCGAGTATTCGCATACCTACAAAAACAGCACTATAATATTTCATATTCGCTATCCCAACGTGGAGGCGTAGTGTGTGTCCTACCCATCACATTATATTTCACTAACATAAATATAAAAAAAAAGAGAATAGTTGGAAGAATGAAACAAAGAAATAATTTTACAATGGAAATACATAAATCAGTTTATTATGTCGCAGGGCAGTAAAAAATATATTACATGAAAAATTGTATCCCAAATTCGGTTACGTAGTACATAATTTTTTTTTACAACCAGATAACGCGATAAACATGTTCACTCTGATCATGAAAGTCAATTCCATCCAGTTTGTAAGCTGGCAAAATATTTTGCAAGCAAGTAATATAGAAGTATTCACACAAAACACAGTGATATATAAGCAGTGGTCACAATTCTATTAATATTGACAGGTTTAGATACATTTCTATTGCATTTCTTTGGTGACTTTATTCGTACCAATTCGTTTTTATTTCCCAGCAAATATTCGTAAAATTTGGAATGCCTTATGCCCTCAACTTAGAGATGGGGAAAAAACAGCCAGGAAAAATATAGGATTGTTGATAAAGACAAAAGAAGCACGTAATATTTTCCAAAACAATTGCACTTGGAACAAGTTTGTTGACAAGTTACTAAATGTTTAACGACAAACACGTAGATTTAAAAGGGGAGTTCTGGCGCACCTTATATTTTCATTGAAAAATCAAGGTTTTTTTACTCCATAATCATGGTTTACTCCAAAATCATGGTTTTATACTCCAAAACAAGGTTTTTGAGATCAAATTTAAACTGTTAAATTTAAAAAAATGAAGCAAAATCAAGGTTTTTGCTCCAAAATCAAGGATTTTACTCAAAAAGCATGTTTTTTACTCCAAAATCAAAGTTTTTGAAACCGAATTTAAGGTCTGAAAATTAAAAAAAAAAAAGCACTGTAAAAAGTGTGGCGAAGTATTAAACATAGAAAGTTTTTCACCACATAAACACACCAAAGATAGAACCCGCTACGCCTAAAAAAAAAAGAGAAAATACTATGTGAATGTGGAAAATATGTTTGTAAGACAAATTTTGAAAAGTATAAAATACTAAATTACACAACACAGCTTTAGATATACTAAATGAAACTCAACATGATGATTATTCAATTAAGACACGCGTAGTATGTAAAGACAAAAAAAAAAACTATTGATTCATTTTATCCTTATAAGGTGACTTTGGACAAACTTAAAACAAAATGTAAAAATTGTTTGAGCGAATATGGTAAAAATCACTATGCCTTAAAAAAAGGGAAAACACTATGCGGATATGGAAAATATCTTTATAATACTCAACTCGAAAAGCAAAACAACAGTAAATCGCACACTACAGCAGTAAGTATTCTAAATGAAATCCAACACGATAATTACCCAACAAAGACAAATATATAAAATTATTTTCTTATTGTAAAACTTGTAAGGACAAACATAAAACTATATGGAAAAATGTTTAAGTGAATATCTTAAGAGTTATCATCTTAACAAGACGTTACCCAGTTAAAAGCGACATCGTAATTATTAATAATTTAATCGCTTGTTCTATTTTATTACATTATTTTTTATTATTCTCGTTGTTTTCATTTTTCATTTTATAATTTAAATTTTTTATTTCTAAATATAGTTAAAATGCCAGCGAACTATCTTACAGTTGAGTTGGGCGAGAAGAGAGTAGGAGAATGAAGAATTATAGGTAGAGATTTAAAAATTAAATATTGGTATAATCCAAGGAAAACTGATTTAATTACAGCTATTATACAATTTATTATAAACAAATAAAGAAATAGAAACTTTGCAAATTTACTATATCCATAATGCCAATGTTAGATATGTATACAAAAAGGATAAAATGTATTAAAATAAATATTTCCATTCTCTAATAATGTATTTGAAAAGCCTAGAAATATAGTCAAACAGATAACAGAATGGATAACAAATAATAACTTTACAAATTCAACATTATCAGATGCCAATATCAATGAATTATATAAGCAAGATAAAAAAGAATTAAAATAAATATTCCCCATTTCTACTAATGTATTCGTAAGCAAAAGAAACAAAAGAAGCAATAAAAATTATAGAGTTAATAAAGCTTTCAGAGGTAGAATCTCAACTTTTAACATTGAGAATTCCTTTAATTAAGTACAGCTTAATCAATTGTTAATTTCTATAAAAATTATAGTTTTTGAGATAGTACAGAAATTATCTTAGGAAATTTAGAGGGCTGAAAACTAGCATTAAATTATTACCAATTGTCGTAAGCAGGAAAATAATTAAGTAGAATTATTTACATTTCAGTCATTTAATCATACAATATAAAATGAAAGAGAATTTATAAAGATTTATAAAATTATAAAATAGGAATTACTTACACCCTTATCCGAATTTCAAAGGAATGGTTCAGGATGGACTTCAGATAGAGTTACTGGAATACAATTATCTATAAATAAGTATAATCCACTAAATGTGCATCACCATAAGTTATTAACAATAAAAAAGAACGCATTAATGTGAAAAATTATGATCAAAAATGTTTTCTTTGGGCAATTAAATCATCATTGTTTCCAGTAGAAAAAGACCCCCAAAGAGTTGCTAAATATAAAAATGTGGGTCTTAATATCGATAAAATAATAGATAAATATGATTACCCAATAAAAATTGACGATATACAAAAAATAAAAAATCAAATTGATGTATCTATAAATGTTTACTCTATTGATGATGAAGGCAAGAAATCTGTGGCATATCCACTAAAACTTACAAAAAATTAAAAAGATAAGCACATAAATTTACTTTATTTTAAAGTTGATAAGAATTCACATTACTGTTGGATAAATTATTTATTGATGTTAGTTTCAATGCAGAAAAATAATAAGCATTGTAAAACTTATACATGTGATATGTGTCTTCAATTCTTTACATAACAAGAAAAATTAAATAAACATGCTAGACAACTGCTCTAAAATGAATCAGTAAGAATCAAAATACCTTCGAAAGGAGAGAAAATAAAATTTAAGAATTATAAAAATACAATGAAGGTTACTTTTACAGTATATACAGATTTCGAATCAATTCTAAAGAAAATTTCAACCACTAAGCCAAACCAAAGAGAATTAAATAAATTTAACTTAATCAAAAAATATCAAATTTTAACAGAGGATGATATTGATAATGGCTTTTATATGGGTATATTTAAAGAAAGATATAAACTTACCAATGCACAAATAAATACAATTGATTTAAAGTTGAATGACGAATCATATACAATGAAATATTAATTACATGAAGCACCTGACTTTTGCAATTATTTGTAACTGCTTATGCGATGATAAACCTCCAGTATATATGGAGATCCAAATGCACATAAGATGTTTATACAATCAATAAAAGGTGAAGTAGGAGAAATTGGGGAAATATATTCACAAATTAAACCAATGCATTCACTAACACAAGATAAAAAAATATTATATAGTAAATAAAAAATGTACTGAATGTAAATGTGTATATATGAAGGACAATAAAAAAAAGTACATCATGATCATATAACTGGAAAATTCATTAATCCTGTATGTAATAATTTCAATCTACATATCAATTTACCCAATTTTGTTCGAATTTATTTTCATAATCTAGCTGGTTATGATGCTAATTTATTATTTAAAGAGCTGGGTTTTGATAGTAAAAATATATACATAATTGCGAATAAAGAAGAAAAGTTATTACTTTTGGGGAAAATGTAGAAAATTTAAAAATGGGTTTTATAGACACATTTATATTAATGTGCAAGTAGTTAAGATAAATTATCATCTAATTTAACTGAAGATTAAATGAAACACACCCCAAAGTATTTTCCAAAAGATCAAGTAGATTTAGTTATAGTAAGGGATGGTTATCCATATGATAATATGGATAGTTGGAAGAAATTCGAAGAAATTGACTTCCACCAAAAAGAGTGAATTTTACAATAAGTTAAATGTATCTGACATAACTGGGGCCTATTTTGAGCATGCATAACTTGCATGGAACCAATTTAATATGAAAAACCTTGGTGAATATTACGATTTATATTTAAAAACTGGTGTATTATTATTGGCAGATATATTTGAAAATTTTAGAAATACATGTATAAATGCATATGACTTAGACCTGGCATGGTATTTTACAGCACCAGGATTATTTCGGGATGCAATGTTAAAACTGACTAAACAACCACTAGGTTTATTACATAACATATGATATGAATTCAATGATTGAAAAAGGAATTACAGTTGGAATATCGCAATGTTGTAAGCGATATGATAATGCCAATAACCAATATTTAGAAGATTTAAACCTTAATCAAGAGTCCAACTATTTTGCACTTCCTGATGCTAACAATTTATATGGTTGGGCAATGTCACAATATTTGCCATATAGTGCTTTCGAATGGATTGATTATCGAGAATTTAAATTATATTTTTGGCAAAATAATATATTAAATCATAACGATGATTCTGATCATGGTTACATTTTAGAAGTAGATTTAGTGTATCCACAACAAAATAATTTATGTATAGATCTACCCTTTTGTCCATAAAATAAGGTAGTTACAGAAATAAATCAGTCTAAATTATTGACATCTTTAGATAATAAAAAAAGTATGTAATTCACTATAGTAATTTAAAACTGTCTAAATAATGGAAGAAAACTTATTAAAATACATAGAATTTAGAAGTTTATTCAGTCTGATTAGTTGAAGTATATAGATTTAAATACATCAATGAAAAATAACGCAAAAATGATTTTGAGAAGGATTTTTATAAACTGATGAATAATTCTGTGTTTGGTAAAACAATGGAAAATATTAGTAATAGAGTAGATATATTATTTATTTCAAATGGAAAGGTCTGAAAAAAATTAGCAGCAAAACCAAATTTCAAGAAAAATACTCTATTTAATGAGAATCTTGCAGCCATGCATATGAATAAAACAAATGTAAAATCTAATAAGCCTACCAATATAATTGATGTACGATTTTCATTATAAAGTAATGAAAGAAAAATAAAATAATAAAATTGAAATGTGCTATCAAGATACTGATACATACATTTATAATATAAAAATGGAAGATTTTTATGAAGACATGAAAACCATGATAGAAAAATTTGATACAAGTGATTATCCAAATAATATATATAACATGCCACAAATAAAAAAAGAAATATATAGGTAAGATGAAAGATGAATGTAGTGGGAAAATAATGAAGGGATTTGTTAGTTCAAGAGATAAAATGTATTCATATTGGGGTTGCTAATAAAGAAAATAAAAGATCGAAAGGTGTAAAGAAAATTTGTAGTTACAAATAGAATAATATTTGACAATTATAAGAATTGTTTGTTAAATGAAAAAATACAGTAATGAACAGTGAATTTAATAAGGAGTGAGAAACATAAAATATATACAATCGATGTTAATGAAATATCATTAAGTCCTTATGATAACAAAAGGATTATACAAGAAAATAAAATAGACACATTACCATATGGATATCAAGACATTTAATTTTAGTCCATTTTCTAATATATTATTATAGCATTTGGTTTCCTGTTTGAAAGTATCCCTGTATTTTAGGGACGGTTCTAAGTTCAGTAAAGGTAATTTTTTATCATCATTATCAACATATTTCTATATTATATTTTAAATGTCTTTAATTTCTAAAACAATGTCAATATCAGAACCATCAAAATCAATCAGTTTACAATTATGATCGCTAATTTCTAAAACATTACCATTATACCGCTCATTATTAATTTGATAAAAATAGGATATGAGGGCTTGTGAACAATATAATCTCTAAAGCCAAACATAGGTTTTGTTAGAAAACGAGCAACTATGTCTGTTTCTAAATGATTAGATTCGACATTTTTTAAGAACTTTCCATTTGCTAAATTACAGTGAACATTTATTGTTTCAAAAGGATCGAAATTAGGTAATTTAGTGATTACAACAATTTTTTTTAATAATCATATTTCTTTCGAAACCAAGAATATTAGATAATCGATCATCAAATTTAATATCAAAGTTATATTTAATCGATATTCTGTTTTTCACAGTGTCCAACATTAGTTTAATGTTAATAGTTGAAAATGGCTCCATAGAATTTATAGCTTCTTTTAATGATTCAATATCATATCGGCCATAGGAGTAGTTATAACTTCATTTTTATCAACAACAGCACTAACTTTTTCATTTCTTGTTATTCTATTACTGTTTATATTTGGTGTCAAAATGTTTGTATGAAAACTAAATAAAGCAATCAATTTATATTTATGAATGATGTCATAGTGAAGCTTTTTCTTTAAAATTGGACTGTTATTAGTTAACTTAAATACTGTATTCTCCATTTATTACAAAAATTATCATATTAAATAAAAAAAGTTGACTGGGGTGTCTGTGTTAAAATTTCCGAATAAAACACAAAAAAAAAAGAATGGGGTATTATTACCTGATAACATAAGAGGCTTGATTGTTGGGTCTAGTAATGGTGAAAAATCTAATTTTTTGATTAATTGTATTAATAAGAATGGTTGGATAGTGTAATAAATTACATATTTGCTCAAAAAGTTTAAACCAACATAAACATATTGATTTACAAAAGACTTCGATGCAATAGCCAAAGAGTTTAATGGAAAGATAGCTTATATTTAAATAGCAATGTTGATATGATTCCCCTATATGAGTGTGAAAATAAATCTCTAGTTATATTTGTGGAGGCCATTATAGAAAACCTGGATGCCATCCGTGAATGTTTCACTATGAGAAGACATAAAAATATTGATTTATTTTATTTAGCACAAACAAATTCGAAAGTACAAAAGCAAAGGTAAGAGACAATACGAACTTTCTGTGTATATTTAGACAAGATGACATGAATTTAAAACACATATATATAAATTTTGTTGGTGGGGATATGTATTATGAGAAATTTAAAGAGATCTGTGCAAAATGCTGGAAGATTATGGTTTTATCACGATAAATTTGAGTAGAAAAATGAATAATGGGAAGTACAGAGACAAGTTTAAAGATTTCATATTCTAACTCTGTCTTTTTAACTTGAACTATACACGAGTTTTCCTTGTCTACTTCCACAACTGAACTTTAGCACACTCTCTTCGCAACAGGAAAAAATTATCTGCACATGTCATCCATGACAGAACTTCAGCGAACTCTTGCCACAAACAGTAATGAGCTTTTCACAACTGTGTCGCTATCTAGTAGCCACATGCCGAACACTCTGTGCGACTCATGATAACAAGCTTCCAACTCACCGCATCTTGCTGTATGAAGACTTTTAAACATTGTGTTGCCCATCTTGTCGTGGTGGCTCAGTGACAAGGTGTTTGATTTCCAATGCAAAGGTCGTTGGTTCGACTCCTGGTCTGAGCAGATAATATAATAATGTGAATATGATGTTCCCATATTTACACTATTAGATTATCACCAAATCATTCAAAATTTGATCCAAAAAACCTTTATCTAGCTCACATATATTCATTACATGAGTATTGATACAAATAAAAATGGTACCATCAAGAACCGGGAAAAATGCTACCTATCCTACACTTGTAGTATGACATATGTATAAGCTGAAGTGTTCTCATATAGTGGATGGTACCCCACTATATGAGAAAGCATACCATAAAAAAAATAAATAAAAAAAAAAAAAATCTCCTACCTCACCACTATAAAAAATATATAGGCCAGCCAGTGGAGAGGTAAGGGGTTTCTCCAAATTGAGTTTTGTAGGTGTTAAATATGTTTGGAAAAATGAGTCACTGGCATGATAGAGATATCTGTAACCAAAAAAAAAAAGGTCCCTAGCATTATAGAAATATCTGTAAACATTTTGTAAATTTTAATTGAAAATAAACCTCGCCTTAGGGGAAATGTGCATTGAGTGAATGTTGAACGAACGTTGAATGCATTTCATGTATGATAATTGAGCATTTAAAAAGTGTTTTTATGTTGTGTTTGAAATAATTAATTACATAAGCATATTTTGTTTTACAAAATATTAAAATTTACAAAACATTCATTTTACTAATCAAAAAGAGTTACAAGAATTATCATAACCTAACCACTTAACATATATTTTATCACCTTTTGTTTTTAAGACTTTTCAAACCAAATATACATTGGGATAGTTGGTTTTCATAGTTTTGTATTCTTAAAATCCGTTTTTTATATCATCTCTGTTGGTATCTTTCAGTTTGTGTGTGGGTACATCATAACTTAAAACCCCAGAAAATGGTAAATAGTTATGTTGTCCAATTAGCTGTATAACTCTTTTCAAAGATTTGTTTATTCTTGCTCGCACAGACATCATTTCCAACTTTGTATTTTGGTTTAGTAAACACATTCACAAAATCTTGTCTTAAATTTTTAAATTTTTTTTATTGACTTCAATTGGTTTCATACCAATGGTTTTATGTTTTGTATTGTTGTGTTCTTTAACTAGAACATATAATGTATTTACCAACTTGTAATCGCCATTTAAAGAACATATCTTCCACATTATATTCTTCATTGTGTGATTATATCTTTTTACAACACTGGCTTTAAGTTCACTGAATGTATAATAGTGATTGATATTATATTTTTGCATAAGTTCATTAAATATTTTATTATCAAATTTGGGCCCATTATTACTCTGTGTGACTATTTTTCAATATAAATTCTAAAGCATTTGCTACATTTTTGGCTGTTCTATCTTTAATTGGTATTGCAAATGCACATTTTGTAAAGAAAATATCAATAATTGTCATAATATATTTATTTCCATTGTTTATTGTGATATACCTTTTCAATATCTAGTATCCATCTCAACAAGATCAATTTGCCATAAATAATCTATTCCATATGAAATTACTTTTCTTCTTGGAAAATTTATTTTGCTGGTATATATAATTAATTAATTATTCCATCTCTTACATTGGTCAAATATTTTTAAAAATGTTGATTTATTATAATTACATATAGAACATTTATATTTCTGAACTAATTGTCCATTTTTATTTTTTTTTATTTTTATATTATTATTTTTGATTACTTTCTTATACTTCAAGCACCAAATATTCTCAATTTAATAAGAATAAAAATAATTAATCTTTACATTTTATGAATATTCCTACTGTAGTCATCAAGCCATCATCATATTCAGATATTTTGGTTTTTTTTTATTTTAAAAGTGAAAATACCACATATGTTAACATCAAAAGGCTTACTGTAATCTATTTTTTGAGATCCCTTAAGAAAAGTCACAGTATCATCAGGTATATTGGAATTAACAGTAATTATTTTATAAACATTACAATCCATCAAAAAATAAAAAATAAAAACTTATTATTAAATAAATTAAAATTATGATTACTTTTATTACAGTTTGAAGATAAATAAAATATGTGTAATTTTCTTCCTTACATTTTTCAATTTTGGAGTTAACAACTGTATCACAATAATTCAAAACTGATTGGTTTAAATTTTGCAATACTAACAGCAATTTCTTTATCAAAAAAACATTTTAATGGCCACTTTTTTCCATATATAGGCTCAGTCATATTATTAATTCTACAATTTTGAAGAGAAACATAATGTTTTGTGTAAACAAAAACCTTACTATGTTGATCTTGTAAAGCAGTAACAATGATATTGTATTTTGAATCTACGTATGTTTTTAAAGCATAATCAGAAACAATAGTTTTATATTTTGAATCTGCTTCCTTTTTTAGTGCCTGTTTTGTATTATTCGTCGAAATTATATAATCGGAAATAGTATTACTGAATTGTAAATGTATACCTTCTTTTGAAGCATAGTCATCTATTTTTTATTAAAAAATATTATATTGACTTCATCTTTTCATCTCTAGGATCATCGATATTAACAATTCTATGCCCTAAAAAAGAAACATAATATTTTGTATAATCAAAGAAAGTGCTTAGTTTACTTTGTAACTCAGTAACACCTGAATTGCATTGTGAATCTACATATGTGTTTAAAGCATAAGAATTATTGTAAGAAATATTATTTAAAGATTTGATTAATGGTTTTCCAAATATATCTGTCACTTAATAATAAATAAATAATATCATTAAACTTAAAACCATTCAAAAAATTTGTAATACAATTAAACATAAATGTCCACATATATCTAAATTAAAATTCTGAATTCTATCATCATTGTAATAAACATTTCTATTTTTGAAGCAATTAGTTAAATTAGTAGAAATATTTCCTCCAAATGAATCAAAATAGAAACATTATTTCCTTTAAAATAGCAAACCCAATGAGTTCCAGGATTTGATGAAATGTCGAAACTAACCACAGCATTTTCATTTTTGTGAAAAATTTAGGTAATGTATTAATCATATAAACATTTCTTAAATTTTTTACCTTAAATATTTTTACATATTTTTCAATATCGATATTATATATTAGGTATATATTCAAATTTCTTTGGTTTTCCCTTCTTTTTTGCAACTACACCACTTCCTGATTTATTTTTCATTTCTAAATTATGTCTCTGTTGTTCTTCTAATTCTTTTTTATTTTTTATAGTTCGTTCAAAATAATTATAAATTGCAGTAGCTCCTCCTGCTAAAGCACCAAGTGTACCTAAAATTATAAATACAAGTGATATAATTCTTCTGTGATGTAATCCATTTTCTGTTTTATCTCTTAATTTTTTTTTGGAGTATTGGAAGTGTCAAAGTTAATAAGAAACCTTTACCTTCTTTAATTTTTTTGTATCAAGTTGATCTTTTGTTAAAAAATTATCTGTGCCCCAATAATCTTAATTGATCAATGGGTATATAGAAAGTTAAGCTTTTCATCTTCATTTATAAGTTATATATATATAATTAATAAAACATTTCAATTCCCCATCCTAATTTTCGTTTTGTATACATAGTTGCAGCAACAGCAGCAGAAGCAATTTTTTCACCAATTGAGGTGTTTTTATCTAACATGATTTCTTTTGCTTCTTTTTGTAAAATTTTGTCAGCTTCATGTCTAGATTCTAAATCTTTATGATGTCTATAAGCAATATCGTAATAATATTTGCATGCTTCATCTAATTTATTTATTCCTGTGTCACCTCTTTCTAGTCTTTTGTTTAATTTTGTAAATGGTCCACAATAATTATAGCCAGGCAAATGCATTTCAGGTAAATTTAAATTATTTAATGCCCAATTTTTTTATACATTTTCCATGACGTTCAGAATCCCAAAATTAATGTGGAATAACATTTAAAACTCTTATAAGAAAAGGAATTTCTTTTGGATTATTAACAACAAAATCAGATAATTTATTGTTTAGCATATTCATTATGTTTACTTTTTTATTGTAATAATTTTTATTTCCAGCATTTTCTTGACCATGAATAACTAATAATCTATCAACCAATTTTCAAACATAATATATCCAAACATATTCTTTTGGCAAAATGAATTTTTTATACCTTCTCCAGATCTAGGAGTTCTTGGAGAAATCATTATTTCTGATGTGTTTGCTATTGTTCTTGAATGTGATTCTTTTATATAGTTATAAATTGGTTTAATTATATTTTTATATTTCCAACTTCTATTCGAGGTTATTTTTTTCTTGAATTATGCTCTTGGAATGCAGAATTGGTATCTAAAACCATTTTTGTGTAGTTTTCATGGTCAGTATCAGTGAAATTATCCTCAAGATCTTCTTCTTTTTCATTTTTTAATAAATTAGAAAGTCCTTCTGTTTATTCATATTCTTTATTTTTTAACAGGTATTTCATCATCATCTTCACTTGTGTATTATCTATGTAAAAATGTTGTCCTTTGGCACGTAAACCATATTGAGTATCAATAACATTTATTAGTTTTGAAATTTCTTTTCCGAGATTTATAGTAGAATCAGATGTGGTACGCTTGGAATCAGATGTGTGCTGCATCAATTTTTTATGGGTAAAATACTTATTCGCTCTACCAAATTAGGAGATTTTTGTTCTGAGAATAATTCTCTTTCAAATGATGTTTCTCCTGGTCTTGTTGGATAATCTTAAATTTTTACTGCAACAGGAACTAGAGTTGTTATTAAATTTTTATTTTCTTCACTTAATTTCTCTACTTTTTTATCATTGTTTCGTAATTCGTCGATTAATAGTTGCTCTTTTTATTTATTCATATTCTTTTTCATGGCACTTTATATATATATATATATATATATATATATATATATATATATATATATATATATATACTCATTGAAAGATTTTATATTATATATATATATATATATATATATATATATATATATATATATATATATATATATAATATCTTTCAATGAGTAATTTAACTCGAAAAAACTCCCTTTGATTCATTCATTTATATATGAATTGTTTCACATATATTAATTTTTTTCTTATAAATGAGTTATAAAAGTATGGAGAGTTTTGAGAGACAAACCTTTCCTCCTACTGATCAAACTAGCAGGAATTTAAAAGTTTGCAAAAATATAATTGAATTTGATATTCCTATAGGTGATGGGTTTTGTTTTCCAAAACATGCTTATGTTTATGAGCAATTTAGTTTACTAATAAAGAGAGATAAAGTTGGAGATGAAGCAAAATAGATAATAATTAGATAATATTGAGTTTGTTCGAACTTTTTTCCTTTTTAGTTTTCTAGAGTAGAAATTTCAAATCATGGAATTATTATTGAAGCTGTTGATAATTCTAGGTATAACATTAACAATGATGAATGCTTTATTAATATCACCAAGTGAACAAAATTATTTATAATTTACTGGTGTTGATAATCTATATCTAGATAAATCTGTTTCTAGTCATATAACAGATGACGTTAAAACTGTTTCTAGTTATAAAACAAATTAAATAATCTACCAGCTAAGATACATGTGTGGTTTCATTTGTGATAACATTGAGATTTATTGGAAAGGTGGTTATAAAATTACTTTTTTTTCGTAATTCATCTGATAACTGTTTTTTCTTTATGAAAATTTAGATAAAGAAGATCAAGTACGAAACATCGTCCTGATCCTGGCAAAATTGTTGTCAGAAATTATAAATTATATGGGCTATTGTTGAGTAAGAATCTAACACAACCATTGCAATTAAAGGGAAAAATAATCAAAGAAACAAAAATACCTATTAGTTTTGATTATTGGCAATTTTTAGGAAAAGTTCCTGCTGGATCAACTGTTTTTAACTTTAATATAAAATATCACTTTAAAAAATTTACCATTTGATATGCCCGATTTTGTGATTGTAGGTTTTCAACTTAATAGAAGAAATCGTGCTAAACAGCATAAACAAGCGACTATGTTTGATCATTGTTGTGTGAGAAATATTTATGTTAAAAATGGTAGAAACGAAATTTTTCTTAAAATAACTGGAATCTAAACACTGAAAATGGTCTTTGTCTTAAACAATTTCTTGCTTATAATGATTTTAGAAACTAAAAAACCAAACTAGTTACCGACTATAGAAATAATGGACTTTATTATAAACCAACTGTAAACTTTGATGGTGATATTAATTACTATTCATTTTGGGGGCGAAGACCGTTATATGTTATAGGTGGTTTATATAGAAAAACTACTGTAATTAGAGAAAAAACAAATATAAAAATTAGTGTTGATTTTAATAAAGCTTTTGAAGCAGGTACAGTTTGTAATGGTGTTTTAATTAGTAAAAGAAATCTTACTTCTGATTATTTGAAAAAAAGAATTGCTGAAAATATATAAATTCTTTAAATTAATAAATGGAAGAATTACCAAAATGCTTCGATATTTTAATACAATATTTTAGGCTTATAGTTGAGTGATTACATTTTAAAGTTTTACGAATTTTTTAGAAATCTAGATTAATTGTTTGATCAAATAAAGCATAATTTTCATCATTATAATTGAGTCGTTTATTTATCTTAATAAATTAATTCTCTTTATAAATAAAATAAAAATGCCTTTGTTTCCATGCAGTTTGACTAACGTTTTAAAAGTTGGCGATGGTTCAAGACCACCTCCCTATAGATTAGATAATGTGTCTGAAGATCATAAAAATATAGCTCACAAATTTCTTTTAAATTTACAAAACTTACAATTATTACTCTTAGAAATAATTGATGATAAATATGAACTTCGAGACATTGGTTAAAATATAGAGCAAATAGAAGAGGTTTTTAAACAGTTGGCAGAGTTTCGAATATAAACTGTAAAGAACAATAAGATCATACTTCATTTGATTTTAGCTTAAATTAGCTTGTTTTTTAATTGACACAAATCCTGAATGGAGATTCTTTGAAAAATTTAAAGATTTGCTTGTTTTTGAGGTAAAATTGCTTGATTTTCGATGAAAATGGTTTGTTTTGAGAAAGTACAAACTTAATAATGACTTCATAAAACTAAATTTTTGAGTAATAATCCATCATTTTGGAATTAAAACCATTGATTTTGGAGTAAAAAGTCTTGATTTTTGAGCAAAAAATCAAGTTTTTGATAGCTGCTTTAAAAAAATTAGAGATTAAATTTGGTTTCAAAAACCATGATTTTGGAGTGAAAACCTTGATTTTGGAGCAAAAAAACCTTCATTTTTCTTCATTATTAAAACTCTAAGGGTTAAAATTTGGTCTCAAAAACCTTGATTTTGGAGTAAAAAACCATGATTTTTCAATGAAAATATAAGGTGCACCAGAACTCCCCTTTTACATATACTCATACATACCCCACAAACAAGTCAAATCTTGCTGTTTTTAAATTTTATTGGAAAAGGGGAATTAAAATTTTTTTTTGTAAATCCTGGCCGGACAGATTACAATGCTGTAAAAAGAGGACATGTCTGGGTACAAGAGGACGTCTGGTAACCCTAATTTCACTTGAATTTGCCTTGCTGAACAAACTTGTCACATCATGTATGACTCCAGCCCAATTTCTAATAACTTTCACATACTTGCTAATGGCAAGCTTGTAGATAGCTTGAATTATGCTTGTAGGTTAAGGCAAACTTGTGGTATGTGTATCTAATCCAGCTTATTACAAGCCTGACCCGTGGAGACTATTTATATTGATTCAAGTTTGATTCAAACATTTTGACTGGCATAGCAGCCTTTATTAAAGTTTAGAGGCTTGTCCTGACAAATTTTATTCAAGCTTGGCTAAAGCTGAATATGCTAGACACAAAACAGTCTTGCGAATGTATTACAACTGCAATTTAATAATATCATAATTGTTTAATATCATGACTTTATCTGACTAATTTAATATTGTTTCCTAAAAGTATAATGAGACAGTGTCTTCCTCCCATGTCACGAATCGGTGGTCGAGACCTGCCCCTTCACAATGAGATAATTTTCCACCTCCTTACCCCTCCTCCTGGCCCACCACTCCCCAAACTGGAAGTCTAGATCTACTTGTGTCTGAGGCACAGTTACATGCAGCGTAAATTTTGGGTTCGCTGTAAAAAAAAAATAGACACAGAGCATAGGACATAACAGTAGAACATTGCACACGACCAGAAACCTTGTGCGACGTTGAGTGGCAGATGTATACTTGATAATTATTTTTAGCCAATTAAATGTTGCGATGAGCCTGACGTCAGTTGGCAATGTTTGTATATTGATGTTTTAATGATGTTCTGGGTATCTTGACATACAGTACATAACACTGAGTAAAGTGACATATTGTGTGTGTTGAAAATGGACAGTAATTTAAAATAGTTAGCATGTCTGTTTGTCTTTTAAAATCTTTGCTTTTGCGATCGTAAATGACGGGAATAATCTTGAAAATTTTCTGCTAGTTCACTGCTCCCCTCCTCGTCTCTTCCCGCTCTATCCCCTAAATTTATATCTTGCAACATGCATTCGTTTATGCAGAATTTTATGTCCCTCAATTTTTACAGCTGAATGGACAACTTCGTCGAAAATTTTCTACTCTTCTCTGACTGGTGTTGCCCCATGCGTTCGGCCACCCTGCTGTTTCCATTTGTTTGCCCGTACACAAACACGATATCGACAAGTTCCTCAACCGTGGACTCCATTTCTGTCATCACTGCTCACTGCCGAAACACACACAGCAGTATGCGAGTAGTTAACACGCCCCTGGGATTCTTCCATGACGCCTTACACCGCCAGTTTTGCGTTGACCTGATCTCACCACGATATGTACTGTAGGTTCCAATTTCCCTTCGCCACGTTTTTCGCCTATAACTTTTGACTAAGACATTTCCCTTACCATCATTCCCTATCCCATTTCGCTTTGATTGTCCTTCTCCATTGTCCCTCACAGTTTGACTTATAATCGCAAAAACCTCATTTATAGCCATTCTCCTCGTGCACTACGTCAAAACCTCTCATTCACGCCGCCTGTTATGAGCAATTGTAAATCAATAGTTTCGAAAACATGGCGGTCAATTTTTGTGTATACGACCTACGTTATATGGTTGTCGACATATGTTCTATGGTTATTGTAATGGTGGATTCAATTGTGTACTCTGCCTAAAGGTCTTGGTACACTTTCACATTTGCCAGTCAGTTTGCTTCAGGCAAAAGTTGGAAAATTGTGACGTTACCGGAACGTCATTAGCGCCACCGTCTTTCTCTGTAAAAGTTGGATGTCTCCAGTTTTGACCAAACATTTTGTATAACCAGTTTTTTTTCATACAGGCCTACATATTTGACGGGTATTTTTAGTAGGAAACGTGAACAAAAAGTTACTTCTGGCCGTAAAAAATTACAAAAAATGGGGAAAATGAAAAACATTGGCCGGAAAACTTAACATGCTGTACAATAACACAACTTGTAAGAAATGGAAACTTAGTTGTCAGCAGCTAGTGGGCAAATCAAATAAAGCTCGGAATAGCAGGCCCGCGGGTAATGCAGAAAGTCTGTTTCATCTATGGTTACTTCCAACTTTTCTGAAGTGAAGCGATTTGGGCAGGGTCTTGAGAGCCGATGAGGGTGATTGAAGTGACTATGAAGCGGCGCCGGAATGAAGGGGGGCGGGGGACGGGAGATCCCCGAGAAAACCCGCCGACCAGCGGCATCGTCCGGCACAATTCCCTCTTGCGAAAATCCGGTGACCCGGCCGGGTATTGAGCCGGGTTCGTCTTGGTGGGAGGCGAGCGTTCTAATCGCTCAACCTCCGTTGCCTCCTTTTCTGAAGCCTTGCTTGAGTTCTACTTTCAGGTAATTCTTCGGCCTCACGCAAACAAATCTTAACCAAGTCTAGAAAATTACAGCAAAAGGACCACGCACTGCATTCGTGCGCACTCACTTTAGTGATATTTTGCATTAGATCTATTTCTACTTATCATTACCAACACATATTTTCTCCCTGTTTTTATTGACGTTGATTATAAGTGAAATATTAAAATCTATAGATAAAATATAAGTAAGAGTTAAATTACACAAAATCTATTACGTTTATTATCACAGTAGTATAAAAAGTTTGTGACGTATAACATAATTACGAAACAAGCAAACACGTACTATATGGGGTGATATTTCAAAGGTTTGATTAATAAAGTGCGGAGATACCTCATCATAGACTATAACGTGTGGATTGCTGTATCTGAGATCCACCCAGCTCGCTGTGTCAGGCCGGCGCGATCAGAGAATTGAGTTTAATTTCTTGTATTGTCCTGAAGGGACCACAATCGACTTACATTAAATTACGTAATTAAGTATAAAACAGTCGCATTTACGTGAAAGAAAAATGAAACTTTTACTGACCACTCAAAATTAAGCAGATGAGCAGGAAGGCATATTATTTCTCGCACAGGAATTTTTGCAGCCGTAAGTTGGCTATCTTGAATACAGCAGTCCTTATGACTTTTCACATTTTTACTGGCCAGTGCTAAAAACTTGACGTAAGATGGGGCCATCTTAACACCAAGCCAATTAAGTTACGCCAAGTAAACAACGCCAAATACTAGTTTTGGACGTTACAATTCCAAACACAGGTATTTACTTCCGTACGCTATGCATGTTATGCGCCCCATGTTGATTGTGGACGGGAGCTAACTACTGGAGTTAGGAGGGGGAACAGGTACCACAGGACCTGGGCCTATACGCTCTACATAGAAACACTGCGTGTAAGAGGAACGTGCGTATGTGGGCCAAGTGAGGTTCTGGCCAGCGTTTGCGGCCTGGCCTCCCTCTCTAATGAAACTATTTGTAACTCGCGGAAATGCCGTGGTAAACTGGCGAGGCTGCGACGCCGGAGGAAACCCATGACTATAGACATGCTGGGCGAGTTCTCTATGCCAGGAGGGAAAATATAGAGATCGAGCAAGTGTCGAAGTGAGGGGGATGGTCCAGAGCGGCCCGGCCCCTAAATGATCATATAATTTCCATCCAGCACTGGAATATCTGCAATGTGTGAATCTCTTAGACCAGATGGAAGACTTGCTGCCAAGCCAAGCTGTGGATTTATAGAGTTCAGTCTCCTTCCTTTGCACAAAAAAAAAACCAGTGTTCTCTCCCGTCTCTTCACAACCGAGAGGCCTCAAGGCCGAGAAAACCCCACAAGCTTACTCCTGGAATATATCAGGACTTTGTGTGTGTCCATTGAATCGCCCGTTTTAATTTTTGTTTTTCCCAGGAAAGAAAGCCACTCCATATATTACAACATTTAAATTATTTATTACGAAGTCAAAAAAAACTGTTGCGTTTATTAGTGATTATAACTTTTAAATTTGGCAAATTTTAATGTATAATTATGATGACTAAAAAAATATATATTTATAACAATTCACAATTCGCAGGTAGGAACCCTCCTAAACAAAAACCTGGCTATGATACTGGCTCGTGAAGAGTGTGTAACACGCATTGTTTATGTAAGAATGTAAAATATAACGAGTACGGTGGGGGAATGGAGGGGAGGGGGTCTTGTAATCCAAGTGTAAAAGAATGTTGTCCGAGGACGGGCGAGGTCTTCCTTCAGCCCATTTCCTCATGCTGCTATCTGGCGGGCAGCTTGATGATGTGAGTTGGCACCGCCTGTCTCCCTCCGCCTTTAACCCTGTCACACTGTCGGCAGAAAGTTTGTAGCACTGGCTAGCACTGGCAAGTTTCGTCGGTATTCGCGTATATTTTAGGCGCCGCGGTGGCTCAGCGGCTAGAGAACTCGCCTCCCATCAAGGCAAACTGGGTTCGATTCCCGGCGGAGTCACTCCCGGACTTATACCCGTGGGAATAGTGCCGGACGATGCCACTGGTCAGGCGGGTTTTCTCGGGGATATCCCGTTTCCCCCACCCCTACATTCCGGCGCTGTGTCATACTCACCTCACTTCACCCTCATCGGCTCTCAAGACCTCGATGTTAAGAGCCACCCAGATCTCTCCACTCCTCTGCGAATCTGAAGCTTCAGCAGTGTGTTTATCGCCATATCGTAGGGTTTAAAAAATATTCTCCAATAAGCGAGATGTGTTAAAAGTTATATTTTAGTATAACCTTAAATGCATACTTTTTCATTAGGACAATAAATGGCAAACCATTACAGGAGTTTATTCAAACAATGTGTATTTCAGTCAGACTGCAACAAAGGGGCATAGCAACTTACAAGATAGTGTTGGGTATTCTCAGATATCCCGGGATACACGAGCCTGAAATGAAAATGTTCAGCCGAGTGCACGACTGGAAATGTATTCATGTGCAATACGCGTACTTTTTCGAAACCGGAACTCGAGATACTAGACTGACGTATGCAGCGGCACTGTGTGATTGGATGGATGTTGCTGGCAGTGAAGGTGACTGCGGCGGCGGGGAACCACGTCGCACAGAGCGCGGGACAGTGTATCTCTCCAGAAACTTCGTGTGACTTTGCTGTTCCTTTACATACAGGTTGCTTGCGCGCTCTTCAACTTGGTCAGTACTTTATTTTAATCTATTGTCCTTGCTTAACAGCTGCACGGTCCAAGTAACAATTTGTAGTGAGTATGTAGCATGCATGAAGTGGCCCTACACTTTTGTCATTTAAATTATGTTGGTGGGAGTGTATTCGCACACGCAGTAGGTACCAACTTGACACATCAAGTTTTCTAGAGTTCTTATAGAAATATTAGGCAAGTTAATACGTAAAAAATACTTACCTGCGTCTTTTTACACTGTTACATAATAGCTGCCTTCATTATTATCCGAATACTGACGCGCTAAAAAAAAAAATTACTTATTATCTCCTGTCAGTATATGTAGGATACTATTATTTAGATATTCAAGAGCCAAATATTTCCATAGGCACTTTGGAAAAATTGTTGTGATAACTAGCTGATATAATTAAGATATATTACTAACATATTTCAATTGCAAGACGGCGGGATGTCGTGAGCAGAGGTTAAATAAAACTCGCTCAAGGATTCAACACCGACGGAACCCAACTGTCTAGATATCAGAGTAGGAGCTTCACACATACGTCCGAGCTAAGGACGGCAGCTAATTGCGTCTCAGGGCTTAGCCTATTGCGACTAAAAGGAAGGGAAGTCATGCAAAGGAGGCGTGCATCGCGGCATAGAGGGAATGGGCAGCCATGGCCACAGTTTGGGCCACGACTTCCTCCCTAAAGTGTACGTATAGCTGTGGCTATAGCTAAGAAGGGGGAGTGTATGAAAATGCTACGGGAAACAGCTGGCGTGGAATAAATACTCTTTAATGTGATGTAGACAATCTAGAAGAAAGGGGGCAGGATCTGTGGGCGCAGGCGCCCTTGAGTTTGAACTGCCACAATAATATTGACAGCAGCAACTGAATGCAGGGCACCCCTGCTTCTCGTTCTCTAAAATAGTCCGTAGGTCTTGGGTGAACGCTAATAAGAGTTCGGCGGGGCATCCGTGACATATCAGTGATGGTGGGTACCCGCTGGCACAGGAGTGAAGGCTGATGTCAGGGATGATTCCAAGGCCCGATGAATTCCATTCCATTCCTCACGCATCCGCAGTCGGTAGCCCGTAGACTCCAGCAGTGAGGTACACTACACTTCGCCCTTGTGGCACCTCGAGATCCCACACCCCGCCCTTTACATTGGGCTGATTCCTGCACGATGCGATTCGCCATCTCGTACTGAGCCACCCAGGTTCCCGACGTCCACGACGACAGCGCTTGCGCACCAGCCAGTTGGTCCACGGACTGGTATTGTAATATTCCCAGCTAACCCAGAGGCTGGGGATCCCCTATCCGCCACCTGGGGAAGTGACGATTTGCGGGATAGTCGCTGTACTCGCAGAAGAGCCTCGCCTTCGCTGTTCCTCAAGGGGCGGGCAGATCCCGGCGAGAGAGCAGCCACGAGCGCGATGTTCACACCACGACAGCTCGGCTTGTTAATGGTAATTGAAATAAGTGTATTAACTTCAGTTTTTATGGAGTGACTGCATTTTTGTTCAGTTTGTAGTGTGTTGTTACTTTGAATTAGTGGGAGATCTAAACTGAAACTTCGCTTATGATTGTCGGCACAAATGGCTAATATAATGCAGTGTCTCAACTAGAAAGTGTGCTCACTCTCACTCACCACTCTCAGTCTAGCGAATTGAGACTTGTGCTCTCTCCAAGCCTTCTGCATTATTTCTCTGACAACAAGGGTAATAAATAGTGATCAATAAAATATAGCTGCCTTTCAGTTTACTCGAAGCAATGTACAGCATTTCATCAAATAATAACTTATTTTAATTTGTTACATTTTTGCATGATTAAAAACATAATTGTTATGTGCAAATCACAGTATTTAATAATATGCATACAATTAACCCAAATGAAACGTGAACATAATAACATCGTAACTTATGCTCCATATGAAAAGGAATGTTGTTGTTATTAGACATTTCACAATCGCAATTATTAAGTTAAGTCGATAAAATATTTCTAACACTGCTTTAGAAACAACAAAATATATGTCTGGATATTTGAGGTTAGCATTGAAAACAACATGGCTGCCAGAGAGGGCGCGAGAGTGAACACCGAGTGTACATCGTTGTTCACTCTCCCTCTCGCGCTCTCTCCTCGGATTTGGGACAGCAGAGAGGACTCTCTGTGACGTCAAGAGTGAGCAAGAGACTACTCCCTCGGCGAATTGGGACACTGCCTAAGATTGTTTCGATTGAACTGATATTAATTGCTGAGGTTTACTTACTATTTCGATAAAATCACGTTACCAAATTAACAATGAAAATTTATCCAGTAGCAAAGTTAGAAAAACAAACAAGCATTGCAAGTTTTGTGTAAATTGTAGGGCCTAACCAGGTTGTTGTGGTTCTGTTCAGTTGTGTTTATTCTTATAGATGTCCTTGTGCTTGTGGAATGCTGACGTTAAATGTGCTAGGTACTTACGCGAAGGAATGGCAACTTATGTAAGTTTACTACACCTGGTCTGTTATTCACCCGTGACTTCCGGGATCCAATGAGATTATCGATCAGACATCATGATTCTTAAGACTCTGCAAGCCAGCCTTCCTTGAAGGCCTGCATTGCGACCAGTCCTCCTCGCTTTAAAGCCCCACTAAACACAAAAATATTAGATTTAAAAACAATGACGCACCTGCTGTGTATGTTATTAGGTATTGCGAGCAAATTAATTAAATTTAAAAATTCACCTAGAAGCAGGAGTTCGTAATGAAAAGTAGCAAATGTGTAAATAAGATTGTAGTAATTAGTTAGCATATTTTAAAATGATATGCGTTTTCCAACCCCTAAGCAATACAATAAACATAAAATGTTACGGATATATTACAAAGTGATTGTACAGTTAATCATCATGGACCAGGCTTACAAATATAAAAACACACTCCCTCCTCCCCATCACAAAACAAACACCCCCCCCCCCCCAATAGCTAACCTATATTCCAGGCTGTGTGAGCGACAATATTTGATTTAGTTATATATATATATATATATATAATACGTGTATCACAATACAATCTTACACATACACTAGTAGATGCGAAAGGCCTATTTTATTGCAGTCATAATTTAAGCTAAAAATAATGGAATTTAAGTCTAAAAATCAAGAAATTTCATTAATTTTTCGTGGTTTCAAGGAATCTCATTTGTGCCTATTCTTATATCTAAAAAATCAAGCAAATTTATAACTTTTTTTTTAATAGTGTGCAGGGCATGACACAAGGTAAAAACAAACAAAATTGTACAAAAATCGTGTAAAATTATACAAAAATCGTGTAAATTTAAAGCAAACCTGCAAATTATATTAAAGCAAAGGGTTAGTCGAAATTAAGCAAATTAAGCGAAAAACAAATGAAATATTATAAAAGATAATTGAAAGATTCAAAACCTTATTATTTAAAAATTGTTTTCAAGAAAATTCAATATCATGCATAAATTTTCCATTTTTCATCTCTTTTAAGCCTATATACATCATAAAAACTTCTTTCTCAGTTATTAATTTTTAAGAATTTTATCAAACATGTTTACATAACAATCTGGTAAATTAATTTTATAAATCCCATCAAATAAATTGTTTAACTTCTTGAGAAGTGAGTACATTTTTATATTTATTTAAAAGAAAAGAATTATTTAAGAAAATTATTTTTTCAGTCTCTTAATAAATTCATTTCTCAATAAATAAAATGGAAACCATGCTCGAAATGGAAAATAATACCATATCTAAGCAATGTAAAAAATTTGGTAAATGTAATAATTTATTATATTATAAAACGTTTTGTATATAAATGAAGTATATCTCCCACATTACTAAATGTTTTCAATATTTAAATTATAAACAATATACTATAGACAATTACAGAATATATTTGTATTTTCCTGATCTAATATTAGCTGTTGCGTGCGAAGAATTTAACCATAAAGATAGAAAGACAAAAGTATATAGAATTCCAATTAAATTATACATTTATAAGATTTAATTAAGATGAAAAAGATTTTGATATAGCCGATGTGGTTAATCGTATTGTATTGCATTTAAATCAAATATATTTACAATTTAACTTAGTTCCTTATTCTTTAATATTATTTTCTTCAATTTTTTTTGTTCTCTTATTGAAAAACTATTATGCTAAATGTATTTAATTCACAATCAAGCTATATTCAAGAGAAATTAATAAAATAGTTGATTTGAATGATGATATTTGTAAAAACATGACTGTAATGCAAACATTTTAAGCAATATTAGCACTGATTTGCCGAGTAATGAATTTAGAATAGAAGAAAGTTGAAATGACATTGTTTCAAAATACAATAAGGGAATATATGCGAATTTGTTTCAGTATAAATCCATACTTGAAAATTAACGTCTAAATTAGATTCATCTTTTATAGTAATTATTTAATTTTGAAGTAATGTTATATATTTGCAGTTATTTTACTCATGTTCCAAGTAGTAGTAAGACGGTATTCAATTGGATGAATCGAGGTTGTTTAAAATTTTGAGGAGCGGTGAGTTTGGAGTGAAGGAAAATTTTTTTGTGAAAGGTGTTTACCAGAGCGCCAGGCATCATCCAGACACTGATACCATGAATGATTGGTAGAGATGATTCTTCATCTCGGGTCGTGCGGCCAACAACTAAGGTGATAATCCTTCCAGTTGTTGGTCCAACTCCTCAGAAAAATTTTGGAATATTGTTGTATGTGTTAGACAGTGGACTATAGGGGCTGACCACATACCCATACATTGCTTGACTCTTGTGTGGACTATTTGGGGTGACCACATGCCAGTGAATTATGTAATTACGTAGTTAAAACATTAACACTGCAAACTGAAAATACACACTTGCAATTCGGAGGGAGGTGAGGACCTGCGCCCCTAAATGCAGATTCTGACCATGCGAATATTTTCTGTAACAACAGTAGGTCAGTTAATGGTGCTGTGATTATGGCAGAATTTTCAATATACTCTCGAATCCAATTAATGAGGCCTAAAAATTTTCGCAGTTGCTTGCGTACACGAGGTGTTCTATAATCGTCAATTAACTTTCATTGTTCTGGATTTGGTGTGTTCCCTTGTTCACTGACCACGTGTTCTATGAGGTCCAAATTAGTTTTTCCGCTGTGGCATTTCTTTACAGTGCAAGTTAACCCATTAATGGCGAGTTTCTCCAAAACGACTGACAGGAGGTGCACATGGTCTTCCCAACACTCCAACAATATCACCACGTCATCTTAATATGCTAGTGTGTATTCTCCAGTTATCTAATCGAGCACTGAAATGTTGCCGGTGCACACTTGAAGTGAAAAGGCATTGTGCAGAATTGGAAGCATCTTCCGTCCGTCATGGTGAATGAGGTTTACTCCCAGTCCTGTGGTTTCACCGGTATTCTCCAGTAACAGCTTCATAAATCAAGGGACGTCAAAATTTTTGCTCATCCCAGTGAGTGGAGAACGTCGGTGACACTAATGTATGGTGGTAAAGTACTGCATGTTAATTGATCGAGTGGTCTGAAATCTACATAAAAATGCCATCCTCCATTCTTCTTTGATGCACGTGTTATAGTTGAATTATATTGGCTACATGTAGGTTCAATCACACGGTTTGCTAACATTTCCTTAATTTGATCTTTAATAATTTGTGCTTGGTGTGGCCTGTAACTGCATGGTGCAGTGTAAATAGGCCCTTCTTGTACAAGAGCAATTGAACATTTTGCAACTGTCGTTCGTCGGAGTGCACCGTGTTGAGCGAATACAGCTTTCCTTTCGTCTAACAATCTCTGAAATGCGGCCTGTTGTTGTGGCAGGATATTATGGTCGAATTCCTCTAGCAAAACATATGTGGTACTGTCAGCTACACGTCTGTCAATATTTTAAACAGTGAGCCTTTCCTTTGCTCCAGAGAGAATACATTTTTCAGTCGGTTCAACTATTGTATTTTGTTCGGTTAACCATGGTATGCCTAAAATTGCCTCTTTGGATATTTCAGCTGTTATGGTAGTGGTAGTGATGGTTTCCAAATTGTGCATGTGCACAGTAACAGTTGCCTGTTTCTTTCCTGACATGTGGCTACCCTAATCAAATGTTTAGTAGTTGTAATATCACGTTCATTAACAAAATGTTGCTAGAGAAAATTATGTAAGGCTGCCGTATCTATCAATGCATGGTATAGTTTGCCATGGTCACTAAAATTGGTCACTAAAATTCAGATGAACTGCACCGAGTTGCTACTCACCTGATTTACTAGTGCTTGTTGTTGTGTCAGTTTGGGGGTTTGCTACAGAACTGGGGCATCAGAGGTGTCCGGCCTCCTTATCTCCGCTTCCGGTTTCCCTGCTGGTTGGGTGGTGCTCCTTTATACCCATCAAGTTGCGGGTTGTTGGGGCACTGAATGTGCCAGTGATACTCCTCTCCCGGTCGGCAGTATCGGCAGGGATTTGCGGTTTCCTCTTGTACTCCCATTTGTCACGGTGGTTCCAATAGCCTTTATGTGCACTTTCACTTTTCCCGGAGGAATGTTGCTTCGCACTGTACTCGTCCGAACTTGCACTTTCTAATTTTGTAAAGTTTTGTCCGAAAGTCTGTTTCGTGTTCTGTCCCAATTGATTATTGTTCGTGGTACCGTTTTCACTTCGTGGGTCGTGCCACCATCATGAAGCAGGAAGGTCCCACTGTGGTTTGCATGGATTCCTCTCCAAGATGATAGCTGCTCTCATCATCTCTTCGATGCTACTTTTCAGTAATGGCACAATCGCTGCTGGGTATTCTGGCAAAACAGTTTGCACTACAACTTCCATTACCTCGCACTCTGGTAACTGGGGATGAAATCATCGCACTAAATGCACTTTTCTAATGATGAACATTGTGAGTTCATCGCCATGTTGCTGCTCCTGAAGTGTTAGTTTGCTTTTACCCTGCAGTGATAAAAAGGCACCTCCAAAGCTGCCCTGAAATTTATGTATGAATTCATCCTATTCCAAACCATAGTGCTTGAGGGAGTTCCACCACACTTTCGCATATCCCTGTAGTTGGCTACGTAAACACCTGGCCCACGCCTCTTCCTATACACTATAGCATGGCAATTGGTCACTATAGTATTTAAGGAATGCTGTGGGGTCCTCTGTGTTCCCGTAAAATGTGGAAAAATTTGGAATTTGGTTGGTGTGTGCTTCGTTTCGCCTTCATTCTACTGCTTGCAAAAATTTTGCGAATTGTTAGGAAACAGAGTTGAAATTGGTGGCATGATCAAATTGGTGTTGGGGGAGGAATGGTAGTAGAGTAATAAGTTGCCAGCAGTGTTAAATACGATGTGGTTGGTATGAATGGAATAGGTGCTGCAGTTAGTGTTGACATCCCTTGCGCCTACTTGCTGTCGACTACCACATGTGTATTGTTGATGCATTGTAGCTTCTCCGTGCTCTCCTTTGCTGTAAATTCTTGGCAGAAAAACAGCGTTCCCTGTGCCGGCAGTTTCTCTCATTGCGATTGGTACCGCTTGTGTACTGTAATACTACAATTCCGACACTTGCTACTTCCACCCTTGTTCTCTCCCGTGCATCTTGTCCTTTGGCATGTGGTGATGTGGTGTTTCAAATCGACAAAAAACTCGTCACAATTGAATGGTGCATTTTGAAGTTGGTTTAATTTTTTGCTATAGTTTTTACACAAGTAAATTCTCCCATTTGTGGTTTCCATTTCGTAGCTGTTAATACACTCATAATGACATCGCGTTTCAAGTGTGCCCAAGTCAAGGTAAGTATACTCGCTCTGTGTACAAGAAAAAAGGTGGACCTAATATGCTTTTACTAATTTTTTGTCAAATTTTCACTAGGGTAACTCTCCAAAATGTTTGTGATTACACTTTCCCATTTAATGTTCAAATCGTGGTTTTCCTCGGTGTGGTTGGTTGCTGGCCTGGTCTTTGGTTGATGAAGTATGCAGTTGTTGGTACCACATCCATACTTGGATATCAAATCCTGATGTATTGCCAATAGACAGTGCGGACACAAGATCGCTGGCATGCAGTCCTGTGTCCGGCCAGCCATAGTTTGTTTACAAACAAACCTACATGCATGCAATATGGGTGACAGGGCCCGTGGTTGCGCAATGCGGGGTCTGGGAAGCTAGCACCCTCCCTGCTCGCGACGCAGCTGTCCCCTTGCACCCTCTGTAGGGGTCAATGCAATGGGTGGTGCTCAGCTGACATGCAGCATGGTGTGGCGTGGATGGAGGGAGTTGGTGTGTGGCAACTCACCCCTTATCCTTCATCCTGCAGTTTGGGGTACAGGGTGTGGTCTGACATCACACATCCGAAAATGGGTGCTCTGCTGCACGTGTTCCTTCCCTGTTGCAATGACGGTGGTGCTCTGTTTTTCCATAGGCTTTCCGCCAACCAGGTGGCGTCCTTCCCGGCACCTTGTAGGCATCTGGAAGGTGTCCCAAATTGTTCTTGTGTTGTTGTATTGTTGCGGCGTCTATACTTCTCCCTTGTTGCAAGTAGTGGTAAAATGGATGGGAAAAAGTTTGCCGTACATTTAAAATGCTTGAAGTATTGGGATAATTTTCGCAGAAAGAATTTTGGTGGTAATTGGAATTTTGGATTTATTAGTGGAAGGATGATGCCACTCAGTTGGGCAACATTTTGATGGTGTTGAATTGGATGAATTGTGGTTGTTTAGAATTTTAAGGAGCTGTGTGTCTGGAGTGAACGAAATTTTTTTTTTGGGAATAAAGTTTACCTGGGCGCTATGTATCATCCAGACACTGATGCCGTGATTGATTGATAGAGCTGATTATTCATCTCAGGTCGTGTGGCCGACGTTCAAGGTAGCAATCCTTCCAGTTGTTGGTGTAACTCCTCAGAAAAATTTGGAATATTGATGTGCGTGCTACATAGTGGACATTCGAGGTTGACCACATGCACATACATTGCTTGACTCTTGCGTGGACTGTTTGGGCTGCCCACATGCCCGTGAATTATGTAGTTATGTGGTTAAAACATTAATACTGCTTACTGAAAATACACACTTGCAATTTGGAGGGAGGTGAGGGCCTGCACTCCTAAATGCCATACTGTTACCAAAATGAATCACCTTGGTACTTCTCACTGATACATTTACATGTTCCACTATGCCTTCCTCCAGGAAACAACTCACATTGATCTTCCGGCTTCCAAATGCCGGTGTCGGTGATACAGACAAAATTATGGCACTAGGTCTACTATGAATTAAATGTACTTAAATCTTCCCTAGGTAATTTAATCACTGAAGAGGAGAGAGGTGGTGTCCCAGGCAACTAAACGAAAAACGAGTCCTTCATAATTACTCTATTGGTATGCTAAATGGTTGACTGCAAAAGTTGTATGCCACCAAGGCACGAAAAACGACGATTAGGCGATAAACATCTGACCTCTCAGAACTTGTGATGCTAACTAACTTGGTGTTGTGGCTTGCGTGCCGGCTTTAGCAGGCCAGTGGACCACTGCAGAACTTCTTGCTAGACACACGAACATACAAAAACACTCTGCTCTCACCTTACATGCTGGAACATGAATACGAAAATACAAAACACAATGGACTCTATGACCTCAAACAAAACACTGGGTGAAATGAGATGTGAATGGTTACATATTCGAATGAATACAATAAAATGTAACAAAAACACAGCACTGAATAAAATGGGTGAAGGCAGGAATAAAGATTGCTTTATTTACATTGTGTGTCCTTGTGTGATGCCCTTTCGCCTTTTAAAACCCTTTGATGAATAATTGTGCACTGGCACTACTTCCTTCTACTTGTGCACCACCTTGGTGCACATGGCTCCTCGGCCACGCCGATCAGATGCACTGCACTAACCACTCTACCCTGCGCTGCACTTTGTCACAATCGTTGGAGTGTTCCTTTTTGCAGCTCGGGTATAGTATGACACACTGGATATTAGATAAACAATTTTTCCACAAGTTACATTTGTACAATTATAAACAAAATTTACACAATGTACAATATGATCCCAGCTCCCTAACACAAAACATACCACTTTGACAAGAATTCATGTGTACACATCAAGGAGGTGATTCCTTATGAAAAATTAGTTGTGTTATACATTGTGTGGTCACACCATTTTTATGATAGGAAAATTAGGTCCATTAACATCTCAACAGAGCCAATCTCTGTTCCCAAAAAGTCCCAGAGGAAGATGACTCAGGTTTTTCAGATTTTTAATGTGGAGTATTTATGAAAATAGGTGATTCCAAAAAGCTGATGTTCTCCAGTGGGTGCCAGTGCTCAGTAAATGGTAGAGGACAATGTCGATGTAATCTCGGGAGTGTTTGGCCGACGATCAGTTGGCTTTCCCCCAGTGATCCATATTTTGCAGGATAGGTGCCGTTGAACTGCGTAGATATATCAATAAATGCCTGGTCGAGTGAGGGCTGTCAGCCTCCCTCATACACCAATGCACTCCTGGTGGGTTGTTGTAGCCACCCAACGTCATATTCAGATACATGATAAAATAAAGTCGGCATGAAAATAGGTTAAATAGCAATGAAGCGGCTAATACAATAAGTACGCAGGTATTCTGTCACATATATTTACTGTAACTTATTCCGCAATAGGGCACTAGCATGGTACAAGTACAAGAACTGCCAATAAAGTCTGGCAGGCACTTATGCTGACAAAAGATGACCGTAGGGCCTGCATGGTTTCAGGTGATTTAGATCCCTGCCGTATAAAAGATGGACTGGGAAGTGAGGTGACATGTACTCAGGGCGAGCAAATGAAATCGGTTCCAGTAAATTAATTAAGGACGACAGAATTTCATAATGATAAGTTACAAAAGTCGATGTGCTTATGCACCGTGATGTGGTGGTCATCTCACAACACTCAAGAAGCTACTAACTGTACTTTGGCGCAGAGCTTGCTCGTTGGCCAAGACTCCCATCCTTGTAATCATCTGCCATGATTATAACATGATGAATATAATTAAATTAGTTTATGTGAACACTGGAATGGCGATGTGATGAGAACACTAATAGACCCTCATCAACAAAGCACAAATGAATACACTGACCATATAAAAATAATTAACTCTAGTTCGACGATGCTATGTTGCCATTGCAACATAATCTCTCTTTATGCACATATAGAAGTGATGTAATATATTTTTAGGGCCTCTCTCTAATATGGTTCATAATGACCTTACATGTGTTACACCCATGATAACTGACGTGAGTTCATATCGGATGGTCCACAAACACTGATAAAATATATTTATATTAACAATTCACACAAGATGGCACCTCGAGAGCACAAAATGTCAAAACACCTCAATTAAATAAACACAGCACTAAATTCCACTAAAATTAACTAATAATATTAAACATGACATTGACATTGACAGCCTATTTGTCTCGTACTTACGTGATGGACAAAGTAATACATTATAATAAAAAAATGTTGACATGACACTGCAACGTTTGATATGACAACACTGCAACGTAAACATGAGCACTTGGCGTGTGTCTCTGCATGTGGGACGTATTTATAGGTTAGATTCTTATGACGTGTTAAAATTAATGTGCACGTGGTATAGCCACTGCACGCACTCGTGCATGATGCAGAACAAAACAAACAAGACACTAAAGATGTTGCAATGGATATAATAAACCTAAGCTAAACAGAACACTAACATGTGGCATTGCAGCAATACTTACATAAGTAAACAAACATAATGGGCACACAGTACACTCACTCGCACTCTCATAACCATTTTAAAATACCATGAATATACACTGTGTACACTCTTCTACACTCTGCCTCACATGGACAAATGCACACATGGCATTAGGTCGTGTACTCAAGTGCTGCTTCATGGCATTGCTGTGTGTTCTGACATGCTGGCTGGCATCATGTGAATGGCCTGAGGTCAAGACACAGTCGACGTCAAGTACTTGAAACATAAGCTGCATCAATTTTTAATTTATCCAAGAAAAGGGTAACAAAAGCAAGGTAAAAATAAATAAAAACATAATAACAATTCGGGGTTGGCAAGCAGTTTACTTGCATTAAAAAAAAACCAACAGCAAAAAGATAACAACTCTCTAAAAGAGATACTAATATCAGTTGTCTACATCACAGGTGATAAGTTTATATTAAATAATGATAAATATTATAAAAAATTGTTACATTCCTATCATTTTTGTTTACATTTGATTTCTTTGCTCTGTTCACTATAGCAGGGTCCCCAATAATTTATTCATATATCAGTTAAGCACAAAATTAGTAGAAGTCCTTGCAGCACTAATTTTAAGAATGCTCAAATTTTACCACCTCAAAATGATAATTTATGAGGCGAACAAGAGTTACATTATACACTGAGAAAACATCGTCAATTAAAATTTAAAAATTCATGTTGCTGATTTCTGGAGTGTCTTTCTAATAATTAGAAATTTCTTGTGCGCTGACCGAAACTTTAATGCAAAAGTAATAAAGCATGCATCAGTTATGTTTGACCAGCTGGAAATGCCCGGCGAGCACCTAACATCCTTTGAAATCCATGGCAGTGTTTCCTGCAGGAATGCGACAACCACGCCACTCTACAAATATGAAATAAGAGACATTAAAAATACCCTGCCGCAAAAACTAAACAATTCCTGATAAACACACAAACAGAAGAAACAGTTTCCACGCCAGCAGGTTGTACGATCAATTACATTTCCAAAATAACAGCTTTATTCCATGAGCGTAATTAAAAAGTGTAGAAGTTGACTACATGTTCAAATGAAGAAGGAAATAGACAAACTCAACACCAAAGCAGCGGCATGAAAGATTCTCCGAAATAAACAACATTTTTTAAATCACTAATATACTCTCTATGAAAAATATTTGTTATTTTAAAAGTAAATCTATTGTCCATCTCTTTACAATTTATCTCTCTAATTACAAAATTCTACCATGATATTTTAGCATTTTAGACAGTTTATAAGTAATTGATTTTTTCTTTGCACACAGTTATATTTGGAATTCATGTTACAGAGAACTCTACATAATATAATCAGAACCATAATGTACAGAATTTAGTATACATTCACTAAAAAGTTTGAAGACTCGTTTATCTTAATATGACGAAGGTCCAAGGTGTCAAACGAAAGATAAATATGTAAATAGAGATATTATTTCCTTTTTTCTTGTTTTCAATAGCTGAAGCAAACAGTTAATTAATATCAATTTTTTAATAATAATAATAATAATACCAGATTGAGGAGGACCTGCTAATGAGCGACACTTTACCACAATATACCTTACTAAAAAATCACTGTGAGGTATAAAAACCCCATTACTAGACACATGACTAACAAAGGCTCATCCTCCCCCAGGCAAACCATTACTTGGGGTGGAATGGTGGCTCATACCCACAAAATATCATTAACTTTCAGTTACAATGTAGAAAAATAACACAAAACTTCCCATACACAAAAAAAAAACCAAAAAAATTACAACTATTATAACACCTTTAAAACACACTTTTAATTTCTTTATCTCACTGAATCACTACAATGAGCAGGTAGAGTGACCACAATGGTCTGGCGGTTGCCAAATGCTCAAAAATCTGTAGGATTTGTACACATGTTCGGGCCAACCATTTTACAGTGGTCGAGTGGTCAGAAAGTGGTAAATATAATTTTGAGGACTGGTGAGGTCTGGAATGGGGTGTTTTGTTGGAAATAGGCTTTGTTACCCCGGGGCCAGGCATTATCCAGACATAATGCCATGATGTGATGGCAGAGCTGACTCTTCTTTCACTGTGCACTTATTTCCTCTTACACCTGTGCTGCAACACTCCTCTGTAGAATTCTGTATAACCGATACACATCCTACATGGTGAATTATCAGGGCGGAAATTGTAAGGGCCCGTATCCTAAAGGGCCTTGCAGCTTACCTGAATAAAACACTTGTTTCAACGTAGTGACATTTATTAGGTAAACGCTACACATTTCCCCTTGGGAAACACTTTATACTTGTAAGCCATATAATTACCGGTCGGCAGCAGTGAAACAGTAACAATTGACGCAAAGGCCCTACAGGCTTTAAGGAGACTGAAACTTCCCCATGCAATGTAAAACACTGGGGAAAGTGAGATGTGGTGTTCCGGGCAGCAGAGACGAAACTGTTCTGGTTGATTAAAACAGTCTATTGAAGTTAAATTATCACTGCAAAAGATGAGGGTCGCCTAGACACTGAACAAAGGTACACGCGACCTGTCACTTGAAGTACTTTGCATCTATTGCAGTTTTAACATGGCGCATGTGCCGGCATTGCCGTTCAAGTGCACCACGTGGAACTACTTTGTCACATGGCCCTTTGCAAAACAATACACTCCCTAGCTCAAAATTGCTCTTACATGCTAATTAAACTTTGTGCATACTACTTAACAAATTACCTTTGCAAAACATGTTAAATTAAGTGTGGATGAATACATGTAGTGATAATATATTTACAGACAGGTTGCATGATACACTTTATAGGAAATTCTAGGGCATTTGAATATGTTCGAGGGTGTCTTTTTGCCTCCACATGACCTCTTATCACTGCCCATGCCCTGTTATATCTTTTAGGAAAATAATAGCACAGTGGTACTCTTTCTTTGTATCACTGCGTGTAGTGCAGGCGGCTGCTTGGCCACTGCCACTTCGACACTTTGCAGTGTGTCACCTGTGACTTGTTGCACTACACCTCCACTTGCGAAATGCCGGTCATAGATGTGGTAGAGTGCAATTCCCTGCTGTGGTTACTGGGTACAGCGGGCACACTGTCTTAGGAGCGAGGGCGCAGCACTTGTAAGGTCATTTAAGTACTGGTACTTGAGGACACAGAAGGAGTAGAAGAGATTGGCACAGGAGTTGGATGCAACTTGAGCCTGAGATGGCCTGTACTGTTGGGTATTGGGTTATTCAAATTTGCTTCACTCTTACTGAACATGCACTTATAACTATGCCCTATAGTAGTGGGGCATCCTCTTAGGTATTTTCAGTCTGACTTGTACCATGGGCTCTCAGCCCTAAGACCGTTTGTCGATCTGAGATCTGCATAGACACTGCAGAATGGCTGTGCACTCTACCAATGGTCAGAGCATGCATCAGGTTGCCGTGGAGCGATAAGCATCGGCACAGTGCAGAGCAGTGCAAGGGCATGGTGGTGCAGAGCAGCTGGTGGTTACCATGGTAACATAGAGACTCCACAAGACAGAAGAATTTGGAAACAGACCTGGCAATAATAGGACTTCTGAGCACAGGATCTATGCCAGACACTTTGTTATATTTGGTTTAAAGTTTTCATTGCTTGTTGTGTTTCTTTGTTTCTTTTGTGCATTTTTAACATATTATCATTTGTTTTAACACATCCAGTGTTATGTCCATTTCATTCACCAGTGTTTATGTCGCAGTGTTATTTACGTTAATTTTAACATCAGTTTTATTTGATAGCATAATGCAAGGTAGAATAATGCAGGTTGTAACAGAAAGTAGTGCCGCTTTGGCATGTGGGTCATCGAGGCCTACCCACGCATCAGGTGGGACCGCTAGTCAGCGAGTAGCATCGGATAAAGGTGGTACATGTGTCATGAGCTCTGGCTTTTCCCGCACACAGCAGGTGGTATTCAACATATTGGTATGGACATTTAAATGCAATAGGCTATAATTTATTCTGGAACCTTTTTCCCATGTAGCCACCCAGTACACCTCCCTCTTTTCCCATGGGAATTGCATCGCCCAAGGAAATTTAATTATACAGTAAATTATTGTGTGGTAAGACTTTTATCAGTGTAACCACAGTGGCCGGTCTTTGCCACCCTTCATTGTGTAAGTGCTCTCCTAGGAGGATATATAATTTCATCGAAATAAATACGACTGTGAACTGAACGGTGCATAGTTTATTTTCGATAGCTATTAGTGTTTAAGGGGATGGGTCCTGATAATACCAGCTCACACCAGATCTTGTGTAATTAATTTTTGCAAGTGTCAGTTGTAAGCAATGTTCCGTGTCTTATGGGTGTGTGGTTGGCCCTAACAATCCATGTACGTGAGTGTTAATGTCTAGTCAGTTTTCCTGCCACGTGAAGCATTATGGTATGTAGTCTACCCACCAGCTACTGGTTAGCAATCAGCTACAAAATCAACCAATCTGAAGTAACAGTCAACATGGCAGAGGTCACCAGCATCATTGTCGAGGAGATTTAGTCCGGGTGGATGGCCCGCAACCCTGAGATCAGCAGAGTCAACAGTCATCTTGACTTTGCCTCGACTGTGTCTAGTGCCTATCCGGGTAAACCACATCCTAGACTTCACCTTCACCACCTCCAAAATCTTATTCAAACCTTCATCGGCCCATCCTTAGCCGTTAACTCTTTCGCCCAATTCCGATAACTCCTTCACTTAAAATTATACTTTGATATCTTTAATTCCTTTTGAAAAACATAAAATAGTCACTTGGTAGGTTAACTCTCAATGTTTGACAATTTTACATTTCACTTTTGGGCTATTTATTTACTAACTACCACAGGTCTTCAGTTACTTTAATTTCCTCAACCTTTCCTTAAAAAATAATTTTTAGTACCTCTCATAAATATCTTGCCTATAATATACAACCAACCACTTCAATTAAAAGGGCACGAAATAATATGTTCATATCATGTATGTGTATATATAATTACATTCCACACTAACAAACATATTTGATCATATAATTGTATACTTGACAAATTCTAGGACGGCTGTCGCTCGACTACAGCTGCGAATGTCCAAGCCAACTGTCTAAAATAGTTCGTGCACCACAAAAAATCGGTATCCTCGTCAGAAATTTAAGGCAGTATTAAAACAAAGCCGAGGCAATACATGCAGTAATTAAATTCCTGTTGGTGTATACGGTGGCAACGAATTTCTTGGTAGAGGCAGCCACAGACCCGTTGCCGTCGGCTGCATCGTCCGCTGCTCATGCTGGCTGGATCAGCTGATATGTCCCACCTCGAACAAGCCCACAATATAATGCGGACCTGCTCCTTTGTGATGTAACTCTTCAAAAGACATGGTAACCCTTATGCAAAGGACCTTGGATCACCACACGAACAATACGCCGGCTTCCCTTTTGTAATTTGCACATCACGTAATAGATTAGCCAGTAAACTTTCGAAGTTACAGTATTGCATAACATTTTTGTTACAGGAAGGCTTTTATCAACGAATATTTGAACGATCATTCGTGGGAGGCTATAACTAAATGCCCATAACACATCACACCCATAGTCCGATTGCCCAAAGGCACACAGTCCACATAATTCGAGAGCTCACCGACTGGACGCATTTCTCTGCACTGGGCACAATGCTAGTCAGTCTCGCACTGGCCAGCCTAGACGTCGTCTACATACTGACTCCCCCAAAAATCGCATCGCCAATAGCCACGGCCGGTCACAGACACACAGTGCAACAAAGAGACAGCTCTGGGTAACAACATATATGTAAAACATGAAGTATTCATGTAAAATGCACAATAAAACAATATTATAAACAATAATATTTTCTACATAACACTGAGTATTAATAGGCATAGGCAAACAATCATTTACATAATAGGCATACCGGTATGCATAAAAAATATTGACAGTTAAAAATACTAAATCTGAGATCGCATGAGCTCAACTAGCCTTTTCCATCCTCTGTAAAAAGAAAATAGGCACATAAAAAGTTCCTGTGACAATTCACTTATCACAACTACCCTCCCTTAAAACTACAGACTAGTGTTAACACACATAGCACTGAGGACCAATCTATAGTCTGTTTCCTACCAGATGCTCAGTCCTCCAAAACTTACTAACTGGGATATACACAAATAGTACAAGTAACATAAAGCCCCTAAACATATCAAAAGATACAGGCTGTAGAACAGGTTAGAATTAGAAAAAATTCAAAGGAACCAAAATACGAATCTCAAGAACTACAAATAAATTTCTACAACACAGTTCATCCTCAATATGACATTCTTTTTCAAATTTAATAGCATATCTTATGCTAATTCACCAACATCAGTCCATATGTTCAGTAAAAGAAGCGGTCACGGTTTTACAAAATTTCGGGATATGCCCGTCATACAACATTTGAATCATTTCTTCACTTGCCAAACCATTTTATATTGCACAATAAAATGGCCTGCTTTATACTGCATCCATAACAGTTCTGGTTTTTTTTGTTGCCCCTCTCCATAGCAGGTACCTTCTCACTATCACTATTATTTACTTGTGTTTGGGCCGCTTTGTCTTGAGCAAACATACCAGACATGTATACCCTATTTTGTACCTCTATGGCCCATTTCCTTAACTATTATAGAGATTGGAGTAAATAATGCCCTACACATCGAGGGCACATTTCCTCCCAAAATGTATTTTTTAGAGTGTGCCATTCTTCTCCTACGGCAATGCCATTATAATTTCTAATGCGATTCCCGTACACTTATTCGCCAGTAATTTGCATAAATATTAAATCACTGGGAAGTATTGCAGTTTTTGCACTCTATCCACTTGAAAACAAAATTTAAGCACATTTCGGGACTACGTGCTCTCAGATCTTCAATTTTGCACAGGGAAGATTAGCAATGTTATGTGCAAGGTCTGTATTTAATAGTGGCCCCATCTCACCAACTTTATTGATACTGTCCCCACTAACCTGGCCCGTTTTATGGACCACCTACAGTAAACCTACCATTTTGTTATGTAACTCGTCTATGGTTTCTGTTTCCTCTACTGGCACATTACATATCCTTAGGTTGGCCATGAACAATGCTTTATCGATTTTATATACCCCCGAAGTCATGATAGCAAAATACAGTAACAACTGAAAACACAACATCGAGGCCAAAAGGAATGAAAACAGCAAACAGTGCAGCTTTGCGACGCCCTCTACCAGAGGGTGTCAGGTTATTCATATTTACCTCGCCCTTACTGAACATGAATTTATAACTTTACCCTATGTTAGTGGGACCTCGTCATTGGTATTTTAATTCTTTGGCCGATCCCAATAACTCCTTCTCTTAGTGTATACAGTGATGCTTTAATTATTCCTCTTGCAAAATATAAAATAGTCACTTAGTAGATTAACTCTCATTGATTGACAACCACAGAGTTCACTTTTGGCCTTTTATTTACTAACTGCCACAGGTCTTCAACTACATTGAATTTTTTACAAGCTCTCCTAAAAAATAAATTTAAAAGACCTCTAATAAATTTCTTGCCCATAAAATATAACCAACCACTTCAATGAAAAGAGCACAATACTATATGATAAATTCACATTTGCATATATATAAAAGCATTCCACACTAACAATCATATTTCATCATATAAATTTTATACTTAATAAATACTAGAAGAGCCATCGCCTGACTACCACGACAAGTGGCCAGGCCAGCTGTCTAATATAGTACGTGCACCACTAAAAGCGATATCAAAACAACGCCGAAACAAAATCTGAAGTAATTAAATTGCTGTTGGCATAGATGGTGGTAACGACGTCCTTGGTAAAGACAGTCACAGCCCCATTCCCTCAGCTGTGTCGTATGCCGCTCCGGCCAGCTTATTCAAAGGACCTTCGGTCACCACATTAACCATTCGCCAGCTTACCTCTTGCAATTTGCACACCATGTAGTAGATTAGCCAGCAAATTTTCAAAGTTACATTAACACATAATGCTTTTGTTATGGGAAGAATTTTACCCACAAATATTTGAATGATCATTCACAGGAGGCTATAACTTACTGCACATAACACATCATTCCCACAGTCCGATCTCCCGAAGGCACACCTCTAGTGAGGAACGCACTGCCCAGCCTATACTTCGTCTACATACTGACTTCCCTCCCCCCCCCCCATGACTCGTATCGCAAACAGCCACGACCGGCCACCTGGCACGCAGCACAACCAAGCAAAGGCTCTTGGTAACAACATATACATATAATGTGAAATATTAATATAAAATACATGCTAAAACAATACTATAAAAACCATAATATTTTCAATGTAGCACTGAATATTTATAGCCATAGCCAAACAATAGTGTACATAATAGGCATACCAGTATGCACAAAAAAATATTAAAAACTTTAAAATACTAAATTGGACATCGCATGTGCTCAACTGGCCATTGCAAACCTCTGCAGAAAGTAAATAGGCGCTGGAAAAGTTCCTGTGACGAGCCACTCGTCACAAGCCAAAGCAAACAACAAAAAGCTAAGCAAATTATCTAGTTGAGACAAGATAGAACTAAGGCAGGTATGGTAATTCCTAGGTTAGTTGCTGGCTGGTGTGAATGATACAAAAGTTTAAAAACATCATGGAAGATAGATCCATGGGGTTGGGACTTAAGTAGGTTATCCAATTCTATAAGGAGATAATCATTGAGTGAAAGGTCATGAAATTTATCAAAATGGGTAGGAGTGAGATTACTAGATAGCTTAGGAATATGGCCTGTGGGTAATGATACATACAAATGGACAACAGAATTTACTGATCCATAGGTTTTGAAGTAGAGACTATCAAGATCACAATGGGCAGCATTATAAATATTTCCACTGCCATTAAAAGAAAGGGCGAAAGGGAAAAAGGAGTAACTGGTAGACCAACTAAGAAAAGTAACTTCAATAATAATCTTAGTAAAAAAAAGGCAGAGAAAATTTTTTTTTTTCAAAAACAGCAGTTCAAGACTCACAAAAGATTTATCACAATGATCTACATATGGCTTATTCAAAATCAAATTATACTCACAATTGGTAACATGGGCATCAAAAAAGGGAAACACTGATGGACACAAAACAATTCCATGTGTTTTACAAATTAGAAGAGTTTGAGAACTAACAGCAGCAAACCATTTTCTGTCAGGACTCACAACTAACTTATCACTTACATGCAGCATTAAATACCTGTTTATTTTTGGAAATAGAAATGAAACCGGAAAAATTTTGTAATTTTCAAACAAACTGTCCTTATTTGCCAAAGGTACATTGACAACAACATTGAGGACTTTCTTAAATACAACAGCTTGAAAAGTACTGAGTCCATAAAATATATAAAGATTTTCAGGTTTGATTTATGCTGATGACGTCCACGGCTAGCAGTCTAAGCCTTGACGATGCACGCCTACTATCTAGCAGTTGACGTGAATGCAGGGTTCACTCTGCATCTTCCTTGACCATTTGCACCATGCAGTCGATAATTCCACCTAGAGCACACTAAGGGTCGAAGCGAACAGCCAAGAGTATGCTGATGTAGGTCGCCGAGAACAAGCAAGTCACTTTTCTCAGGGACCTGGATCGTGTATCTCCCAATGGTCTATTTGATCCTTATTTTTTCAAGAGTTAACTCCTGAAAGCAAATCGTTAGCGATCTGACATGGCGTCCCCGCAAATCCACAACTGACAGGTACAACATACATTGATAGAAGTGAGTGAACTACCAGCCCAGTAGTGTAGTGAGTTCCTACCATGCATGCTACTTAGGCAGGCCTGTAAGCCTTTGTAAAGTATGTCGCGCCTCCTATGTAACCCAAATAGGCAGGGAACAGAATTACCCTGCCTATATTCAAGTTTCGTATGTACAACAAGGGCATAGTGTTAAGATTCTCTTGTAGTTCCGGCAAACTGAAGTTGCTGTAGTCCCCTCTAGCATGTAGAAAACATCTAATATGTAGTGACGTCACAAGCATGGCATGAGCAGGGCGTAAGTGGCATTCTGCAGCACCATGGCAGCAGAAATGACGATGATACTTAATGGTCCTTAAATAGCAGACTACGACCTGTAAGTGTAATTTATTAGTAGTAAATTCAGTAGCTAAGCAACTCTATTAAAAGACACTGCACAGCGCAGACATGGAGCGCATTGTTTACAATGTAATTGTAGTGACATTCCCCACAGATATGTGTTTGAGCAACCGGAACAATGCCCGGGGGCTCGCGGGGATGTCACCAACATGTGTGTTTTAGTCAGAGTGTGAAATGTATCATGTTATATTTTAAGAGTACAATCATCATAACTCACCTAGTTAGCAACTTGACCTTGGTGTGGGCTCTTAGAGCCCTTGTTGTGGCCATGTTGGTATCTTGGTCTGGGTAGGCAAAGAAAGCAGCAGTGCGGGAGGTTAGCTCTGTGACCACCCTCGGTATGCAGCATTTAGGCTGTCAATCTTTTCAACATGCAATAGTAAGTTTAATCAACCAGAACATATTCACTTTGTAAGTACCGAGGGTCGGACCCACTTCATTTCCCATCAGCAAGAACGTAACTTTTCAATTAAACATTAAGGGCCTTGCCCAACTTCACAGTTTGAGTTCATTGGCAGATCTTTAAGTGCTGAGGCCACTTCATACATCCCATTATTTAAATGTTATGTTTTTTTGCATCAATAAACATGTTTTACCAGAAGTAATGTTTATCCTTGACTTTACCTCTCAAGGTAATTATTGGGCACAGCATCCTAAAGGCCGAAGTGCAATAGTCTGTGTAATTGGGATCACAGGAGCTATCCTTTAGATAGCACAGTATCAGTACAAGTAAATGGTGTGTGGGAGGCCTACAGCCCACACTTTTGTTATAGTATACACCACCACCTTAATTCCCGTGTAAGTAAGTACACGTTGCTGTGAGCACTACCAGACCAAGGGTTGCCAGCCCATGCAAGAAGCGAGAAGGAGGTCGGTCATTGTGAAAATAGTTTTGGATACAGCCAGGGGAAAGTTTTCCTAAACAAAGCTGGGTGAAGTATAAATGTGGCAAACACTGGGGGCTCGCAGTCATATTTGTCCTTGCTGACTCCAGAGGGCCATCTTCATCGATGTCGCTGAGAGGGCCACTACTCCAGCTGACCGAGTTCAATGCTGCGAGGGAGCAGCAGCTGGCACAAGCCTGAGCGAGATCGAAATTATTATAGTAGGTAAATATCCTGCCTGATAGGGCATCTTCGGGTAAAGTGAAGCAAGGGCGAGTGAGGCGTTTACTAAGAGCTTTCTCAAAGTACACTATATATCCTTTGATTAGATTGACTTCCAGTAAATTGAGTTAAATGAATCTCCAGAATTTGAGTTAAAGTGATAATGTAAAGAATTGATGACTGTTTCATTGTATTCTTGAAGAAGTCAATAAAATGTAGTGTTTGTAGTAAATGGTGTTTGCTTTACTGGACTTCATCACCCCCTTTATAAATGTGCGACCTGTTAGTTTATAGTGGGGTCACAGCAACTGGTGGAGGTGCCTCACTCTTCCACCGTCTCGCAAGTCAAGCTGGAAAAATTAAATCAAAGATTAATACTAGTTAATAAAGTGAAATTGAAGTTAAAACTTAGAAATGACAATTCATATTACAGTAGCAACTATAAAGATATCAGCAAACATCCTTAACATTGACGTGCAAACAGTTCATTCAAGAGAATGTGAAGTGTTTTGCGACGTACATTCAGGGTCAGGAAATTGTGGTCATGGAGCAGACATGCAATCAACTTTTCCATGCAATGAACTTTTCCATGCAATCAAACGCGACTGTACAGAGACACATGTATTCCGTAGAAGTAGTGTGTATGTGTGAGCTTCTAGACTTAATGTATTCTTGAGAATATGCCCATTGTATTCTAATTCAGTAGTAGCACAACAACAACCTTAAATAGTAGTGAACGCACAATAGTTACTGTGGAAATATTTAAATGACTTGTAGAGTGTGTGCATGTTAGTTCATAAGTCCACAAGGGAGATCTACATCAAATTCAATATAAAAAAATTGCTCAAACATGTCACACTTGATTTGAGTAATGCTAAGAACTCATTACATAAACATGCTGAACAACAGGCCCAGTTAATCAGTGAGACTACGAACTTAGCAGAAACCCCACACACTTCACCCACTCAACAAAACACCGCACACGACTACTTATTTCCCGACACACACGACCAAAACACGTCTGAGGCAATCACAAGTGGATACCTTAGACCATGCCCTCTTAAAGACCTCCAGGCAACAGACCCATTTTTAATTTCCATACCAAACACAAACACTGACTCCACAGAATACAATTATGTTAATATTGAGGAGAATACGAATCGCACTCAACAACTATCAGACACAACAAAGCCAGTACAGATCATTGTAAAACAACCAGAACAAATCCCCACATTCACAGGTGAAAGTAATGAAAATGTGGAGGAATTTTTGGACACTTACAACACTGCCAGCAAAATAAATTGATGGAGTGAAATTGAAAAACGTAGGCACCTAAAGTTTTATCTACGAGGCACAGCCAATAGGACCTACAAAAATGCATATTATGCCAATGCAGAACAAATTTCCTGGTATCAAATTGAAAACAAATGATTAGAAACATTTACACATATTAACACAAAAGACAACTAGAGACACCTCCTACACACAAAGAAACAACAACCAGGCGAAAGCTGTCAGGCTCACATAGCATATTTAATATTCTACACAAACAAATGCAAACCGCAGTGGTCAGAGCCTGAATTTATCAAAATCATTTGGAACTCTCTCTCTCAGCAACAGTTGCAGCCAAACTTATACCTCTACAGAATGACACACTTGAGCAACTGTTATATAATATAAAAAACATTGAACTAGGTATATACAGATACCAATAACTAATTGAAAATAATTCCCTAAATTCAGAACATGCCAAACTCCAAGAGGAAATGGCAAAGTGAAGACATGAAATAAACAAACTCGAACCAAAATACCACAAATTCACCGGGAAATGAGTGTAAAACAAAACAGTGCACATTCAAATACAAACACAGAAACTCTACCCGAAGATTTACACCAATTCAGATCATGTTAGATGAGTTCACAACATTTACAAGGGAACATAGTAGGGCACACTACAGAAACCCATCGAACCAAGGCCCTTATAAATACTATCACATACATCACGAATGTACACAAGTAGAAGTAACGAGGCAAAATTACAGAGAAAGACACGTCCCCCTGTGCAAAATAGGAAACTTGAGGCATGCAAAGTTTTATTTAGTAAAAGGGTACCACAGAGATTGTACCTGAACAAAAACAGACTATCAAGGCTGAAAGAACCAAACATAACATAAAACAAGAAACACCATGTATCGAATTCGGAACACACAAAAACTGGTCAGGGAAACACGAGTACAAGGCCAGATCAGTATGTCAGGACCACCATGAAGTTAAACACAATAAAGAAGCAGATGCGCAGAGGGCATGTGACGCGACTCAGGAATGCGAAACTCAGCTAAAATGCACCAAGAGCAAAGACCACACAGCCTTCATAGGGCCATGCAGCCAAACTGCAATTACATGTACACTCTGTTTGTTTACATGCCACCATGCTGCAGACTGTCCATTGTTCCCGAACTAAACATTAGAATTCTGCACAGACATTGGTAAATGTTTCCGCAATTTCAAACACAAGTTTGTGATTGGCCAAGTCCAAGTCAAATTGCTGCACGTGGGAGACAATATGATTAGGCAAACAAACCAGTTAGTCAACATCATCACGAAACAGTGTGGCAATAATGAAACACAGGCACAAAACCTGAGCCACGACGAGTTCCGTACACATTCGGGACATAAACACGGTACCAAACGCGCAAGAATGAGTGTCGACAACAGTTCATACAAACATCAACACTGTGCATCCTTTTTCGAATCCGAGGTAGAGAATGAAACACAGTTATAGATACGGGATGTTCCAGAACATGCATAGCCACAACACTCATTACAAATAAACAATGTGTGCCTGTTAGCAAAACATTTTCACTAGTAGGAGCAACTCACAAAGTCGAAACCCATCAATATAAAGCAACCCTAGATGTGAGCATGTTAGGACACAAATCCAAACAAGACTTTCTCCTAATAGACAACTTGAAACTTGACATAATATTAGGAGTTGTTTCATAAAGAAATATGACACTGTACCAATTCTCAATATAATTATTATGTTCATACACACCTCTGATAACAAATTGTTAGAAGTTCCTATAAACATGAGCACTATAGAGAAGCATATTAGCCATACCATGGAATATTGAATTAACAAAATCTAAAGCATCGAAATTGGGAATCCCTAATAACACACTAGGAAACATCAACAACAAATTATCAAACTAAGAAAGGAAATCCCTACAAGAACTACTATACAAATATTAGGATAGGTTCGCGAACATGATTATGGATTTAACTGCAACCAAAAACTATGAGATTAAATTAGAGCTGACAACAGATAAGGCTATCCATACAAAACATTATAGAATTAATCCCAAGTTAAGAGAAGAAGTATTAAACAAAATACAACAAATGGTGGAAGCAGGCATAGTTACTATATCTGAATCACCATATGCTGTCCCGAGTTTCGATTACTTAAACAATACCTCTAAAAGATCCAGTACACAACATCATGCACCGAAGATATCGTTAATATCTTACAAAATTCTAAATACCTCTGTTCTATTGACATGTTCAGCGAATTTTACGTGATACCAGTAATGAAATAGGATCGCGAGAAACTTGCCTTTTCTGTCGACAGAGTCGGACTTTTTGAGTATGCCTGTATGCCAATGGGCCTAGCAACCTCCCCAAATTACTTCCAAAATTTTATAGATGTCATACTCGGTCCTTTATGATGTAAAACAGTAGTAGCTTTCATCGACAACATTTTCGTAAGTGGTAATTCATTTCAAGAACATCTAGAAAACGTCTAAAAGGTAACGTACAGATTGTGCAACTTCAAAGTTAAAATCAATGCCAAAAAGCGCTCATTCGCACAAGATGAAATAAAAATTCTCAGCCATTATATAACACCCAAAGGAATCATGACAGATCTGGATAAAATCGAAACAATTGAAAACATCAGCCCACCTAAGAATGTCAAGCAACTTCGAACATTCCTAGGCCTAACATCATACCCACATAGGTACGTACAGAATTACACACACAAAACAGAACTAAAGATAATGTCCCATTCAAATGGACCAATAAAAAACAAATAGCATTTAACGAACTCAAGGAAACAATTTGGAACTCACCCATATTAGCAAAATTTGAAGAAAACAGACAACCTATTTTAGCCTGTGATAGGCGGGGTCTGTCCTTATGCAAGAAATTCTACGTAACAAAGAAAGAGTGATTATAGCATTTGCTTCTAAGAAACTATCGCTTAACAAGGCACATTGGAGCACGATGGAAAGAGAGCTAACTGCCGTCAAGTATTTTATTATGTATTACTGGCAATACTTATATGGGAAAACATTCACCATCGAGACTGGTCACATAAGCTTACACTATTTAATAACTATGGCAGGACATCGCATCCAAAAGATGACAATTGCACTCGCCAAATACGATTTCCACGCAAAAATCGTGAAAGGTAAACTAAATACACTCGCAGATGCAATGAGTAGGTTACCTACCACAGGAAATGCTGAAACTGCAAATATACTAATTAACTACACAAAATATGAAATCAAAACTACAATGTTAAAATGTACCTCCTTTTACGAGGTACTAGCCGCAAAGCCTCTTTCAAAACTCACACAAACACGAGGAAATTATGAAAACCATTATGAAATACATTACTAACAACTGGACAGAAATAAAAATTTTTATGAAAAACAAACTACACTCAACTGATAAAGTATGCATAGTGAAAATGATCATTAATGAGAGATACTTGCTACTATACACAATATCTAAAATAATTAGCACACTTTATCAAGTAAACATTGAAATTTCCATGGAAATCACAATAATAAAATAAAAGCAAATTGTGTTTGCCCGCTCTTCACGTGTCGAATCATAATAAAACCACACAACACACCATACTATTTTACTGCATATCACCCTGAGCAGGAATACATAAAAATTGAATATGACTCACACTTATTACTTGCACAAATTGCCAATAACACCTTACCATTCTTAGATGAATATATAAACAATCCACTCATCCAACAACTTAAGATCGCACTAACAGACCCCGATAAGGCCAAACCAAAGTATCGGAGACTAGCACAAGTGAGGTATAACTTTTCTGGGGGACGTCGCGAGCTGATGCTGCGACATCCTCACTAACAAACACCTCAAAGCACTTCTAAGCAATGATGACATGCTGGCAACACAACTTAACGAGCTTCAAAATAATGTAGTACTATCAAACAATAACCCCAACATTTCTATCCATGTGGGTTCAGAAATTAAGTCACAAAATGAGAGTTAAATCAATACACTTACTAATAAAATAAATTCAATTTCTCAAAAGTTCACAGAACTAAAAAATCATAAACATGGGGTAAAAGATGCTAAGGTCCAAAGCCAAATGCTAACTAATATAATGTTACAATTAAATACTATATATCATTAACAAACACAGAATCATTACTTATATCCGACACTGTAAGAAAAATCACTTGCCCCTACAAGCAGTATCACGTCAAACGTTAACAGAAGATCTGGAAAAACTTCAAACAACCCTTAAAAATCTTGAATTAAGGCTAAGCATACCAATAAACGATATTATTAAATATTACACAATACCAATTACAGAATGCACGTCGTCAGATACCCAGATATTAGTGAAAATCCAAGTATCATTTCAAAATGTAAACAATTATTGGCAATTTTTTAAAACCACTAACGTGTCGTATTTATGAAAAAAATGTAACATGTCACATTTCTACACCGAACGAAATAATTGCCATAGACAGGCACACACATGAAACACACAAGGTACCGACAACACTGGAGCAAGCCAACTGAATATATTTCATTGCAAAACAAATAGCTGACAGCCCCCAATATAGTTGTATGAAAGCAGCAATTAAGTTAGATAGCATTGAAAAGCTATATCAATATTGTAAAAATTTACATGCATACCAGGAAAACCATTAATTGAAAATTCTATCTAGCGACACCAATATATTATTACAAATGTGCCCAGAACCATGAGACTGCACTGCGTTGATGTATTTCTAAGCAAAGAAATTCCAACCATGTCAGTTGATAGTATTGAAATCCATGTCCTGTGTGGGTGCATGTTAACAACAGGAAAAATGACGATCATATACGCAACTCAAATTTGCGATGCACGAAGTCCGACACTGCCAACCTCACACACTGTAGTACCAATCCATTGGATTCAGCAAGCCAACTACAAAATCAAACAATTGAGAGTAAATGAAGACATATCTTTTTATACACTCAATAATAGTATTAATGAGCAATGGAAAATCCAACACGCTGTATTACCACCGCTGAATTATGATCAACTCAACTACATTTCCGTGAATGTCCAATCACGGATGTTCTCAGTCTTGCAACAGGAACATTTCAATTACATCAGTGCATCAATGATAATATTTCTTATTCTCGCACTCGCCAGCCTGTACTATAACTTAGTAAAATTCACTTTTATCCTAAACAGAGTCGCTCATAGAGCTTAGACAGAAAAAGTTAGTAAACTTATCTTCAGTCAGCTGCTGGCATTAGAGGTATTCCATGGACGGCGTGCAGCCATCTGTACGGATGGCATGCAGCCATCTGTATGTCTCACATTATGGAACTGCACAAACATAACATATGTTACAGCACACACGTGGACACGAAATTATGTTAGCAAAGCATGGTCTTACAAAAATAGATATTTGCACTTAGATTTAACGTGTCACAAAGCAAACAGAATTACCATGGGAATCAGTTCACGTAGCGCACTCTCAGCGGGAACAAAATAATTTGCAAATGTGCTACAGCACACAGAACGACAGGGCTCACGCCCATACTGACAGATCGCATTCATACAAAATCAGCATGACAATTCAACTCGCATTGCAATCACTAGAGTGCACCTCTTAACAGACGAAATCCGTGTGGTGAGAACGCCACAGTTAGATACCTGACTTATAGATTGGACACTCTACTACCTTTTATTCACATATCAGCGGCATGTATATAATCAATTCGAATGGCCAAAAATGTAATTGTGTATACTGAATTCAGTACCAATTGTAAACTGTACATGTAGAGAATCAAGACTGTAATATAAATCATCAACAGCTTAGCATACGGCATGTGCACAAATGTGGCCAAAATGTTATAAAATAAGCTCTCAACAAATAAACTATGTCGCATAGTCCAGGCTAAGTACAGCCACAACTCGGCTTAATAATATCAAGTAATTAACTAGCCTTGACAACAACAAACAAGTAACTTCAAAGTTTTCAGCTAAATTAATTATTAGAACACTACAGTAGGGCTATTGTGGACTGTTGGGCCAAACTGGTGCACCATAATACCTCCAAATCCACTAATCTCAGTGTTCGGCACCGGGTCAAATACATTCAAGGAGATAAAGGCAGGTGCCGAGCACATTCCTCCCATGCGAGGCCAACAGGAAGCAAAGATCTTATAAGTAATGATTTATTAAATTTAAAATGATGTGGTCGATCTCTTGCCGGTAAGATAAAAACCTAATGTGTACTTGCACGTACACTTCACAACTTCTGTCGCATAAACGATGCATTGTTTAGTTAAAGAATTGATAGATAATTAGGAAAAATTGTATGATGTGTGTACAGTATGTTATCCCAAATGCTGTGGTAAGTTTTGTAGAAACTTGTCCCATTAATAAATTGAAATGTTGCTATTCCACTTCATTGTAAGATAAATTTTGTGAATTTACTAATATTAGCAGTAGTGATAAAGCCGTTGCTAACTGAAGCGCAGCTACGTCATATTGTACTATCATTATCAAAGTCTCTTCTCATCTTGTTCATTGAACAGCAGCATAAATAAAAAAAGTACTATGTACAAATAATAAATAATTTAAACAGTAGTAAATACACGAACATACTACAATATCATGCCAACATTTTGGCTCTGATAACATTCTAATCAATACTGCGTATTACAGGGGATAGTTAATAATTGCTTGTAGATACATTTTACCGAACTAAGAATGATATGTATTGTAAATACCGACTCAGAATATCTTGTATTATAACTCAATGTCACAACAGACACCTTATTATAATTCCAAACATAATAATTTCTAGTATTAGTATTGTCACTCCAAATAAAGATAGTAAAATGTATACCCATTTAATTTTCCATGCCTAAAATTATGTAAAGAGGAAGAATTGTACAGTTCTAAGCACACAAATAATGACATTACAATGCCACAGAATGTAATGCAAACCTAAGTCTCACCTCACACCCCAACGCCTTAGGGAAACCTATAAACAGTGCGCGAGGACACTTTGAACATTGCTACCCACTCGGCAACCGCATGGAAGAGAGGCTTGCTTCAGGCAGCTCCGGCAGTGTGGCGAACGATGGAGTTCCATGCCCAGCCTTATAAGATACCTTCCCTATTATGTTGCCTAACGTCAGCTCGTGAGGGGACTCACGAGCCTCGAAGAGAGGGGGCACTGCTGTGAGTACCACCAAACCAAGGGTTGCCAGGCCATGCGAGCAGCGAGAAGGAAGTCGGCCGTGGGGAAAATAATTTTGGCAACAGCCAAGGGAAAGGTATCCTAAACAAGGCCATGTAGAGAAATATAAATCTGGTGAGCACTGGGTGCTCGTGGCCATATTTGTTCCTGAACATGAGAACTACGTCGTCACAGTCCAGGTAAGAACTTCCTGTATTATAGGTTTGGCCACAAGGTGCACTGCCGGAAGCCACCACCAGCTCTGCCACTAAGTGAATAAGTGCAACGTCTATTGATACCACATGATGTAACTTTTTATACAGTTGGTAAATTGTAGTGCTGCACATAGTAGACTTTGCTCATTTAAGTAGCGCAAAGGAATGTGATGTAATACCAATTAAAGTCACATAACAATGAAAGGGCAATGTGCTGACCACATGGTCATGTGGATCCCAGCCATCTTGCATTATTATGCAAAAGTGCTTAGTTATTTATAATTACAAAACTAAGGGGACCTCAGCACTTGCAGTGAGCCCTTTAATAAAAGCAATGTAATATATAGTTTAAATTGTTATGCTGATGTCACCATTATGAAGCATATGCTTCGACCTGCAAACAATAAAATTACTTTAAAATGTTTCGAAAACATGTATATTAATTTCTAAGCCACCAAACTAATAAAAAATACATAATTTAAGAATTCAATGGTCTTCATGCATATGTTTCTCTTACAGCCCACAGAAAGACTTTATTTGAAAAAATTATTTTTAATATAAAAATTAGTAGCACATAATATTTATATATTGTATTGATGTTCTGTTCAAGTGTCTTGCACGATGTGCCAAATAATATGTGTTTCATCAAGCGTTATGTTTCACATCATCCATATAATATTTTTATCCAGGGACATTTTTGTTCTGGCACGGCATCAGTTACAGGCATCACCCACACCATGCCAACCCCTTCAGTCTTGGTTCAATGGGCATTAGGACAGGTCGCTTCCACGCAACTCGGAGGTGAAGCATCTTAGCACTCATCATTCAAATTACAATAGACTTTAATTTTTCTGGAATTCTTTTATTTCTCTCGAGCTCCTCCCAGTATACCTCCTATACGGAGCAGACTCAGTGTCCCTCTGGCATATTTCATACTTAAATATTTTTCATTACATCTACGACATTTTAGCAGCTTAAACTTATGCGGGGCTTTGTGCTGCATGCCCGCTTACATTTTCAATCCTGTACCACCACATCACCAGTGTTGAATAATCACCAATATTATTGAACCTATGTGTTTGACTACATTTATTCTCACTTGTCGAGGAGGTTTAAGGTTTGACGGACCTTATATACGCCAAATACCTACCACGTGTTTACAATCATGTAAGTTTTTGAGTGCTGAATGTGTATTTGTTTTGAAGTGTATCTCAGTGTTTGGTAAGGTATGTTGGGAAACCAGAATATCCCAGCTCCTGTGCTAAATATTACAGTTTATGCAAGTATATTTCGCTCTTATCATATCACCGTATTCAGACACCAAGGGATACATGGTCACATATTATCCCTGGCTTTTAGACCACGACCCACCTCGAGAGTCTCGGATTGAATTGAGCGGATTCCCCTCGATGGTTAGCTGGTGTCCTCCGGACATTTACAACTCACGTCAGGACCCTGTGACCACCCCATTAGCGGTCAATCGGCATGCCCACACTTGAGCTTCACAACATCGATCCCGCAAGGCATTACATCATGTACAATGGCAATGAGTTAAGATGGTGTATTATAACCAGAACATTAAAAAATACAGGTGTTTTTAACAAGTTAGAGCTAAATTTACCATGCACACTGTTTTAAATATCATATTTCAAACCGAACAGCTCCAATTTGGCATTAGTGAGAGCCTCACTTACTCTAAGCATGTATTAAGGTCAACTTAGAAACTAACGATAACAATCCTGTACTTGACTTCTTGTGTGGTTTGTTTAACATGCTGGAAAAATAGTTATCCTGATCCAAATAATATGCTGCCTATTTCTGAAATGCCTTAGTATTTATAATAACCCAGTCTTCTAAATTTTTAACAATCATTATATTGTTCGCAACGTTTTCTGAAAAGTCTTTCTGTGTGTCAGCAATAGAGTTTAATCTTTACTGTAAATTTGAGAGGTCTTCATCACCCATGGGTCCAAACAGTGTTTTTAATATTTTTCTCCCAAATTAAAGATACCTCTTTTTTCTCATGTACTAGATGGGAGCAAGGCAGTAAATGTAGAGACTTATATTTTAAATGCCATTGCAGATTCCTTCAACTGATTTAGCCCAAATTAAACATTTTGGTCGAAAGCAAAGTTCTCTTGGATGATCTCGCGTTCTTGTTCATGGGCGGAAATAATGTCCTCTACCAAACCATCAAGTGCTGAAGATTCCTCTTCTAACTCTACTAGATTTAAATACAGCATGACAGAAAAATTGTCAGAAAACATGATCTCATCTCCCTTTTGGAAGGCAGCACCAGAATCAATTTTACAGTGATTTCCGATAAACACATTGAGCAGAATGCGACGACCAACAATGCCACAAGAATGATGCATGCGAGAAAGAAACACTCCCAAGGAATCATTCTAAAACAAACAACAGTGCTTCTTGAAAAGTAAAGGGGGCCCATATGAATTCAGGTATCTAATGCACACATCACTAACCACACAATAATACACCCAAAAATAAGTTTTCGGAACCACCTCAAATTTATAAAAATCCCCTATTGTCAATGATCACACCCTGATAACACTTGAACCAATTTTTATACTACACAACTGTACACAATAGAATACATGACTTAAACTAGTACCATGTTTTTTGTATAGTATAGGCCTATAAACAAATAATGGTCTTACCTAGACTCTAACTAGTGGGTGATCAGTCCACTCATTGAAACTGAGCCTGAACCAAAAAGGGCAAAGCCTTAAGTATAATATTGAGATAAACTGGAAAGTTTATTATCTTGTGAAAGCTCTTTCACTAATCGCCAACAACACAACACAGGTAGAGCCTGCAAGTACTATTACTCTGCACGACGAATTTTGTTGAGGGCGGGGTGTTAAACCTCTTTAAATGTGTAATATCTGCACATGTCACATAAACATCAGTGTGTTCATCGACTAGTCTAACTATCACTGGGGAAGAGAAACATTGGATTTTGTATGGACCTGACCAATGAAATGACAATTAAGCCATTCTTTAGTCTACTGCTTTACTGGTGGGATGAGTTTTCAACGTAACAAGGTTTCCAACCTTAAATGGGTTACTTTTCCTATTCTTGTTATATTTGACATGGGTCTTCTCATCAGCCCATTTGAGATTTTTGATGGCAGCTGCCCAAACTTCTCGAATATTTTGAGTATCATTGGGAAGGAAGACGCTCAACTGCCACAAATTTGAGAATGGATTATTTGGAAAATATTTGTTCATCAAATTGAAAGAAATTGACTTGAGTGACTAATGCCGAGCATAGTTGAAAGCCATTTGCAGCTAAAGTAAATGCTCAACCCATGATGTCTGATCCTGCGCATGAAATGCTATTAAAGCTGAATGGAGGTTGCAGCTGAAATACTCTGCATGTGAAGGTAGGGTGATATGGCGACAATGTGATGTGCTTAATACCATATGAGAAACACATGTCTCTAAACAGTTTGGATGTAAATTGGGAACCATTATCCGAAACAATTGATGAGGATAAACAAAATTTTGAAAAACATTGGCCTGAAGTGCTCACATCATTGATATAGAATCTGCCTTTCTGAGAGGTACTAATCCAGCAAATTTTGAAAAACATCCACACAAAGCAATAACATCTTATGGCCAGCATTACTCCTAGGGATAGAACAAGGCTACTAAAATATAGGTGAAAAAAAATAAAAAAAATATTATAGCAATTCTGGTTTGGTAAGCAGTTTACTTGCACCAAAAAATCAACAACAAAATCATCAACAACTCACTTTAACAAGAAGCTAATATCAGATGTCCACATAACCATTATAACTATGTGATAAATAATAAAAAATATTTTTATAAAATTGTTGCATTCTTATCTTTTTCATTTAACGTCTTTACTCTATTCACTATAGCTAAGGTCCCCGCCAGTAATTAATTCATATATCGTTTAAGCATAAATCCTTGCACCACAAATTTTACCCCCTCAAAATGCTAATTTATGAGGTAAACATAAATTACATTATACTCAGAGACAGCATCATCGATTAAAATTTAAAAATTAATGTTTCTTAGTTATAGTGAGTCTTTCCAATAATTAAAAATTACTTTTGAACTGACTGAAACTGTAATGTAAATGTAATGAAGCACGCATAATTTATGTTCGATGAGCTGGAAATGCCCGGCGAGAACAGCACAAGCAGCTAATATTGCTTTAAATCACAGGCCATGTTTCCTGCAGGAACACGGCAACCGCCCATCCTACGAAACAAATTCAAGGGTCATTAAAACCACCTAGCTGCAAAAACTAAACATTTCCTGACAAACATCTAAATTTAAGAAATAGTTTACTCACCAGCAGATCGTACGGTCTGACATGTACCACATGTCAGCCTCAAGACCGTACACCACTCCGCCAGCAAAGCACAACCTCAATCACCACATCACCACATGAGGGCAGCAGTGTGAGACGGGGTGTCTCAATTTTCTCAACATCCCTCCCTCCTTTTCCGACACTATCAAAATGAATTTTTGCTCAAAAATGTGACTTGAAAAAAGTTGTTTATTCCATGTTGAAACACGTTCTGATTTTACACTTTCTTTGTTCTGCTGTTTCAAATATAACGGAACCTGTTACCTGCCTGAATAGAAGTTATTAGTACGCAATTGTTTTTGTATTTGCATACAATTTTGTCTCGATACACGTTTTCTAGATGAATATTCTACGACACACGTTGGAGAGTATGTTCAAAGAATTTTGAAATAATTTCATGTTCGGTAAAAACGGCTGCCCGTTTTGGGTATTCCTGATCCATTTTGGGTATTACAGAGTGGATGACTCCAGGTTAATAAATATGTGGAACTGGCATGCCAGGCCGTTCACACTCCAAAGCTTGCTAGCATGCCTCAATCAATAAATTAAAAGCCATCACGATTTATTAAGGGAAAAGTCTATTTTAGTTACTGACCATTACAAAAGTAACAAACATTATGCACCAAGCCAGTGTCTCAGCACCAAAAGGGAAGTAAATCCCCAAACAGTGATTCAAGGCACACCTCCAATTTTTTTAATGTTATTACTCGAAGCCTCATGCATCAGCGAAGCTTGGAGTTTCCCCATAAATGATTGTTGTGTGTAACCTATTTGCGCTGATAAATTGATGCCCTTAGTAAATTCTTGTTCTGTGTAATTAGTAGAGGTGAATTATACCACTTTCGAAGATTTTTATCATCACAAAGGCCCCTATTCTTAAGAATTGCCAATTTAGCTCATAATGAAATAACATTCACATTATTATACTTTCGAAAATTTTAACTTCAATCTAAAACATAACACGATACACACGTCGCTGTTCGTATTCGTAGATGCAGCAATACACACACTTCGAACGAAGTTAACCTTACACTCGTTGGATTTACGATGCAAGCAAATAAAGAAATATTATTTACACACTACACAAGTGTTGAAAGTGAGACTTTTCAAGGCAAAGTGCACTTCAATAATTATATAGTAATGGTTTAATGCATTATTTACAAAACATGCAAACTTACTGTTTGTAAAATCGCAACCTTTTGATCATGTGTTTTCTATCGAAATCCTTCCAAGTTTACTCCTCCAAAATCACGTTTGTTCGTCACTAGCACTGATAATTCCAACAATTTTTTTTATCATTATCATCTCTAATTACCTCGCCAATCTCGTTCTCAAACATCCATTTCAAATGCAAACAATGATTGGAGGAATCGCCATATTTATCTCAAGTGCAGACCCTTACCTAGAGCTTCATCATGCAGATAAAGTAGATCTGCCCTCTACAAAAACTATACTGATGCAATTTTACTACTTACATACATACACTCGCAATTAGGCTACCACCCAGTGGCGAGTTCTCTCACCCCTTCTTCACCCAATTAACTCCTTTTCCACTCTCTTCCTGAATTTACCAACCCCTCTCACAGATACCAATTCCTCCCTCAACACATTCCACTCCCTCACAGACCTCACAAGCATGGACTGCCTACCCCGCTCCATTCTCCTCCACACACTCTGGAGCTTCTCACTGTTGTTTCCTCTTCCTCTAAACACCCTCTTACTTTGCTTGCAGTGTAGCCCTCCCCATCTTCCCTCTTCATTCACCATCCTATACATCCTGACTAACCGTTCAACACTCCTCCTGTCCTTCAATGAGCTCCGCCCCATTTCTTTCATCATCACTGATGCCCTAAAGTTCCCTTCTTCCTCACCATCTTGCCCCTGCCTTCTCCACCTAATCCCCAAACACATGTCATTTGCCACTATGGTAAATAACAAAGGACCCAGCATGCTTCCCTGTGGTACCCCTGACGTAACATCCTCTTCCTCCGATATTGCCTCCCCCACTTTCATCCTCTGCCTTCGCCCTCTGAGAAAGTCCTCTATCCATTCCACAATGCGGTTTTGATCCCAAATCATCCACTTTCCTCATCAATGTCCCATGGGGCACCTTATCAAATACCGTCTCAAAATCTATGAAGCAGGCATCCACCTATTTCCCCTCATCAACTACCTGCACCAGATCCTCTAATAACCCAGCCAACTTAGTCTCACATGAGTATCCCCTCCTGAAACCATGCTGGGACTCCTCCAACCAATTCCTATAGTTCATAACCGTCACTACATACTGCACCACCAGCCTCTCCATTACTTTTCCTGTACATGTTGTGAGACTCACCGGTCTGTAGCTGCCAGGCCTCCCCCTATCCTTTCCCTGCTTTTATATAGGTACCACCATAGGACCCTTCCAATCTTGTGTTAACTTACCCTCTCCTAAGGACTTTTTAAACAGCACTTCTAAATATTTTGCCAACTCCCTGCCACCAAACTTTAGTGCTGCGTTCCCTATCCCATCTGGCCCTCCTGCCTTACTATTCTCCAAACCCCTAATTAAATTTTCTATCTCTCGCTCCCTCATCTTAAACTCACTAAACATCCCCCGAACCCTGTTTGCCCCCCTATTCCAACCCTCCTTTGCCTCAAACACTGACCAGTACTGTCCTTGCAACATCTCCGATTTTTTTTGGTCATTTGTCGCATGCCTACCATCCCTTTATGTTAGCAGAGGGATCCCTTGCTCTCCTCCCCTTAACCGCCTAACATACCTAAACAATTCCCCCCATTCCTTTCATTTTCCTTTTTCCACCATGTTCCCCAGAAATACATTCTTTGCCTGTTTGATCTTCCTTTCAAGCTCCCTACTTATTTGTTTCATCATTTCTTTAGATCTTATCATCCCTTCATTTCTCCACTTGGCATGTAATTTTCTGCACTTCTTCATTTTCAAAATCTCCTGTCCATAATATGGAGGATCTCCCCCAGTCCGTAACCTTTTCATTGGCACAAATTTCTCCAACACAACCTCCATTAATCCTCTAAACTCCCTCCACAATCCCCTCTACTCCCTCCTCTATAGACCATTCTTTAAACCTGTCTCTCAGGAATATTTCTGGCCTCTCCTTGTCTCCTCTACCATACTGCCACACCAACCTTTCTGCTGTTTGCACTTCCCTCATCCTGCCAATCCCAATTTCCACAACCCGAATATGATGGTCGCTTATACCATCCAAAACTATTGCACCAACTACAGCATTCCTAGGTCTGACCAACACCACATCCAGCACTGACCCAACACCCTCCTCATTCTATCTTGTAGGTGTTTCTACTACCTGGACTAATCCTCCGTTGACTAACTGTGCTGCCATTCTCTACATCATGCTACCCATTCCTTCTGCACCCTCTACCCATTTCACCCCTGGCATATTCAAATCCCCTGCTACAAAAACCCACTGCCTGTCCTTTAGTCTATCGACCCTCTCCTTGATTATCTCAATTGCCTGCCATCCCTGTCCTGGTGGTCTATACGCTGCCAGCAAAGTGATACTCATATTACTACTACCACTCCATTTAATTTCCATTACCTCGACATCCTCACTAACCCATTCTACCACCCCTTTTAGCGCTTTCCTTACACACACAATTATTCCTCCTCCTCTCCCATCCCTGTCTCTGCTGAAGATGGTGAACTTATCCTGCCTGCATTCAATGTCCAGTACTTCCTCAGTCAACCAAGTCTCCACAGCTATCACTATATCCGCCCCATATCCTTCAACCTTTCCCCAGAAGCCCTCCAGCTTGTTGTACACACTCCTACAGTTCACCATCATTATCTTTATACTAGTACTCTGCTTTACCATCCTACATTGCTTTCCTCCTATCACCACCCCTGCAGCCTCACCAATGCTATCCTCTCCATTTCTCTCCCCTTCTGTTTCCTTGCTTCTAACTGATTGCTATTTCAAAAACTGCTACTCTGTCCTGACCCTCTCCATGCAGCCAGCTACTTCTTTACCTAGCAGATCACCTAGAATCCTCTTTCCCTGCTCTGTCAGGTGATCCTCTTGGTGGCATTACCGACAGATGGTAAGACGAATTTTGTCATTTGCCTAGAAGATAAATTACACAAAACCCTTACCAAGAGATGGAAAGACAGGCCCCTAGTATTTTATAAATTTTTGACGTATATAACTTATACAGTTCAATGTAAATTGAACTCTTTCAGTAACTCTCTACTAAATTCTTTAAATAATGGTTCCAATGTATTACCTAGAGTCCTCTGTAGGTACCTTAAATTTAAGATATAAAAATGTGCAAAGGAATATATGTATGTTGTATAGCTCAATAACTACCTAAAATTACAAAATGTATTGGTAAAATTTTGTAATGAGAAAGTTAAATTGTAAAGAGAGAGATAATTATTTATTTTTATAAAATAACTGTATAAATCTGATGCCGTCCGAGGTCGCAACGAATCCTTGTCTACCTGCTCAGTATCTAGGAAGAGCAAGGTGAACTTAGTGTTGCATAGTGCTAACTACGCCGCTCTTTCAGAAGGCCAACAGCTACACTGAAAAGCAAACGAGTCAGTGTAGCAACTATTAACACTACAAGACATAACTTATTTTTGGTAGTGTTTTACGCAGTGCCGCATGCGTAAAAATAGTCCCCTAAAAAATATCAAACGGTAAATGGTGTTGCAAACTCCCATTTGAAACCACAGCGCTATACGAGTTCAAAGTAGCAACCACATGGGCACTCAAATCTTAGCAAACTGTTTGCATTTTGAGAAAGTGTTTGAAGTATCATGAAAACATAATAGAGTTAACGGACACGTAGGGAGTCCTTTGGTTTTAGATAAATATTAAATTGCTAACATTTCTGAATTGGTGCGTGCAGTCCGACACAGACTCTTCGAACCGTGCAACATATCATTTACTTAGCATACTTTTCGTAACTAGACTACTCAATTATAAAGACTCTAATTAAAGCAATATGTTTAATTTTCTTTGTAGCAGTATTTTTTATATTCCTTATAAAATTTAATAGCTGTAACTTTCATATGTTTTATATTTTGTAATTAACAGGGAAAAATAAGTAGTGAAGTTTGATGTATGTTTAATCTTGTTTTGTGTTGCATATCAAATATATGTAATTATTTTTGCAAGGGATTTTCTGTTATTGCGCGGCATCGATGCCAGGGCATCATCGATGCTATGTCACCTCTTTGGTCTTGGTTTGGCGGGCGTAAGGGTACGTCGTGTATCGTGTGGCTGGGAGGTCAAGCAACTTTTGTAATGGTCAGTAACTAAAATAGACTTTTCCCTTAATAAATCGTGATGGCTTTTAATTTATTGATTGAGGCATGCTAGCAAGCTTTGGAGTGTGAACGGCCTGGCATGCCAGTTCCACATATTTATTAACCTGGAGTCATCCCCTCTGTAATACCCAAAATGGATCAGGCACAGGGGAACCCTGTCTATCAGGCTGCGATACAGCAAAACATATGGAATGTTTATCTCAAATTTGTGCACCTCCAAGTATGCCTCCCAAATGTGAGCAGACGTGCTGCCCCTCTCGTGTAACGATAATCTAACATTTTTCTTCATGGTGCCAACACCATTGTTACCATTTCATCCAGTGTGGGGCTTCAAGCCACATGCCCGTTAATTTCAATTGTGTATCATCTCATTGTCAATCTGGAATGATCAGACATGTATTTAAAGTGTTTTGTTGTGTAGAATTTATTTCTTTAGAAACCTGCACTCATGTGTGATCATGTAATTTTTTGGAATAATAATTTATGTGTGACTTATGTTGAAAATTTGCAGTGTAACAAAGGCATGCTGGGAAGACACAATAGCCCAGATCTATGTATTTTTATAATATATGAAAGTTTATTGCAGTACATCAAAGGCATGTTGGGAAGCCACAATAGCCCAACTCGAGTGTATTTTTCTAATTTAATGTCAATCTGCAACAAGTAATGTAACAATCACCTTAAGCAAATGTCAGGGGACACAGCAGTCTTTTAGCCTGGGCTTTTCGTCCACTGCCCATCTCAAGTGTCTCGTGTTAACCCAAGCAGATTCCCTCTCGTTTGGTTAGCTGGTGCCCACCAGATATAATAGCTTACGTTCGAGACTTTGTGACCTTCCCGCTAGCAGGCAATCGGCATACCCGTACTTGGGTTTAACAGTGCTGAGACCCATCTAGGCATCAATTGGCGCCCCACCATGCAGTTAACATCGGACTTGTTTGTGGACACTAATTGCCTAGGCATCAATTGGCGTCCCTCTGTGTGGCAAAAATTGCAGGTACGGGTGGGACCGAACAGCGAAATGGGACTTTCGTTGTACATAAAATTCCAATTCGTCGATTGGCACCTTCGGTGTGGCTAAAAACGCATTGCCACATGGGTGACCAGAAGTAAGTAGTAAGTCAGTAAGTAACATTTTAATGAATGAAAAAACTAATGATGGAAGCAACAAAAACAGACAAATGAATTATTCCTTATGATGAATTATGTGTGTTTGTGTATCTGTTGACAACTATTCCTGTTTGGTTTTGTGTGTATATATGTTTATTTATAGTTTCTGCAACATAAACACTGCTACAAGAGTGTATATCCAAATAATGTATTATTTGTTTCAGTTGTCACTACTACAGACCTGGTTGATAGTCGAAACTGTGGGTGATATTGTAACTATTGTAAACACTATCATCAGCTCCTCCCTTCCTAGGGAAATGGGAGTCATGGTGGTGAAGTGGTTAGAGTTCTATATGTTTCACGAAGCACAATTCATTCTCAATATGTACTCATAATTCATCATCAATATTAACATAAGCTTATGTCCAATTAATTTCTCTCAAAGTTTCTCCTAAAGAAGGGCAAAATAAGGTCTAAAGAAAATCACGTAAAGATTATCAATTTTACAGATGGTGTAGTTACAGGAAGAGATTTACTTTATCTATGTTTTCTTTATTTTAACTACCTTTGGTTAATTATAAAATGTACACATTTGTCATTTAGGTACTGTAATGATTACAGCCTACTGCTAAATAAATCATCATTTAAACACACAAGTAAACTTTATTTATTAAAACTTAATATCTTGTCGATAGCAGGTTCGTTAGAAAATGTTACACCAAGAACACAATGAAGGGAATACAAGAAAGGAATCGGTCATCGCCTTTGATATTGAGTTACCCCAGAAATTGCCTGGAGTCAGTTCTAGAAACCATTGAAAATGCAAATCAGGAAGGCTACATTCATTAGCTATTTAAAATATGAGAACTGATTTGGTTGTATATTCTTGTGTTGATAAACTCCTGATTTCTTTTTTGTCGCTGCAACTCTCCTGGTTTGGGGAAAAAATTGTAAGAGTGAAGTTTTTTTATAAGGTGTGGCCTTGTATTGGTTTATGAGGCGATTTGCCATTAATGCCCGGCAAACAGAAATTTTATTCTGAGGAAAGCTAAAAGTAATGTTTGGAACCTGTTCGGATCAGTTGTACACATTTCGTTTATCTTAACTCTACAAACTTCCACAGCCATAGCTACTAATAAATGAATTCCATAAACTCCTACACTGAAATAACCAATCAGCAGTTAGAAAAATATGTATCTTCAGTTCTATAAAAGTGCCTATACTGCTAACGAGACCGCAACTTACGGGTTAGACAAATGCATGGCGGGTTAGTATTCGCTAATGCACACGAAAAAAATTGTATGCACTGCAATTGTTCATTTACAAACTTACGCAGATAATATATCACTATGCACACCATAATTGTGCGATATTTATCTTTCACGTATGCATCCATGGTATATACAAATGTAATATGCATGTCTGGCCTCGCATGTTTACATGCAAATTCACATTTCAGAACCGCAAGAATTACATAAATTTAGAGAAAATTCAGAACTAGTGACTTTGTATAGCACTCACACTGCTATTAAATGTGAACAAATTTCTAACTGACCTAAACTTAACATAAATCAAATAACGCAACCTAACTCTCTGTCATTATTCGACTTCACCAACATATTATTATTTACAAAACAATTAAATGTCCATTGGAATTCTGTCACAACCTTTAAACAAAATTAAATTCTTAAGGACCAATCAGAATTCACAGAGAACGTCCAACTTAACACAAATCTACAGCAAGTTCCAGGTAGTTACACAGAGGAATAAAATAAATGGTAATACACTACTGTTGGGTCAAATATCCAGGTAGCTACCTTCTGGGTAGCTACCTGGAAGTTTCGCAAGAGAATGGTAAGACCGGCCCTAGAAAATACGAATTCCTTATTTCTTCTTTACAACGTCTGAAGACAATAGATATTTAATTACATTGTTTTGACATTACTAATACTAAATGGAGGTGGGCGAACTAATGTGGCACTATGCCACAATACCTAATATTTTACTCCACAATCACAGTGAGGTACAGAAACTTTTTACTAGAGACATCCCTAACAAATGTCACAATTGACAAACACTATCGTGTGGTGTAAATCAAGAGAGGTATGCGGCATTGAAAATCAAAGTTTGATATGCATGAAAGTAAAAATATTAGGAAGTCGTTAATACATTATGACAAAAATCGGAATCTTATTTAACGAAACGAAGATTGTATATCTATTGAAAGTTGGTTGTTAAATTCGCTCTCTTTATTGCTTAAGAATTTTCCCAGGTAACTTTTTAAACACTACACGGTAATGAAAAATTCGAGGTAAATTATTACTCGCCATGGTAAACTGAAGGCAAAAAGTTTTATTTACCAGAACTCGTTGAGGTAAAAAAATAGATAATGTACCATTCAAGTAATGCGGGTGCTAAAACTACAATTTTGTTTGCCTAATAAAAGTACTATTTATAATAGATCATGAGCAATATTCGACGTCGAAAAAATGAAACCGTAGAATTTTCAGTACATGCAAACTGACACTGGAATGATGCTACATACGTAGAAAAGGATCAGCTCGATGGCTATTGTGATCTGGGCCATCAGGAACATAAGGTTATGTGGACTTGATGTAGGTTGACTGAGATTTCTCCGGTCGGGCGCCAGCATTCAGTGAGCGCACATAATGTGGGATCGTGGATCATCGGTTCTAAAGTGGCCTCCCTGATGTTCCACCGCCTCTTGAGGATGCTCCAGATGATGATGTTGCTATAATCCCATGCCGTAGACCAGTAGAGAATATTATAGCTCCCTCTATATGCTTACTCCCTTGAGAATTGTTCTGGGCCATTCTCATACGCAACGCATTTATGTAAAAATGTATGAAAATGGGTAAACATCGTTATGCGGCTGGAGAAATAAAAAGCTCATTTGCACTACATCAGTATTATTTCTCTTATTCCCTCAACTGGGGCACTGATATAATTGTTCTCCACTGTAGCTCGGAGAGCTCTACAACAGATAAAAACAGCACGATGCTTACATTATATTAGGTGGAAAACTGGAAAACTAAAATTCCGACCGCGTACAAACTGTCCGGACTGTGGAGCGGCATGCTACAAAAACACATTAAATGTTCCAAATATATAAAATGACTATTGAAAACTACATGATGATTACACAAAATATGCTGACACTGGGAGGTCGCGCACGAATGTCCGCTCCACGTAAATACCGCTATGTGAATAACTCGGCATTGACATTGACTGCCCGAACTCTCCTGCTGACGTGTGCCACGTGCCCTCATCCCAAAGCCCATTTGTCCGGCCGTGACTTGCATCACCACCACAGCAGGGCTATATGCTCTACCAACAGGCAGAGCATGTGCCAGATCGCCGGTGAATGGTCAGGATCTGTGCAGCATATAGCAGTGTGAGGGCACACCAGTGAAGTGCAACCAGTGGTTGCCATGGTTATGCTAGGAACTGCGCGAGGCGGAAGGATATTAAAATAGACCTGGTAACAATTGAACTTGTGAGCCCAGGAGCAATGCCAGAAACTCTCATTACGTTTTTATTAAAGGTTTTATTGCTTGTTGTGTATTCGCTGTTTCTTTTGAGCATTGTTAATGTGTTAATATTTGTCTCATCATGCATCTATGTTATGTCCATTTCATGCAACAGTGTTTATGTTGCATAGTTCTTTATGTAATTTTTTAATATGACTTTTATTTGGTAGCATGATGCAAGGCAGAATATTGCAGGTTGTAAACAGGAAGTAATGCCACTTTGGTGCATGGGTCAACCAAGGCCCACACGTGCATCAGGCGGGAATGCTAGTCAGCGAGTAGCATTGGACGAGGGTAGTGCGTGTGACATGAGCTCTGGCTTTTCCTGCGCACGCCGGGCAGCATTCAACATTTTGGTATGGACATTTAATTGCAATAAACTTCATTTCATTATGGAACCTTTTTTCACATGTAGCTGCCTGGCACACCATCCTCCCTTCCCACGAGAATAATATTGCCTGGGAAGTTTAATTCTGCTGTAATTTATTTGTGTTGTAAGACTTTTTAACAGTGTAACCACAGTGGCTGGTCTGATTTGCCATCCTCGCATTGTGTAAGTGCTCTTCTAGGGGGTGATTTAACCTCATCGAATAAATGCTACTGTGAACTGAATGGTACATAGTTTATTTCGATCGCTATATGTGTTTAATGGGATGGGCCCTGACAATACCCACTCACACCATGTCTTACTTCACTAATATTTGCAAGTGTAAGTGTGAATTACTGTTCCGTATCTTATGGGCATGTGGTTGGTCATAACAATCCACATACGCGAGTGTTAATAGTTAGTCAGTTTTCCTGCCATGAGAATCATTATGGTATGTAGTTGACCCAGCAACTACTGTTTAGCAAACACCTACAAATCATAAAACCTGGAGTAACAATCCATGGGGCAGTGGTCACCAGCATTATGGGAGAGGAAATTTAGTCCGCATGGATGGCCCGCAACTCCGAGATGAGCAGAGTCAACAAACACCTTGGCATCGCCTCGACAGCGTCTGGTGCCTATCCGTGTAAAACCACATCCTAGAACTCACTTTCAACACCACAAAATCATATCCTACACCTTTCCTGACGAGTAAACCACCATCAAAATGGCTTGCCTGAACATGTGGCCTAGTCCTACACATTTCCTGATTGCTTGACAGCCATCAAAATGTCGCCCCTTCGTATGGCCCAATCTCCCGCCAAAAGTTTTTCCTGCCAAATCTAATCACCAAGTTCCATTTTCATCTTCTTATGTGAATACATAGACGCATTTCCTAAACACTAATTACAGCAGTATTGTCTGCCTTGCCCTCATGTACTGGAAAAGTCTTCCAACAGATTATACTGTTTGGATCAATATCACTAAAATCCTTGGGTACAGGCTCCTTCTCGACATGAGACCTCCTGAAGAAATACATTTCCAACAAACCACTACTAGCCTTAGCAGTTATTTCTTGAAGACCAAAATGGTACAAAAAAGACAGCAAAATGTAACTCTGTTCTATATCGAGGATGTTAACTATCCAAGACCGAACATCTTTATTAACATCCTTAGTCAATAAAGGCATTAGAGTTATATTTTGTGCCCAGCAGGGAGAATGAACTGGCAGATGCATTGTTACATAACTCCAACAATGAGGTGATTGTTTGCGAAGAAGCAGAATGGAAGGATATTTTACAGCCAAGTTCATGGGACCCAGTATTTGATATGTTTGTCCAGCATATGACAGTCACCAACAATGAGGGCCTAATTAGCGATTTGCACTGGGAGGTCATTCAAGCGAAAAGGAATTGCATGTTCACACAGGAAAATGTCAGGCAATGCGCCCAGCAGGAAGTGGAGGAATGGTGAGTCGTGGATGGTAGGCTTGAGACCTGTTCTGCCCAACATCCTGGGAAATTGAGGGTGTATGTCCCTACAAGTGCGAGGGATCAAGTTTTCGCCTATTACCACTGTGGCAGTATGGCTGGACACCCAGGCGTTGAACAGACAGTTCGAAATATGTGCAATAATTTTTTCTGGCCAGGCATTACCTGAGATGGGAGACAATTTGTACAACAATGTTATAAGTTCAACATATACAAGGCACATCGCTAAGATGGAAGGCAGCAACAAAGGCTGTGAATGCAGAGGAAGCCATTCGAGAAGGTGGGCATCGATTTGATGGGTCCGTATCCAAGGATTAGAAAGGAGGAAAGTGATTTCTTGTCTTAGTAACCGACAATTTTTCACAATGGACAGCGACATACCCTACCAATGGAGCCAGGGCCTGAAACTTAGCAAGAGTATTAGAGGAGCAGTTTTTTCCGCATAGGGATTCCTATGGAATCTGGTAACAGACAACAGCAAGCAATTTACCAGACGGAAATGGAGGAAAATGTGAACGAAGTGGGGTGCCAACCATGTCAAAACAGCTGTGTATCACCCGAGGGTGAACACCACAGAATGCAGAAACCAAGAGATCAAGTCATATTTATGGATCTGTGTGGGCGAACGACACGCCACTTGGGTGGATCACATACCCGTCATTTTGTGCACGATCTGGAGGAGAGTAGATGTAGCAACGGGGAGATCATCCACAGAGGTGTTACTAGGCTGCAACTTGCACCTACTAGTGGAGGCAAAATGACCACAGCGAGAAGACAGCAGCGAACATCCAAGCACAGATAAGCAAAGATGGCAGCATCAAAGATTCATACGCGACATCAGGCAATAGCAGGATCGTTACACAGCAAGATGCTACCGGTCACTACTAACAGCCTGCCGCCTAGACTGCGTGAGGGGTAGGAAGTGCATGAATAGATGCATCCCCAGTCCACAGCAAAGAAAGATTTTTGGGCATGGTTATCAGCTCGTTGGAGTGGGCTACATTGTGTGCTACAAATTCACGGACCCACCACCTACACCATTCGCATGAGGAGGAGGAAGGTACAGGTACATCGGGACGACATCCAGCTAACTCGGGTGCCGTCGACGACGAAGTGGGTCCTGGTGTGTCCCGACCCCACAATGGCGAAGGCCACTGAGCCAACCCTTGGCGCTCCACATCAGAGGACCAAACAGCAGCCCAGTGCTTTCCAGCAAAAGGAAAATCCAAGCTACTGGCCTCCAACATAAGCACCAAGGTGTCTCAGAGGAGGACGTGAAACAAAGTATCTCCACTCCCACGTGCAATCCTTCAGTGTAGAAATAAACAACCATGGAGAAAGGAAACCCAGCCCAAAATATTAATTAAACATCTAACTCCACTCTCTTACCTTGTTATCCATTTAGGTATATTGTAGTGGGTTTCTTTTAATACCCATCAAAAAACAACAACACACAAGAACTCTCGTCAAAAAATAAGTTAAAAGATAAAAGTGCACTTACTAAAAAAAAAAAGTAGTAGGTATTAGTTAAGTTTTTTTAACAAATAAAAAACTTGTTATCTGTTTTGGGTTTTTATTTGACTCTTTTTTCCTTCTTACCACACACAATGAGAATAGCTAAAATATATAATATTTAAACAAAACCATAATTGGCATTATGAGTATAACAGTTGCTTCAAACTAGTTACAGTTAACAGACCCTTTTTTTTATGTTTGCATATTCTTCTGTGTTCTGTATTTTTTTTTTATTTTATATTCAGCAAAAATAACTTAGGGTTAACCCGAAATGTAACATTTTAGCCTGCTTCCTCGCTATCTCCTTAATTTTATTTTTTGACCAACAAAAATTTTAAACTTATAAATAGAATTTTTTTGTTGGTTGCCCACACAATTTCATGTCAAAAACCTCTAACAAGGTAAGTATTACAGTTTTAACATTTTATTTTAACGATATTTGAGTCCAGTATAAAACATTGTTGAGCAAGTTGAAGGCAACCACTGTCCTGGTGTCATGCAGTAATCTAAAAAAACAAAATAACATTCGAAAAGATATTAGATTTCTGACCAAAAGGATGAAAAGGCGGTGGTCGAGGAGTCGACACATCACTGTTGCTTAAATCATAGCGCTGGAGGCATCACTTGAAAAGCACGAGGCATATCACATCACCAAAATGGCTAGGTTGTGTAGCTGGAGAACCACACTGTACAAATTACAAGGAAACATGAAAAATGAGCACCAATGAAGCAACAAACGATTATCGCAATCACTTACCAACAGGTAACTACAAATCACTAACCTAGGCGGTGAAGTATGGCTCTTATGCCATAATAAAGTTGAAAGTCAGGTAGTAAATTTTTAAAACCGACTACAGTCCGTTCGCGACTGGAACAGACTTTCTTGGAATCTTTCCTACTCCCATTTTTAAGCAATAAAAAAAAAACCCGTTATAACATTCAAACTACATTCTCTCTCCGTGCTGCCAAACTGACCGTATCTGCGCCAGTCACTGTTTGTGGTAACTATGCATGCAGCTGACGTCTAAGGCATTGTTCAAAAGTCTGTTCCAGTCGTGAACCGACTATACATCGTGTGGAAGTAAAAGTCGTAGACGACAGGATCAGCACATTCTTTCACGTACGACAGTGGCTGTACGATGTTCCAAACTGGCGAAATGACCAGTCGATAAAAATCGAAAAGGCATATCGCAATGTTAAATACAATAGAAAATTACAAATTGGAATTAAACATAATTAACGTAACGATAAAACAAAAAAAAAGGCTTGACATTAAATAAATTACAATAATGGTACCAAACAAGCATAACACATTACAGCCAGGAAAATCGAAACTCTGATACAAATATTTTACGGTATTACGGTACTAGTGCTGCTACCTATCCTGGCGGTATACAGACACAAACATAGAGATACAAAATAAAGTGTATAATCCGTGTCACACTACTAGAAGGTTTTTTTTTTTCAGCTGTTTATGGCAAGTGAACATGAACTTTACTATCCAGTATGGTTCAGAATTAGCACAAAGTGTGGAGTATCAATAAGAAAATACAATAAAATATCGCGTAGACACTTAATACAGCGGTAAAATGAATGATTTGAAAAAAATTGCCAAAAAGAACATAATGACAATATTCGTTATATGTTATAGGTGCTGCCCTCTGAAGTGAGAAGCGGCAGATAAATAAATACATAATATAGTATTTTATGTCCCTACTAATTTGCAATCGAGAGTGAAATGAAAACAATACTTTTATTGTCAGAGATAAAGGTTATAAATGTTAGTAATCTTAACACATGCTTATTTCTTTGGTCTGCACAATTAAATAATAAAAAAAAAGGTTACTTTTTTTTACCCATTAACACAAATGTGGTATTCAGACTGGAAACAAGGAAAGAGCATAAAAATAAATAAAACGGACTCCGCAAAAATCTCTATTGCTTGAAAAGAAATAGGAATAAAAATTAGTTTAGGAGAGATCATGCCATAGCATGACTCACCACCATGAGCAAAACACGTGTCACGGCCCTTCAGGAGGGAGAACCCACAGAGGACCCACCCATATGCGCCTATGCCAGGATATCACCAGAGGTGGTGCAGGATGGAAACGCCACCGACGAGCTTCGGGATGAAAGGAGCAGGCAGGAGAGTGCACCTGCACCATGAGCAGGAGAAGAAGGGGTGGAGGAGAGTGTGCAGGAGTTACCCGGCATCATTAAGCTCCACGGGGAACTTGCAGCACCTCGAACAGAGAATATAAGGGGTTAGGTGCACAACAGTTTTGGTATGCTCACCGATGAGCAGGAGCAAGAGCAGGATAAGCAGCCACAGGGGAAAATGCAAGTGCAATTGCATGATGCAGGTGGAGATATGTTTATAGGGAGTATTCAGCCTGGTCGCAACCGAAGACAGCGCAATCAGCAGGACAGCAGGAGCGAGAAAGGAGACAGCGAAGGCAGCCAGTCAGGGAGCTCGCTTCGGCTTCGGTGATCATGCCAGCGGACACACCCATCAACGGAGCGTCACTAGTGCAAGCTACTGGTGTTGCCTACCAAGAAGGGGCAACCGTCGGAAACACATCGTGCGGCGGTACCACCTGTAGTCACGCAGGCCGGCCTGCACCTGCAGCTGCTGCAAGTAACATCAGTCGGCCTACAAACAGTCCCGAAAAGGGGGGAGGGCTTTGACGTGTGCAATGTGCCCTCACCCCTAAGGAGCAATGCTAGAAACTCTCTTTATGTTTTTATTAAAGGTTTTATTGCTTGTTGTGATTTCGCTTTTTCTTTTAGGCATTGTTAAAGTGATATTATTTTTTGACTCATCATGGAGTCAGTGTTATGTCCATTCCATTCAATAGTGTTTATGTTGGAGAGATTTAATGAAATTTTTAATATGAGTTTCATCTGGTAGCTTGATGCAAGGCAGAATATCGCAGGTTGTAGCAGGAAGTAGTGCCACTCTGGCACTTGGGTCAGCTGAGGCCTGCCCACGCATCTGGTGGGCACACTAGTCAGCGAGTAGCATCAGACGAGTGTGGCACGTTTATTATGAGCTCCGGCTTTTCCTGCACTTGCTGGGTGGTATTCAACATTTTGGTATGGACATTTAATTGCAATAGACTTTAATTCATTCCAGAACCTATTTTCGCACATAGCTACCCGGTACACCACCCTCCCTTCCCGTGGGAGTATCATTACCTGGGAAATTTAATTCTGCAATAATTTATTTGTCATATGACTTTTTAACAGTGTAACCTCCATGGCCAGTCTGATTTGCCACTCACACTCTCATTGTGTAAGTGATCTCATAGGGGGAGATTTAATCTCACAGAATAAATACTACTGTGGACTGAATGGCAAATAGTTTATTTCGATCGCTATATGCATGAAGGGACAGGCCCGGAAAATACCCACTCACACAATGTCTTACTTCATTAATCTTTGCAAGGGTAAGATTCAATTAGTGTTTCGTGTGTTATGCGTGTGTGGTTAGACCTAACAATCCACATACACGAGTGTTAATGGCTGGTCAGTTTTCCCGCCACGAGAAACTTATTATATGTAGTCGACCCACTGGCTATCATTTAGCAAACACCTACAAATCATCCAAACTGGAGTAACAATCAACGGGGCAGAGGTCACAATCGTCATTGGCGAGGTGTTTTAGTCCGGGTTGATGGCCCACCACCCCGAGATCAGCAGTCATCAATCACCTTGACGTCGCCTCGACAGCATGTGGTGTCTATCCGGGTAAACCACATCCTAGACATCACCTTCACCACCCCTAAATCATATCCTACACCTTTCCTGGTGAGTTAACTACCGTCACCGCACTCGCATGAGAAAATCTTTTAATTTATAATTATAGTGATGATGCGTGAAACAATCAGCTGAGAGCATCGGGAAGGGGGGAGTATTCCCCTGTTCCCGACTCGTCACTGCTGCTGGCACTCTTGGTGTTTTTGCGGATGGCGTCGATTGGGATAGCGGGCTTCCCGAACATGCAATGATGACGTGCCTCCTGTTGTAATTGCCGATGGTTCTACTGATGATGTTGATGTTAATGCCGAAAATGCCGACTCCTCAATAGTGTCGCGATATCAACAGGTGGGGACAGCACTTAACGATTTTGGTCATCCTCAGGTCATCCACCTGGCTCATCGCTCCTGATGTCATGATTTGTCATAAGTATGATGTTGCTTGGCTGAAAAGTGCTATCCAGGGCAACGTCGCTGACGGGAGCTCCTGTAGATGCTGTGACATCGGGCGTCGCCACTTAGGGCATGGCTGGGATGACACTGTCAGCATGATGACTGGATGTCGTGGTTTTGGTGTTGGTGGATGGTGTTGTTTCCATCACACCCCTATTTTTCCCTGGTGAAGGGGGACTAATTCTGGGCATCACGACGCTGGCATGTCGCACAATATCATGATGGAAAACAGCTACTCTTTGTGGGCTGAAGCGAACTTTAAAACAAGCCCCACCTAGAAGTTGAGTGATGAGGTGTGGGTTGCTCCATTTATCCACAAAGCCCACCCAAAAACCTTTTTGGCCAGCTGATTAAGGATATGCTCTGACATGCGCGTGCTGGTCGGCCTGTTGCTGGTCAGCCAGTTGCTGGGGAGAGGAGAGTCGAGTGATAGGAGGTGTCCACTGCGGCATGTAAAGGGCCTGATTTGGTTGTGCTTCATTCATCTGCCTCTCTTGTTTCTCCTCCCTGGTCACCCCTTCCAATAGACTGTTGGAATGCTCCCTTGCCCTGCTCGTGAACTCACTGGGGAGGGAAAGGACACTACCTTGGTGCAGCTGGACTGGAGTTTTTCTCATGGCCAGATTAGTTTGCGTACACAATGTAAATAATGCGGCGGGCAGTTGTTTACGTGTTGTTGGTGTGGGGTAATTTTCGATGAGCTATTAATGTTCCGAAGTGCGATGGCTCCATTTCTTGTCCACGATATACCACAGGAACTGGATATTCTCCTTGCTAGTGTGGCAGTTGCAATTCACGCATGTGAGTCCATTTATGGCCAAGCATTCGACCACTAATGAAAAATGATGTATGTGGCCAGTCTATGATGCTGACCATACAATTATGTCGTCCAGATGAGGGTAATATTGTCGTGGATGGTCATACACCAGTTGGTCGGTACTGAATTGTATACTGTGTTCCGCGACCATCGTGCGGCACAGAGGGTCAGCAACTGTAAATACAACCCACCTTTCATTCAGGAGTCTCTGCATAGCCTCTCGGTGTTCAGGCGTTACAGTGTGGTCAAGGCCATTCAACTGCACTGCCGGCACACTCCCTGCTTGTCGGATATCGAGGTTGTAGACCATTCGATGTTCTTTTTGGCCGAAATGAATTCGGCGCGTCGCAGGTTGCAACATTGTATTCTGTTCCATTAACCACAGAACACCAAGGATGACATCTTCCTGAATGTCATTGGACACGAAAGCAGTTGTGACAATTTCATTGTCACAATTTCGCACTGCAATGTTGACTTCTCTAGCTATTTCTTCTTTATGTTGATGTGTAGCGAGCTGAATGACATATTGCACGGGCTTAATTTCACTGACATTGAACAGGTTAGTCCGTATGAAATTGTGAGATGTGGTGGTAACAATGAGGGCCCTGCATGGTTTTTTGTTGCTGAGGACAGCGATACGGATGGAGCTGTGATTATGGTTGGTTGTGTGAGAGAGTAGTATTGGTTGTGGGTCGGATCCGGTGAGGTTATGGCGTAATGGGGCGAATGACATCAGGCCTCCGTACCCCCTTCACCCATTTCCTGTAGATGTTGTCTCTTTCTCCTCATCTTGTGGCTCATATTCCACCCACTGGTTATTCCAGTGCGGTCCCCCGCCTCACCAGCAAGGGTATGGCGGATGTCGTGGTTCACTTGACTCGTGAGGCAGGGCAGGCCTGGCCTCCTCCTGCTCTGCTGATGCTGGTTTTAAGTTATTTTACAGTTTGTTGTGGTTGTTGCAGAACGGTTTTTTCCCTGTTTCATTGGACATTGCGGATTTTACCTTCAATTGTCTGGTCTCACATTGCAGCTGCACAGACTCACGATCGTGGTGTAGTCGTTTGGGAAGGCTTGATGAAGTAGCATTATTGTTTGAATGAAATAACTCTCTGTTGTGTGAATGACAGGAGCCAACATTGCACGGTATTCAAGTCGGGCGGAGCTCGCGACAACTTCGAATATTTCTTGTAGTAAAAATTCTGGATCATACGTTTGTATTAAACTGACCTTCTGCATGGCATACTGGTATAGAGTTTCTTCCCCTTATTCTTCTAGGATCAACTTGTTTCTAGTGCATAATGACGCAGTAGTGTTGGCAAAATGGCATGTGAAGGTGTGGCGGAACTCTCCCCGGGTCATAACATAGTGTGTGATGCCTCATCACCACATTCTGGCATCGCCGTAGAAATGCTCCCCGATACAATTTGCCCAGTTTTCTTGGTCGACATCATATCATCGGGGCATGTTTTTGCAGTCTTGGATGAATGCTAATGGATCCTCATTAGATGTTCCAGAATATGTTGGAAGTGATTGAAATCTTGTTGGAGTGGTTGATGTATTGATCAGATCATGATGTTATCTTGCCACATAATGCGCTCTCTGCCCAGTTGGTCTGCTGTTCACCAGTACCTCCTTTAGTAGCGGTGTTGAGTGGGCCAGAGGTGATGTTACACATTCCAAACAGTTGGTAAGGTTGGTAAGGCCAGATGCGGTACTTCCTGTTGTTGCATTGCTATCTTTCCGAACACGTCTTCATGAGTTCGAATTCGGGATGTTGGTAACTGTCCCTGCTGCTGTGGTAGTTCTGTTCGGCTGAATGGTAATTTGGCTCTGAAGTTTAATGGTTGACAGTGGTTTGAGTCGAATGGCTCTGGATAGCAGCATATGAAGTGGGTGTGATGTTAATTCTGTAGTGTGGCCTGCTCTTCTGGGGAAATACACCATTTATGATAAATTCGGAAAATTTTTTCACACACAAGAGTTAATACACCCTGTCCATCGCATATGTTGGCATTTGCTCATTTCCTTAAACTTATTTGAAAATGCGATAGTGATTGTTCGACATTGAATGATGATGGTGCACACACGCATATGTTAGACACACGCAGACTGGATTGATGAATCCTTTGCCTCCTTGTGTGTACAAGCACTGTGTACACACTTCCTCTTGAAGACCTGAGATTGTGCATACTAATATTCCACCACTGAGTTCCATGTTCTGCTTTTCTACTTCCTGTTGTAAACAATGTGTGGCCATGGAGTCATGACAAATGCAGGCTTCTCCCACTGACAAGTCGATGAGAGGTCATGTAGATTGTTTACATTTTCCGCCAGGCCACATGGCCGCACATCTCGTGGCTGTCTCCCATGTGGTGCGAGGTAGGAGGGTTGGTCCTGCTGGCATGATGCGATGCAGATGGAGTGGGGTGGCAGGTGGCATCTTCCCCTCGGCGATGGATTGCTCCAAGATTATGGTGGTAGCTGACATCATGGCTGCGGCTATCAAGGTACATTGCACGCCTGTCTAAAATAGTAGACTTCCTTATTGGCTTTGCAGAATGACAATGTTTTGGAGCTAAAATATTTCCGATGATTTTCTGGCATTTCCCTGGTCCCAACTTCTTGATGTGAGGCAAGGAAAAGAGCAAAATATTGTAGGAAATTTTGCCAGTACAAAATGCGTGAGCCAAAGCTCAATTGAATAAACGACTGTGGAACACGTGGTTGCATGTTTCCCCAAGGATGCGAAACCTGGGAAACACTGGTCATTAAAAAAAAAAAAATTTCAATGATAAATACCTGGTTTGCCTGGAGTGGTAGAGCATTGGATGGAATCATAGGTGACTTGGGCACAACCTGTGACACAAGTAGGATGCATTTTCAAAATTGCTATAAGGCATGGGAAAAGTTGATGACTGGTTGTCGGGATGAAAATGCTTCATGGAGGGGTGACACTTGATGGTTACTGTGATCTGGACCATCAGGTAAATAGGGTTATGTAGATTGGATATAGGTTGGTTGAAATTTCTCTGATTGGGTGCTAGCACTCAGTGAGAACATTTGATGTGGAGTCATGAATCGTCGGCCCTAAAGTGGCCTCCCTGATGTTCTGCCATACCTGGAGGCTGCTCCAGATGATGTTGCTATAATACCATAGCCTAGGATAATAGAGGGTATTCCAGCTCCCTCTATATGCTTACTCACACATGCGAAAATTGTTCGGGCCATTCTCGTGCCCAAATTATTTTTGTAAAAATGTATGAAAACGATTAAACAGTCGTTATGCAACTGGAGAAATAAATAGCTCATTTATACAAAGTCAGTTTTATTTCTCTGATTCCCTCGAATAGGCGCCAATATAATTGTTTTTCACTGTAGCTCGGAGAGCTCTAGAACAGATGAAAACAGCACGATGCTTACATGATATTTGTCTGGCTGTTGAAAGGCGGTCAGAAATGTGGAGCAGCATGCTCCCTGGCTACAAAAACCCGTTATATGTTCCGAATAGATAAAATAACTATTGAAATCTAAATGATACTTACACAAAAGATGCTGTGCCGGGGAGGTCGCGCATTGACGTCCACTCCACGTGAGTACCACTACTTGACTAACTCAGCATTGGTGGGGAGCTCGCTGACTGACCGAACTCTCCCACACATGCATGAAAAAACCTTAGAATTTATAATTATAGTGATGATGAGTGAAACGACTGGTGGCGCTGCAACACTGGTGAGAAGGGAACATATATGTACACTTTCATTTTATTATACAACAAACACACAAGAAAAATTATAAAATATAAAATCACATGACAACTTAAACATAACAGTAACACTTAACCTCAAATTCGAGGTTATTTCTAGGGGCTGGTATTTTGCTTCTAGTTAATAGTTGATGAAACTAATTATGTGTACTGACTCGTTAACATGTGTCTCTTTGTTGACAAATACTTAAAACAAACAATTTAAAGCCTATCATAAAGGTAATACTAAAGTGGGGTTAGGCAGTCACATGGTTAATAGGCTACAGTGGCTTCCATCAGACCAAGAGGGCTTATGTTCAACTACAAAAGAAACACTGGAAATGGTGCAAGAAAAGTATGCAAAATAAATGTTAAATAAAATATATTGCACACACAAATGTCTAGCTTTGGAAATTACGTGCAAATATCACGTGGTACATTGCACTGTATTATTATGTTTGCATAACATATAATTTGCAATATGAATTTCTGTGCACCGGTACTGACATAGACCCTTATATATAAATTATTATACACTACACAAAGACATTAAACCGTTTCGAAATATATAATTAAAACATACACACCTGGTTTGAGTGTTGTCACTCACAAATAAACAAAGCACTTATTTTCTCCGTGCACATGACACACGCTATCCTAACATAACACTATAAACAAAAGCTAAGCCCTTCACACTAAATATTAAACAATACTGCCGATACTAATATATAATTTTAAAAGGCCATAAAATATAACTCAAATATTAAATATAAACAAATGAACACACTGGGGCACTGCATGAATGCACTAATGCACAACGTGAAACACTGACTAGTAGCTCACTGCTGCTCTCATGTGGTGGTCTGTTGAATCTTGAGTGCTGGTGCTGGCGATGTGAGGAACTATCAAGGGTGAGACACGTGGTACACATCAATCTTTAACAAATAATGAGTGAACTTTGAAATTTAACACAGTTGAGTGATAGAGACGAGCATCATTCCTTTGTTTTAGTTCTCTCTATTGAAGAACGAAGAAAGAAAAACTAAATACTACAAATTTGTTTAATCTCATTTACTGAAGTATCCAAAAAGGTCTCCAAAATATATTTACTCTGTCTGTACACACAACCTGCACATTCTGCAAAAATACTTCATTATAACTGGAAAGCACTAACACTTATTTTAATTATTTTCAGTTTCTCACAGTTTGTGCCAATTCCCTTTTGTGTTTACACCAATCTGCATTAACAATATATTTATAGCACACCTGCATGGAAAAAATTAATCGGGAACAAATATCGTAAACATGGAGGCCACGCTAGCTTCTCGCAATGCCCAATCAATGTATTGGGGAATGTTGTGTTTAAAATAAATGTTGCCTCACTTGCACTGCATAATGGTATGGGTCACCATTTATAAATGAAAAACAGTCACATCGAATTATTTTTACTTTTTTTGTTTTTTGAACAAGTCCACAAATCAGCAAGGTGGATTCAAAGCGCCTCGATGCGTGAGCCAAAAATTTCATGAAGGAGGAAGGTGGATTCAAGCCTCTTCGATGTGCGAGCCAAAAAGTCCTCAATGCAGTTAGGCAGATTCAAGACTCCTTGGTGTGTATGACAAGCCCTACGGATCAGAGGGGACAGTGACCATTTTGTTTACAGTGTTAACCTGGCCGTCATCTTAGATTTCCATAGCACTAATCCCAGGTGTCCTTAAAACCGAATAATAATGAAAAAAAATTGTAATTTCTTTATTTTAAAATTTAAAGAATTTAAAAATTAAATACTTTATAGAAAATAAAAATGTACGAAATTTATTACATTTTAAAAATTAAATACCGATATTCAATTTAAAAAAATTAATGTAGAACTTAAACATTTCGGGAAATAAAAAATAAAAATAAAAAAGAGGTTTGTAAAAGATTACATTTAGAAGGTCCAGGGTTCGATTCTCGTAACCATGGCGGCACACACACCTAGCTCCTCCAGGTACGGCGACCAGTAGATGACTGACTCCCACAGCTTTATTTCATTGGCTATTTAGTCGGCTTCCCACCAAATTCTTTTGTCCCCAACACCCCCACCATAATTTTTCATCGATCTGCTCCCCTACACCCCATCTCCATTTACCTGCTATAGCTCGAACCCCACCACTACCACTAGTGTGTGCTAGTGGAGAAAATATTTCATGTTGAAGCCACGTATGATTACTGTAAGCAATATCATGATATTTGCATGCTTCATCTAATTTATTTATTCCTGTAACACCTCTTTCCAATCTTTCATTTAATTTAGTAAATGGACCATTATTATTATAGCCTGGGAAATGCATTTCAGGATGATCTAAATTGTTTAATGCCCAATTTACTATACCCTTGCCATGATGTTCAGAGCTCCAAAATGTGCGTGGAATTACATTTAAAACTCTTATGAGATAGGGTATTCATTTGGATTATTTATAAGAAAATCAGAAAATGTATTGTTTAGCATATTCATTATGCTTACTTTTTCATTGTAATAATTGTTATTTCCAGCATTTTATTCACCATGAATAACTAATAATCTAAAAATATATCAATCAAGTGTCTAACATAATTCATCCAAATGTGTTCTTTTGGTAAACTGTTGTATTTTTTATACTATATCAAGATTTATGCATTCTTGGCGCTGATTTTGAAAGTGATTCTTTTATATAGTTATGATAAATTGGTCCAATTATTTTTCTGTATTTCCAACTGCTATTTGAGTGTATTTTCTTTTCGGAATTAAATACTTGGTATGCGACATTGGTATTTAAAACCATTTTCCTGTAGTTTTCGTAGTCATTATCAGTGAAATTTTAATTAATATCTTCTTTTTATTTTGGTAACAAATTAGAAAGACCTTCTGTTAAGTCATTTTTATTTTTATTTTTAACAGATATTTTATCATCGTCTATCTTCCCTTTGTATCCCCAATGTAAAAAGTATGTCCATCTCCTCGTAAACCATATTGTGCATTGATAACATTTATTTCTTCAGAAATTTCTTTTCCAAAATTTATAGTAGAATCAGACACTGTACACGAATCAGATGCTGCATGTGGTAAATTTTTCAATGTTACAATTCCCATTTGATCTTCCAAATTAGGAGATTTTGAGAATAATTATCATTCAAACGATATTTCTTCTAGTGTTGGTGGATAATCTAAATTTTTTTGCTGCTACAGGAACTAGTGTTATTATTAAGTTTTTATTTTTTTCACTTACTTTTTCTACTTTTCTACCAGTATTTCGTTATTCGTCGATGAATGGTTGTTCTTCTTATTTTTCATATTCTTTTTCATGGTGCTTTTTATATTTCTTATATCTTTCAATGAGTAATTAAACTCGAGAAACTTCCTTTGATTCCATCATTTTTATATAAATTTTTTTCTGATAAATGAATTATAAAAGTATTGAGAGTTTCGAGAGACAAAATTTTCCCCCAACTGATCAGACTAGGGAGAATTTAAATGTTTACAATAATATAATCGAATTTGATATTCCTATAGGTGATGGCTTTTCTTTTCCAAATGAGACTTATGTTTATGAGCAGTTTAGTTTGCTAAAGAGAGATAAGGTTGGAGCTGAGGCAGAATATGATGAAAAAAATAATGTTGTGTTTGTTCTAACATTTTTACTTTTCAGTTTTCTAGAGTAGAAATCTCAAAACATGGAAATATTATTGAAGCTGTTGATAATCCTGGTATATCATCAACAATGGTGAATGCTTTATTAAGATCGCCAAGTGAACAACATGATTTAGAATTCACTGGTGTTGATAATATATATCGAGATAAATCTGTTTCTAGTCATATAGAAGATTACGTTAAAACTGTTGATATGAAAAAAAAAACAAATGAAATCTTGTATCCGCTGAGATATTTGTTTGGTTTTATTCGAAATAACAATGAAATTTACTGGAAAGGTGGCTATAAAATTACTTTTTTCGTAATTCATCTGATATCAACTGTTTATTTCTTTATGAAACTTTAGATAAAAATGATAAAGTTACGAAAAATCGTCCTGATACTGGTAAAATTGATATTTAAAAATTATAAATTATGTGGCCTATTGTAGAATATGAATCTAACACCGCCATTGCAATTAAAGGAAAAATATACCAAGATCCTAAAATACCTATTAGTTTTGATTATTGGCAATTTTTAGGAAAAGAAGTCCCTGCTAGAACAACTGTTTTTTTAACTTTGAAGTCAAAGATTTGTTTAATAGTTAAAAATTTGATATGTCTCATTTTGTAATTGTAGGTTTTCAACTTAATAGAAGAAATCGTGCTGAAGAGCATAAACATGCCACTATGTTTGGTCATTGTAATGTGAGAAATATTTATGTTAAAAATGGTAGAAATGAAATTTTCCTTAAAGAAAACTGGACATTGAAAACGGTGTTTGTCTTGAACAATTTCTTGCTTATAAAGATTTTAGAAATTCAAACTAAACTAGATACCGGCTATAGAAATAATGAACATTATATTAAAACAACTGTAAACTTAGATGGTGATATTAATTGCTATACATTTTGGGGTCGAAGACCGTTATGTTATAGATTGCATGTATAAAAAAACTACTGTAGTTAAAGAAAAAAACAAATATAAAAATTAGTGTTGATTTTAATTAAGATGTCGAAGCAGTTACCATTTGTAATGTTGTTTTAATTAGTAAAAGAAATCTTACTTATTATTTGAAAGAAAGAATTACTGAGGATTTATAAGTTTTAATATTATTAAATGGAGGATGTAAACGATTTTACAGAAAAAAGAAACTGTTTCGATATTTTAATACAATTTTTTAGGTGTATTGTTAAGTTGTTTGATCGAATAAAAAATATTTTTGTTAAACCTGAATGAGCTTTTTTTCTTGCTCTTAATAAATTTTTTCTTTTATAAATAAAAATGCCTGTGTTACCTTGCAGTATGACAAAGCATTTTAAAGATGGTTGTAAATCAACTACGCTTTCCTATAAATTAGATAATGCTTCTGACGAACGCGGAGAATTAGTTTATAAATTTCATCGAAATCTGCAAAGTTTACAATTAACACACTTCGAAAATATTAACAATAAATATGTACTTCATGAAATAGGAGGCGACTTTGAGAAGATAGAAGAAGTTTTTAAAAGATTAGTAGAGCTTCGTATTTAAACTATCAGTTGTCTTTTCAATATTTTTACTTGATTTTATCATATTTTGCTTGTTTTACTCTTAAATTCACTTGATTTAGATTGCTCACTTGCAAAATTAGTGTTTCTAGAAAAACTGATAAATGGCTTGATTTTGAGGTAAAATCGCTTTATTTTTGATGCTGGCACAACGCTTTATGAAAAACTGATAAAATTGCTTGATTTTCAGGTAAAATTGCTTGTTTTTTCGAACTGAAAATTGTTGCTTTTAGAAATATGAAAAAGTCGCTCGAAAAACGAGAAATTTGCAGATTTTAGTTCAAAATTGCTTGATTTTGATCGCTTTTTCATCGAATCCCAGATTTTGAGTTCTTTAATTTTTTCTTGAACCCTTGTTAGAATTAATGGGAAATAGTTATGTTACTTTTTCTTGCAATTTTGGAGTAAATTGTTGTAAAAAATTTGCTGCGCTAGAATCCCCATTTATCAACTATCAATTTGTCCATGTGTGACCTCAGAAACTCAAAATAGTTGCCCATGTCTGAGTCGCAAAAAAATAAACAGAGATGTTTTTGGACGACATTGTTCTCGTTCTGGTTAATCACTTCGCTGTTTGCCAATGTTTGGCACCAGAAAATTAAACATAAATATTGGGAACAATATTGTTATATTTGGTCTATTCACATTAAAGAGGAACACTTTGATTGTTATGTAAATAAAGGTATAATGCAATTTAGCTATGCGGACTAAATATATATTATATATATATATATATATATATATATATATATATATATATATATAGATCTATTTGTATTATGGTACTATGATGTTCCTGATTTATCTTGATATAAAGTGAAAATAATCCTAGTCCTATGTTTTTCTATTTTGAATAGTAGATAGACATGAATGCTTTGCTCTCCTTTGAAGAAGTTTACTGTTTAAGGTTCTAAGTTTTTCTGGTTGGATTTAGGGCAAGTGTTTGATACCCCTTTGCCACGTCCTTGGGACAAGGGCGACGCAATTTCCTATTTTATTCAACTTCTCCATTTTCTCAGACTAATTGTATTTCTGAACATTTGTAATCAATTTAATAAAGGGGCTGGTTTAATTTTGTCGGTAAAACAAACAAGCCAAAGATTGGAGAAAAGTATAGTAAAGTTAATTGTTTTATTTATTTTTTATTGGATTCCGTCTTTAATGGTCCTATGCGATGCACGGTAGCTCATTTAAATATGTATTGTTTTAATTTATAAATGTTTTCTTAAATATCGTTCTTCTTCAGAGTTCCTTGAAATAAAACACAGTTTAGAAATCAACTTTGTGTGTCCAAATAATCTTGCGCCACAACTGAACATGGAAAGAAGGAAAGGCGGCAGCTCAAAATGTATGTATTTTTGTAGCTCCAATTCTTTTTGTTTTCAATATGAAAACTCTCTGGAATAGCAGAAGAAGATAAAGTGCCACAATATTACGTTTCAGGTTTAAGTCTTACCACTCACGTTTTAAAGTTTTACCACTCACGTTGATAATTGTTTTTTTCCTACCTTTTACGCACTGTTGCTGTTAATACTTTCGTCTCATGCAAGACAAGCTGTCTTGACAGGTTAACCATTATGAAGAACTGGACCCACAAATGTGCTGTTCGATTATTTTACTTAAAATCATTAAGTTTGTTTTGAAACCTTTCTTGTAATCGATACTACAGCTTCATTGTCTTAAAAAAAAGTTCTTGGTAGGTACGTATTGCTTGAAGTTTATCAAAAACACTAATCAGAATATCTCTTTAATTCGGTACTATATTCAGTTCCGAAAGTATCAGTTTAGCAAGAGCCAGATGCATATATTTTGCATAAATTACAATGGCTGGTCGAAATGTATTATACATGTTTTATGCGCCATTGTTGAAGAGTTCTCGGCTGCTGTGCAGATAGCAGCAAGAAGACCATCGTTGCTACTAGTTGGTAGATTAAATCAATGTCAAATACACTACTTCGGATACTTGGAAATTTTTCCCTTGCAACCTTTGTATGAAGTAATTCCAATTATCTGTATTGGGAACGTTTAAGTACTTCCCTATGAACCACAAACCATCAGATATTGTTTTAGGACCAAACGGCAATTCTTAATTTTGAGATATATTTTTATTAGTGGCGAGGGACTGAGGTCGTGGAGGAGATCATTCTGACTGGAAAAAAAAAGGGGGTGGGGACGGGAAAGAGTTTGGAAGAGTGAGGAAATGGTTTTATTTACATATTATATAGGCCTATAACTTAAAAAAAAATTGCAGTGGGCTCCTTACACAACACGTGCATATTATAAACACGGTGTATTCCACCTTATTAACAGTAGGCCTATAGTGTACAAGGGGAATACGGAAACACGTATCAGTTGAGAGCCTGTATTTCGGTAACTATGCGTCGTACGACGAAACTGGTTTGAAAAGTTTTTGTATGAACTTTTGCGTAGATTATATTTTTTTTTTTTGTAAAACATATTTAGCGTTAAAATTAACCATATGGGAGAGAAAGCGAAAAACATTATTGGTCCCAATTATTTTTATATGGCGGCTTACGCTTCAACCAGATTGAGCACGAATTTCAGTATGCTGAAGAGGAAGGTCACATAAATGTGTCTGCCTAAATTCAACTTATTATGCAATTTTTCCCACTAAAACATGAAAATCGCACTACAGTGACAGGACTGTTGCCTGAACAATGCGTCGCACAAGATGCCACCCCACAAAGACCTTCTTTAAAAGTTAATTTCCTGTTGGAATGCTTAACTTTTTGTAACAACGAACATTTAAAAAATAATATTTGGTAGTGTCAGATCTAGGGTCACGTGCCAATTTAGAAATTTACATTGTCATGGCAACAAAACAAGTTCCTTCGCTCACCAAATAAAAAATACGTTCTCTCATAACAAAAAAATTTACTTCAGTGACATAGTTAAAATATGAGTACCTAGTCCCAAACCTCAAGAAATAATTCAATTATTATAATATAATAATTAACTATCAGGCATTCTTGTAGAAATAATAATAACTATAATAATCAAACTAATGACATGTAAGAATCGGTGCAACGTAAGTGGTTTTTTTTTTAAGCGCTGTAATTCAAGACCTTACAACAGGTAGGTCTTCTTGCTTCATGCCGGAAACATCATATTTCGAAACGCGAGTACTCTCATTAAGTATAAAGAGCAATGATGAGTGAGTTCTCTGCATGTAGTTATTAATATCGAAGTATCTATTTTATGGAGAAATCAGCTAGATGAAACAATTCGGTGGAATATTACTTGCAGTCCTCCTGGCGTCCCCCAAGTGCAGGCCAGTGCGCATTGCCGAAATAAAATACGTAACTTCCTCGTCCAAATGACATCACTGTGTTTTTATCATTAGCCACACCCCAGCCCCCCCCCCCCCCCATCACCACACCCTCTTCCATTGTGTTGGTGTCCCGCAGAGGCAGTCCACCAGCGTCCGGGAAATTGATTCTGAAAGAAACGATTAAAACTTGCCAGCTATACTTTTCCCTCTTCATAACGGGACCTCTGCCCTTTCCCGAGTAATAATATACAAACTTTTTTCTTTCCCAGCCGAAAAGAAAAACTACCAAAGTTCTGGTAAAATGGCCTTAGTTTCTGGAGTATTTTCGTGAGCAGATGAGTTTTCTAAGAAGTGCCATAAATCAGACGTTCTCCGTGATATTTAAAATGTAGTTCTGTTTCCCCGTAACCAGCTTGCTTCATCATGTAGTCGAATTCGTTCAGTTATTACAAAGTGAAGTATTGCAGATAGCCGACTTTAATAAGTTTCATGCGAACAGTTGGTATATCGAAGACAAATATCAGCGTCCTAAAATAGCTGAAGTGACTCGCTGGAACGAGAAACTTGCAACGCACACACTGGTGACTTCCGATAAAGTGGTTACAAAAAATATTGCGAAACTTAACAAACCTGTGCATTACACTTGCCAATTGCTATTCGCCAATTTGTTACTTTATGATATATTAGCTAAAAGCATTATAAACCTCAATTTGGTGTGGCGCACAACGCTGTTGATAACCACTTAAGGGAAAATTGTTTTATAAAATGTAGTATTATATTTTTGTAACTAATAACAGGCCGGAGTTTCTGTTGACGGTTGATTCGAAATTTGATATACTGCTTTATTCGAAATGAGTGATTCTTCTGCTACGCACTCTGTCCATAATCTGACGCGGAGTCTTGGCTAGGAGATGTTGAGAAGAAATCAGCATGAATGTTTTCACTTGCCGGTTTATGTCTGATTTGATAACGTAAGTTCGTTAACCAAGTTGCATACCGTAGTAGTCTAGATGGTGCCATGGTTGGAAGCTTGGTATTTTCGCGTGCAATGTAAATAGCTATAGGTATGTATAATAGAACATTTCTACAGCGAATACAATAGCCGTAGAGCCTCCCGGTTAAAATGTCTGTATCCCAGTTCTGTCTTTGATAGGGACCTGGAAACAAAATCTGCCTGTGTTTCCTCCGCGTCTAACACATGATAATACTCCTGATATCCCTGTTTGGTGAGCATCGCACGCCATAGTGACGAGTAATTCTGAATTAGAACTCTATCACCGGCTATTTCTACATCTGAGTTTCAGAAATGCTGCCTCGCAACTAGCTGACCAATAAAATTTAGTTTTTCCTTGAAAAAGTTTCCGAAGAGGGTAGTTTTTTGTAGAGGAATGTTTTATAATTTTTGCGTAATAAGTTATTAATCCTAAAATTTGTCTGACATCATCAAAGTTTTCGGACTTGGGGAATCTAATGGAGATTTTTTTTTTTTTACTTTTGGCTATTTTATTCTGTTCTTTAATATATCCTGGGTATTACATTTTAGTATGGAAAAATTCACATTTGTGTTTGTTAAGGTGTAGAGCGTAAGCCTTGGGTATATCGAGGCAGCCATGCAGGTGCTGAACGCATTGCCGGGAAGATCCATCAGAATTTGATCCGTAATACTGTGAAACTCGTTCGGTGCAGATATCATACCTTTGTGTGTAAAAATGGTTTAAATAATTTCACTTTACGAGTAACCTGGGATATTTAACTACGCTTTCACTAAATTTATTGAACAACGATATTTAAAATTATTCAGGTTTCTGAAAATATCGACAGATTTGGGAATAGGATAATGCGTCAACTGAAGTTGTGTGTTTACGGTGCCATCTGAGTATAGGAAAAAGGGTCTAGGCCTAATAACTTTCTTCAATTTTGAAATTATTCCTGGTTATTCTAGTGTATGTAGTTCCTCTAACACTTTTGATTTAAAAGCATGTGGAGTTTGTCGCTCTTTAAATGCAGCAGGTTTTGTTTGGCAGGAATTTGAGGGACATCTCGATGGCTTTCACGGTGAAGTATGTTCGTTTACATCTTGATCCTCTCTGTCCGTAGTGCAGAAACGGCCCAAGAATACGACAGTTACCTGACACGTAAATACATACATTAAAGAAACAAATAACTCGAATTATTATTGTTATATCATTCCGAGGAGAGAAACTTCCTCAAAATATGGCGGTAATTTAAATTGTTAGAAAACGCCGGAGGGGTGTATCGTAGTTCGTGAGGGATGGAGGTCTTAATGAAAATAAAAGAACTAAATTTGATTTTAATTTATTTACGCAGCTATTATTTACAGTGTTTTTCTATCCATCTATACTATTAACCTCTATTTCTCAATGAGTGCAGTACTTAATATCTACCTCAGCTTTAATTGAAGTCCTTCTCAGTGTTTGGTTATAGTCAATTAACTCACATTCATCACTGACGCATGTTCAGTCTGTCCTGTTGCCATCATCTGTAATTTATTTCACTCCCTCATACAGTCCAATAGTCCAGCCTGCCAGCCACCCTCTCCACCGTACCGATGCTCGCAGTAGCAGATTTTCCTCCCGCTGGTCACTTCTATCGCCACTCGTTGCTTTCTGACTCGTCGTCTATCGCTTATCGTCGCACAATAGACCAAACTCCTGGCTCTCATAAAACTCTCGGCTCGGGGGCCTTTCGCACTTAAATAGTATAGCAGGCCTTGTTCTGGAAGGTTCGCCGCGGCTAGAGTCACGCTGAGAGAAATTCGGACACTAACCAGAACTTTATTCAGATAAACGCAGAAATACAATCTGTCGAATCGGGCGAGAATTGGTTCAATGGTTTTCGAGATATAATGTAAAATGTTTATTTATTCGTTTAGTGCTATTTTACAAAATGACGGATCAACGACAATACCCATCTCAGTATCTAATGCTTACGCGATGCTCTGCCAGCATACAAAATTTGGTGCAAATCGGTTGAATGGTTCCCGATATATGACATATCACCCAATATTTAAAAAATGGTCTCCATTTTGAAAGTAAGTGTCCAGAGTGGTTGAGAAATATAAAAGTTAAGTGCCCTTAATAAGCATTATATGTGCACCAAGTTTGGTGAAATTCTGTTAGCGCGTTCAAAAATCGAAAGGGAGGACACACACGCACAGAAACACACACAAATACACACACACACACACACACACTAAAAAAAAAGGACCTGCCGCACTTAAAATAATGTAGCCTAAGTTTACATGCCATACTGTAGCACTACTTGCGTGTAAAATTGGTGAGAATTGGTTGATTGGTTCTCGAGATATGGCTAAAACTTCAATTGTTTCATGTGTCGGTCTCCGTAAATATTGCACATTTGATTATTGTCATAGCTACCACCAGTATATAAAGTTTATTAATAATATGATACATATTTTCTGTGATACAGTATGCTAAGCTAAAATTTTAACGTAGCTAAGATTCTGAAAATAAGTGTATGACCAACTTAACATGCCAGTTTACATCACCAGCCTCAGTACTACTTGCATTCCAAATTTTGCAGTAATCGCTCAGTTGTTTCCCGAGATATGACTAATAAGATATTTCTTTATTTTATCATGTGTTGCTATCTTTCAAAATGGCAATTTGTTGGAATATATTATGGATGTAGTAAATTATTTCTGCCTACAAAATTTGGCTGAAATTCACCGTACGATACGGTACATATAACAAATAAACCTATAATATTTGTATGGTCGCTATTTTTAAAATATGTGCCTAATCTATTTAAATAACTTGTGTTAACATGGCCTGCCAAATTATTACTTGCATATCAAATTTGGCGAGAATTGGTTGAGTAGTTTTCGAGATATAAGTTAAAGATTTTTTTCTTTCACATGGTGCCATTTTCCAAAGTGGCTTACCAACAACAATATACAATGCTAAATTCAATGCATGCATGCCGCACTGCTAACATACACAATTTGGTTTAAATCAGTTGATTGGTTCCTGAGTTATGACATAACACCCAAAATAATTTAATGGCCACCATTTCGAAAGTAATTGCCCTAAGTGTCCAGGGTAGTCGAAAACTATACAAGTCGGCTGTCCTTTCTATGTGTGACGAGTTTGATAAAATTCGGACTGTTCACGCATTCAAAAATTTTCGGGGGGGGGGGGGGGAGCGTTAATACACATACATGCTAACACACATACATACAGACAGAAAAGTGATCTCATAAGCCATTCTTTCCTTCCGAAAAAAAGGCTAAAAAGTCAAGATATCGACCGCAAAATTTTTGCCATAGTAAAATAAAATGGGAGAAAGAATACAAATGAAAGCAGATATTACGTGGACAGTAATCGAGGAACCATTAATACGGGAAAGACAACAGGAAAAATATATTCAATACATTTGCGAAAAACCCAAATTTGGTGGATAAAAAAAAAGCAGAGACAACACAAGACTTCACGAAACAATGAAATACAGATAGAGAATAATCAATCTTAGAGGACACAAACCACAACATAATCTCTGCTTTGTGTCTTCTATGTTTAGGATTATTCGTATTTGTCCTCTAAAATTGGGTTTCCTGCACATGTTTTGGATATTGTTTTTATGAATATATTTTTTGTATTAATGTTTCCTTGAATGTTGTGTATTCATTATTTTCTCATTGTTGTCTTCTTGGCACGATTATTTGTGACTACGATAGGCATTTTGTGGCCGTTATTTCCAATTTTCTTTTTTATGTTTATTTATTTGGACGTTTGGGTGTTTCTGTATAGTGATAAGGCCTTAGTAAAGGAACACAATATTTAGGAATTGGGAAGGAATCTCGGCCAGGGTGTGTATCAAGGAACCATCCCAGCATTCGCCTAGAGTGATCTCGGAAAACCCTTGAGAAATAGGATGACCAGACTGAGAATCGAGCACCGGCCATCTCAAATGCGAGCCGAGTAGTTTACCATTGCGCTACCTCGCACGGTAATTTGTCTTTGTATTTTTAATTGATATGGTTATATATTCCTAGGTATGTAACGTCCACATTTTTCACTATTTCTGCATTTTGTCAACATAATTTATGTATGTTTCACACGTTTAACTTTGCCTGTATTTAACACTTGCTATTTTCTGTATCTTGTCACATATATAATTTATTTCCCTTTTTGTTTATTGTCACATGGATAGGATTCTGCATAACTAGATGTACAAATGGCAATATCCATGTGTAAATGCATTTAGTTAACTAGTGTCATTTTCGTTAGTATTTGTAAATTAATATTTTATATTAATTACTTTTTCATTGTCTCAACTGATTTTTGATGTTTCAGGGAATATGTTTGTATTTTTTACTACATTTATACGAGACCTTTAATTCTATGGATTAGAGATTTAGGCCGTTTTGAGCGAGTCGGTTTAGTTTTACATAGTGAGCCTTCCGATTAGCTGGCAGGTTTAAACCCTGCATCCCTATTGGCGGGAGAGTCTAGCATAGGGTAGGCCGGTTCATTTCGATTAGAATCTTTCTCTCTCTCTCTCTCTCTCTCTCTCTCTCTCTCTCTCTCTCTCTCTCTCTCTCTCTCTCTCTCCTCTCTCTCTCTCTCTCTGCCGCCATCTTCCGACGCATCGAGACGTAGAACAGGACGCCCATCCAGAAGTTGGACGAGGCTTAGGATTTTTTAATTAGTTGTTAGGGTGTTCAGTTTCCACAGCTTGCTTTAAGTATTTTTTTGTGTGTTAACGTCGATTATGTTGCTTTTATTTGTTTGTTGTGTCCTACCTCCTTCAATTAATTTTAATATGTTTGGCAGTGTACGCGGTCCATTTAAACAATCAAAATTATTCAAACCGTTGACACTAAACATCAATGATAGTATTAAGTATTTCCCCTCCAGTTGCAGTTGATGCACTATACCTATCATGCATGGCTGTGGAATGAGTAGAAGGGATGGAATAATGACCGTGCGGAATCATGTGCTTCGAGCAGAGAAAGTATTAAAATATTTAATTAAGTTCATCGTAAAGCATTTGTTTTTGTCATTCAGCAAGTGGCCAGTAATGTGATACGGTTTATCAAACTAGCTTGAAAACTCAAAGTAATGCATAGGATGTTCCCCGAGCTGATCTCGAACCACGGCAGGAGAATAAAATATTGTACGGGATATTCGATATGGAAGTTTGGTGGACATAACCGAGATACTTTCGTTTTCTGCCCCCCTCCCCCCTCCGTCACTATTTATTTCACCGCCGGCCCCTCTCTCGTCCTATCACAGCTCATTAATGTTTTGGGCTGGCCGAACCAACAGCCATAAAATAAGCATTCTTTTCCGGTTAGATATTTTACTTGCAGACGTTTAAACTTTTTCTTCTAGACCCAAGACCGTCGATGAGTGTTGGCTCGCGGTGGAGACATAAGTATGACACAAACCTAGTTTCCTACTCGTCTGAGGGTCGCGCTGCGGTCGGCTCGCGTGTAGAGCTCTGCTCGCGTGCGTATTCCGTCTCCAGAGAACTGCCCTAATTGTTTCGGCACAGCACCCAGCCTTGCGCTAGCTGCAGTGTCGACAACTGTCTCCCTCCCTCTTTCTCACCACCCACACCCCACTCCCTCGGCTCCGAGCACTGGAATGGGCAAAGTTTTTATTTATTTATTTTTTTTCCATTTTTATATCCCCTATCCCTCCCTCGACCCTTCTTAGCATGGCCAATTGTCCCTCCATCAGGCTGCGATTTCCGAGTCATTTCGTGAAATTGGCTTCAGCTTGTTTACCCTGCCCTTCAGTAACTCACCCGCCTGCTATCTGCCGAGGAATCAAATAAAAATATCGAATATTTGAGGAGGGCGGGAGAGAGTGGAAGTGATCGAGTGCATGCTCGTGGGGGAAAAAATAAAAATAAAAGTTATTTTCGGGCGAGCACAGTGGTGTGCGATATAAGATATGGATCACGGAGTTTCTTAGCTGCCTTCATCGAGAAATGAAACGCCGCTCCGGAGGCCATAAATACAGCATAAGAACCACATTTGCAATTCTTCGGTTACTAGGTTTCTAGCTTCTGCTAACAGAAAACACACTTTAATGGTCAAGTCACTTCGAAGTCGCGATATTAATAATAATGTGGGCCTCAGTGAGACTCATCCTTTTCTCATTCGAGTGAAAACGTAATGTAACGAAAATGAGACCACGAACTAATCTGTACTAATAAAACACCTTTTATGAATTACATTAGAAACAAGCTTTTGCTATAGAGGGTAGACCTAAACTGTGTACATGTAGGTTATAATTTAATTAATAAAACCAGATGGTTTTGTATTAAATGTAAGCTATTCGGAGTACGAGTATAAATATTTTTTAAATTATATTTCCCCTCATTTTCATGGTGGTTAGCAGCAAAGAAAATCAAACACTGGATGATACCAACAAGTCTACAACAACATTCCAAGAATTTATTTTATGTGGCACGAGTTTTCCTTATTAAGAAGCATTTCTGTTTATTTTTGCTTTACACACTCTGTAACATTAAATTCCACCCAGGTTGGTGAACAACCAAGCTAACCAAAAAAAAAGTAGGAACAAACTAGTAAGGTTGGGGCGTTATTATTGCAGGTTTTTCTTGAAGCCAAGAAGCATAGAAAGAAGAACAGTTGGCACATCCAAGTTTGACTTCGAGACTTTCTCGTATTTGCTGACCGGATTCGAGGCCGGCCACGCGGCCCGCACGAACGCTATTTCTTCACAATTTAAGGAACTTCTATTTATAACATACAACATGAAAGAAAACTGTTTGTACGAAAACGTTATGGACTATTTCGTGTGTATTTATCATCAGTTCTATTTGTAAGGATACACACACATATTAACTTTCTTTCCGTAGCTTTTCCCATGTGTAATACACAAAGCAGCTACTTGTTTCCTTTCTGAGGGACCACATTAGTGGTTATGACCTAAGGTGACAGGATTAACAAGTTGCTAAAGGCTGTTCACGGTAAAGTGAGCAGTTTCGAAATCAACCTTAGAAAAAAGTCACTGCTCCTACCCCCATATATTTCAACGGGAGCCCTGAGTGACATGCGCTCAGTAAAGTTGGTAATGTTGGATGGGAAAGTAGTTCCGTATCTTAACGTCGAATAATAAGTGCTAGGCAACTATTTCTGATAAATTAAATTATTTCTTTCGCTTTCTTTTTCCTTAATGCATTGAAGCGTAAAAATTAGCAGATTTGTACAGTATTTACTTTTCTAACAATTTCACAGTGATTTAATATATCGTTAACGTTGCTCAATCCTCGTAGCATAATCTCCAATGACAATTTTTTCCATCTAGTTGTTGGTTCACATTTAAAACTATGTAGGTCCCTATACTAAAGCTACTACGTGAACTAAAGAATGGAGTAGAGAGTTTGTGCGGCTCTTAACATCGGGGTCTTGAGAGCCGACGTGGGTAAAGTGAGGTGAGTGTGGAGTAGCACCGGAATGTAAGGGCGAGGGAAGCAGGAGATCCTCGAGAGAACCCGCCGATATGTTCAAGTTACGTTTATTTAATTTTTGGAAAACTAAATATACACAAACATCTCCGCCGTTGTAATAAAACAGTTTCTTGTCAGCTCTTTAGGCGATTCACAAATTTTTATTTCTGACAGTCCTGTTTGCAAGAAACCAATTGAATGTTGTAACACAGCTATTGATTACTGGGCAGCTGGCATGGAAACTAATAACAAATCGTACTCCATCCAAAATGACGTACACACTAGTTAACGGCGGAATAAATTACGATTTAAATACGCATATTGTATCCCATAAGGAATAAAAGAACATAGCGCAATGTATTAACTGATCACGTGATTTTTGAAAATTAGATTTAATTACAACTTTACCTTGTTTAATTCTAACAACTTTATCTGCAACTGGAACTGAAAATTAAACTTTTTGTTTTACCTGAACAAAGAGGTCCCCCTTGTATTCATCAGCTACTTATATCATTTTGGTAAGTTTTTATAAAATATGTTTGTTTGAAGGTACAGACGTGGGAACGATGAGATACAGGTAACATGTCATTTGAAATAGTTTTGTCTCTTTTCTAGTTCTTGAGGATTTAGATATATAAAAATTCGGAAAATTCGTTTTTAGGTATTTATGTAGGTAACTTTTGGAAGCAAAGAGCATAGCGATATACTTTCGGGTTAATGAGCTCTTGAAGGATTCCTAAAATTAAATTTTAAGTACTTGTGTAGCCACCCTTTATTAATGCGTAATTGAGAAGTCCTCGAAAACACGATTTACCCTACCTCACCCTTTTAGAGGATGAATTTAGATATTTTTAGAATTAATATTTCAATATTTATTGAGGCAATATTTAAAGCCAAGAGCGCACCGATGTCTCTTTGGATTAGTGAGCTATTGAATACTATTCGAAAACACATGTTACCCATTCTCATCCTCTTAAGGATAGAATGTCACGAATTCTTAAAATCAGTTTTTATGCATTTATATAGGCAGACTTTTAAAGCAAAGTTACTGAGGATTCCTCGGAAACATAGTTTACCCCTTTTCACCGTCTCAAAAACTAAATTTCAAAAAATTATAAATAATGATTTACACATTTGTATAGGAGCATTTAAAAACTAAGACTAGAACGATATTATGTTGAATAAATGGGCTATTAAGGAGTTCTCAAAAACAAATTTTACACCTTTATACCCACTTAGAGGTATAATTTCTAAAAAAAAGTTGATGATTGAGTGAGTCAGTAAGACAGTTAATCAGTCAAGACGCTTAATTTTACACACACATACATAAATACACTCACATTCATAAATACACACATTAATAAATACGTACTCATGCATAAAAATGCACACATGCATTAATACACACATACATAAATATACACAATATAAGCAATTACTAAAATTTTTAAAAGGAAATAGTTTTTGCCCTTGCATCATGATATCGTTAGCTACATGCCTACGGTAGGGTGATAAAAAGTAGCTAAATTGTTGATATTCTGAGAACAGTAAGAAACAATTGAAGTGTTTGTGAAAGGAACGAAAGCACGCAATTGAAAATCCAGGTAGGTGTACGTAAGAATAATTGCTGGAGGCAATGAAAATTTTCACATTTGTTTAAGGTTAGAATTTTTATAACAAAGAACTCAGTATTTTGTTACGCGCATATTTGCGTGCATAGTTTTCGTACACTTATACATAAAAAATATGCGTTCGTTGCACGGAAAGCTTCAAAACTGTAAACGAACCGTTTATAAAGACTTCAATGCAAAGTAGCAGTGACCAAAGCAAGAAATTGAAAAAACCCGGTGGTAAGGTCCGAGCAAGTTCAAATAACACAGCAAGTTTAGATAACACGAGTACCACCAAAACAAATAAACTACGAAAATATGCTTAGTAAAAAGATTGCATATTATATACTTTATCGTACTTAGGTATTAAATCTCATAAGTGAAGAAATTAATTCCATTTATATATAATGTCAGTGTGTACGTTTCTCCAATGTTAGTGCACACACAATCGCTAGTGCTCATAAGAACACGGTAGACGCTAGCTGGTGTCACCCCCTTGTTTGAAACTTTACCAACCCCTTGAAAATCTGGGACCCACGGGGAAGCAGTAAACGGCCAGGTCCCTCATTCCGCGCCCAGCACTGTGCAAGCGTGCTCGCTGGGCGAGGACACAAAACCTTCACATGATCGGCCCGTGGTCCTCGCTAAATAAAGTTACGTGTTTGAGCCTTACGTCCGCTCCGCGGCCAGATACGACGGGCCTGATAAGTGAATTAAGTTATAATCTTGAAGAGGAGATTGTCGAGCGCAGGCCGGGTACTTACGGTAATGGCTGGGGGTTGGGTACGTGGCCGGACAAGCCTGACCCCCGAGGGGTGCTTGTTTAGCAAATGCCGTGCTTTGGGAGTGCTGTCGGCTCTATCATCTCGCACAGCGTTTCTACGCTCTTGGAATTACCGCCTGCCGCCGTACCAAGCTTGCGACAAAAAAAAAAACGCGCTCACATCAGCGGACGTAATTTCTCTGTGCGCCAAAATAATACAGTAGAAAATACCAAAAACATCTCGTGTCTCCTTACCATTCATTAAAAACCCGCATGGGATTAACTGCGGCAAAGTGGTAAGCCTACGGCGTATATACTGTTCATGGCAAACAAAGCACTTTTGACAACCCTGCTTAAGATCTACTTGTATGCACATTGACACGCCATATGTAAAATTAACATGCCATGCGCCTGATCATTTTAATCATGCGTCGGTCAAGTGAAATTGAGTATCTGAAAAGTAAATATTTTACAAGTTTACTAATTCTTATATTTATATGTATTACAAAAGATAAAAAATAAAAAGCTCGAGTGTTTGCAAAAGTTTGCCTAACTCTTTTAATCCAAAGTTAAGACAAGGGACTACTTTCCATCGGCTGTTACCAACTTTAATGTGTGGATGCCAGTCAATGTGCTAGTTAAAGTATATGCACGTAGGGGCAGTGACGTTTTTTCAAAGGTTGATTTCAAAAGTTATTTATTAATTATGGACAGGTTACAGAACCTACAGTGAATTCATGTTTCTACTTTAAGCGTAATGACATCTATATTTATCGGCACTAACTTGACGAATGTGCGTGTTTCGGACGGTAACGTAGCTGATTCACATTCTGGAGGTTAGATGGTAGGTAGGTAAGTGTGCTTAGCGTATCGTCGATAGCGAGGTCATTAGAGTCGGTGCAAGTTGCACAGGGAAGATGAGTTACCACTGCGCCACCTCGCTCTAGATCGTCTGCAACGAGGTTGTCTTTCCCCAGGGTGTTAGTATTCTATCCACACTCGAAGCAATCCCTTTATATATGCATTCCAGACTGTTAAAACACTGTATATAATTCCCGACCAGCTTCGTTCCACACTATAGATCCCCGAGTGTTATTCAACACTTCCTCTTGTACATCCCGCTTGTCTTCAGTTTGCGTTATTTCCTCGATTATTTTCGAATATCAAGTGTTGCTAATATTTTACACAATTATTTTTAGGTAGATTCTGGTCACGGCTATTTGAACACTTTTAAAAGCCCTACTATCTACTTTTCTTCTCCTTTTTGTCTTCTGCTATATGTAACATTAACATTGCTGTGTACCGTCCACTATTCATGCGTTATACAAGTGAAAACCAATGTATTTTTGGAAAGTAACACACGTGTTAATAATATTCAAGTGTATGCCAGACAAAAAATATCAAATTTCAGTGGCCATAAATTTACGTATTAAACTCCTAATATTTCATCAGATCATAAGATCAATTTTATTAATTTGCTACTAACTTAACAAAGAGCTTGTGTGTCAGCGTTCACTGTAGTATACGTGTAGCTATGGATAGTAACTATTCTTTAATAGTTGATTTCAAAAGTGCCTACTTGACCGTGAAGAGCCTTCAATATATTTCTCTACGCTTTCTTCAACTAATGAACATATAAACACAACTATGCTGGTTTACATACGGCATGTTTCTAATTGAGTATTATTAGAAACCAGCACCAAATACAATAACAGCGTTCCTATGATATTAGTGGCTTCAACCAGAACGCTGACTATATTTTTCAATTTAGCTGTTGCTATTGGTACGACTCTACAGAAATAGTTCTCAAACATTTTGTTGTTGAAGATACCATTACGCATTTGTCAATAATCATCATACGTAACAGTGTATTTGTTGCAGCACCAAAATTAGCCTCCGACTGAACGTTATTAATTTTGGGACACCATGTTCTCTGTACTTCAGATACTACATAAAGTACTAAAATACCACATTTATTTGATGTTTAGCAGTTTTCCGCACAAGCTGAAGAGACATATAACTATATTTCGTACTGAGAAATGAGTAGATATTTTACAAAAAATTAATATGCAATGTTCCTGTACAATCAAACTTTATGTAACTTATTTATATGACCACTAATTTCGCAGACCCATGCTATTACTGATAGCCAATTAATGCTCCTCATTAATTTGTCATGAAGTGTCACCATGCAGAGCGAAACCGGAATAGGAAACATATACACTTTGAATGTGAATCAATTGAATGCTGTAGCCGAAGGATAGTAGATGTGAATTTTTGCTGCCACGTGTTCTAAAAGCCATACTACGGTATTTGTTAGCAAGGGTAAATGCAATAGCAATACAATGTATGCATGTTGTGAATTAGTTTCAAAGAATTCCAGCAGCGTGACTAGATTACTGAAGTAATATCAATTTTTGGTATATTTCCGATGATAACTATTACAAAAACTTCTTGCTTCAGTATTATTTCCACAGGTTATATCTGAGTTTAGCTCGTGCGACAAACGATGGTTTTAAAATACCGAGTGACTTCATCGTTACTGCATATTAGATTGGTAATATGTAAAAGATTGCTTCATAATGTGTCTTGGTATTTTGGCAAGTTACGAGGCTGTTGCAACTTTGACGTACGAGAGTGTATTTCTCGAGATTAATTCAGTATTTTAAAATGAACCTTTGAAAACCGAAATCCCTGGCCGTACACTACATATAGAGTAATGTAATCTCCAACGGCCATATTTACAGTTTACCGTAATATTGGCCTCGTGCTATGAAACGTAGTTATGAGTATGTAATGTTTTTTTTTTAAAATTCTAATATGACTATTCAAAATCAGTGGCAACTAAAAATTGGTTTGTTCTTGTTCTGTAGAACGTATGAGTAAATTTTCTCTATTGGTGGTAATATGTTTACGTATTTTTGTTCGCAGCAGTCCCACAGCAGTATTTGAGTAGCGCGTGAATACTTGTAGGCAGGTACACGCGAGTGTGAATGTTTACACGGAGGAGGCGGAAGGAGACACAACGGACGTAAAGCAGACGCAAAGCAGGCCTTTCGAAAGGTCTCAATTAGCCGCGAACCGGGCATAGTTAGCAGGCATTATGCAGCTTGCGGCGGACACTCGGCGGGTAATAGCCGGGATGGTAACCGGGTAATATTACCAAACAAACATGTTTGATCGCAGGCGCGACCCATCAGCGACGCCTCTCCCTCCGCCCCCCCCCCCCCCCACAACCGAGACCACGTCACGGTAATAAGGTGCAGGCCCTCGTGTTCACAGATCCTATCTGCTCGCACGGGAAACCTGTTCGGGAAGAATTTAATCACGCCGGCGTGGAATACCCACACCGCGGAGTAATTTGTACCATAAGCGCTTTTATAAACAGTGTTGGCAGGTCAACAAACACGTCAAAGTGTTGGCCTATAATTCAGGCCTAATAACAGTCGTGTGCGCTTCAAGGGTTGCGGCCAGCACATGTCTGAGAACGCAGTGTGCGGTGCGAGCCAAGGATTTGGTACAGGAGATGGGGGAGGGGGTTGGGCAGCTGGCATGCGACACAAGATATCTTAATAACATCGACGTGTGCTTGAGTATTTCATTTTTTTTTGTTGGGTCGGGAGGGGGGGGGGGCTGTATTTCTTTACAATCAAATGTCAACGAACGCATACAATTTACAAAAGAATCTCTTGTATGTTTGCAACGTGCCATTGTAACATTTTATGAAATATTTTGAATTTATTAAACGATGTACATACATTATTTTAAAATTGCCATTATTATGGAGAAGGAAAAATCGTTCATTTCACAGGTTAATGAACACTTTCATTAATTTAGTGGCGGTAACGTTCAACCATATCATAAGAACTGATCTTAATATAAAATCGTGTAGAATTAACGAATTAGCTTGCTTTCATATCTCAAAGTACTGAATAACAAATGTGCAAACTTTCGCAACAGTTGTAAACTTTAGATCAGTGACTTATACGACTAAACTGTGAGGATGATAAGTATGGAAGCAAAGTGCTTGAAATCACAGCGCTTGGAAATAGACACTGGCAGTGTGATAAGTTTTAGGAGATTCAATATGCAATTCATTGCAATAATGAGGCTAGTGTCAGCGAAGGCTTATTGCCCTAAACTTATTCCCTCTTGAGTAAAGGGATTTGTTTTCCTTTAATTATTATCTATTATATCGTGACAGACTTCAATTTAATATTTTATACTAAGAGTTCATTCTCAGCTTTATGGTAAGCACGCTTTTAATAGAGAGTTGAGGATTACCTTTCATGTTTCATAAAAATCGGAATATTCGCTTAAATTAATGTAATTTAAATTACTTTTCATGCTTTAATATGTGCTCATTTACTCCGTGCAGCATATTCAAATAGCCAAAATTTGTGAGTTCCACAATTCTAACAAGTTTTATATTGCTATGGTGCATGAGGTAATTAGTGCAATGCATATGATTTTGACACGTTTCAATCAGTTTCTACTCATATTAGTATTTAGTATTTCCCTTCAGATCCTTTTTTCATCACCCTTATTCTCGGAAGTAAATCTCTTGGTTTGGATTCCATTGCGGCTATGGTCGTTTCACGGTAGAACTCCGAAAGTTTGTTTGCTTGATGAGATGTTGCGCCATCTTAATGATAGGCAGAAAACCAAGAGTAAAAAATTATGTCTTTAAAGCACAAAAAATTATGTCTTTAAACTCTTATAAATTAACTTCGTGGAGTGTTCAGGAAAATTAAATAACGAAAGAGTCATTGGCGCCCCTCTAGCATGGCGAGACGCTCCAACACTGACGCCTACATTACAGCGAACTGTCACAACGTTTGGTATCTTACCTACACGAAAGTTGTACAGTATTTTATGAGGGATTGAAGGCTAGTTATAAAGTCTTTATGTTTGTTCGACTCTTTTTAATTTATTCATCAGCTAAAGCAATTTTAGAATTTTAACGATAGAACCCCAATTAATGTAGTTCGTTTATAAAAAGGGGGGGGGGGTAGTGTACACAAGCCTGCAATCTGAAGTAAGGTTAATTCTACTCAGGTTGGAAGATCAATGCTTTTAGTTCGGCAAATAAAATTCTTCGCCACTAGGTAAGCGCTAGTGTCGCATGTGTACCAGATTTTCTCTATTTTCAGTGTTAAAAACAAAATAATTGCAATATAAAGTACCTTCGTAACTATGTAAAAATTTTCTTGTTTATTGTTAACGCAGATTAGAATTTTAATTTAAAAAGATCTCTTTGGAAGACTTCTCACCTAGCGGCGGAAATTGTATCGATGTCAAACTCTCCCATAAGAAAACTCGTTTTGTTCCTAATAACCTGAGTAAAATGAACCTTATCCGAAGCCAATAAGCTAGACGTTGCTCGAGGTCTTGAGAGCCAATGAGGGTGAACCGACGTGAGTACGGATCAGCGTTGGAATGCAAGGTCGAAGGAAACGGGAGATCCCCGAGAAAACCAGCTGACTATTCCAACGTGCGAAAATCCGGGAAACGACCCCGTGCGGAATCGAACCAGGTTCACCTAGGTAGGCGGCGAGTAGTCTAATCACTACACCACCGCGGCCCCCAGACAGTCAGGTGTGGGTTTTTTTCAGTGTGCAGTGGTATGTAACACGACTGAATTTTCAATTTTTGGTTTTTACAATGTTATGAAACTATATACTGTGATAAATAAAATATGCCACTTCTTACTTGGTCGATCAGAGCGCGTGATGCCTCTCGTCGTAGATTTTCTAGTACCGAGTGCTCGACAAAACCCTAGGCTATCTGTGCGTCTTCGGGGCGTAGTATCGTGTACTCGGGCTGCACACACTCCTGCGTGATCCCATCCAAGGACACTGCCAGGCGGGGAGTTTGACTGGGGAGGTACGTCTGTCAAATGACAACGCAGGTGTCCTGAGGCCATTTCAGCGAGGACAGAGACCTCGCGTGGAGTATAATTGCAAAAGCTGACTTGATCCCGACGCTCAGTATGTGTATGGACTGTGAAAACAAGGCCTATAGATCATTTTGGCTTGGTGAGTTGCTAGCAAGGGTTGTCAGAAAAGTTTAGAACTGAAGAACCGTCTGAAGTTAACTGCCAGTCTAAACCGTCATTTGTGCAGGGTTTTGTAGTAGAAGAACAAAAAAAAGGCACGCGTATTGTGTCTACCATATTATTTTTGAGAAGTCAAACAAAGAATAGAAACAAGCCATTACTGGATAGTTTAAATAGCCTTTTTCAGCAATTTAGAAATGATGAGGATGTGTTGAACTTTTCTCCTTACAAGAATATCAACATTTAACGAGTGTGTGTCACAACAAGCATAGTCCATTCAAAGTTACTTCTAACTTTTTTGAAGTCCTGCTTAAATTCTTCTTCCAGGCGATACCTTCGCCTCATGCAAAGTTTAACCAAGTTTAAAAAATTACGCCAACGGCACGACATGCCGTAGTTGTGCACACTTAATTTCAATAATATTTTGCATAAGAACTATTTCTTACTGGATATTACCAACACTCCTGTTTTATCTTTGGTTTTATTAATATCAATTATAAATGGTATATTACATTTTCATAAAAAAAATTCAAGAAAAATACAATTTAACAAAACAAATAAGATAACTTTATTTTAACACTAGTATGAAACGTTTGACACGTGACATATGAATAGAACAACCAAACATGCCATACATTGGGTAATTTTCCAGAGGTTTTCGCCAGAAAACCAGATATCTGAGAAAACACGGGAGTTACGCTGAGCTAGGCTGTCACAATTTTAACTAATCTAGGCCAAAGAAATGTACCAGCGGCGTTATAAAATGTTACAATTATTTTTTTCCAAAAAATCATTAATGAATTCTATTGAGAACTCCTAGTAACCATATCTTATGTGGACTCATGATTTTAAATGATTGAATTAGGAGATTTGACAACCACCATTTGACTGCTAAATATTCTAAATTATTCACGTTCGTAAGAAAGGCTGACTTGACTGTAGGGTGAGTAGAATATTTTCTCTCGTCTAAAATACGATAATTCATTAGTAAAAAGACAACTTTAGTGAGAATTTATTTTGAATTAATTATGTATGTTTTTCATATCCTACGTTTGTATTAATTATGTTTTGTCTTTTGACGTACATTTTATACTGTCTTAAATTCTCACAGATTTTTTGTCCCTTATTATCCTATGCCTAGTGTATGTAGTATGATTGAATTTCCGTAGAATTTCGTCTTACACGATAATTTCTTAACGAATCAATTTAAGTGATCTTTTTTGTTTTCCATATGCTCGTGTTTACTGGTTTTATGATTTCAGTTTCGAATCCTATTGTATAAATTATGTACTTGTGCTCACGCGTCAGACAAAGATACGTAAAGCTATTTATTTGTCTATACACGATGTAGCAAAGTTTCGTTCACGCATAAGAATACGGGCACAATACAACGCGACTGCTTTGTAGCTAACTTCCCGAAGGCAAGAAAACCTCATGAGATCACTTTCCTGCTGTGTGTTTGTATGCGTGTATGTACGTGTGTGTCTACCCTTCTCCCATTTTATATATATATATATATATAAACGGTGAACCGAATTTCACTAAACTCGGTACATGTATAGTACTTAGTAAGGACACCTGACTTTTATAGTTTTCGACCACACCAGGAACTTTCGTTCAAAATGGCGGCCATTTTAATTATTGGGGTGATATGTTATCCTCGGGAACCACTCAACCGATGTAAACCAAATTTGGTATGCTAGCAAAGCATCAGGTAAACACTACATTTTTAATTGATATTGTTGTTTGTCCGTCATTTTGGAAGACTGGGGTAAATGGAAAAAATATTGATTTTATATTATATTTATAGAACTATCAAAGCAATTCTCACCCAATTTGGTATACTGTGTAAGCAGAACTACTAAAGGCCAGGTAAACGTAAGTAATTAAACTTTATAAGGTCCGTTTTTCAAAATGGCGACCATTCGAGTATTTTAGGTTTATTTGGTATCTCTTCTATACCATTTAACCAATCGCAACAAAATTGTACGGTAAAAGTATATATTACAAGCATCACGTATGCCAACACATAGCCACTTTTGTTAGCGCCACATGAATAAATGAATTTTTCATGTCAGATCTCGGAAACAGTTTATCTAGTCCTACCAAATTTGGCAAACAAGTAATACTGTGTCAGATGATTCAAAATGTACGTTTTAAGTATGCCAGACCCTCATTTTCAAAATGGCGATCACATATTTACTTTAGCTTATAGACCGTTTACGATAAAGTGGCACTTTTGATGACTAGTTACTTTTTTCATTCAATCTATTTATATCCCTCTGCCACTTGTAAATATAAACCCTGCCATGCGAGTAATGAACAGACTGTACATTTACCATACCCAAAACCAAACCTCTGAGGCCACAATGAAATGTGTTTATTGGTTATTATGTGTTATGAAACAGCTTCACAAAGTGCCCACTTTACCGTGAACGGCCTACAGTATGATTCATCATCGACACCATGTCACAGTTGAAGAGATCGACTCGTCGTGGGAGGACGTATTTCGCACTACCGCGCTCGGGTTTCTAAACTCGCACGGAACTACCTGGAGAGTATCTCCCCTCCGGTCTAGTCTGACCCTGGCTAACTAGTCCCAGGGAATACGGCCAGCTGGCGGACCTCCCTCGCATTCACTTCCTTTGCGACGGCCGTTCGTTTTTCTTACGATTTGATTCTCACTCACGAAATGGAGAACACAAACGACACACAGAAGATGGAGGCAGAATCTGCCTCCATGAAGCGCACAAGAGAAGCAGACAGACACGTGAAAACAAACACAGCTGCGGAAGACGACTCTACGGTCGTTCCTGGGCGCAAGGCTGGCAGGCCCACTGCCCCTTTGTTGCCTGCCCCAGTAAGCACAGCAAACAAATTATCTAACCTGCCTCGGGAGGCACAAACAGGCACTGACACACAAACAACACCTCGCTACAAAAGTGTACCGATCTTTATAAAGGAGACGCGCAAACATCGAGGCATCACGATAACTTTCCAAGCACAAGGTATTGTATCCAGGAATACAATCACACGCCGCCGCGAACTACGTCTCACTTTCGACACCAGAGCTGATTACAGCGAAGCAGCGGCCTGGTTAAAAGCACAGCAAATACCATTTTACACTCATGCTCTTGCAGACGAGCGCAACATAAAGGCCTTAATCAAAGGCCTTAGCGAATACACACCAGAAGACGGCTTTCTGGAGGAGCTGCGGTCAAATGGCATCGAAGCCTCAGACATTCGCCAGTTTAACCGCCCACAGAAACACACACCGATGGCATTGTGACCTACAAAGGGACAGGAATATTCTGTGTGGTAATCCGCCCCACAGACACGGGCATTTTTTATTTAAAAACACTACACTGGACCAAAATCAGAATAGGAAAATACAAATCACGGCCCGAAGACCTACCTCAATGCAAAGGATGCAGTGATTTTGGCCACACACGCGCGCGATGCTACCAACCTCCAAAATGCATTCTTTCCGCATGACCACATTTGCGAGCAGAATGCTCACTACCGGACACAGCATAAAAAACACTGCTCAAATTGCAATACAGCGGGTCATACTGCAGCATGGAAAAAAATGCCCCCCAGTTCTTAAAACTGGTGGAAAGCAGGAGGCAAACCAGACCGAATGCTAATGTAGTAACAAACACGCAAATATCGAGCATGCAGCGCGTGCCTGACACAGCCAGCCAGGCAGAATTCCCCCCTTCCCCCGCTCCCGCCGCGCAAGCACCGCTACACACTCGCAAACATCCGCACGGCCCCAAGAATGTGACACACATCGGCACACACAGCTTTCAGTACAGTACGCGCAAAAAACTGCTGCGACTGTAGTAGGAAGCACACACACAATTGGTAGTACAACACAACACACTCCACCACAAGAAAGGCTTGATGACATCTCCAGCATGATGGAACGGGCCGAAATTTTACAAATGTGCGACTATGCCAATCTAATAAAGAAACTTAAACCATATTATCAATCAATCCGCGATGCACTAACACTTGCATCAAAACAAGCCACTCTTATTGAAGCCATAAGCCACCTTGGTAATTGAAATGGCTACAAATCGAAACAAATCACTTCAGACACTAATCTGCAACGCCGCCGGAATTATAAATAACACATATGAGCTAGAAAAATGCCTGGCCACTTACAATATTGGTATAGCATTCATTACATAAACTTTTCTTAAACCGCAGCATAGATTTAGCGTGTGTGGATACACAGTTTACAGAACAGACCGCCCCACTCACGGAGGCGGAACTGCAAATCTAATTTAGCATGGGATAAACCATCACCCAGTTAATATTAAAGGGCTTATGCACATTTAAACCACCTGCATAAATGTACGTAAAAATAACACGCATGTCTGCATTACAGCGGCATATAAAGCCCCACATACACCACTACTGGCACAAGACCTCGAGAAATTAATGCAGGTAGAAAGGGAATTTTTCGTTGCAGGGGATTTAAACAGCAAGCATACAGGCTGGGTCTGTAGGATAAAAAATGGCAATGACAGAGTTTGAAACACATATGCATCTAATAATTATTATGTTATTTTCAAGCCAGACACACCAACATGTTTTCCAAACTCAGCCTGATATTTTAGATATAGCCGACACACAAAACTTTTTTACAGAAACTGTAGGGGACACCCAATTTAAATACACAAAGTTTATTAATAAAAGACAATATGCGAGGCAAATATATCCTGATATCGATTAATTAATTATTTTAAAATACAGGCGCGCAATCAGGCGCAACGAACACGAACTCCCCAGGCCAGGACCGAATACAACGTATTAAAAGCCCTCGTTAGACGTAAAGTAAAGGAGCAGAAAATTAATAAATTTGGAAATCTTGTTAATGAAGTCGCTAAAAAACCCCAAGAAATGTGGAAACTTACACGAACACTTCGCGGTAGAAATAAACAAATTTCCACCCCAGCTATAATCACAAATACATGGATTAAATAAACCTCAGAGGATAAAGCAAATACTATCGCGGACATTTTAGACAAACAATTTTCACCTAACGAAGATGTAAATGACAGACAATTCACACGCGAAATTACAACGCAAGTTGATAACTACTTGCAGCAAGAAACACACATAGCACCAGAGGAGATTACAATGTTTGAACTAATTAAAACAATTAAAACCAGGCCTAATAATAAAGCAGGCGGAACGGATAAAATAAATTATGAAACACTTAAAAAAACTCCCCCTAGAAGAATTACAGTATTTACTAGATATATTCAATGCTTAAAGTATATCCGGACCTTTGCAAAACAGTTAGAGTAATTACTATTCCCAAACCTGTAAAGAACCCCGCACTCCCACAAAACAGACAACCAATCAGTTTGCTAAATAATATGAGCAAAAAAAAAAAAAAAAAAAAAAAAAAAAAAAAAAAAAAAAAAAAAAAAAAAAAAAAAAAACCTTTATTAACTCGGCTCCAAAAACACGCCGACGAACACAATATAATCCGCGATTTTCAATTTGGTTTCAGGGCAGGTCATTCCACATCACACCCACTTTAAAAAAAAATCGTTGGACATTGCACCGACGGTTTTAATGATAAAACTAAAGCCTACACAGTTGTCACAATGCTGGACGCGGAGAAGGCACTTGACAAAGTCTGGATTCCGGGATTAATACACAAACTTATTAACTTCAATCTCCCCGGTGGCTCACTATTTGTGGAAACGCAAATTTTACGTGGCGATAGATGGGTCTACGTCTACAATTAGAGAATTAAGGGCGGGTGTGCAACAGGGCTCTGTCCTCTCCCCTTTCTTTTATAACATATACACGGCGGATATCGCACATGCGGACGCTTATGAACAAATGTACACAGACGGCACGGCTGTAATGAAGCAATCAGCAAACTTAAAATATGCCCTAGTAGCCGTGCAAAGACAACTTAACACATTAGAAAGGTCGTACACTCGCTGGAGAATTAAAATAAATGCTGCAAAATCAACCCCTTTAATTACTATAAAAAAGCGCACCCAGCCTGATAGGGAACTTAAAATATTTAATACAAATATTCCAAATGTTAAATCTAATAAATATTTATGGTTAACTTTAGACAGACTACTTACACACCCAGAGCACATTAAACGAATCACTAATATAGCGACAGGAAATTTAATAAGTTTATACCAAATGCTTAAAACACCTCAATTCCCTCGTAGGAAAAAGCTACAGCTCTTTACGCAAATCACTAGGCCTCTGCTACTGTATGGCTGTGAGATATGGGGTTACGCCACCCCGCCACACATACAAAAAGTTCAAATAGCACAGAATAAATTTCTAAGAGAAATATCAGATGCAGGCTGATATACTAGTAATGAAACAATTCATCGATTACTGAAAATGGACTATATTAATGATGCAATAATTTCTACGATCAAAAACCTTTATGAAAATCTTAGTGATCATGACATCCCCGTCATTAATGAAATGCCTTAATATGGCCCTCTAGAGCCACGGAAATATAAAAAAAAAACCGCGATTATCTTAACATCTTAACTCAAGGCTGCATCAGTACTGTACATTGGCACTCCCACACATAAACAAATTAAAACAATGGGGTTATTTATTAACATTCATAACACCACGCCACACTACGCAAACATAACTCACCCCCCCCCCCCCCCCCCGCCGAGTGCGCAGGCGCAGGTGTATGATTGACTCGCTTTGAGTTCTCTGTGGACTAGGGTAGACATCACTCTAGCCTTGTGGAATAAGCCCGTCTGGGTAGCTTCACTACCAGTTCCGGTGAGATCTGCAGGGCGGTACTTGCAAACTTCTAAAACAATTAAAATATCCACACTATAAAAAGGAAAAAACAAAGAGTTTTAGTTCTTATTTAAAATACATTTACACTACTCTTGGAATGGCGGAATTCTCTGATCGGCCCGAAACAAAATTTCTGCACATTTAACAAAACTGCCTGTATTTGTAGCTCATTACGCACGAAACACTGGAGTTGAGCGGAGCTCCCCGGATTTTACAAAACACAAGGCGGTCAAAACTACACATACACAGAGTCATTCCATGCGACTCGTACATACTTACGCCCTGTCAAGGCAGCTCATGTGGGTGCACTGGCAGACAGTGTTCGCCCCACTCTGTCGTCAGGAATCCAGGCCGAGAGGCACACAAGGTGAACTGGGTTAGGGGGCATTAGTCTTAAGTTAGATGGTAGTTCGAAAATTAAAAATCACACAAAAAATATATAAAAATTTCGAAAACCAAATAAAAATTTCGAAAAGATTTCAAAATTAAATAAAAAACTAATGATAATAAAAATAAAAGAAAAAATATATAAATCTTAATAAATTCAAAAACGATTGATACAAGAACGGAAGGCCGGTTTTTCTAATTTGTGAGGACATTTCTACAAATGATGCCCTTCGGGAAGCTGATGTAGTTACATCAACTACACTGGTAGACCCTAGTTTTGATCAGGGCTGGTAACAGTCCTGTTACATAGGGTTCCAGAAATGTGTACTAATAACCTGCAACTTTTTTCACAAACGCCACACAATGAAACGACCGGAGAATAAGAGCGAGGCCGGACCCTGACTTTTCAGTGCCGGAAGGCCTGGTATCCCAAGCAGGGCTTTCGATGAGCAGCGACTCGGATTGTAGTGACTCACCGTCATACTACACACGAGTTTAACTAGCCACTTGCAAACAACACTACAATATGTTCTACAGACAACACGACACTACAACACGCCAGTGGGGAGACTGGTGGGGAGCTTCACTCCCTCGCCGATAACACCTACACGTAAAGCTATTAATATAGCAACTGGTTAAACAGCTATAAACACGGGCCCGGGGCCCAGCTGAAACATATACACTACAGCCCGCCGCTAGAGCAATGATTTGACCCATGTCTGTCGGGCTGCATTTTCTGTTGCAACCCACCATACGAGTTTTGGGAACTTAGGTTCCTGTTATCGTGACAGCACGGCCTCCAGGAGCATATGAGAGATCGGCTGCGTCGACACCATGTAATAAATTCCGAGTTTACTTCGTATATTGGCAGTATATATTACATACATCAAATGCGTCTACATGGAGCATCTTTTGTCCGCCATTTTGTGAGACATTCGACATGAAAATAAAGTTTTTATGTAATATCTCGCACTTATTTTCGAAATAGTGGCTATGTAATTTTTTTAGCAGAATGTTTTTTTACTAACGAAACTAATTCCAACATAACTTCGTATGCTGGAAGTATCAATTACAACCATCATTCTTGTCTATACAGAACCTCATTTCTCTGCAATTTTTTAGTTAGCTCTGCAATAAAAGTTAAGTATTTATGTCAAAAATATCTCGTGAAACAATGAACCCATTCTTACCAAATTTGGGAAGGTGTTGTATTGTTGTATTTTATGTGTGACAGACACTTATTTTCAGAATGGCGGCTATAAAATTATTTTAGCTTAGTGAACTCTATTTACGAAACTATGTAGGAATCAATTTTAGCGCTACTACGTAACGTTTTTGTCCTTCGTTTATGAAGATCGTCACATGAAAAATATGGATATTTTGTGCCATATCTCACGGACCAATTAAAGAATTTTTGCTATATTCTTCACACAAGTAGCGCTGTAGGAGGCCATATAAACTTACGTGTTTTAAGTGGCTCAGGCACTTATTTTATAAATTCCAGCCGTGTAAATATATTATTTTAGTAACCCCTATCATTCGAAATATTAGACTGATTAAATCTGAGGTTGATACTCAAACCCGACCTCCGCAATGCAGTTGATTGCGCACTATCTTATGGTACGAGGTTTTCTGGGTTCGAGTCCCGGGTTAGGTATGTGTGTATTCTCTCACTACTGTTACGTATGTTTCTTGTTTCATCTCTAATGTTATTGCTTTCAATAAGACAAGTATTACCTACCAACTCAACTTTTAAGAAATTATTTAAAAATAAATTGCACCCATGTTGAGGAAAGTAGGAACATTAGTTATTATATCAGTAATTTCTTTTTTACCGTATAAACTGCACGCTTTTCCATCTATCCAGACGGAGATAATCCACGCTGCTCTCTTTCCGCACGACTAACCGCTTACATACTATACTATGTTGAGTAATAACTGACAGTGTGTTGTAAGACTTTGCATTTCGTCACCAAAATAACCTACAGTATTCCGTAAAACATGTTACTGACAAAGCAAGTTAATTATACAAGTTTGATGTATAACCGTCCATTGATAGATTAAGGCCAGAGGAAACAGAGTCAAGTTTTATTAAACCCTTCATTTCAAGTTGAAGTATACCTATTATAATCGAACCGATGGTACGATTTATATTTCACAAATAATGCTGCGACGTGCGAACACATATCCCACGTAATGATGGATTATTCTTTCCATGCATGCCACCTTCAGAAAGCGCAGGCACTGGGGCCGCTTACTTCGCACCTCGTGTTCAGTATGTCCAGTGGTTACTGCAACAGAGTATCGCTAATCCTGCCTTTACTGCAAGCATCTTGTTCAGTGATGAGGCGTGCTTCACAAGAGATGGCTACTTCAACAGTAGGAATAGCCACATCTGGGCCGCAGAAAACCCGCATGCCAAGTTCATCCATGGCCACCAGTGAAATTTTACATCGACATCTGGGCTGGAATTGTTTGTGGTAATGTACCGGGTAGTGTCATTACGCCACCCCGTTGGAATTGGGCAGTTAACCTTGACTTCCTGCAAAACACGCTTCCACTGGTCATGGTGATGTACCCCTCGCGATACGCAGAGACCTGCGGTTACAGCATGATGGCGCCCCAGCGTACTTCAGCCGTGATTTACGAGAACATCTGAACAACACCTATAGGGGGTGTTGGATAGGGCGAGGGGGACCTGTTGCATGGCCACTACGATCCCCCGACCTAACTCCCATGGATTTATTTATTTGGGAGCATGTGAAGAGTGTCGTGTACTCAGTCCCAGTTGCTACACGACAGGAACTGGTGGAGCGAATATTCGCAGCTTGTGACCAGCAGCGCCAGAGGCCTGATATCTTTGCTACAGTTCGACAGTCACTGCAGCGGTGTTGTACTGAGTGTAGTATGATTCAGGGAGGACACTTTGAACACCTCCTGTAAGGTAACTTGCAGACGATATGTTGTGTCACAATTTATAACGTGCTACTACCATTTGTGTTTCCATTTCTGGTATTTCCTTCCTACACGACTCGTCGGCGGTCATCGGTTGTTTCACAAACAATGTTCTTAACGAGATCTCCTCTGACTTTGTCCCAAAGGTGCAGACCCACCCTCATGTAATGTAATTTAATTACAATGCAACCACAATGTAATGCAATGTAACAGAACAATATATTTACACATCACGTAAAGTAAAAACAAAACAATGGTATAATAAATCTAACACAAATAAACCAACATTAAATAAACTGACGTTATGAAGAAATTGCCATTACTACTTTAACAACAACAATAAACATGTACTTGATGAAATCATTAACCAAATAACCATTTAATTGCATTGAAACAATCCTAGTGGAACACATTTAATGCCAAACTTACATATAAAGCAATTGTGATTGTTTTAGAGCAGTACTTGTGGGTCGTTATTACCATTTAGCCAACCTCATAAGCATTACGTGGCATTTAATGACTTCTATTTACCCCCTGCAATGAATATTCATAGGCCGTGATCATAATTTGCGTAACGATGTATGACGACCCTTTTTTCACTATGTGAAGGGGTGGCAACCCCCATGTTACTATGCAGGGTATGCGGTAGGTCAACATGGGTAGGTGCATGCTAGAGTGCCTGAATTGTTTGGCATGCCTACAGAATTGCATCCCGTAATATCACATGGTGTACTATTATAATAGCAGATGGCAGCTGTGCAAGCCTGTACTAATTGCAAGTTTCACGATGATGAAGAGGATTTAAATACAATTATGTATGACAAACTGAAGTATGAAGGTAAGCGATGTGAAGTTACGATCACGATAAACTTTAGAGGTGCAATAAATTTGCCTCAAAGTTAAGGCTAAAACCATTAATAATAATTTAACCTTTCCCATAGCTTGTAATCTGAGACTGCAGGGACTTTAAACATTTTTTTTTGCATTTATATTAAAATAAAATTTATGTGTTGAGGGGGCGGGGAAATTGCTACATAACTTTATACTTACATCGTACCTATGAATGTTGTGGACTTCAGGAGATAGGAACTTTGTTGGTATGACATTTCAGCCCATACTGCACTGTATGATTTATTACAAGCACTTCTTTAATTAATAGTCCAATATCCCGAGATATTATTGTAGTGTGCGATGTTTAATTGGTACAACCATTCAACCCACCATAAACTCTGCCGTTGGTTATTATGTTTTACTTTGCATGGTGGGGCACGCACCTCTTTTTGTAGTTTCTGTCGATAACTCTCTCATTAACATAGCCAGTTGTTGTGTGGAATACTCGGGATAAAGCATGTGTATTACCATCGCAATTAAAATAAATCATCCCTCACTATCGTAAAAATTACAGCCAATGTGTGTTATCTCGGAAATGATAGTTCATTGTTATTTATGGCTTGTTGTATGAGCTGGCCACTTGTTTTTTTTTTTTTATTCTTTTCCGTATGAACCTTTGCAAATAAATATTGCTGTTACCCTGCTATATAATTAGGAAAACAATTACGGCTTGTTTTTTTACTTTGTGTTTTTGTAGCAGCGTATCTTTTAACAGTGTGAAATATGAAGCCTCAGTTGCTGTACTACTTTTTCTTACAACATAATGAATATTACTGTATTGTTATACTGTCAGCACTAAAGAAAGTAGTTACAACACTTTTAACAAATACGACTAACGAAAGTTAAAAATTATTATTGTTAGTTTATTTTATACTACTAGTAGTCCGGTTAATGACTGACACGATGTCAAGCAAGATACAGTGTGAATTACTATCAGGTATGTATAAGGGACTGCAATGTAGTCATATTCTTATTATTTTTTTATTTATCTGGAAAAGGATGCGTGAATGTAATGATAACTGCCAATGAATTTAAACGCAGTAATTTAGTTCACAGTGCTATTATGTTTATTTTATAAGCGTAAACGCTTATATCAACTAAAACCGGTTTCTGGTTCCTGTTAGTGAGGCTTTGTTTGTGTGTTAGTATTGTTTATAATGTTTACTATATTGTTAAGTAGAACTTAGGGGTTTGTATAGCTGCACTGAAGTACAGTATTCTTTGCGTTTACGTATTATATACCGCCTGTCACCTTATGTCCTCAAAAGCGGTGTATAAGTACATAAAACGTATTAAAATTAGATTTTCATGTTTCTTAATTCTGCTGTATTGCCATTTAAATATAACTATTGGAATATAACTATTAAGAATCTGAGTATTTTTCCACTCACGCACAAAAAAGTTAACCGAATGTGTGGTAGAAATGAAATGAATCTACCCACTAAACCAGTAACAGTGAAAAATCACTGATTCACAGCCAGTCCCAACAACATAAATAAATGAAAATGGCTCCACCGCGAATCAGCAGAAAATAATCAGTTGTTTCTAGGAAACAGTTTCACGGATTGTCACAGCCAACTGCACGCGGCAAATTAAATAATGTTATTATTGAGTTTTGACGATTCTTTTTGAGAAATAGCTTAAGCATATTTTGACATTTAAAGTTGATAATGGGATATATTACGTAATTAAATATGCAAGTTAAAAGAAATCCTTTACGCGATTTGAAACCAGAAAATTTGATTTACTACGCCATTGCCGTAGTAACTGAGCTACCAAGCCAATGTTAACTTCGGTAGGGGAGGAAGTGGAATATAGCCTATATGTATTGAAATATCTAACCGAAAATATATTACTTTAAATGTTAAGTAGTTTCTTTTCTTTTCGTTCAATTGTTAATATTACGGTTATTCGTACTCGTACAATTAGAAAAGGGGGGGGGGGGGGCTCTCCATGTAATTTGGACTAGCGTGTAATTCGGGTCAGCTGAGTTTCTCAGCGCTACAAACGGATAGCAGTACAGTGATAGTCTGGCCAGATGCGCGTGACAAAATTCAGTGCTGCTTGAAAGTTGTTTACATGTGGACGTAGCGGCAGAGAAAACTTGAAGGTATGTGCAATTTTAACAGTTTTCACGTATCAATTAAATTTTTTTAGATGCATGGGGTATCCAAATAATGTTAGCAAATGATTTTCATTATTTTTTATTTTAGTGAACATTATAAATGTCCATTTGTTTTGTCAAGTTACGAAAGCCTACTCAAATAATATTACCATAATATCAAATATGGCGTTAAATGTATCTCGTTGTGTAATTTAGTCCAACAGCCATTGTGTAATTTGAGCATGTGGTTCAAAATACACGAATGGATTATTCATACAAATAAATTAATTAAACAGTGTTTCCAAATTATCATCTTAGATTATAACACGAGAAGCACGCAAATTAAAGGGGTTTTATAAAAATGGAAGGAAGTTGACTTGACTGCAGCCCTAGGTACACTCGAGGAAGGGACGGGAATTGATAAATCCTAGAAGATGTTAAATACCCCAAAAAGTACACTAAAAGGAAGACAAACAAATTGCAGCAGTTCCGAAATACATGATCTGCAAAAGAGATCGAAGAAGATCTATCAAACATATTTTTTATTTGGAAAACATTTTCCAATTACACTAATTTGCAAATAAGTTTATCACTCTGAAGACGCTATAAAATGGTATGATGCTATAAAATGGTGGGATGGTATGAAGGTTTCATGAGACCACATCCACAACAAGCCTGAGAAGACCAGAAGGTACATCTTTAGCACGAGCTGCTAGGTTACAAAAGATGTTAACATATTTTCGATGAGTTGGAAGTAATAGTTGACCAGGAGAAAATCACGGAATACGGGAATTTCAATATAGATGAGACTTCGCGTACTCACGTACTGTAGTTCAACGCCCAGAAAGAATAATCGCACATAGGGAAAAAACGTCAAGTTGGTGGCATAACTGCGTGTGAGAAGGGACAAAAAGTGATAGAGACGAAGAGATGTATGCTGTGAATGCTGCTGGCTTATTTATTACTCCAATGCTGATCTATGAGAGAAAAATAATAAATGAATCTCTAGCATTTTGTGCTCCACGTGGAACAATTCTCACTTGTCAGGACAAATGTTGGATAACTGAAGAATTGTTTACCGAATGGATGTCCCACTTCACTCAGAATGTAAAACCCAGCTGAACAGGACAGGTATTTTTCGTTTTAAATGTACACAACAATCACGCTGAAAGGTTGGCAACCATTAATCTGGCTCGCAGTTCACTGCACATACCGTATGCAGCCACTTGGCGTGGTTTTTATTCAAGCCACTCACCACCATCGTTACTCTGCGATTTCAACAAAACTGAAAATGTTTCTTGGAAAAAAACTTTCTGTGTCGAGTATATCGCTTCCTTAGTTGGAACTGCGCTTCCTAGGGTTGCCTCTATGGAAAAACAATGAATGGCTTCAGGAAAGCTAGGCTGTGGCCGGTTGATAACCATTTGCTTATAGATGCTGACTTTGCTGCCGCATCGGTCACTGATCGTGCAATTCAAGAATCAGGCACCAAAGAACAAGAGCAACAAATTGCGACTAGGCGACTAGGATGAGACGGCGACGAAATTTGGAACTAAATATACTTACATATTATTTTATGATGGCGTAACACAAAGAGTAGAATAAGTAATCTATGGAGAAAGCCATTACGACAGTGAAGAATGAGGAAATTTGCTATAAAAGTGCAAGCAAATTTATTAACCCATTCAGACGCAGTGTACACAAGTGTACACTACACATCGTGTATGTAATTTTTGATCTCTACTGCACACTGGGAAAATTGATGGCCAATGATCGTATATGTAGGTAAATGATTCGCAAACCATCTTACTTGTCTACGTCATAATTTGTTCCTATAACTGTAGCTGAACATACAGCATACAGCTCATTGACTGTGACAACGAAACAAGTGTTGAGTCGACTTAAAGTACATTGCACATTATAAAACGGTTTGTTTGCAACACCTGAAGCCGTAAGATAAAGTGGGTCTGAAAGGATTAATGTCCCTCAAGCAACTTTGAAAGACTATATAAAAAAGGGCGAAGGTATTTCAGTTCAGGGAAAAGACCGGTTTTGCCACAACTTTTAGAAATCGAATAGGTGCAATACTGTATTCAAATGGAAATATGTTAAGTTGATGATGTCGGAGTAACACAAGACTTTCCTCGTCCCTCTACTTCACAGGAGGACGGAGTAATACAATAATTTCCTGAACGCCCTTCACTTCATAAGAGGATGGAGTAATACAAGACTTTCCTGAACGCCCTTCTCCTCACAGGACGGAGTATTACAAGACTTTACTGAACTTCCTTCATTTAACATGAGGACGAAGTAATACAAGATGTTACTGGACGTCCCCCCACTTCACAGGAGGACGGAGAAATACAAGACTTTACTGAACGCCCTTCACTTCACACGAGGAAGGAGTATTACAAGATTTTCCTGAACACCCTTCACTCCACAGGAGGACGAAGTAATACAAGACTTTCCTGAACACCCTTCACTTCACAGGAGGACGAAGTAATACAAGACTTTCCTGGACGCCTTTCACTTCACAGGAGGACGGAGTAATACAAAACTTTCCTGAACGTACTTCACTTCACAGGAGGACGGAGTAATACAAGACTTTCCTGAACGTCCCTCTACTTCACAACAGACATCTATGGCCACCCGCAAACACATCGTGATAGTTTCAGTAATTATGCCACCAACATCAACAAAGAGAGACTCTGGTCTTCCAGTGAGCGGCTACCCCACGAAAAACAAATTGCTACAAACATCTATGCAGGAATCGAACAAGGTGTCACCTCCACTTCCCAAGAAAAATCAAAGGCAGCCAGGACTCAAGTGACAGTGAGTGCAGCGATTGCATCGACCACGTGTCTACTGATGACGAGGACAGCGATGATCATGCTGAATGCATCTTATGTGGAAAACTGTATTCGTGTGATAAGTGGGGAGAGAAGTGATTTCATTCCGCTAAATGCTTTTTTTTAAGAGGGAAGGGGGGGGGGGGGGGGTTCATAAAGCATTCAGTCCAGCTACAAAGAGGGCCAAGTTCATACATGACAATTGCTTAGACGGTTGAACATAATGTGTAAATATTGCATTTTAAAAACGTTCAAATGTTTACTTATACTAATAGTGTTTCGTTGTGATTTAAAAGAAAAGACAAAAATGTTTGTACTAGATTGTTCTACTCAGGATTTTTATGGGGGGACGGAGGAAAGAGGAGGAAGTTACAAGAACATTTTTTATAATTTAGTTTTTGCAGTATTTCATGTTCTTTTTAATATATCTAAATCATTCTATAATTATTTATTCGTAAATGGCCCATAGGTAGAGTATACATGTTCAAGAATATATATGCCATTTTTTACTCTAGTCCACAATCTTTCATACTGTCTACGGTACCAAGACTACTAAGGGAACTAAATTTGGGGCCCCTATTTAATTAGTAGAAAGTTCCCACATAACAAAATAGAACAATTTTCGCCATGTGCCATAAAACTTGTCCTGCGCCGACCCAGAGTGATCATAAACACCTAACGATTATAATAGTACGATTCCGATTCATATTGATATGTTGTAATGTATATACGTATTGAATAATGTGTACATGCACTGATGTGTGCTTGTCAGTCAGAATTTACAATTTTATGTTTGCATTTTGTATGTTTTTTTTTGCAAGTATCTATATTTTAATTATTTTTAATCCTAACCCAACATATGTTATTAAAGACTTTACATACTGATTTACAAAAATATATGCAATGCTCACTGTATTCAGAGAATTAGTTTTTGCTGTTTAATTCGTTGGCGTGATTCAAAAAGTGCACTTTAACTGTTCAGATATATAAATGATAATTCTTTAAACTTTGAATTGCTATAATTGATGAACAGCTTTTAATTAACTAATTTTAACACCTAATTCGTAATCAGTCACCACAACCCAAATATCAAAAGTAGTAGGGATATGGTGGTTGAGGCATAAGGGCGTGGGGCGCAGGAGCGCAAGAGCCGAGGAGCCACCATGTTGTTACGTCACCAATCGCCATATTGGATGTCACTGACCTTTCACCCCTGACACGCGTGACCTTTGACATTGACCTTGACCTTGACTGAGAACCTTTGATCTCAAAACACTAAAAAAAACCTTAAAATATTACAAAATTCCTCAAAAAATTCCAAAAAATTCTCAACAATTCTAAAAAAAATACCGAAAAAATTTATTTATAAAAATAATAAAAAAAATATTTAAAAAATTATTTAAAAATATCCTCAGAAATAACCCTTTTTCAGAAATGCTGAACGGGATCAGTGACCCGGGGTCAGAGAGGAGACCGGAATCAGTCACACATGGGTCAGGAGAGCAGAACCTATGACCTTTGAACTTAACTATTGACCTTTGACCTTGAAATGCAAAAATTAAAATTAAAAATTAACAGAAAAATTAATATCGAAAAAAAATTATTATTTAAAAATTTAATTTAAATTGGTTTTGAAAATAAAAAACATCGTTTAAAAATTAATTTTTATAACATTTTATTTAATAAATTACTGAATTAAAAAGTCTTTAACCCTGGCGGCCATTCTTTCCCCTTCTTAACTTGAAATTTCCCTTTTCCCTAAAAAAAATTCCCTTAAAAGTATTATAATAAATTTAATTTAAAACTTACATTTCCTGAGGTCTCCCCTCTTCCCAACATCACCAATCACTCACCTCTATTAGAATCCAGCAGACGACTGACTCCCTCGCACAAACTCCCCTCACCCATACTCATTCCGCCATCTTAATTTGTTCCTTCGCCATTTGTCTACATGCTACTAGAGGCCGCCATATTTGTTTTCCGTTTGTCATTTGTTTATATATTACTGAAGGCCGCCATCTTGTTAGGCGACCACCATATTGGTAGGTTTCTCCCATCCGTCATATTGTAAGCCAATGACCACGGCCTTGACCCCATGACATTGAATAACCTTAAAAAAATTAGAGGAAAATACATAAAAGTCAGTAAGCATAAAATATTAAAGACTAACACCACCATATTAGATACAGACTACCTCAACCTTGACCCCATGACCTAGAATGACCTTGGAAACTAAAAACTCTGGGAAAAATACATAAAAATCATTAAGCATAATAAATTACAGACACATGCCGCCATTTTATAAGCAGACTTACTTGACCTTGGCCTCATGAACTTGAAAACAAAAACTCGAGAAAAAATTCTATGCAAAGATATAGAAGCTAGCCGAGACGATCTATCTTTACGACAGCCGTTGTCACACTAAGTCTCACAGCCTACCTCCCTACTGCTTATAATATACGCATATGCAAACCCTTTGATGTTATATTGACTTTGAACCAATCATATTACACCATTAATATTTTGTGCAGACACCGACCAAGTAATCACAGAGTTGCCACATGACTGCAGCTCCCCAATCACATGCAGGCATTGAGACATCACACACAGAGATAAGTAGGCAGGTTTTATATACTAGTTGCTTGATCACATTAACATGCAGTTATATCTTCATCAGTTTCTTCCAGACTTCTTAGCTTACCTATAAATCATAGTCACACTTAAAGTAGACAACTGACTCCTGTTGTAGGACCGCCCCTTACAAGACTGACCCATTGAACCATTGACCCCATGACTCATTGACCCCATGACCCATTGACCCCATGACCCATTGACCCATTAACCCCATTGCCACCATTGATCCATACACCCATAATTACTCTAGATCGCAGTGCTGAGGTGCTAATTGCGTTGCTAATTACTGTGATGCAGTGCTAATTACTGTGCTGTGGTGCTAATTACTGTGCTGTGGTGCTAATTACAGTGCTGCAGTGCTAATTTCGGTGCGTCTTGCGGCGCGTATTGCGGTGCTAATTGCAGTGCTAATTGTCGTGCTAATTGTGGTGATGATTGCAGTGATGGTTGTGATTGCGGTGTTGATTGTGATTGCGGTGCTGATTGTGATTGTGGTACTGATTGTACTGCTGAATGGTATTGTGATGCTGATTGTGATTTCAGTGCTTATTGCGGTGCTGATTGTAATTGCGGTATAAAGTGCAGTGAAGATTGTGATTGTGGTGCTAAGTGCAATGGTAAGAGTGGCGTGTGTGTCGCAAGAAAAAAAATCCATGTGTTTTAAAATAAAATAAAATTGTCCTACCTCCAAAGCTGAAATGCGAACATTTCATTTAATACTCTCGCTTTAAAAAAGTTTATATCCATGTTCCCCGGTATATTTAATCGCTTCCTGAGTAAACTGTATTTACACTTTGCAATAAAAGTGCCTATAACTACAGCAGGTTCCCACCATTCCTTGCCATTGGTCGATGCGTAACATGCACTTTGTACTGAACAATGCCGCACCACGACAGGCCACCACCATGCTTCCCAATTGGCCGTCATCGCGTAAAAGGTCTCTACGTACAGACCTCTTATGCCGATATGCATTTTTGAACATAGGTGAAAACTCGATCGCGGAATCGGCACTGGCGGTTAGTTAGCAATGATGCAGGTTCACAGCTCCATGATCATCGAGTTCAAAAGGCAGACCTTCATATTCGCAATTCATCTTCGCGGTATGGTCATTAAAATATCTATATTTAATATATAGCCTACATATGCCTATAAGCATATTTAAATAACATATTGTTATGTAAGTACCTGCGTGTTTTCTTCCGGGGCGAATGAGTACTTGGGATTTCTCAGAGTGCTACCATACCGCAAAGATGAATTGCGAATATGAAGGGCTGCCTTTTGACCTCGACGATCATGGAGCCGTGAACCTGCATCACCGCTAACTAGTTGCCGTCGGTGCCGATTCTGTGATCGAATTTTAACCTATGTTCAAAATTGCATATCGGCATGAGAAGGCGGTCTGTACATAGAGAATTTATTACGCGACGATGACCAATTGGGAAGCATGGTGGTGGCGTCTCGTCGTGCGGCATTATTCAGTACAAATTTCATGTTTCACATCGACCAATAGCAAAGCATGGTTGGAGCCTGTTGTAGTTCTGGGTACTTTTGTAAACACATATTCCTCAGGAAGCGATTAAATATACCGAGGGACCTGGATATATACTTTTTAAAGCGATAATTTCAAATAAAATGTCCGCATTTCAGCTTTTTGAGGAAGGAGTATTTTATTTTATTTTAAAATACATTGATTTTTTTTACTTGCGACCCACACGACACTCTTACCATCGCACTTAGCACCACTATCACAATCCGCACTGCACTTAACACCGCAATCGCAATGAGCACCGCAATGAGAACCGCTATCACAATCCGCACCACAATAAAAATCAGCTCTGCAATCAGCACTGCAATCACAAACAGCCCCACAATCACAATCAGCACCACAATCAAAATCAGCACCACAATAACAATCAGCACAACAATCAGCACGAATCACAATCTGCACCACAATTTGCACTGCAATCAGCACCACAATCAGCACCGCAATCAGCACTGCAGCACCACAATTAGCTCCGCAGCACCGACATTAGCGCTACAGCACTGCAATTATCCCCACAGCGCCGCAACCAGGGGTCATCATGGGTATATAGGTTAATGGGGTCAATGGTGTCAAAGGGTCAGTGGGTCAATGGGTAAGTGGGGTCAATGGGTAAGTGGGGTCAATGGGTAAGTGGGGTCAATGGGTAAGTGGGGTCAATGGGTAAGTGGGGTCAATGGGTAAGTGGGGTCAATGGGTCATGGGGTTAATGGGTCAATGGGTCAATGAGCCAATCGTTCAATGAACCAATGGGTCTACGGGTCATGTGTCAATGGGTCATGTGTCAATGGGTAATGTGTCAATGGATAATGTGTCAATGTGGGTCAATGGGTCAATGGATCAGTCTTATAAGGGGTGGCCCGACAACAGGAGTCAGTAGTCTACTTTAAGTGTGACCATGATTCATAGGTGAGCAAAGAAGTCTGGAAGAAACTGATGAAGATGTAACTGTGTGCTAATGTGATTAAGTAACTAGCATCTAAAGCCTGCCTACCTATCTCTGTGTGTGATGTCTCAATATCTGCATGTGATTGGTCAGCTGCAATCACGTGGTAACTCTGTAATTTGTTGGTCGGTGTCTGCACAAAATATTAGTGGTGCAATATCATTGGTTCAAAGTCAATATAACATCAAAGGGTTTGCATATGTGTATATTATAAGTAGTAGGGAGGTAGGCTGTGAGGCTTAGTGTGACAACTGGTAGGTGTCTGTAATTTATTATGCTTGCTGACTTTTATGTATTTTCCCCAGAGTTTTTAGTTTCCGAGGTCAGTCTAGGTCATGGGGTCATGGTTGAGGTAGTCTGTATTCAATATTGTGGTGTTAGTCTTTAATGTTTTATGCTTACTGACTTTCATGTATTTTTCCTCGAGTTTTTTTAAGGTTATTCAAGGTCATGGGGTCAAGGTCGTGGTCGTTGGCTTACAATATGACGGACGGGAGATGCCTACCAAGATGGTGGTAGCCTACCAAGATGGCGACCTCCAGTAATGTATAAACAAATGACGAATGAAAAACAAATATGGTGATCTCCAGTAGCATGTAAACAAATGGCGAACGAAAAAATCAAGATGGCGGAATGAGTATGGGTGAGGGGAGTTTGTGCGAGGTAGTCAGTCGTCTGTTGGATTCTAACAGAGATGAGTAATTTGTGGTATTGGGAAGGGGGAGACCTCAGGAAATGTAAGTTTTTTAATTAAGTTTTTTGTAATTTTAAGGGAAATTTTTTATATAAAAGTATAAGTTTCAAGGGGAAAAGGGAAAATTGGCTGCCAGGTTTAAAAACTTTTTAATTAATAATTTTTGAAAATAAAATTTTATAAAAAATGTTTACACGATTTTTAAAATTTTTAAAACAATTTTTAAATTACATTTCTTATTAACAATTTTTGAAATCATTTTTGATCGATTTTTTAATTTTTTGTGCATTTTCTAAGTTTTTTTTAATTTTTGCATTTTTAAGGATAAAGGACGAAGGTCAAAGTCAAAGGTCATAGTTACTGCTCTCCTTACCCGTGGGTGACTGATCCCTGTCTCCTGTCTGACCCCGGGTCATTAATCCCTGTCAGCATTTGTGGAAAAAATTGGTCATTTATGAGGAAATTTTAAATTATTCTTTTACAATATATATTATATTTTTTTTGGATTTATTTTTGAGCGGTTTTTGGAACTTTAAAGTTTTTTGTGTTTTTTTAGGTCGAAGGTCCTCGGAATCAAGTTCAAGGTCAAAGGTCACATGGGTCAGGGGTGACATTTCAATGGCATCCAAGATGGCAGTTGGTGATGTAACAACATGGCAGCTCCTGCGCCCCACATTCTTACGCCTCAACTGCCATATCCCTACTACTGTCGAGTGTTTATGTCGATAGATTAGGTTGTGGTATTTTTGGCCTCTTTGGGGGAAATCTACCACTTTGTGCCGGATCGTTATCCCCGGTCGTCCATTAATTGCATGCTCTCCTGAGGCAAATCGGCCAACAGCTGTTGTATAACTGCCCTTCCGACATCTTGCAGATCGGTATCGGGTTGGAGTGAGTGAAGAGATTCGGGTGTCTCTTAACCGCGAGGTCTTGAGAGCCAATAACGGTAAAGCGTGGTGAGTATGGAGCACCACCGGAACGAAACGGCGGGGGAAATGTGAGATCCTGGAGAAAACCTGCCGACCAGTGTTATCATTCGGCACGATCTCCACATGCGAAGTCCAGAAATGACACGGCCGGGGATTGAACCCTGTTAGTTTTGGTGGGAGGCGAGCAGGTTAACCACTAAGCCACCACTGCCACACATCACGTTGGGGTTAACGTCCAAGCTGACCCTACACAGTTCTGTGACCTGTCCTGAGGATGAATCAGGCCACGCAAGGAAGGGGGATATCCGTAACTAGAAAATAGAGTACTCATATAATTCACTATATTTTATTACTCAGATCTTTTCACAAATTTACATACAACTAGCTGTTAGCTTTATGTTACTTTTAACTCAATAACTCTACTCAGCGACTAGTTTTTATGATCACAAGGTCCTGCTGACGTGTAGCAACGATTAGGATTACAGTGCTCATGTCTCAGAGGGAGTCTTGACGTTTAGTACGAGGACCCTAATGCTGCACAACCTCTGGTGCCCTGCTGGGAGTATAATTACCCTTTGGCTGTTGCGTCGGCGTCGTTGAGCTAGACCTCCATGACAGTGGCAGCGTCAGGCATTGAAGCGGGGACCACTGGCCAAGTTGTCCTCCTTGCAGGTGTCTCGTCGTTCTCTTGGAAGCAGGATGGCCACGAGCCTCCATCCCTCCAACCTTATATACTACTCCGCCTAGCCTCACGACCTTCCTCGGCGGGGGAGTGTTTTAATAACAGCTGGGCTGGCTGGTCGTAATCGCACCGTCCTTGGTGCTTGAGTATCGCCTGCCTGCCCTGGCTAATACTGCTCACAGCAAGGCCCCCTTTCTCCACGAAATCCATGCATCCTCGCATGATTAAGGTTCACCATCTGACGAGTGGAAGGTAGTGAGTTGAGGCGCTGGAGAACAGTTGGGCGGCTCACAGGAGGAAAATTAACTCGGTGTCTTCATCAAGGGTTTAGGCTGCCACTGGAAAAGGTCTCTATTCTGTTTTGAGAGCTGAGGGGGTTTCTAATTGTATAGTGCCCTTCACGCACTTTTATGATTTTCCTTTAGGGTGCTCTCAGTCGTAAAGTCATGGTGTCGTTTACATTTGTAAAAGAAAAGAGCACGTGTTTAGACCTTATTCGAAAGATCATCTTACTGGTATATTTAATTTAAAAACATATTGACCACTCTGAGGAGAAATTATTTTCTATACTATAAAAATTGTAATAAAATGTAATGTTGCAATGTCATTGATGACCATATTTGGTGTTTAGAACATATTATATTTCTATACATTCATTTATATTCCTCGGTTTCTCTACGTATTACCTATCGATAACTGGTTGGATAATTCCTTTTTATCTACTATTCAGTGTTCTTTACAATATCTAAATCTATACATCATATGTAATGGTGGTTGTGACTTATCTTGATTTGTAAAGTTTTGACGTGCTTTGGCATTAAGAAAAATGATATGTTTCACTAAACATAATAATATGTATAAACAATGCAGTGAACATTATTATTAGTTTTGTGCCGGCAAGGTAATCATGTAGTCACTATGGTTTCATGTAATCATTGGAAGGGTAGGAGGTTGCGTTCGGCTCTGTAACTAAACAAAATTACTCACTAAAATGAAACTGAAACAAGAGAAAATTCCGGTGCCGAGCTCTGAGGTATTTAGGAAATTATGTACATGCACAATTTGAATGACACAATCCACCATAGCACTATAAAATAATTTCAATTGTTTCTTTGGCATTGCGAAATTATCAACTTTGAAGAATGTTACAATTACCCATAATGTCAGTCGTATTTGAAATGTACATGAAAATTTACTGACTTAACCTAACAAAAGAACCACTTTTTTTTTGTGGGTATATGAACAGGGATTTATATTAACATTTATATACAGGCCAGATAAAATCTTAAATACAAAAGTTAAATTGACTCTGTCATCTCCGTGCGGTAAAATGCCACCTTAATGAGCCTTGGTGCTTAACTTTGATCTACGTTACAACAGTCCTGACCACTGGCGACACCTAGTGGGCAATATGTGAACGAGTGGGAACTTGTTAGTAGGGGAGTGTTTTAATAACATCTGGAATGGCTCGTCGTAATCGCACCGTCCTTGGTGCTCGAGCATCGCCTGCCAGCCCTGGCTAATACTGCTCATAGCAACATATTCTATTGGAGACAGATTGTGGGACCATGCCGACTACGAACATTCGTTTACATGACGCAGGTATTCCATAGACACATGTGCCGTATGTGAACGAGCGTCGTACTGCAGAAACATTTTCCAGTTCACTGTCTCATGAGGAGTAATACGTGAGGAACCAGGATGTCACTGACGTGTCACTATGCCATCAGGATTCCTTAAGCAATCACCATAGCTCAGATAAAGTCATACCTCATGGTTCCCCAAACCGCATGATGCTAGAATTACTCGCTACAGTATCTGAATACTGTAAATAAGTACTTTTGTTATCCTGGAGTTGCAATTGCGATGTGTGGCTTAAATACTTACAAGGGTACTTCATTCAGAAAAATATTCTTACTTAGTTTTGTTATCGAGCATGTAAGTGTGAAACAATTGTCTACTTATATATACAATATTTTTGTAATTGATATTGATATTGGTAGAGTAAGCTAACGGTGCCAGAAATCTCTGTTCAGCAAAGACATCAAGTATCAACGATCCATAGCAATCCTAGTGTTTTATCGAGGAAGAAAAGTGCGCTTATTGTTGATCTAAAATTTCAAAGCAGCGGACTGGTCGTCTTCATAAAATAAGCTGTTATTACACTATAAATATTTCAAATGGTACCCAAATGTCCGCTCGTGCACTGCATTTCCGGCGGAAGTTAACACGCGAAGTCTTTGCCTCGTCGGGAAACGAGACGAGAGATCGTGTCGCTCTTCCCGTTGGATCTTCACGCACGCTGGTGATAGCTGTTTTGAATTATACTTTTTGCACTACTTCTCTCGGGTCGCTAGTGGGTGCTAATGAAAATTTAATGAGAGGGCAGCGCATCATCAGAGAGGGGCATTCTAGCGCAACCTCGCATTACTGGCCAGCTGGAAGAGAGAATTAGCAGCCGCGTAAAAACTGTCCGGGAGAAGGGCGGAATGCGGTAAGGGGAGAAAGAACAAGACGTGTCGCTCTTAACGAGTGGCTATCGAAGCGGAAGTTAATGACGAGTGTTCGTGTTCGCCTCGTCAACACTCGATAATACCCGGCGTGCAGGTGGAACGATTGACTGAAAGCAAAACTTATTTTGGAAGAATAGAAGAAAGCAGAATATAAAACAGGAAGCGGGGTGTGTTAAAGATTACGTAACGTGTTGCCAATACATGTGCACAAAAGATAAGGAAGATTAGCTACAACTCAGGAACTTCTCTGAGATATCCAGATAGACTTAAGGATGTTCGAGAACATTAAATTATTTTCTACGCTGGCTGTTACCCGCGGCTTCGCCCGAGTGCACAATTCAAACTTTAATTACAATGACCAAGTGCTCTATCTTAATGGTTGTTGGCATAATTTATATATTCGCTAAGAAACTTTTCGTTTTTCCGGGATGAAAATTACCCAATGTGTTAATCCAGAATATAATCTACTCATGTGTCAAATTTAATCCAAATCCGCCGAGCCGAGCTATTAGGATTCGTAACACATTAGATCCTTTGTCTTTGCCATGTGGAATAATACCCTGATAAAAGTATCACAAAGCAGGAAAATAACTATTCAAAAACGAATAAAACCATCTATAAGAATTTTAGGTTAGTATTTTTTTCTGCACAAATCTCAAAATTCAAAGAAATTGTTACGTGAGGATACAGTTCAAAATAGATGCTCAAGTTATCAGAATGTCATGAAATATATTTATTGTAAATTTGTTTGTCGTTTGCCCGTATTTACATTGAAAATTTTTGAGATAAGTCAAAATAGCCAGAGGTTCAACGCCTAATGTTGGTAAACCAAAAGTCGGATTACATAAGATGGCAAATTCAATCGACACTTATACGGAAACCAAACTTTATGTTTTAATAACTTTCCGAAATTCGAAATAATCAATTCTGTAAGCTAAAATTCTGATATTTATGCTCTAAAAATTCTCACGGTTTTTTTTTTTTTTTTCGGATGGTAGCTATTTTATCAAGTTGTCGTTTGTATCGTGTCACAAAACGTATCTTTAAAATATATAAATAAAAAACTGGCTCATAATAGCTTTAATAAATTGCCGTACACGAGATATCGTTAAATGGTTTGTAAAAAATTTTGCCCCAAACAATTTTTGCCTTCCCGAACAAATTTCAATGTAATTTCATATTTAAGGATTTAACAAAACTCTTTTCATGAAAACTGCAGTTTTATACCAAAATTAATTAAACATTGCCACTCTGCTAAGGCCATAAATGACATAGATCTCTTTCATCCGAAAAAATATATCGTCAAAAGTTATCTGAATAACTTGTCGCGTTAGATTCATTCTAAGAAACACTTCAAGCATTTAGCCATGACTTTATAATCCATTCACGATTACTTCACACTTTTCTGAAGCCCTGCTAAAGTTCTACTTTTGGTTATTTATTTCGTATCCTTCCGCAACATGTAAAAATAAAAACTACTATGTAATGTCTACGGTCTAACAGTCAAATGCTTTGTTTATTGTTTTCAGCTCTTCAAATAATTCTGCCATATTTCAAAAACCGTTTCGTACGAATGTTCACAATTTAGGCCTTTAGACATATTTAGAGCACCTTTAAGACTGTTTAACAATGTCTGTATCTGCAATAGTTATTATATTACATTGTTAACTTATTTGTAATACTGCATTTTGTCGTTATATACTGTAGAATATCCACGATATGAAACGTAGTCAGACATTTTAGAGTAGAGCATTTGATAAGACGTTGGGTTTCGTGATGTGGAGATCATCGTGCACACAGGGCGCGGGTCTGGACAACGCGTAACGGAACAAAGGTAACAGAACAAAGGTAACGGAACAAAGATCTATAAACACGACAAGACCTGTCTGTTGCTGTCATTAAATTATTTCTTGGAAATAATCACGGTTACTGCCCTCGTTTCCATTTCATTTCAATGACGCGGTAGTAAACTTGGGATTTAAAAGAAGCATTATTAATCTGCATGTCACAATTAACGTTCCAAATTATCCAAAATCATCCAAAATATTTTCACCAGTATTTGTAATAAACAAGCGCTTCAGGTACAAAATTCCCAGATATGTACCACCCTTACGATTAACTTTAGACCATTAGTTGTAGGTGTGCTTTCACTTTTTTTTTCCGTGATTAACCTGCAGACTAAATTTGTTGGTCGAATTTAGATATATACACATTCTGTATATACAGTCCTGACGCCCCTACCTTCGAGCTACTCGCCAAGAGTCGCTTGGAACAGAGGTACGAGGAAGAACAAGGTTACTCTAGAACCCTCCAGTGCATTACACCACACACGACTAAACTGTTTATTGTAGCTGCAGGGTTAACCTGGCTGGTGCAAACAGATGAAATTACAGAGACATTTTCTCCTTTGGAGCTTGAGTGCAGCAACCCTCAAGGCAATCATGCGCAGTGCATGCGCAACCTGGCGATGCTTCGTCCGTGAAAAATCTCCAGTGCACAACTCTTCATCTTTCACGTTACCCTGCCAAACTTTCTGCAAATGGAAAGAAAACGCTTCATATGACACGAAAATACATAATGCTATAACCATTGAGAAAACCCACAAAATAAGATGCCAATATGTGACGAGAACACCCGGTAACACTGGTTGGAGTAGTCACACTTATCTCAGTTTTCAGAGCTTGACAAAACACTTGCACACTACTTCAGTTTAGAGAATCTCCTCCTACTTCCCACCATGTTTGGTAATCTTCGGATGGATAGCATTGGACCAGACATGGGGTTGTTATATTTCTCAGACTTGACACGACTCAATTTCTTTCGTTGAGGGACATATGAAGACTCGGTGTACGAGATGTGTCGATATGTAATTTACCTGCACATCTGTATATAAGGTAGTCTAGACAAGCAATCTTATTTATTGTTACAACGTGCGTGTGTGTATATGTACATATAATTATACACACTTGTGTATGCCTTTTATACTTCAGTAATTATGACTAACGCCTGAATAATAAACGCATATGCCTTCAATGTATTCATACTGTCTTAATACATATACTTTACCAGTGCAGTATATATCTGTACTATAAACTGTTACGATTTCTCTCCCTAGAAATTCAGTGGGCTATACCAAATTAGTTAAGGCATGGAGTCTTAATCAAATATAATAAATTAATTTATAATTTTCCAATTTTGTTTACAACTACTGAAAAATTACCGAACTCAAAATCTCACAATAAATTTATATCACTTACTGTTCACAACTAATGACTCCAATTTAATAAGATTTATAATTACCACAACGAAATCAATTAAATTAAATAACTGAAAATCAGTCCCAATATACAGTGTATCAGTCTATTCAATTATTTTGTAAATTATGCGTACATATTGACAGTTATAATATTTGCAATAAAATCTGCTTCAGTCCCACCTCAGCTCAGTCCATGTCCCGCCAGTTCGCAATGTTCTAGAGTTCTACGAGCGCCCTCACGCACAGTAGGCTTCACTCGCCGGGTTTCACGCCCTCCCGTCCATTCACACCAAGAACATTCGTCTGCAGCCATCGTATCGCACTTATCTTCACTCGCACACCGCCAGATGGCCTCCATCAAATACTGCTGTCTGCTGGATCGTGGCATTATATATAGCTTCGTAGGCCATCATCCAGAAGCTTCCCCAACTCGCGCGCTGCGCCGAAGAGGGCTGTTGCACTTGCCAGTCTCACCAGAATATTCTTGCATCGTCGTAACATTTATCGGAATTTCCACAAGGCGAGAAGAGGTCTGTGACGCCAGCAAGTCTCTCCGCCGTCAGCTTCTTGGGTTTCCCAGAAGGTTGATGGGGGAGAGCAACTGACCGCGAGTGCATCGTTCCAGGAAGAGGTGAGGGTCGAAGTGGGTCACCTCCCACGGCGCCGGACAGACAGCCTCATGGCGCCGGCTGCGGCGCGAAACACGCCCCCTTCCCTTAAGCCTGTTCGTCCCGAACAGACTCTCCAACTTCAGGACATATGTACAGAGCCAGTCGGTCGCTGTGGACAACCTTAGACTTCGCCCGAGAGCCCTGTCGACAAATCCGATAGACCACATCATATTTATCTGCTTCAGGATCATGTACTGGCCTTCCAAAGATTTCTATAGCTTCTGACAATATCCCTTCTTCCTTTGAGGGCTATACAACCATACCAGCTGTCCTTCATGAAAAGTATCCTCAGGCACTCTTAGGTGATATCATGTTTTCATTCTGTCACTATTAATTTTAAGGTGCCTCCAGGCAAATTTATGAATGTCGGTTAACATCTGATGTAGTTTATTGACATATTTTGGAATGTCTGTTTATTCTTCCCCTGGATGTCCGAACAGCAGGTCACCAAGTAGGCGGAGCTATCCCCCAAACAGCATCCTTGAAGGTGTATGCCCTTGTGAACTCGTGGACCACCGAGCGATATGCCAGGAGAAATAAGGGTACTTTGGAGTCCCAATCTTTCTGATTTTTTCTACGAAGATCGCGAGATACTGTTCCAGGGTACGATTTAGCCTCTCGGCCATCCCATCTGACTGAGGGTGTAATGGTGTGGTACAGGTTTTCTTCATTCCTAAAATCCTCATTTCCACTTGAAAAAGAGTTGCTTCAAAACTTCGTCCTTGATCATAATGAAGCTCAAGTAGCACCCCAAACCAGGAGAAAACATATTCTACAAGAACGTCAGCTACTTTGCCAGATTATTGGTTTGACACCGGTATGACCAAGGGCCACTTTTTGAAATAGTCTTGTGAAACCAGAAGATACCAATTACCCCTCTCAGTGATTGGTAGTGGTCCGAGAATGTCCACTGCCATCCTCTCGAATGGGGACCCAACATTGTACTTCTGGAGGGGACCTCGTCCCTTAACCCTCGGACCCTTCCTCGCTGTACATGCATCACACAGACACTTCTCAAAATCCTCCTGACAATGCATCCAATAGAATCTCATTCGGAATCGGTCAAGTGTCTTATTTACAGCGAAGTGAGTACCTGCTGCTGTGTTGTGAAGTTCTCTAAGCACTTCTGGGATTCTGCAGTCTGGTAGGACCAATTGTAAACGACTGTCTATTATCGTTAATTTCCCAGTTCCTGTAAAATACACCATTATTTATAACAAGGTAATTCCAATGTGCCCAGTATGTCTTGACCGTCATACCTAGGCTGGATATCTCCTCTCATCTCGGTCGCCGCCCAGTTTCCTTTCACTCCAATATTGGACGCAAGGTGGAGTCACTTATCTGATAATTTCTTATGTCCTTTTTGTCCTACATAGATGACCCATCAGCAGATACAGGGCCTTGAATTCTTGTCCTCCTTGCTATCCACGATACACGAACCTTTTCCTCCTGGCGTTCACAATGACGACAGAGTGGTTTGCATGGTCTCCTGGAGAGTGCATCTGCATTGCTGTGAAGGCATCTAGACCTGTACTGTATTTCAAAGTCATATTCTTGCAGGTACTGTATCCACCGGGCTATTTGACCTTCGGGGTTCTTGAGATTAAGCAGCCAACATAATGCAGCATGATCAGTTCGTAGGATCAAGTGTCTGCCATAAAGATATGAATGAAAATGTGCAATCGCATACACCACTGCCAAAAACTCCCTAAGTGTCACACAGTAATTCCTCTCGGGCTTGTGTAGCACCTTACTGAAGTATTCCAACGGCCGCTCTTTTTAATCCTGAATCCGAGATAACACAGCCCCTATTCCAACATCGCTAGCAACAGTATCAAGAATAAATTCACCCTCTCTTCTCGGGAAGCCCAGCACTGTGGGAGACATCAGAATTTCCTTTAGTCTATTGGCTGAAATTTTGCACTCGGGGGTCCAATAAAGTTTTATTTTTGCCTTAGTCAATTCATTCAGAGGTTTGGCGATAGTGGCGAATCTGGTCACAAATCGACGGTAGTAAGCACATAACCCAGGAAACTTTGAATTTCAGTTTTAACCTTTGGTAGATGCTAATCTCTTATTGTTCTGGTCTTCTCAAGGTCTGTTTCAATCTCGTGGGCCGATACAACATGGCGCAAGAAATTAATTTTCTTTTGGAAAATGTGTCATTTCTTGAGAACTAATTTCAGGGTGGCCATAGTCACTTTTTGAAACACAGAATCTAAGTATCCCAAGTGCTCTTCAAATGTTATTCCTGTGACCACAATGTCTTCTAGGTACACCTGACAAATATCTAAGGGCAGAACTTTCTTCATTAGTCGTTCGAAGGTGGTAGGGGCATTGTATAGCCCAAAGGGCATAACCATGAATTGCCAGGTTCCTTTGCCTGAGACACAAAAGGCAGTGTTTTCATTGTCTTCCAGTTCCACCTCGCACTGCCAATACCCGCTCTTCATGTAGGAAACCACTGTGAACCTGCTAGACTATTCAGTGTCATCTATCCTAGGGAGCAGGTAAGAATCTTTCTTGGTCACATTATTAAGTTGGCGGTAATCAACACGAAATCTAATAGAGCTATCATTCATTTTAACAAGCACAATGGGAGAAGACCATGGACTGGCTGAAGGTTCTATAACATCTAAATCCCGTATCTCTTTGAGAATACCATCAATCACCTGAAGTGAAGCTAGCAGTAGTCGCCTTGGTGGCTGCTTTATGGGTCTGGCATCTTCTGTGTCGATATGGTGGCATGCAACATTAGATCTGCCAAGGTCATTTGGCTCACAGGAGAAAGCACCTCTATTTCTCTGTAACAATTCTGAAACTGCCCTTTCCTGTCGCCAGTTGAGGTTTTCTCTCGTTCTTGTCAGCAGTTCTCCCAGAGCATCTGGAAGAGGGCATTCAGTATGTTGTGGCAGTGAATTTTCTGGAACAATTGGAAGTACCTGTGATACCTGCTTGCAAAACCCTATTGTGGCCCCCTCTTAAAGGCGAATAGCATGGCCAGACAAATTAAACATCCTAATAGGCAAACTGTCCGATTTTGAAAAAAAATCAATGCCCTGGCTACAAGGACACCATCTGGTAAAATGCCCCTTTACTGGGCTGGTTCGATAATGCCCAACCACCTGACAAATTTCCCCTGCATTCTGCCTGGAATGACCACTTCGTTAGATGCAGGGAGCACAGTTGACTGATTACACACTACTGGGCAGCTCATTGGTGAAGATAAATCTCGTCGTGTTGACACTGCCAACTCGGTATTACGTACCCAAAAACCCCCAGTCAAGTATCAATACAGCATCCTAGCTTACATAATACATCAAGACCCAAAATGCATTCGTCCTCTATTTATGCTATGTATATATCATGCTCGATTTTAAGGTTACCTAGCTGTTAGAGTGCCCTTCTCTTGCTTTTGAGCGATGTGGTCTCGCCCATTACAGTAGTTAAATTACAGTGATCTATGCTCTTATCGGATGATCGCTGCTGGGAAGGCCCAAGAATGCCCGGTCTTACCACTGTTATAGTAGCTCCTGTGTCAACGACCATCTGACAAGAAACATCATCTAGGCTCCCCTCCATCAATATGGCAGCCAACTCTTGTTTCATTGAACACACCTGCAAAAGCATTGGGGCCTTCCCTCCAGCAATCACCGACCTTTGCCCCTCAAGACCGGTGTTTACAAGTTTCCGAAAACATTGCACTCCCACCTGCCCCTTGGTGCCTGCTCCCTGGATGCTGCTGTTGCTGCTGCGATTGTTGCTGGTGCTGAGGTCAGTTGGCTCTCAGGTACCCCGGCTGTCCACACGTCCAACATTCCGGCCATTTGGGTGGGAGACGGCGAGTCTCTGTAGTGCGCACCCGGGAGGCGATGTCCCTCATGTTCGTCTGCAAGTCCTTCAGCATCCTCTTGATGCTGTCGTCCTCCCTTTCATCAAGCATCACTGCCCGCACTGGCATTGGGGCAATGATGACTGCAGTGCTGACTTCACCTCCAGTGCTTGGGCCAAGGCATCCTGCATGGTGTGAGGCGCAGCTACAAGCACAGCGTGCCGCACCTCGGTGTCAGTGTTAGCATCGACGCAGAAGCCAACGGCGATGAAATCTCATGCCTCTTCAGAGCTTCCTGCCAGAGACAGGTGGGACAGCCTCACGATGTCCTGCCACAGCTCCTGCAGTGGTTCGCCGGGTCGCTGGATATGGCTTCGCAGTTGGGCATTGCGGGAGTGTCGCAGGTACCGGTCGCCGAATCGCAGCTCTAAAGCCGACACCAGTGTGGAGTATTCTAGACGATGTCATTCTGGCAGCGACTGCAGTATGCTTAATGCTGATACCCTCAGTACAGCCGCCAGTTAGTATGCCCACTGATCTTCAGTCCAGTCATTCAGAATGGCAACGATCTCGAACTGGTGCCGGTACTCGCGCCAAGGTGTCTGTCCATCGTAGGGGATGGGCTTAATTGTGACACCTTTACCCACCCCTGGCTGGGGCATACCCACACTGCAGAACTGCGTCGCCTCCCTTGCGATGGCTGCACTGGCGGCGACCTCTACCTTCTTCTTGCTGCCCGCATTCGTCGCCTCGGTGGTGACCAAACTCGACTCCTTCTCCACCCCTGCATGTTGTCTCCCCTGCTGCTGCAAGAACTCCTGCCATTCTTTGTTGATGGCGCTCTCTTCCTGTTTCTTTTCTTGCTCAACACTGTTCATCTTTTCGTTCACACTGTCTCTCATGCTGTCAATGTTCTTGTACACACAGTCTATTTTATTGTTCACCAACTCGCTCACACCTTCTATATTTCTGTCCACTTTCTTGTTTACACAGTCTATTTTCCTATCTACAAGCTCACTAACACTATTAATAGATTCACTAACACTGTTAACGGGTTCACTAAAACTATATATTTTACTTTTTACATTGTTATTAAAACTGCTAGTTTGGCTATTTACAAATTCCCTGGCTACTCCGTGATTCCACGTCTGCCGATATTTTCTGGTTAGCACCCAAAAATTTCAAAACAATTCCTTGGTCAATTGCTACAAATATTGTGATATTTAGAAATGTTACCCTGCCAGTTAATATTCAATTGTAATATATATATATATATTAATTATTAGCCTCTATCTCACCTCTGACACCAGTGTTACAATTTCTCTCTCTAGAAATTAAGTGGGCTATACCAAGTTCGTTAAGGGATTGATGTCTTAATCAAATAAAATAATTAATTATTACTTTCTAATTCTATTTACAATCTACAGCAAAATTCTCTGAACTCAAAAATCTCACAATAAATTGATATCACTTACTGTTCACAACTAATTTCTCCAATTTAATAAGATTTATAATTACCACAAATAAATCAATTAAATAAAATAATTAAATATCAGTCCTAATTGAGAGTGTATCAGTATATTCATTTATTTTTTATAAATTATGCAACCATATAGACGGTTATATTATTTACAATAAAATATGCATTACACTTCTATTCAATCGCACCTCAGTTCAGTCCATGTCCCGCCAGTCCGCAATGTTCTAGAGACCTCCGAGCGCCCTCACGCACAGTAGGCTTCACTCTCCGGGTTTCACGCCCTCTCGTCCATTTACACCAAGAACACTAGTCCGGCGCCCTCGTCTCGCACTTATCTTCGCTCGCACACCTCCAGATGGCCTCCGTCAAAGACTGCCATCTGCTGGATCGCGGCAGTATATATAGTGACGTAGGCTGTCGATTATTAAACAAGGCCGGGTCCATCACTGTGACGGATGACAGCAAAACATAATATTCCGCCTTTCCTCCCACGACTAAGAACCAAAGGCTTAAGCATATCATTACAGTAAAATGTAAATTTAACATAAAGGCTTTACTTACTGCATGGAAAGAAATAATACAAATAACACGGTGCTGCAGAAAAATAAAGCAGTTTGTACATACAGTATTAATGATAAAATGTTCATTAAAAGCATTTTTTTTTACTGCAATGTCGCATATTCGGTCCCATTTACATTAACTTTTCCTCTCTGGGGCTGACGATTACTAGAAGTTGTCAGTTAAACGGTTGATGGGTAATCAATGTTCTACTGTACTTTTAAACGTGTATTTAAACTACTAGGCATAGCCTGGTTCGGTAATGTACATGAGGTCTTCATAAAACACAAGATCTGTCGATAATTTCTTAATTTATATAAATGAAATACACAAAAGTAATATTCAAAACCTGATATACTGATATTAATTCCTATGAATTCCTACTTACAAATAATACATCATATGTCACCTAACAAAAGTAATTCAATCAAGTAGTAAAAATAACTCTACGTAAGCAATTTATTAACACATATTGAATGACATTTACAATTTATATAATTTTATATCCAGTAGTTATAGTATTTACAATAAAGTATGTATGACACATACATTCAGTCTCCCCTAGTTTCAATCCAGATGTCACGAGTCTTTCATGACCGGAATTTTTGGCGCACTGCGAGCACTCCCCTAAGCAGTGGTCCTGCACTCGTCGGACACCTCGACCTACGCAGCACTCATGCATGCACTCTCCTTCGTAGACAACGCGCACTCACTCGTCCACCCCGGTACTTCACACCCCTTAGCCTACTTTCCAAAGGAAAGAAAGGCTTATGAGATCTCTTTCTTGTAAGTATGTCTGTTTGTTTGTGTATTTTGTGTGTGTGTGTGCGTGTGTGTGTGTGTGTGTGTGGAGAGAGAGAGAGAGAGAGAGAGAGAGAGAGAGTCCTCGCCCTTTCAATTTTTAAACGCGTGGACCGAATTTCACCAAACTTTATACACATATAATACTTGGCAAGGACACCTGACTTTTATAGTTTTCGACCTCGTCGGTCAGTAACTTTCAAAATGGCGGTAATTTTTAGAACTTTGGGTGAGATGTCATATCTCGGGAACCATTCAACCGATTTAAACGATTTTTTTTTTGCTTGCAGATCACTGTGCAAGCATTAAATTTTTGGATGGATTTTTTGTTAGATCTCCATTTTGGAAAATAGCACCAATTTAAAAAATAAATATTATTCATTATATTTCGAAAACGATTCGACCAATTCTTACCCGATTTGGTATATGAGAAATACTATGGTAGGCCATGTAAAAGTTGACTGAACTTGATTATAGGGTGTTCACGGTAAAGTGAGCACTTTTTAAGGTCCTTCTAACCAGCATTAGCCATTAATAAATGTAATTTATTACAGCTTCAGGCATTAACTTTGGGAGTGAAGAAAAATATACACTGCATTTGTTTGTTACAAGGCAATGTTTGTATTAAAAAGTTATAGGAAGATAGACATCTACCAAAAGGAAAAATTCAGCAGGATCTTAAAAAGTTCTCACTTTACCGTGAACAGCCTATAGTTTATTTTCAAAACGGCGGCCATACAAATGTTTTAAAATTATTTTGTATATCTGCAATACCATTTAACCAATTTTAACCAAATTTTGTATACAGAAAGTATATATTACACATATCATACATACCAACAAATAAGTACTTGAGCCCACCATTTTGGAAGATATCACCATACGAATAAACAAAGTTTTCATGTCATAACTCGGTAAAAAAATTAACTGATTCCTACCAAATTTGGCGAGCCAGTAGTACTGATGATGTGATGTCGATTAATAATTTTTAATAATGTAAACCCTTATTTTTAAAATGACGGCCATATAGCCATTTTAGCTTAGAATGCTATATCGTCGAAACAATTTAATCAATTTTAACTAATATTTGTATGTACACATGATATATTTTGTCCGCCATTTTGTAAGATAGTGCTTTGCGAGTAAATTAGGTTTTTTTGTCATATGTCGGTAAACAATTGACAGATTCCTTCCAAATTTGGCAAACAAATATTACTGCAGCAGGTGGTGTAAACTGATATGTTTTATGGAGGTCAGGCACTTATTTTAAAAATGGTGGCTACATAAATATCTTAGCTCTGTATATTTTACTAACGAAACAATTTTCAACTTAACTTTGTTTGCTGGCAGTACCTATTACAACGATCAAATTTGTCTATGCAGAGCGTCATTCCGCTGCCATTTAGAAAGATCGCCCCATCAATAAAAAATAATTACTCTACCTCATATCTCGGGAAACAATAAACCTATTACAATATTTGGCAACGATGTTTTACTGTGGTAGGACACACTAATAAACTTATTTTAAGTATGCACACTTATTTTCAGAATGGCGGCTTTAAAATCATTTAGATTTTGTGTTCTATATATGTAGTTATATACGATTAACCTATGAAGTTATATAATCTATTTTAACCTAACTTTGTATATTGGCAATATACAATCATCGAATATGCTACTACATAACTTTTTCTGTCCGTAATTTATAAAAATCTCCATATGAAAGCTATAAGGATTTTATGCCTTTTCTCAAGGATCACTCAACCGATTCGCACTAAATGTTACACAGGAACATTTAAACTAATTTGTAGCAAATTGCGTAAACCATAAGTCCTATATAAGTCCATGCAAATTTTCATGATTTAAATGGGAAAGACAATGTTCAAAGTGGCAGTGTAATCAATAATTTAGCTAAGTTTGCAACATATATTAAACTATTTAACTAAATTAAACCAAACATAGTATTTAGACAGCATACATTTAAAGCATGGTATGTAGAGCTTTTTTTTTTTTTTCTTATGATATAATGAAATAAGAAAATGCAATTTTTTATGTCAAATCTTTGGATCAAAAACCGATTTCCACCAAGTTCTTCACACAAGTAGCCCTACGGTAGATCAGGTAAACTTAAATGTTTTAAGTGACTCAGTCACGCATTTTCAAAATAATGTCCCTGGAAGTATTTTAAGTTAATGACTCCTCTCATCCGAAAAATTTAACTAATTTAATTCGAAGTTGACTCTCAGAATCCGACCTCCATAATTCAGTACATTGCACGATAGCTTATTACACAAGGTTTTATGCGTTCAAGTCCCAGGCAAGGCACGTGTGTATTTGTAATTGCCTCACTACTGTTGCATATGTTCCTGGTACCATTTCTAAAGTTATTGCTTTCAAACAGAGATGTCGAGTCCTTCATGCAAACTCAGCTTTAAAAAAATATTTTAAAATTATTTGCACCTACCTTGAGGAAAAAGGCAAATTAACTATATCAGTAACTTCTTGTTGGTCACCGGTTCTTTTCTTCAAAGTTCCTCAATGCCCCTGTCTTCGCAAGACACTTGCACTCGAGCCAGGTGGCTGTCACAAACTGCCGACCAACTGGCTCTGGCCGAACTCATATTGTATATTCTCTGACCCAAATCCTTCTTCACACCTCTGGACATATAGACGGGGTGTGAGCTTAAATTTTATTGTACATGCTCTCAAGTCGTCGACTTTCCCAACTTGGTGGGGCAGTGACAACAGTCTAAGTCAAATGTCAGTCATTCCCTCTACCAGGCTAGGTGAGTTGCGGCGGCTGGGGCTGCTTGGGGGAGAAGAGAGTTGTGGTAAGTCACCCCCCTCCCCCCAGCGAACAGTTTGGCCACGTGTATCACTTTAACCTCCACAAGTCTATTCGTCCCGAACAGACTCTCCAACTTATCATTGATCTGCTTCAGGTTCCTATATGGCCCTTCCCAGCATTTCTGTATCTTCGGGCAATATCCCTTCCATCTTTGGGGGTTGTACAGCCACACCACTTGTCCTTCTTGGAATAACTCTTCGGGCGATCTCCGGTCATATCATGCTTTCATTCGGTCAACATTGCATTTAAGCGACTGCTAGGCAAAAGCATGGGTGTAAATTAAACTATGATGTAGTTTACATGCATATTCTAGGGTAGCTGCTGCTTCTTATTTCCACTGGACGTACGGCCTTCATTGGTCCGTGACCGCTAATGTCCTCCATATGTGCATTTTGTTTGTACACAAGCCATCGAGCAGACACCTGTCCATTGTTTCCCAATAGAAACGCAGAATTTCACACAGACATTGCAGCGTTTTTCCGTAAGTTTAAACAACCCTTCACGATTGGCAAAACAAAAATCAAGTTACCGCTTGCGGGAACAGACACAGCTGTAGACATAAGCAAGGAACCGGTTGGCACTGATGACAAACCTCAGAACAATCTGAACCCCCGGCTCTACCTAGAAACATTACACAGACAGCAAATGCCAGTCACCAAGGATGAGTGCCATGCTGGTTATATGAAAACATCAATACCACACATCCTTGTGCGGCTTGGTGGGAAAGTGTACGATGTTTTATTGGATGCAGGATGCTCTTGTTTCTGCACAGCGACTACTTTGGTAAATTAAGAAAATAGAACCCTAGTCAACAAAATACTTTCATTAGTAGGTATCACTGAAGATATAGAATTGCCCCAATTGAATACTAAAGTTAATATCAATATTCATAGCCACAACTTATATATAGAATTCTTAATAACTGACAACTTAAAGTTAGACATTATTCTTGGAGTTGACTTTATTAAACATTATGGCATCGTCCCAATTCTAACCAATGATATAATGTTTGTTTTTGCCTCAAATAATGATGAAATATTTGATATACCAATTAATACTAACTCCATTGAACATGATCATAGCAACTGCATAGAGTATCACATCAATAAGATAACTACTACGGACAATAGCACATAAGCGAATTACTAGGAAACATAAATCCTCATTTGCCACTGCATCAAATACAGGAAATGCAACATGTATTAGAACGATACAGAGAACATTTTGCCAGCTCAATACACAAACTTACGGAAACCAATGCATACAAGATCAAATTAGAATTAACTATGGACAAGCCAATCCACACATGTCCTTATAGGATTAATGCAAAACTGTTGGAAGTGGTATTTACACAAATACAGCAAGTACTAGATTCAACTCCTCTGGAATCACCTTATGCTGCACTGAGTTTAGTCATACCTAAACAAGAGGGAGGTATCCGATTCGTCACAGATTTCAGACTACTGAATCAACATTTAAAAAAGGTACAGTATCCCATACCTAGAACAGGAGACAAAATAACCATACTACAAAATTCCAAATATATAACCTCCATAGAAATGTTCCATGGGTTCTATGCTATACCTGTACGCAAAGACGACAAGGAAAAACTCGCATTTTAGTGTGGATAGAATAGGTTTTATATGAGTACGCCCATATGCCTATGGGCCTTGCTATGAGCCCCCGTTATTTCCAAAACTTTGTCAACATAATGCTCAGAACATTGCGATGGAATACAGTGGTAGCATACATCGACGACATATTCATTATCGGGAATACTTTCAAGGAACACTTAGACAACATCAGAAAATGTTTACGAAAATATGTCAAAACTAACAGAAAATAATGCAAATTTGCACAGCATGAGATCATGATTCTCGGGCATGACATAATGCCAAAGGGTATTCAAACCGATCCTGAGAAAATAATTAAAATGCAGCAAATGGCTTCTCCTAAAAATATTAAACAGCTTTCGACGTTTCTTGGTCTCACGTTCTACCTAAGGCGGTACATACTGAACTACACACAAATAGCAGAACTGTTAACCGAATTAAGAAAAGACACCATACCATTTAACTGGACACCAAAAGAATAGCTAGTATTCCAAAACCTAACAACCACATTAACTAACCCACCTATATTGGCTAAATTTGATGAAGCACTATGAACCACACTCGCGTGTGACGCGTCCCATACAGCAATAGGCATGGTAGTTTTGCAAGAACAGCCAGCTACCAAGGAACACTCCAGAATTGCCTTAGCATCCAAAAAAACTGTTGCTAAACGAGAAAAAATGGTCTGCAATGGAACATGAGCTGTCGGCCATAAAGTATTTTGTTAAATATTTTAAACAGTGCCTGTATGGACGAAAATGCATCTTCAAAACAGATAATGCGAGCCTATGCTACCTAACGTCGATGGTAGAACACAATGTGTGCATCCAGAAAATGGCCATCGCCCTAACTGAGTACGATTTTGAAGCCAGAATAGTAAAGGGGAAATTAAACATGCTCGCAGATGAAATGAGCCATACACCCACAGTAGGGGTAGCTGACACTACAACTATTACTGTTATCAATACAACTTATAAGGTAAAATGCAATTTCCTACAGTGCCCAATAGTCTAACAATCATTAGCAGAATTGCTTCTACAGGACCCTATCAGAGATAATGAATGAAAAATACGATTTCAAAAATTGTCACAAATAATTAGGCCGAGATAAAATAACTCATTGAACACGATCTCCGCACCATGGAAAAAGCTCGTGTGGCTAAAATGATCATTAACAAAGAGTATCTGCCTCTTCAAACCATTGCAAATACAGTCACCACAGTTTATAATATCAATTTAGACATAATCATGCAAAACAATGAAAAATAAATAAATACAACATATCTTGATTCCCTATTACAGTGTTGTATTATAATTATTTATGACAACAATGAAAAAGTGTCTTACCTCCCAGTTTATATTCATGAACAAGAATATGTTAAAGTCGACGATTACTTTCATCTCTTTCTGGCACCCATTATTGACCAGGTAACATCACCATTTCTCGCTGAGTATGCTAATGACTCGCATATCCAGGAATTTAAAGTAGCATTAACAGATACAGACAATGCTACACCCAAATACTGAAGGCTCGCCAGAAGATACGCTATCTCTGGAAACTGAGAAATTTATATGAAAAAACACACACTCTCAGGGGAAAGAAAACTTACTTTAGTACCGAAATATTATGTTCCTGAAATCGTTACACCGCATCACGGTGCTCTCCTAGGCAGGGGGGCATTTCAGTCAGTTCAAAACCCTTGAAAAAAATTAATATGGCATATTAATGGGACACCATGAATAAAGACATAAATAATTATATAAAGAACTATCCCGTGTGCCAATGCATTAAAGCATATAATCAAAACCAACTGGCCAAATGATACCTATACCGTCCCCAACTCTTCTCTATTCATTTTGCCTCGATGCCAAAGGTCCATTACAATCATCAGCGTGCTGCAACAGATATGTACTTGTAATGACAGCATTTGCCACCCGTTATGCCAAGGCATTCTCTTTCAAATACCAAGGGTCATATAAAATTCATGATGCATTAATTCCCTCCCCCCCCCCCCACAATAGCTGTGGCAATTCGTAAGAGAGGTTTAAATAAAATAGAAACAGTAAGCACACGGATTGTCAAAATCGCCAATGTCAGACATTGGCACCTGCTTTTATGTTACAGGAGATAGGACTTTGAACCAAGGTTAACCCAGTTCCGAGATGTGACATGCCAAACTCAGTGCTCTGCTATTTGTGCTGGGGTTCGCAGCGGCTGCAGAAGTGAAACCACTTTACAAGAAACACCACAGTGTCTACTTCACCAAGCTGAAGCCGCAGATCCAGTATGAAGAAACCGTGCCACTTCTTTTCATGCTACCCCTGCAAGAACCCAGGACACCGGCTAGCATCGAGGAATGGTTCCACAGCGCCTGCACTGTTCACAATTCCACAGTCTGCAGGAACGCAGACCAGCTGAGAGACATTTTAAATGCTACTGCTGTAAATGTTGCTAACCAATTCCTTTCTGAAGTCTTCTTACCCAAAAGAAACAAAAGACCCCTCACCTTCCTTGGTGATGTTGCAGCATTGTGTTGCGACGTGTTACTACACATCATTTAAAGGTATTACTATTTAATGAGATGTTAGCAATACAAATTAATGAGATGTAGAATAATATCAGAGCATCAATTAGCAATCTAGATGTTAGGAATAATTCTGGAATTAATAAATAATATAATTAATGAAAACAGCTTGAATCCATATATATAGGTGTGCCAGAATAATCTTTTACAGCTACATGATGTATCAAGGTCACTATTAACGAGAGAACTGTTAAAGTTGGAAACAAAAATTAGGATCTCAAACTTAGCATTCCAATTAGTAATATCATAACATGTTATTCGGTCCCCATAACAGAATGTTCTTTTTCACTTACACAAATAATGATCAACGTTCCAGTGCCCCTTATAAGTACACAGTTCACGTAGCAGTTTTTCAAACCCACGAAAATATCTTTTTTGTTTCGAAATGAATCTTGCACAATTGACTTGCCAAAGGAAATAATTGCTGTGAACATGTTTACTCATTCCACAAGGGCGGTGGCCGATGAGAAGAATCAACTTATGGGTATCTATCTAATATCTAAATATGCCACAGAAACTAGTGAGGTAAGATGTCTTAAAGAAGTAATTAAATTGCAGAGCCTTGAGAAACTTTACGCCTTCTGCAAATTCGCATGCGTTGTTGGCAATCAATTACAAGTTACGGCTATTCAGCCATATCATTATGTAATTAATAACCCTTCTGGCACCTTAGCAATAATATGCGTTAATAGAACTCTCAGCCAGACAATTCCCAATTCTGATATTGGCCCTATTGAATTACAAGAACCATGTGGTTGTAAGGTCACAATAAAAAAAGTTCACTATAGTAGAAGCCACACACGTGTGTGACATAAAAAGTTCTATCATTTGCAGTAGTCCGTATTGTTTTACCTATTCTTTGGCTTAAAAGTAGCCATTTTGATGCCACGTGATTATCTCTAATGGAAGGCATTTCCTTCTATTCCACCAATGAAATGCTCAATAAAGAATGAAAAATTCTGCATGCAAATTTGCCGAGTGTCGAATACATGTCAAGTCAGTGTAACTTAATATATAACTCAGTTTTCTCTTTTATGTCACAGGAACATTTCAATTATGCAAGTATGTCCATTATTGTAAGTTTAATGGTAGCCATAGGATTGCTTTACTATAAGCTAGTTAAAATATATATTTTGCTGGAGAAGGATGTTTAAGATAGAGTAAATAAAAATGTGCCAGACAGTAGTCAGTCAATAATAATTGCTTTCAGTAGAGCAAAATAAAAGAGTATTCTGAGAGTACAAAATAAAGCAATTACTCAGGTACTGGTAGAAGTATGTGGCATGATAAGGAAATTAAAGTAAAATTAGCAATGTGCAACAGCCAGCACATTAGGTTTAGGAAAATTTTCCACGCGCTATAAACTGTTCACATGCGACAAACTTGCTTGCTGTGACGACAACGCATTCTTTCAATTGACAAGGTAACTGGTCTTGCTTACAGTCAGCATTGTTACCAGCAGAGCACGCCAGCATTCAGGACTGCTGCAGTTTGATTAAAAGTTACGCTCTAGCGAGCACCTCTGGCGGGAATCCCCATATGGCGATTACGCCATACTGATCAGAATTAAATGTGTTTAATTAATATCAGGGCCCTTCTAAGTATGTAAATAATTTTATGAATTTAAATTATTCGCAGAGAAGCATGGCAATTACTTTATTAGGATAAGCAACTATTTCTTTACTTTGTAAATATTTCGAATTAAGACTGACAGTCATATTAATTTTTCTAATTCTTAGAGTAAAATAATGTTTGAATGAAATTATAATTAACAGAGCTCTACTCACAGTTTCATGTAATAAGTCTAGAATCATTATTTTCATTTCAAATGGTGCTATGATAGCTTGTAATTTATAAATCGTGCACGTACTTTTTATGTTTTTCTAGATACCTTAGCAATCGGCGCCAGAGGATTTTATTTTCTGAATATAATTTTATGTGGTAATTTACATATTTCACGGAGCCGAGAGCACCTCCTTCAAAGTCCTTAATTACATGAAACCACAGCGACCTGATATCATTTTGTCGGCACACACAATCCAAAGTAGTAGAATCCAAAGCTGAAATCATAGTTGTATATGTATATTTTCTATTACAAAAGACATCACATTGTACAGTTAAATGTATATGTAATGCACAAATGTATACTATACTTTACTTGTTTCCAAAGGTACCGTATATCAGTATGAAATGCATAAATGCATTATATTCTGTAGTAGGTTATGTTCTCAGGTTAGGAGTACGTAACAACACACAATTAAGTGTAAAGGGAAACACTTTTATTCATATTTTTAAACTTATCAGTACGTAACAACATATCAGTATGTGTACAAAATGTATAATTATTAACCATACAATGTTATCAGTAACAATTTTAGATGTATCTCTATAATGGCAAATTTAATTTTTCAATGGTGCTCTTACATTTTCAGACATAACGTATTTTTCCACAAATGTAAACGACATCCTAATCTCCCGACTGACGGCACCCTAGGGAGAAATTTAAATAAGTGTGTGATGGACACTCTGTAGTAAAACCCTGATGGCTGCCAAGCACAAGAAAGACCTCTTCAGGTGGCATACCACAACCGCATACTGATGGCACTTGGGACAACTCTTCGCCTCATAGCCATCCTACTCTTCGCTGGCCCGGCCTCACACAGTACCTTCCCATTCTTCAGCTGGTCCCATATTCTCATACGAGGACGCATAAGTTTTGCGGAAATGGGGGGCCATAGTGAGGTCACCAGTAGCCAGGGCTGGCAGGCGACATGCGAGAGTGCCGGATGGCGCGACCTCGACGAGCCAGCCCGGCTGTTTTGAAAACACCCCCGCCAAGGAACGCTATTGAGGCCGGGGTTAGTCCTATATAAGCCTGGGGCAATGGCGGCTCACGGCATCATGAATCCAGACGCCAGAAGGACTACTCCCGGAGAGGACCACCAGGCCCGTGGTCCCACTTCGACTCCAGATTGCTGCTACCGTCGAGGAGATTTACATGTAGGCGTCGACGCTATCACCAGGGTGAATATACTCCCAGTTGGGCGCCCTAGATCATGATGTATTACGGAAATTCGTGGCATAACTTGGACCCAATCAGAGTCAGTGAGCACATTAAATATCCTAATTCTAGTCTTGCTGTACGTGAGCTTGATACTGATAATACTGCTAGTAAAGTAATACAGTGGGCGGTTCATGTAAGAATCTGTTCAGTTGCTGTGAGTTAACTAAACAAAGTATTTTGTATACTGGAGTGCTCTATCTGTCTAGCTACTACCATCCCCCTTATTGCGTGACCTGGTCCCCTCACGACAGGCCACAGTAGGATGCATCGGAATCACACACAAAGCGCATAGCAGTCATCGTCACAGCTTATACTTACAGATTTTTGTTGTCACCATACGACGAAGCCATAAATACTGTAATTGTGTCCTCGACTTAGGTGACACTTACCCTGTATTGTCCTCTGCCACACAATCGTGAGGCTCTGCTGCGTCCTGGAGAGCCTCTGCTGGGTACTGGAGAGTCTCTACTCCACGCACGGCCTGGTCCGTTTCTTCTACTCCAACAATTAATATTCTTATATCCCAAAAGTCCACAATTATAACACTTAAACTGTTTCTTCGCCATAAAAACATTATCGCCCTGACTGACATATTTTTCCGTATTTAGGTAAAACCTCTAATTATGTTTCTCTATCAATCTCTCCTTAATGACATGAAAACCAACTTGTCACGGTATGTCTCCATTGCAGTAACAACCCCCTTTTAACACTCGGGTAGTGTCCTCAACAACTAACAAGCCAGGGTTTCTTACATAATGGTCACGCCAATCAACATTAACTCACGTACAAAGCGTTCGAACTCGGCAATGTGACGTTCAAAATTTTCCTCTTCCTTAAGTGTTAAATGGAATAATGTTTTCAGCAAAGAAAACTATGAGCATTGATTACGGTTTTCGATGTCTTACATACCTTAATCAGCTCCAACTGCGAGTCTGTTATTCTTCGTGCAACGATGTGAACTGCCAATTTCTCAGCTTTCTTAAAAATGTCTACCGATTTCTCTCGTAGCCTTTCTTGAGCCTGGCCACTATGTTTTACTGTAAATCATCACTGCACCAATATTTCTTCTAATTCCTTTGCAGCAAAATTGAGACATTCACTTTTGTGTAAGTACACATTTAAATGGTATATCCAATAGTCAAAAGAAACGCCGTCATATTTTCCAAGCTTTTGAATATCACCTTCCATTTCGGCCATTACTGCTGGGTCCATAACCCTTGGTATATTAAATAATGGATCCCTAGACACATTCAATGGTAATAACTTTCATCTTTACTACTCATAACACGACAGCTCTAAATAAAATAAAACACTGTCTCTATTTGCTTCGGTACACATACAATACATCACATCTTGTTACCAAGCTCTTAACATTTACAACACAAAGTTACATATCAAAATTGCCCTTGTCAACAAAACACACACGGAAATATGGCCGGGTAAGTAAGGATTTACATTAAACTTACCAATGACGGTACTAGATATTTTGTCACCACATACTTAAAAGATTTTCTGCGGAGCTCAAAATGCTGGGAGTCAACTACATGCTGGTAATTTCAAAAAAGGAAGAAGGTAGTAGTACGGGCAGGCCGGTTCTACCACACTTTTGATTAATCAGATTATCAATTTCATATCAACTTGATTGGTCGTATTAAGGCATAATATAAACTTAATTAGATCAAAAATGTTAATCCGATATTAATCCGATAAAATAGTTTTGATTGATCGATCCAACTAATTTAATTAAATTAATTTATCACTTAATTAATTTTTTTAATTTCGTGTGAATTGATAAGTGTATAGATTGGTGTAAGAGTGTGCTAAGGTACTTTATTTTATTTATTTTATTATTTTTGGAGAACAGTATGGTAGGTCCTCAGTCTCTGAGTTATGGCATTTTACTGAGGTGTGATGTGTTGGGGAAGGGTATATATGTATAGAGGGTCTAAATTTTTTGGAGAGCGCCATATTATGTTCTTGCTCTCAGAGGTTTGTCATTGTACTGAGGCGTGATGTGTTGGGGAAGGGGTATATATGTGTAGAGGGTCTTAATTTTTTGGAGAGCACCATGTTATGTTCTTGCTCTCAGAGGTTTGATATTGTACTGAGGCGTGGATGTGTTGGGGAAGGGGTATAAATAGGTATTGTGTAATATAATTTTTTTATATTATTGAGTTCCTTCCTGTCTGTCAAGCGACTTAAAGCTTAGACATGGCTGATTCGACCACCATCTGGCTGGCGACATAGATTATGGCATATTAGTAAATACGTAATGAATTGAACGGAGACGTAAATACGATTTCCTATATGCCAGTAATATAATTTACACGAAGGACTCATCGAATCAAATATACAAATTTCAAATGAATTACAGACACCAGCAATCCTGATGTAATATCCTAATTTTATTGTCCAAGATGGAAGCAAACAATTTGAATTAAACTGCACTAGTCCTAAACACATCAACAATGGATTTGAAAACATAAACCATTATGTTTGCAACACACATACTAGATGAAACAAATATTTCCCTACAGTCATCGGAGCTTATCTCCCCCAGCAATCCTGCTGTAATGTCCAAGATGGAAGCATGCATTCAAAATACCCAACTTACTAACAAAGTGATTAAGCCAAAAAGGTGTCCTATTTCCCTAACAAGCTAGGTGTTATAAATTTAAATAGCTCATTAACTCTCAATACCAAAATGCACAGGAAAGTAGACACATAAAAATTTACAAATCAATAAAAAATGTCCAGTTTACGAGTTCACTGCTTTATAGAAAGCCTAACAATAAATTTCACTAGAAATTTTCAACAACGTACAAATTATGATTTCCAAACGCGCATTTTGAAATATCCCTAAAACAAAGTCAAAACATATCCTATATTTCCCTACGAATTTGTGAGTTATAAATTAATTAGATTTTAACAAAACACAATAGGATACCAGACTTACATGCATGTCTCCCTCTGAGTTCTGCATGTACCTTCCAATATTAAATGATATTAAAACAAGTCCATTCGATTGGGAGTTTTCTGTAGGAATAAGCCCAGCATAGCACTTATGTCGACTTATAAGCTGTGTGTTGGAAACAACCAGAGGCACCATCTGATTGTAGACTAATGTATTGGCGGAACTCCTCGACATTAAAATAACTAAAATTTATGCCACAAATCAATACAAATGCCCTGTTTACAAATTCGCCTGTTTATATTTCGAACAGTGTACTAGACACACTCACCTCTTCCTCAATGTAAAATGATTGAAATGAAACTTTAAAAATGGAAGCAAGTAGTGAATGGCAGGGGGTAACACCATTTTCAAAGAATAAAATAATTTTAACACAAGATCCATCGAAAACGTATGGCAGTGAAAGTTGAAAGAAATCTCTTAGCAAACACACGTAGACTAGCTACAGAAATCCACATTTACAAATAAAAAATCGCATGGGTTATTTAAAAAAAATAATAGATGCATGCAAACTTCAAATGAAGGATATGATATGCACAATATAACCTATCGCAATAAAAGTTTAGTGTATCCCATAGTTAACACTCATAGAGAAACTTCTGAAACACACTTGACACTATAATTAGTGCTTGCAAAAAGGAAAATCTATAAAATGATTAACATGTGTAAATAAAAATTGTAGCACCTATGGCAAATATTATTATAAAGGATATATATGCGAATATATTTCGAAAATATTGTTATGAAGACTGTGTAGGTATCCATCTATGCCAAATAAGGGTTGAAGAATAATTAAGCTGGCCTCTCTGCACTACCCAGTGAAGTTGTTTGGATGATACCACTATGCGCCCTATCCCAACCTCTGCTAGCATAGAACCATGTGTTTCTCCAGCCCGAGGGCTGCTTGTCTACCTCCGTCCCCTTCTGCCGGGAATATTGAACTCTCTCACAGCAATGACCTGGCCAGAAAATGGTAGCCGTATTCTCCAACCCCAGACACTAGCTTGTTTAAATCTTGTACTGGAATAGAAAAAAACTTTACAACTCCTGCTGAAAAAAAAAAGATTTCATCAATAGTAATAATTACATTACAAATGTCTTTAATCCACTAAATTCAATGAAAATATAAACCATTTCTAAGAAATTTCAAGTTTAATCCAATAACTTAGAAGAAATTTTAACTTCAAATTTTATCCCATTTTCCATCAAACTTCAAATAAATTTTAAAATCCCACCGAAACTACAACTTAGTATAATTTCATACAAGAGATATATCTTCACAAAATAAATTTCTATGTGATTCAAATTTTTTTTATGATTTTCAAAAAATACCATTATCAAAACAAATATAATTCGATTTACTAAGATTGACACAATACACAACTCAGAGGTTTACATAGGTAAAAAGTATATATTCAAATATTTGTGCATAGCATAGGAAATACTTTCTGTACATATTTTACTTACAACTAAAGTTTCCAGGCAATATTGTTGGTTAAACCATCGTACAGGAAATGTCATAAAAAATATATATAAAAACTTATTTTATTTACAAATACTGTGTTTCGACTGTATAACAACGACATAGCACAAATCCAGGCCGAATGACTTCTATCAGAACTGGAATATGTCAAATTCAACAATATTTGTGAAAAGCCCAATTTTAAGCAAAATTTAAGGAAAACACCTGCCATTTTGGATTCCTATGCCCCATATTTTAGGATGATAAAGTCCGATTACCAACAAATAATTTACACCATAAACAGATAACCGAAACAAATGACATTATTCTGCATAACTTATGCAATCGACAAAACAAATAATCAAACAAAATTTACTAGGAGAAACTAAATATGTATTATATATATAAATTTAAAACAGAACAAATTTCAAACAGCATTAAGACAAGCTCCAAATAAATTACTCAACACAATCATTTCAGTAAACAAAGTATTTAAACAGTTGCTACAAAGTACTACCAAAACCATTTCTCCCTTTTACAGTCCTAAAATTAAATTATTCTTTTATCATTTTTCATCGAATATCAAGTTAAGATGTGCCGATTATTCAAGTCCAGATACTGGGTTATGTATTCCGTTTAATACATATGCAGATTTAACCACATGGTGAATTAGTATGCATAATTCTGCAAATAACATAAAAATATTAGAGGGAGGGCATTTTATAGCCATAAATTATAACCGATACTATTTAAAATACTACATTATATAGAAGCAAGTTAGTTGTCATTGTAACTCCGAAGAGTAATGTCTCAATCTACCTTAATGTCAATCGAAGTGGATGCAATGCAATCACTGCAGAAAATATACACGTTCGCCTACAATGTTCGTAGACATGAGAAAAGTGAATGTTTTAAGAATGCATCTTGTGACATTCTTAACTGTAAAAACGGTTTTCGACAGTTCAAATGAACGGATAACTTAAATAAACATACCAAGATCTGTAAAAATAATGTTCCTACAGAGAAACGATATTTAACATCTCCACTGCATAATAACACAGAAGGAGAGGGAATTTATTTGAATACAAGTAATGAATTAGAATCGATCATATGAAATATACACTAAAATGCGAACATAAAGATCTTCGTTATAATGCACCGCAACTAGCTGCGGAGACCAGAGTCAGTAACTATACACCTCCTCTTTCTAAGCTAAGTAAAACTCGATATTTATGATGAAACAACAGGTGAAGACAGCAGTGATGAGTGCCCCAAGTTGTCTTATACAAGTGATGCGAAGAAGGCTGAAGACATTGATTTCCACATTTCCCCAAAGACTTTCCTTCAACAAATGCTGTGAATAATGGCAACATATTTTCCAAGACTCCAACGAGCTTGTAGACAGACAAACATTTGTTGAAGTTTAGATAGCACGGTGAATAAGAGCATTTAAGGAAGAAGGTTATGTCGAATGAAGTATTATCTGCAAACACCCAAGAGGTATGAAGACATATTTAAAAAGTATGATAATAAATTTAGTTAACCCTACTACTTGTCAGAAAAAAAAGTATTAATTTAAAGTAAACATTGCACGATTGGAATATATTTCAATTTGAAGTATTATTTATTTCTCAAATGGATTAAGTCATTTGTAATTAGTTGATAAACTGTTTAAATGTTACAAAGGAGTGTTATTTGAGGAATAAATTAGTTTTTTTAAGGAATAAGGAATGGTTTTGAGGAATGAGAAATGATTTTCAGGAATAAGGAACTGACAAACACTCTATAACATATAACCAGTATTAAAATTTTGAATTAAGTGCTACCACACAAGAAGTGCAAAGATGGCAGAGTAAATTTGACATACACCTCATACTGGCATGAGGCAAGGCTCACAGTTCAGCGGGTCTACACATTCTGGGTTATGTGAAACAGGAATTTTACAGATTTCCAATTGTATTAATACCTTGTACCAACAAAGCAAGTTAAGAGATTTCTGCTGCTCAGTAGAATGGAGAGTAGGGAGGGATTTGCTCTGAAAATAGAAAATCTTTGCATCTTTCTCTGCTGTGATGGATTTAACATTGTTACATACTACTGTTACGCTAATTCTAATAGGTCGAGGTGATGCTGTAGTTAAATATATCAGAGGAACGCTTCACCTCGAGAAAAAAATTGAAAAATCCACATCAGTTTTACCCCTATCATTAACTATCCATGCATCAGTTAGCCTCCCAGCAAACACCGTGGCCAGTATCTCGTATCTGAGATTGAATGATAAACTGTTCACTGGAGCTGTAGAGTTGAAAATCGAATTAATTTTCAACCTAGAATTAACATATCGACTTTTTAAGGAAACACAGAGTGTGAAACAGGAAATGATAATTGCTGTTCAGTAGGTGGACTCTGTAAACTCTCCAGAGCTAAGTACCTTGGAGGAGAGGGAGTAGATCCTCCTCCCTCTCCTCCAAATTTTATAATGTACCATCAAATTATCGCTTTGTATAAATTGTCTCTGGCATAAATCACAATATAACTATATTCTTGAAGATTTCATTCTACTGCTAGTTATTTCATATAGTCATAAGTCCCACAAAGTAGTAAATGGCTTCCTGCAGAAGCGACACAGCAAATACATCATTGCTACCATACTATTCCAAGACTAGAATGGAACTGCAAAGCACACACTTTTTATAGACAACAATAGGCAATTCTAGGAACCAATTCGATTACATTATTTGTTTTAAATACAATACGTCTGAATCCAGTCTTTTTAATAGTAAATCTAATTTTGTCTAACTAATTGTTTGGTCTCCCACAACAGCACACTTAATGTCATAATATACATATGTAGTACTAAAAAAATAAAAGAACCCATCACCACAATGTATCGATGCAGCTGAAATAAATGTTCTGTTAGTAACATCAAGCCAGAGGGAAAAAATATTTTTTTGTAATTCAATGAATTGGTTTTACAATTGCATTTTGAAAAATATATTTTTATTAGGGACTAAGTTGTGTGTGCACAATGTTCGAGAGCCTTGGTATTTGTTTACAAGATACCGGGATGTGGGTAAAGCCAGGTAATGAGACAATAGGGAAAGCAGATAGCTGGTGAGACCTTCGGTCGTGTGTGGCGGAGCGAGACAAGAGACTTGCACCTGTTTTAGTAAATCTCTTCAGCAAGCACTACCATACAGACACACCCCCCTTGCCCCGCCCATTCTCTTCTTCACTGGAGAGCTCCACCGTGCATGTGCTGCAGTCACCTGCACGACACAGCCAACAGGGAAGCCTGCCACTTCCTCTCCACTGCTCCTCCACCGACTCCAGTCCACAGCAGAGTGAGTCCCTAGTCAATACTCCAATATACAATACACCATGCTGTGACACACTCTACCTGGACACTCTGTCTTTCCCTGTTATACATTTCATCCTAGGCTAGCGTACTGCATTTACAACACATTGTATTCAAGTTAAGCCAGTTTTTGAACATAATTGGTTTTAGAGAAAAATGTACATATTAGTTACAATTTTTCCACTTTAAAAAGAAAATATTTCATAAATTAAGGAACAATTACTCTTCAACATTACTTTCTCCAAAAACACATTTATTAATGATTTTGTCTAGAAAGTTTCAGCAAAGAGGAATACTATTTTGCACTCTTAAAACTAAACATTTACTATACTTACATAGTAATTAGTCATTTAAAATGCTCTATTACTAATACTACTACTACAAAAAAATTACTTAAATTGTAAAAATTTTAATGATTTGCTAATAAAGTTTAATGAATATCATTCAAATTGTAAAAAGGTTTAACAGATTCATATAAAAGTGTAATGAATTTAATTCAAAATGTAAAAGTTTAATTATTTATATTTCAAATTGTAAAAAGGTTAAGCAAATACTGGTAAATTGTAAAAGTTTTTGTTAACTATTACCAAAAAAAAAGTTAGAAAACTGACAATAACAATTTTTAATAAATTAACGAAAAAGAATTAAAAAGACCCTAAATGTTAATCAGAATTACTTACATGAATCTACTACCAAAGGTGGTAGTCGTCGAACGAGACCTGAACCCAGTTCATGCAGTTGAAGGACCGATCTAGCCCAACTCAGGCAGCCAAGAGTTCAGATGGGGCCTCGGAATCCCAGACGAGCGCCGGGGTGGCTGCTTGGTTAGTGTGAGGTAGGCTGGCAGCAGAGCTGAAGTTCGGATCCATAGGTTCCTTCACCCCACAACACCGAGCGAGATGCCGTCAAAACCCATGTAGGAACATTATTTTTACAGATATTTGCATGTCTATTTAAGTTATCTGTTCGTTTAAACTGTACTGTAGTTGATTTGGTGTTGCATCCGCTTCCATTGACATTAAGGTAGATTGTGACATTACTCTTCGGGGTTACAATGACAACTAACTTGTTTCTGTAAAATGTAGTGTTTTAAACAGTATCGGATTTAATTGATGATGATAAAATGCCTTCCCCTTTAATATTTTTTATGTTAATTGCAGAATTATGCATACTAATTCACCATGTGGTTAGACAGAATAAATTACCTACTATCTGGACTTGGATAATCGGTACATCTTTACTTGATATTCGATGAAAAGTAAATAAAGAATAATTTAATTTTAGGACTGTAAAAGGGAGAGATGGTTTTTGGAAGTATTTTGTAGTGACTGTTTACAGACTTTGTTTACTGAAATGATTGTGTTGAGTAATCCATTTAGAGCTTATCTTAACGGCATTTGAAATATGTTCCTGTGTAGTTATTCTCGCAACTCGCCCTTTGCACACAGAGGCTTGAAAACTTTATTTGCTACACGCGTGACTTCCTATGACGTGATACTGAAAATTCCCTACCTGTGATGGCAATTGATAGTTACAATTAAATTGATGCATGGGTGGGCGGGGCTGTCTATTGCAGATGGGGGAGGGTGGTTTTCTCCTTTGCATACTCACACTTTCAACTACTGAATCCATCTGATAATTTTACTTCTTTCCGAAACTTGCTTGGTGCAGAGGGGAGAGGGTTCGGCATTTCCACCAGTGTACTGGAGTTGAATTCCAGCCAATATAAATATATACTAAGGTACTATAGGCGACTCTGCCTGGTTACAAGATACTGTAAGGTGACTGGGGCTTGTAGAATATTAAATATGGGGATCTCTTTAAACCTCCTTTATATAAACTCTGTAATACTCACAAGTGAACAACATTTTACAATATAAATTATTATGTTCAAATGGGAGAGTAATTACTTTATATTAATACAACTGTTATGCAAAGTCACCCTGTGAGTTATCTACTTAATGTCCTTCTGGCATTTCTTTGGAACTAATTCACCTTGTACAATGCCGAAGGCGGCGTCACTCAACATATCACAATGGTGGTTTGGCACATCCCACGCATTGCCCTTCTTGAGATCGGCCATGGGCTGACATCCAGACAGTGCCTCACACTTCTAGCAAATGTCTGGCCATGCAACGAGCCATGCGCTGGCCTATATTGTCCATTTGTTGAATATCTCGCCCACTGTAAATAATCCCCGCTTGACACAATCCCTCGTGTCCTGCTTTCTGCTTTTTGTAATGTAGGGTTCACAGACGGACGTTAGCTAAACGCGGGTTCAGCCCCTTATACAGTACGTATTGCTGTGATCTCACCTGAGGGAGCAGTCCACACATTAACATGGGGGAACATGGGTAACTCAAAGGATAAGCACTCAGATACAAAATACTACTTTTATTAAATTCTAAATAATTACAATCGCGCCTCAAGTAGGCGACTCTGTGTCCAGTAAGGTTCTACAGCAAAGAAGTTACAAGTAGCAATTATATCTCGATGGTTACGTTCCACAGGGGCGCTGATGCCCTTATTCAAGCTCAAAGTAGTGTAACGTTAATAAGGCGAACTGTGCTCAGAGGGAGCTTAAAGCTGTCACAAGTCCCGAGCCTTAGTGTGCCTAAGTCGCCCTACCAGGGATTTGATAATTACCCTCTTTGCCGCTGCAGTCTCGCAGCAGGTCTCTCGACGGTGGGCTCAATGGGCGTCGAAGGCAGACCACGGGCTGTGGTTCTCTTGTCTCGTTGTCCTCGGGCAGAGCCTCCGGCAGCGGCAGGCAATATGGCACCCAGAGCCGCCATCACTCTGAGCTTATATAGTACCTTCCTGAGCTTGTGCCCAATTCCCTGGTTTGTGTTATTGAAAACAAGACTTGGCTGGCTGAGGTCGCTGTGCACCTTGCCTCAGCACAACACTGAGCAACCCTTGAAGGAGCCAGACACAGCTGTATGTAATACCAATTTCTTTTTTCCCAGTAAATTTTGTTTCATAATTCGTTATATCGATTGCATAAGCTATGTGGAATAATGTTATTTGTTTCGGGTATCTCTTTACAATGTAAATAATTTGTTGGTAATTGGACTTTATTATTCTAAAAGATGGGGTATGCAAATACCAAATGACCTGCATTTTCCTTGAATTTTGCTAAATTTGGGGCTTTTCCCAAATATCATTGAATTAGACATATTCCAGTTCAGATAGAAGTCATTACAGCCTGGATTCATGCTATTTCATCAATATACTGTCAAAACATAGTATTTTTAAATAAAATTTAGTTTATATATGTTTTAATGTTCTCATTTCCTATATGATGTTTTAACCGGCAATCTTGCCTGGAAATTTTAGTTATAAGTAAAATACGTACAAAAACGTATTTTCTCTGCTACGCATAAATATTTGAATGTGTACTTTTTACCTACTTAAAACTTTATCTTGTGTATCACGTAAGTGTTAGTAAATCGAATGGTATGTGTCTTGAAAATGGTGTTCTTTGAAAAACATAAAAGTCTTTGAATCGCATAAAAATTCATTTAGTGAAATTATTTCTTGTACGAAATTATACTTTGATGTAGTTTCTGTGGGATTTTAAAATTTATGTGAAGTTTGATGGAAAACTGGATGAAATTTATACTAAACATTTCTTCTTAGCTATATGATTAAACTTAAAATTTCATAGAAGCGGTATATATTTTCATTGAATTTAGTGGATTAAAGACATTTGGAACGCAAATCCGTCAGTTGATAAAAATATTTTCTTTTCAGTGGGACTTTTGGAATTTTTTCTTAAATACCAGTACAAGATTTAAACAAGCTAGTGTCTGGGGTTAGAGAATACGGCAACCATTTTCTGGCCAGGTCATTACTCTGGAAGTGTTTGAAATTCCTGGCAGAAGGGGAGGGAGGCAGACAAGTAGCCCACGTGCTGGACAAACAAATGCTTTCTCGGCTAAGGCCGAGAGGGAGGGGGCGAATAGTGGTATCTTCCAAGTGACTTTGCTGGCCAGTGCAGAGAGGCCAGCATACTTATTCTTCAACCCTCGTCCGGCATAGATCGATATGTACACAGTCTTTGTAACAATATTTTTCGTAATATTTTCGTGTATTTTTCCTTGGTACCATTTTTTCCAAAGGTGCTGCAATTTATTATGTGAGATGTGTTAATAATTTTACAGTTTTTTCTTTTTATAACCTTCGATTACATTGTCAAATGCGTTTCAGAAGTTCCTCTATGAATTGTAACTACAGGATATGCTAAAACTTTTATTGCGAGATGTTATAGTGTGAAAATCGTTTCCTACATTTGGAAGTTTGTGTTATTTTATTCTTGGAAAATGGTAAGTGTTTTCCCAGCAATTCACTACTTTGTTCCGTTTTTTTTTTAAATTTCATATCAATAATTTTAATTTATGTAAGAGGTGCGTGTGTATAGTATGCTGTTCCAAATATAAACAGGTGAATTCGTAAACAGATCATTTTTATTGATTTGTGATGTAATTTTTAGTTATTTTAATGTCGAAGAGTTCCCCCAAAACATTAGTCTACAATCAGACGGTGCCTCTGGTTGTTTCTAACACACAGCTTATAAGACGATGTAAGTGCTACGATGGACTCATTCCTACAGCAAACTCCCGATCGAGCGGATATATTTTTTAATCATTTAACGTTGGAAGGTACATGTACATATCAGAGAGAGATGTGAGTGTATGTCTAGTGTGCTATTGTGTTTGGTTAGAATTTAATTACTTTTCAACTCATAAATTCGTAGGGAAATAGGATATGTTTTTGACTTTGTTTTAGGTATAATTCAAAATGCGAGTTCGTAAATCTTTATTTGTACATTGTTTAAAATTTCTAGTGAAATATTTTGTCAGACTTTATACCAACCGGTGAATTTGTAAACAGGACTTTTTTTATTGAATTGTAAATTTTTTTGTGTCTGCTTGCCTTAGCTTATAAGTCTCCGCAAATCCTATACTGAGGTCATTCCGACAGCAAATTTCCGATCAAACAGACGTATATTAAAATCTTTTAACGTCGTAAGGTACATGTTTTAAAATCCATTGTTTAATGTGTTTAGGAATAGTGCAGTTTAATTCAAGTCGATTGTTTCCATCTTGGACATTAAGTTAGGATATTACATCGGGATTTCTAGGGTCTGTAATTCGTTTGAAATTAGTATTTGCGATTCGATGAGTCATACAGAAAATCGTATTCACGTCTCTTTTCGTTTAATTCATTACTTATTTACTAATATGCCACAACCTCTGTCGCCTGCCAGACGGTCGTCGAATCAGCCGTGTCTAAGCCTTCAGTCGCCTGACAGACAGGAAGGAACTCAATAATATTAAAACATATATATTACATAATACCTATATATACACCTTCCCCAACACAGCCACCCTCAGTTAAATGAAAAACCTCTGAGAGGGAGGGCATAACATGGCGCTCTCCAAAAAATTAAGATACCCTACACATATATACCCCTTCCCAAACACATCACACCTCAGTACATCAGCAGAACTCAGAGCATGAGGACCAACTATGTCGCTATCCAAAAAGAAAACAAGAAATAAAATAATGCACCTTAGCTCACTCTTACACGAAACTACACACTTATCAATATTCACAAAATTAAAAAATTCGAAAAAAAAGATTAATTAAATTCAATCAAATTAATTGGGCCAATCAATCAAAATTATTTTATCGGATTAAGATCGCATGAAATTTTTTTGTTTGATTAAGATTTGATTAAGCCTTTCTCCGATCAATTAATTTGATACCAAATTGATAATCTGATTAATAAAAAGTGGGGTAGAACTTACCCTCCCCTACTACTGATGGTTGCGTGAGCACAATAGAGAAACACAGAAACAGAAAAACCCATAGAGTAATATTTCGACAGAGTAACTGTTACTCGTGGTGACAGTTACAAGTTGACTGATCAGTGATTATAATTTTTATATATTTTAATTTTGGTTTGTGATTTTACTTATGTTGTTGACCTAATAGTAGATAATAATTATGTTACCGAAAATAAATAACATATTATATCACAGGTGCCGCTATCTTAACAGATTAAACAAAGACAACATGAGAAATTTTGCACACACATTTTAAACAACATGTAACTGGAATTGACAACACACAGTTATTTGTACCAAAAAAATTTTAAAAACTTAAACTTAAATAAATCATTTCTATGCAACAGGAAATCACATAAATAAACATGTTAGTCATTAACAATTTATAAAAGTTATGACAAAATAAGTATTAAATAATCTTTAATTTATATAAATGTCATAACAGCAAAAAAAATCAAGGACAACAAAAACGAACTTTACCCGAATAAAGGCAGAAACAAAAGACAGAAGAAAAAGTATAGGCAAAACACTTATGGTGCCACAAAATGGCGCAACATTACTTGGGAACAAATTTCAGGTTGGTTGTGGCTATTTTCTGAAACACAGATTCTAGAGATGTTAGGTGCTCTTCGAATATCCTTCCTGTGACAGTGATATAGTCTAAATACACCAAGCAAATGCTTTAGGGGAGAGCTTTTTCCATCTCGCAGTCAAAGGTGGCATGTGCACTGCATAACACGCAAGACATAACTCTGTATTGTCAGGTTACTTTCCCTTGAACAAAAATGGCAGACTTTTATTTGTCTTCTGCGAGCACCTCACATTGCTCTTTATTTATAAAGTAGAAAACCATTGTGAACCTGCAAGTTTATCAATGTGTCATCTATTCCCGGAAGTGGATAAGAATATTTTTATTCGCATTATTAAACTGCAGTGATTGATACAAAATCTTATAGTCATCAAATAATAATACAAAAGTAAAGAATACAAGAAATTTTAAAGTTCTTGCGATGAGTACCTCTTCTATATGTATATCTAAGAATTCTGCATTCCTGAAAACAATGTTGCCCATTCGTAAAAAAATAATTAATGAACTATATAAAACAGAAATATTTTATTAGAAGGAAAGTCATTTTATTTGGTATTGATGATTTGTTGCAAACTGATTTAGTTTAAATGAATTATAGTAACTTGAAACATATTTTCTAAAAATTAATAAAGGACATGAATATATTTTAACTATTACATATGTTTTTTTCTGTATATGGTGTTAGTATTTCAGTTAAAGTTTAATATTGTGATATTGTTGTAAAAGCATTTGAATCAAATTTCAAAATAAGAAACCCAATTAATTTACCAACAGATTATGGCAAACAATGTGACATAACAAAAGAATACGAACATATAAATAATATTACAAAATTATTAATCATATATGTTAATAAAGCTAATTAATTACTTTAGAAAATCTAGGTGAAAAAAAACATTTTTTTGAACAAAAAAATATAAGATTTTCGACATAGTTAGAATAAGTAAAATGAAAAAAAAAATTCGGAAAGGATTAGAAAGCTAATTGGTCGATGTAATTATTTAAAACTGATAAAGTCATTAATTACGATGTACCAGTCTACATTTTAAAAGATATGAATGATAAACAAATAAAAGACAATTTTCATGAATATGAAATTATGGAAACTGCATAATTATCCTAATCAATATTTTATTGAAAATTATAAAAATTAAAGTTGATGAAGTTAATGTAAACTGTTCAGGATATGATAATTTTCATAATCCTTGGATGAATAAAATTATGTTGCATTATAAAATTTACTAGTATATTTTATAACCAAAATCTCTCAAAGTATATCTTCTCTCATATCTGTAGTACATTATTTTCCTTGATGAAGAAATAGTAATTGTTCTTTTATTAAATTGTACAAATCTATAGAATTAGGATCATAATTAATTCTAAGTATTATTTCCAGTTCGGGATAATCCTCCCTGAATTGCCTTCTTTACATTTAACAAACTGTTTTGAGCTTTGAGTACACGGCAAGGGATTAACTTATTATTTTATTATTTATTCTATTTATTAATTAATTGTTATTAGTAATAGGGTTTGGTAGATTGACGCGCAACGGGACCTGGGACCGGAGCCGGAGCCAGGGGGTCGCATGTTGTGGCGTCATTTATCCGCCATTTTTTTCCTTTTTCACTCGATATTTCCCTTTTTCCTTCAAAATCGACTAATTTTCCCCAAACATGTCTGTTTATCCCGTAAAATTTTACTTTTTCCCATAAAATATTTCCTTTTTCTCATTTGTAAAAAAAGGGCCCCAGAAATTTCCCATATTTACCGGATCAGGCGAGGCGGAACCGCAACCCAGGTGAGCTTGGGTCAGGCCTAGTGGACCGATCAGGACCTATGACCACTGACCTTGACCTTTAACGTTTGACCCCAACTATCCAAAAATAATAATAAATATATAAAAGTATAGATAAAAATCTCCAAAAACTAGTATTAATATATTATTAATAATTATTAGTTAAATATTTAATAAAATAATTATAAATTACTTAAAAACTTAAATTTCCAGAGGTCGTACTACACCCCTACCCATTCCTCTATCTTGGTAGGTCAACCGACGACCATCTTGGTAGGTGACCATCGTCTTGGTAGACGACTGCCACCTTGGTAGGCGACCACCATTTTGGTAGGCGATAATCATCTTGGCAGGCGACCACCATCTTGGTAGAAAACAACCATCCACCATATTAGTTGTATATGACCTCGACCTTTACCCCATGACCTTGAATGATCTTGAAAACAAAAACTCGAGAAAAAATACATATAAATCAGCAAACATATGACATTACAGACTACTGCCACCACATTAGATGCAGACTACATTGACTTATGACCCTGTGACCTTGCATGACCTTGAACACAAAAACTCAAGAAAAATACATAAAAGTCAGCAAGCATATTACATTACAAACTAATACCACCATATTAGATACAGGCTACCTTGACATTGACCCCATGAACCTGAAAACCAAAACTCGGAAAAATACATAAATGTCAGCAAGCATATTACATTACCATAGTAGATGTAGACTATCCTTACTTGATCCCATGACCTTGAATGGTCATGAAAACAAAACTCGAAAAAAATACGCACATGTCAAAAACCATATTACATTATTAACTACGACCACCGTATTAGATGCAGACTACCTCAACTTTGACCCCATTATATTCAATGACTTTGAAAACAAAAACTCCGGAAAAATACATAAAAATCAGAAATTTTATGACATTGGATTAATACCACCATATTATATGCAGACAACCTTGACCTCGACCCTATGATCTTGGAAGCAAAAACTCTAGAAAAATACATAAAAGCCAACAAGTATATTACATTGCAGACTACCACCACCATCTCGCTTTAAAAAGTATATATCCTGATCCCTCGGTATATTTAATCGCTTCTTGGGTAAACTGTATTTTCACTTTGCAATAAAATTGCCTAGAACTGCAGCAGGTTTCCACCCTGCTATGACATTGGTCGCTGCACAACTTGGACTTTATACTGAACAATGCAGCACCATGGCAGGTCACCACCATGCTTCCCAATTGGTCGTTGCGCAAAAAGGACTCTTTATGCATACCATTCTCTCATGCCGACGAGCTCTTTGAATATAGGCTATAACCCAATCGCAGAATCAGGACTGACGACAATCAGTTGGCGATGGTGCAGTTCACGGCTCCATGGTCGTCGAGTTCAATGGCGACCCTTAGTATTCACTATTCATCTTCGTGGGCACTCAGAGAAAACCCACATACTTGATCGCCCAAGAAGTTTAATTAGAATCATTAAAAAACTATTTCACAAGTAATATAATATATAGTGTATTTGTTTTCCTAAATGCAAACCATTATTTTATTAACAACACTAATTTAATTTGTTAAATGTATAACAGGGAAAGATACATGAAAACAAAACATGGACAAATAAAGATGGTCGAGAAATTTAAATATGTAGGAGAATGGATCCAACCAAATGGACTGGACAACACAACAAAGAAAGGGTCAGAAAATTGGAATTGGCATACCGAATAACACAAAACCACTACAATAAGAAAGCAATATCCATCCAAGCCAAAATTAGACACTCTTATACAGTCATCAAATCAGAAGCAACATAAAGATCAGAATGCCTGACGATTAATAAGAAAGGAGAACTGCGAGAACTGGAAGTAAGAGAGAGGGGAATACTGAGAAAATTCTTGGGACCACACAAAAACAGACAACGCCTGGTTCAAGAGGAAAATTGAAGACATATACAGACATACCGAAAAAAATTACTCAACACAATGAGAAAAAGAAGACTGAGTTTTTATGGACGCCTAAAAAATAAGATTGATTGAGAATAGACTCACCAAGAAAATATTCAACTACACCGCAAAATTGAAATATACGACTGATCGACAACGCAAGATTTCCGGAAGACCGACCGAAACCAAGACCCAAGAGAGTGTGGACTGAAGAACCGAGACGAGCAGTTGGAGAAAAGACGAGGAAGTTCTGGGACGGAAGATAGAAGACGAACCAGAAGTATACCAGGTAAGAAATCTAAAACTTGCACCAGCACACCTATTTAGGTGCTGGTTCCCAGAATTGAAGATTTCGGCCAGGACTTATAATTGCATTCCAGACACAGATTTTAATAATTATTAGAATGTGTATTTCTTGAAAAAAGATACGTTTTTTCAAACAGAACAATGCCAATTCTCATCAAAAATAAAATTAGAGGAAATTAGAATGTCAATGGTGTGTTTTGCAGGAGTCTCAGTTTATGTGCTATCTTAATATGACAATTTTAAGTACCTTTTGTTGTCTGCCCCACTTAACTGCTTAGTTACTGTAGCTATTTATTCTGTTTGTTATGTTATTTGTCTCTAAAAAATATTCTTTTTTTTATGAGTCATATAAATTTATAATTTTATCTAATGATTTAATATACAAATCTTTCGGAAAAATAATTTCTTTATTTATTTGATTAAAAAGTGTGATAATATATTTATTTATATTTGGTGTTATTATGTATGAGACCAAATTAAAGTAATTGAATGTTCATCTTAAAGAATATCATAATCAAGTTTTTTCTTTAATGTGGAATTATTACTTGTTAACTGGAAAATGTTACTAATTTATATAATAAAAATTATTTTTTATGAAGATAGATTGGGGTGTTAGTGTTTAATATAATGAAGAAAAATAATACAAAATGGTAATATAATAATAGATAATATTAGAGCTATAATAGTTGGGCCAAGTAATCGTGGCAAAACTAATGGGATAATAAATTTTATAAATAAGAGTCTTTGGTTGAATTTCCATAAATTTTATGTTCGTTCAAAGATTTTAAATCAATGAAAATATGTTCGACTGATAACAGATTTTTTAATTGTATAAAAAGTGAAACAAAAAATGGGATATTTGAAGAATTTTTTTATGAGATGATTTGCTTAGATGAATGTGAAACAACTTTGAAGTTATATTCAACGATATTATTTTACATATTAATTTTATAATTCGTTAATATTTTACTAGAGCTATACATAAAAATATTTATTGTTTTTATTTAGCTCAAATTTATAGTTAAGTCCCAAAACAATTAGTAAGAGACAATACAATACGGTATGTAAATTTCGATCATATGATACAGATTTAAAACACATTGATAATAATTTAGCAGGCGGGGATATCTCATACGATAAATTTAATGAAATTTGTAATGATGGTTGGAATAAAGATTCTGACTTTATTACTATAGATACGAATAGAAAAAAATATGGTTAATATAAAAATCAGATAATAAATTTCATAACAGTTCAGGGACTTGAAGGAAACAGTTAGTTAGGCCCATATTTGTTAGAGGTTTGATTTTTTTCATAAATAACCATCTTGTTTTGTTTGCAATAAATATTTGTAAATAAATCATTTAATCTACCTTATAACAATATTGACAATAATTACGATTTCTTTTTTGAAAGAACCCCAAACTTTACGTGTTATAAATTATTTAATAAAATGTGAGTATTTAAATATTGATGATAAAAACATAATATTTAAACTTATTCAAACAACATATTTCTATGCATAAAAATATATATCAAAACCAATATAACAAAAAAATAAATGGTTCATTTGATGAAGACACTTTAAATTAATAAATATACCAAGATGTACTATTGAAGATGAACTTTCAGATCTGTCTTCATCTTAAACAAAATGAGATAAAATTTATATTAAAATGTACTTTGCTTTACGGGCAATAATGTGATTATTAATGTAACTGACAGAGCTTTTAAAGTTCGGGAGAAACATATTTATTTCATATTAATTTAAGATAGTGATAATTCAGATATAGTTTTCACATTCAAACAAAGTGTTCGTAGATATAAAAAACCATCAACTACAAGCCCATATATTTTCAAAGATAAATTATTAGGTCATCAAAATTTCGTCACAAAACCAAATAAACAATTTGAAAGTCGAATAAATAAGAATTGACAATTTTGTGTTAAAGACGATCAAGCGCCAGATGCCAAAATAGGTTTGATATATGTTTTGGTTTCTGAAATAGGCAATTTTTAGTTTAACAACGAATATATTATTCAAATTCTATCATGTATCCAATACACAATTGTAATAATTTAGAGCCAAGTAAAATTGTTAGGTGAAAATTTAGAAAATATACTTAAATGGAAAGACATTATGAAATAATTTTCCAGTCCTTACGCGTGTAGGGACTGAAAACCACCCCAATTTAAGAACTAACAAAAATATAAATACTTCTCTGCTTATAGATAAGAAAATGTATATATTTTATAGTAAATATGTTTGGATAAAAATCTAAAAGATAATAAAATTGAAAATTAACCATTTCTAATAACAGATTGGTTACAATATTACCCTAAAAACGTAGACAGTTTGCATATTTATCAAAGACCTTCAGGAGAAATAGTTATGACATAGATTATATCATACTTGATTATTCAAGGATTTTCAATGGCATTATCTTCTAAAGAAATAAATGATAATTTCAAAATAAATGCAGTCTTAATGGCTATAATAGTAAATATTTACCTATTTTAATATAATATATTATTTCAATTAGAGGAATGGGGTTTTTGAAAGAAAACAACCAGGAATGATAAATTATAACTTTCCACAATTGTCAGTTGATATAGAATCTGGTTTTAGATATATACATGGTTTATTATATTTTTCAAAAACTATTCATTTCATAGATATAGTCAATTTACTAATCAATAAATTAAAGCAGGTAAAAAAAAAAATTAATTGATTTGGTATTAAAAGTATTACTAGAGCCACGAGTATTTCGCGAATTCAATCGGAGGCGAGGTAGACTCCAAACACTTGTTCCTTTCTCCTACTGTGTGATTGGACGACAGTTCTTTAGACACGACCCGTTTAGTCCGAGGAATATGCATTACTGCAGCATGAGTTTCGGATCACAGATACGTACTAAATATATGCTACTGCTCACCAGTTAAAGGTGGGAGTATAGTTCTTATGCGAAAATATATCTTACTCAGGCAGATTCATTAGTTGATGTTATGCCTAAGAAAGAGAAACCCTTTTAAGTAGCATATCAATTTTAACGTGCAAATGAAGTAGTTGTGCATGACAACTGGCCGATAGTCATAAAAATATGTGCCTATAAATACCAAAAATAATTTATATGTACAGTATTAGTAACTACAGTTATGACGATAGTTGGAAGCCTAAGGACACATAACAACGATTTTATAGAAGGATAAAGATCTATATCATATAGAAAAACCTAGAAGTAAGTTTTCTAATATTTCAGCTATCTATACTCTGGTGGAAAATGAATACCCCATTTTTTTTTGCAGACCATGCTTATGCAAATGCTTTAATAATTTATAAAAATTAATTTTCTTAAATATTTTAGTCCTTTTAATTACTGTTTACTTTTGTACTCTTGAAAAATAGTTTATAATAACAGTTCTAATCAAAATTCTAAAGAAAAAATATTACTTAAAGGTTTAGATTTGGTTTCGTTTATTGCGACATTTTTTTTCATGCAGCATGGCTCTGCTTGCGGTGTGTGCGTTTTGTGAACGATCCTATAAGAAGAGGAAAAGTAGTAGTTTCCAACTTGTCAGCCATGATCTGGAACGGTGGGGAGGTTCTCTCTGGGCACCCCTGCTGAAGATGTGGTTTCTATCAGTTTCCCGTTGATATTCGGTATGAATTACACACTGCAAAAAATACATTCAAAGTTTTCTGTATAGCAAATAAAAAACATTTATTTGAGTCAGTTTTGTTTACACTAAAATAATCTTGATTTGATTCGAAGGGGAGTTTAAATAATTTTAGGTTTGTTGTTACTAAATAGCGTATTTACAGGGCTCTCATTTTGAAAATAAGTGACTTAAAACTGGCAAGTTTACATGGCCTACCTTAAGGCTATTTGTGTGAAGAATTCGGCGAAGATCAGTTGATTTACCTCCGAAATATGGCATAAAAATTTTATTTCTTATTTCACCCTACATTACAGAACTGTCAAAAAGGGCACTTTTTACAATGCTTGTAATATATACTGTCAACATACAAATTTTGTTTGAATGTGGTTGAATTGTTTAATATATTCTACATAATGGTCCGCCTAACGTGGACACACTCAACCTGGTTCCGGACGGCAGTGGCATACGGATTCCCGCCTGGACCGCCGCATCAGACGAGCTCCCATTGCTGATCACACGGCGACCGCCGCACAGATTAGGGCCACTGTTGCACCCAGGGTGTCAGCTAGAACTATCACCAACCGTTTGCTGGATGCTGGGCTATGATCAAGGGTGCCGCTCGCCAGGCTTCGTCTCACTCCTCATCAACGTGAAGATCGGCTCGGATGGTGTTGCCAACGACGCAACTGGAGGGATGAAGGGCCCGTAGTTGTATTTAGTGATGAGAGCAGATTCTGTCTTGGCGCCAGACGGTCGCTTACGAGTGCGGCGTCGACCAGGAGAGCGGCAACAACCAGAGTGTATACGGCAGAGACGTACAGGACCAACTCCTGGCATCATGGTCTGGAAAGCAATTGCCTACAATGATCGCACGCCTCTGGTGTTTGTTGAGGGAACACTGAACACTGGACACCACATCCAGAACATCATCCAGGCCGTTTGGTTACCGTTCTTACAACGCCAATGTGATGTCCTCTTCCAGCAGGACAATGCTGGTGCACACACCTTTCGTGTTACCCAACGCGCTCTTGAAGGTGTTCGTCAACTCTCCTAACCAGTACTATCACCCAGCCTGTCCCCCATTGAACATGTGTGGTACATAATGTGACGGAATTTGGTGCGGTCTGCAATACCTGCAATAAACTTCCACCAGTTACAACAGGCGGAATCGGCAAGTGAAACTATTCCCCAATATGACATCCGATACCTTTATGATAGTCTGTACCCACGACTGCAGGACTTCATCGTCACTAAAGGCGGCTGCACAAGATCCTGACATTGTTGTTCATTACACTCAGTACGCTCTGTCCATAAGTCCACGACACTGTGAACATTATCATATACAGTGTACATACTGTATAATTAATCAATAAATCCTTCATTCATCTGGGGCCGTTGCGTCTGGGTGAACATTTTCCATTTTCCACCAGTGTACTTCGCGGGCAGCCCTTCGAAACGCACACCATCTATGGAGACTTGGTCATGGGAACGGTTTTCCGGCCAACCAATGAATTTCGGAACATACTGCGCCATGACTGTTGGTATTTGACGGTTTCTATTTATAATAAATTATATGATTTACAAACGTAAACGTACTCAAATACAATGCATATTTACGGGGAGCATTGTTATAAATGCATTAATAATATATGTAGTATGAAAGAAGATGAAGGCCTATATGATAGGGGCCTATAAAAGACAAGTCCCGTTGAAAGAATATTTATTATATAATATCTAATTTTATGTCAATCATATGACTCCTTCGTAAACATTTTAAACCAGGCTAAAGATTTAGCCTATGTAAATTTGTGACTACATACACACTGACGGAAAAAGACTAAAAGTTGGAATTTTTTAATGTGATTTTCAGAATTGTGAATGCAAATTACTTTTCTTTCCTATAATTCTGACAGCCTTTTTTTAAAACACTTGCGTACCGTACCTTTTGTATATTCACCCTATTGAAGAAAAATATATTAACTCTTTAGCAAGTGTGTCTTACGGGTGTTACTGCTAAGCAGATAGGCCTATACAATAAGTCTTGAATTTTTTGTGCTACGAAAATACGTCAGTATGCTGTTAATGTATTTTATTTGCATTTCGTAAAGGATTTTTCTAAGCCTCGTCAGTAGGTTTTGTAAAATTGAAAAGATAAAGTGATCAAGTGTGAAGCGAGGAGGAACTATTCAAACAATTTCATAATTTTTTCGTGCTTGATTTATTCCGAGTAATGGAAACTTAACGGCAAATAATTCTCTTCGAAGAATTTTTGAGGGAAGTTATTCAGTTGTTAGGAAGTGGCCGTGATCTCGGCGGCGCTGTTTAATAAAACATTTTTTCCCGCTCGTCGAGCTGTAATCTGTCGGGGAGGGAAATGAAATTCAAATTGCGAGCCTTTTGTATTCCATAAGAGCTGCGTATGCAAATGTCGGCCGGCTCCTAATGTCAACCTTGCTCGTTACAGAGGCCATTATGCCCGCCGCGAGGAGATTATTTGCGACGCAGCTTCTCCCAGGCAAGCACGATCCCTTTAATGGGCGAATTGAGTCATTTTCCCGCAGCAGGTTTATGGAAATGGAGCCGTTGTTTTGGCCGTAGCAGCGCGGCGCGGCATAGCAGCGCACGTTTGTTTAGTCTACATCTCGCCGTGCTACTTCGCACTCGCTGCGTTCGCAGGCCCATTTCCTGCGCCGCTAACTAACGCACTTTCACCAGGGAAAATTAGTGGCTCGCTTCTTAAGCCAGTGGGGTGGTGGTTGGGGGGGGGGTGGCTCTCTTTTTTCGTCTTTCCTGAAGTTTGGTAGTGTTCAAATGTTTCCTACACTCTAAATTCAAATCAGTGGAAAATGACTCGTCGCTGGGAACAGAAACTGGCGTATCTAAATGAAAAAGCGAAAATGAGTTATAACTACCGCTGTGATCCTCGCAACGAGATCTACAATGTGGCAAAGCGGCGTATCTCTACTAGCATTAGTTAATGAGATACTGCTAGTCTGAGACGTCAGCGTATCTCACAACGAGGGAAACACATTATGACAAACTGGCGTATCTCGAGATGCGACAGTTTTTCATCCTAATGAAATATAAATGTACTGTATGGTAGCTGGAGTAACTCTAGATACGTCACTCGGTCTGCATATTGGCTTGCTTCATGCTGTTATATATGAGCAACGCCTTTCTTGTAACAATGGTTGTTATTTCAACTTGTGTGTATATATTGCTTGTATAATGTGTAGGCCTAGATTGTGCGTTTGTGTAGTTTCTGTTATTCAGGTGCCTTCTTGTGTGTTCCGGGACTTTAATGTGAACATTTATGCAGTTTAGCTTGTGCTGCAATGGATGTGCTAGTGAAATGGAATGGCCAGACGTTACGTGTTGTTTCATCAGTGTAACTTGAAATTGTAGAAGGTGAATAACTGTGTGCTGTAGGAAAAAGAGTGCATATGTTTTGGAAACCAACACATAAATATTATTTCGGAAACATAGTGTACAGTGAAAAACCAAGCAGCCTACGTTATGGGAATTGGAAGAGGATTGTGATAATGACATGCCTTTAGCAATATTTGAAAAGTCTAAACGAAAGTTTAAAAACAAGAAGACATAAACTGGAAAATAACATACATAATCAGATATGGCAGGGAACGTGGCTGGAACAGCATGTGAAATCCCTGTGTTTGGATGTACAGACCGAAATGGAATATTTTGTGAAAGCAATAAACGAACAGTTTCTAAAAATGACAACTAAACAATCCAAAGATGAAAGTACTGGATGTGAGAGTGAGGATCCAGTAGACAACAGTGATATAGATCTAAAATATGACCCTAACGCAGGACGTTGTAATGTTCCAAATTGTGATGTATAAATTTGGAGCTCATGCCCTAGCTGTTTGTCTCTTCTCTGTTACAGCCACTTCATAAACACAGGGCGAGGCAGTAACTCCCACTTACCACATAAGGTGAGTAGGAAAAGGTCACATAGTCATCAGCCACAACAGACAGTGCCGTTAAATATCCAACTACCTGAAGAATTTGTTGTTGAAGGATGTCCGAGGGAAAAAAGTAGCACTACCAAGAAGAAAGAAGCCACGGGAAAAGAAAAGATAACTAGCACATGTAAGATGAACCAAAGGAATGGAGTATACGTGTCCAAACAGCGCAAGACTGTTCATAGCTGGACGTTGAAGCCAAGTGCAATGGGAATTCATGTACCACACTTTCTCAGAAGATGCAAGGAAAAACATTCTCTCTGCGTATTGCAGTACTTCAAGATTACAGCTTCAAAGGGACCACTGATTAATTTAGTGAAAAAATTTCACTGATTGAATCAGTGACGTGAAAAAAATTCACTGATTTAATAAGTGACGGCCAACGGCAGCGGTGAGTTAAATATTGTTTTTATTGATTCCAGCCAAATAATAATGATAAATAAACATATTTACGGTAGTTTACTATTTATATTTCCCAATTTACCGTAGTTTAAAAATGTTGAATAGTTCTCGTAGGAAGGCGTGATTGATATCACACGCCCTTTTCAATTTACCTTCAGGATGCCACCTTACCATCTAAGTTACCATGTCAAGTTAATAATAACCAGGAAAACATATGTCTTATATTTCCTCAACAAAAGCGTGTCATTTTAAATTGTATGTCCTTGCTTTTCGTTTTTGGTTTAATTGGTACCGTTAGGATTGTTAACATATGAGTGCAATTTCTTCACCAAATTATATGCAGTTTAAACCTTCACACAGAGCGCTGCACTATGCTGATTACATGACGTAATAGAAATGAAAGACGTAAAAACGGAATGGAAGACTGAATGTTCATGTTACCTCAGAAAATGTTGTTTCCAATTACGAAACACAATTTACAAAGTATTTTGTTTTGGTTTTATTAGTTTGTGCGTTGTTATTTCAATCGATACACGTTGTTTAACGGCAATTTTTACACCTTGCTTGGCAGCCATTTCTACACGCTGTTTAATTGATCCATCAGTAAAAAAAAACAACTAATTGAAAAGCAGTGAAAAAAAATGACTGATGACATAGTGTAAAATGCCACGGAAACAATACGTGGAAAAAACTGGCATTTTTAAACTGATTCATCAGTTATTTTCACTGAACTAACTGGAATCCGTCAGGTATTGTAAACTGATTGAAAAAGTGAATTTCTCCCTGATTCAGATTTATAGTGTAGCGTTTTAAAACGTACCAACCAATAAATGCGTTGTGTTCAGTCCTCTCTTTAAAGCTGTGCATACAAACGTTAAAAATACTTGCAGAGTGGATTTGATTTTTGAATCCGTACTATTAATTTGCATTGAAACCACACTGTAAACACGAATCAGTGAAATACCATTCACTGAAAGTCAATTGATAAAGATACTACTGTCTCTTTAATGAAACAAATTAACTGTGAACCAGAGATGCGTACCTAGTAGTGGAATTATTTCAACATTCAGTAAAATAACATATGCATATAAATAGGTGGAACTCAGCCCTCGTATTTACTACTTTTCTGGTAGTTCTTACTAGGGGGACCTTTTGTACTGCTCTTCGCTGATTTGTCCCCATTTCTCACTATTTCAGATTTAGAGTGCACACGCGAAATTTGTAGGCTTTCAAAAAGCTCCATAGCAGTATTTTAATTATAGGCCTAAATGAAGTACGAAAATGGAAACTTAAAGAAATTGCGTAATACTTATATTTTGTGTGATTAAATGGCATTCTCAGTTGCGTTATTGTCTTAAATATTGGTTAAAATATACACGCATCTAAAAGTTTGATCTTCGAATAAATCGTATACGCGGGCCAAACGCATGTATTATTTTCATTTTTTATTGCTATGCTATGCATAAATGCTTTTAAACAATATTTCCAAAACAGTTCGCAAAAGTCTAGTACGCAAAGAAAAAAGCTGGTTCTGCGCTTCTGTAACCTATTTATTATAAGTGGGTGGCTACTTCCTTAGAGGTTCGCCATAAAAAAAAATTTAAAACCTGATATGAGTCAAAGCGTGGAAGACGAAACATGTTGGCTCAATGAAAATTTGACAACCACTTTTTTTCTGTACTTATTCAATATTTTTATCTTGTAGAAATCTGCTAAACGCTAGCTAAAAATAAATAAATAAAAATTCAAATAAATTTCTATTAAGAAAATGCTCTCCAAAAGCAGGGTAAATTCACTCTCGAAAAATGTAGTCTATGTTTACTAAACGATAAAGTAACTAGACTATAAACCTAACTTATATAAAATCGTGTCAGTCCACATACTTACGAGAACTACCTGCAAAACCCATTTAAAATTGTCAAAAATTCTCAAAAGTGTGAAGAATAGGTATAATATCATTGGGTACTTGTATACTGAAATGAAATATGTGATAGACGCATTTAATGTGAGAAACCACGTTATTAATTCCACATGATAGCCTATGAACACCACGTACAAAGACTGGAAAATCTTTTCGTCAAAAAATTAAATAGTGAGTAGAAGGCAGTCAAACAAGCGTATTATTTGAAATTTTATAGCAATTTTTTATAATCTTTTTTGCTCCAAGAGTGTTACAAAGACAAACATTTTGCTATTTTAAATCGGATATTGCATATCCATCATGAAAACTTCCATCTCATTCCAGTGTTTAAAGTTTAGTACTAACTTATAGCACCTCTGTACGCCTGTTGAGAGAATTTCCGAACATCGAGATCTTTATAGGCCCTAATTTTTGTTTAGAATACAAATGAGTAAAGCCATACAGCAATATAACTTTATAATACAGGAAAGCGATATTAAACAATGTGATAACGTAGTTTTTAATAAACTGGTTTATTAAGAAGTGACCTTACAGTTTTTTGTGTATATTCCTGTTTGTTCCAGTTTATATTCACGTGAGACAATGTCAATTTATTTCATTGAAAATAACATTATTTATTTATATATGCTAGATGATCTGATGTAAATTTATCTTATTTACAATTTTAAGTCACTAGTTTCAAATCGAAACACGTAGATGCAGCGACAGAGTCAATGTGAGGTTTTACAGAATTATTACTGTTTTCGTCCATACTTAAATTATAACTTGACTTGTAAGGGAGTTTGAACCCAATAGACAATTATCTAAGGCAAATTTGTCATTGTTATAAGCCAGAGAGAAAAGTTCAAGGCTTGGCAGAAAAAGAAGGAATAGGATGGTTCGACGTGACATGATGGCGATGGGACGTGGCTACCTGAAGGCCCGCGAGGAGACGTCGGCTACTGCATCTGGAATTCCAAATTCCGAGCTGAGAGGTCCAGGACGTGCAGTCCAGGAGAGGACATGTATGTGAACGAGTTCGTTTTCGCCGGGATAAAGGTTCCTGATGTCAGGAGAGCTGGAGAAGTCCCTTCAAGTCCTCCTACACGTTGCTGCCATGTAAGAACGTCTCACACTTATGTTAATAGCGTGACCTGGTATTATTCAGCTATCAGTCTCAGTTGAAAATATTAAATGGAATTAGTTCAATATTATGTTATAAACTTAAAAACAATTTTAATTGAAAAATCATTCTTCTTTTATCACGGACATATTTTATCCAGAAGCCCACACGAGGTAATTTTAAAGAGTCAGTGTTAATCTCCGGCGGAAATTTAAGCTGGACTTTTAATATTATGAAGATTTAAAAATTGTATATATATTGTAGAACTGAGTCAGAAATATATGAACTCTTGATTTTCTCAGTATTTGCGTTCTTGGTTTTATTAGTTTGCATGAGACAAATTAAACATTCACTTTAAGAGCATGAGAATCAATTGGTTTATACATTTACATTCTGACAGTATCGCTTTCAATCTTTTGCAAATCCGAAATTTTAAATAGTTGTGTAACGCTGTGTTTTCACTCTTAAATGCATGAACTTGTAGAATTTATTTTAGTTGTTTTATGTTTTGTTGCTAACACACGTCATTAAAAACAAATTTGTTGAGCCATATATACACTTTCACATTGAAATTATATGGAAATATGTCTAAGACTGGAAGTATTATAACTAAGATAATTCCCACTCTAAATTCCAAAAATTATTTAAGAAATATATATATTATTACTAGATTTAATATATATTGCTTTCTTTATAAAATTTCGCATTTATCGTGGGAAAACCCACACTGCAGATTTGGTGGATGCAGTAAGTCTTCACGTGACGTAGTACCACGTGCAAGTGATTTGAACGCTTTGACCGCGGCACTCTGTTTGGTCGAACGATTCGAAGGTTTTACCAAAAGGACAATTGGCACTGTTTTAACAACATCCCCCCCCCCACACACACCACACACTACTCAACGTGGGAGGGTGGTGACAATGAAATTAAACTACCGATATCAATGAAAATGGATCCACTTAGAATCAGTAAAAAAACCCTTATTGTTTTAGTGAAAAAGTTTCACTCATTTAATTAGATACGTGAAACAGTTCAATGATTCAATATGTGACGGCCAACTGCAGCGGCGAATCAAATATTGTTTCTATTGTTTTTAGCTAAATAATTACGACAAATAAATATTTTTATGATAGTTTACTATTTACATTGCACAATTTACCATAATTTGAAAAAAGTAGATTTTTTTCTGCAGGTGGCCGCTAACACATATGTAAATAAATAAAGCACTTGTGAACGGCGAAGTGAAAGAAAGGCAAATGGTCACATTTTAATGCAACGGAAAACTTTTGCGCCTCTAAATGTGCAAAAAAGTCGCAGAAAGATGTTAGACGTAATTTCCGAAAACGTGGATGACGAGTAGGAAGAAATGTGGCGCGCTTTCAACGCCTTGATCTTTAGCCGAGCGAATAAACACACACGTACTTCGTTATTCTGAGCCAGTTTGTGAGTTCGTGTCATGTGAGATATTGTACGCCCGATCCAAGTACAGGTAAAAAGTATGATGGCTGTGACAAAAAGGTATGTTTAGTTGGTTATATAAAGCATGTGCCACATTCGCCAGTAATAAATATCCTCCAATATTATATAATGAAGTCTGCGGATGCTATGTGGGCCTTGTCCCGTTGGTTTATAGAGCTAAATCTGCTTCGAAAATTTCTTGAGATTATTTCGTAAAATATCTTGCATCTGCCATGAAAAATTTATATGTGCAAGCTGACAAAAATATTAGAATTCCGGATAGGCATCAATATTTATTTAATTTATCAATTAAAAAATAATGTTAAAAGCATTTACGTATTAAGGAAGATACTCTTATACGTTGTAATAAAAATAACTAAATCCCTCAAGTTGGCACAAATTAAAATATTTTTTATTGTCTTTCTACTAGTAATTGCCATGCCTAAGTGGCTTTAAATTATGTTAAGTCTTTCATGAATGTATGGAAATGTTGTTTTAAATGTAGTAACGAACAAATTTTTGTTTGTAACTGTAATAGTATCGGCATAACGCTCTGTCATGTGTTTGTATCGATAAAATTCTGTTTGTTTTTCACATAAGGCCTATCACTGAGAAATCAAAATATGGTTGCAGGAACCATATAGACTACATATATAAAGGCTGTTCACGATAAAGTGAGCACTTTTGAAATCAGCCTTAGAAAAAAAGACACTACCCCTGCCTGTATATATTTTAACGGGCGCACTGAGTGACATGCGCCCAGTGAAGATGGAGGGGAAGTAGTTCCATATGCTAACATCTAATATATAGTGTTAAGTAACCTTTTGTGATAACTTAAATTATTTTTCGCTTTCTGTTTTTTTTTAAAGCATCCAAATGTAAAAATAAACAGATTTGTAAAATATTTACTCTTCTAATAATTTCACTCTTTCATTTGACCGACGTACGAATAAAGTGAAGAGACCCATGGTAATTTTAATTTTACATAAGGCGGGAGAATACACAACGTGCACACAAGTACATCTTAAGGAGAGATATCCAAACTTCTCATGTTACCGTGAACAACCTACAGCTGTTAAAGGGACTGCGATCTGATGCGTTGCAGGTGCGAGCTAAATATTTTTGCCGTAGATAGTAATACCAACATAACTGTTTGTTATATTCCTTTATGTGATTGTATTTTCTCCTGCAGGCCTACATATTGTTGCTGCAGCAGAGCAATACGTTTCCACTACAAAATAAAGAGTACTGCCAACAGAAAAACTTCAACAATATTAGGATAGTTCCCACAATAATTAAGATTGTAATAACTTAGAATAATGTTATGTTGCTGCTACCCTCAAACCCGATTACCTACTTAACTGTCCGGTACTAGCAACAGAATATTCTGTTAGGATATTCAATTCAGTTGTTGCGGGAGCAAGCCAAATATTATTGAGTAAGTTATACTATTTGAGTTACCATCTGTTTTGTAGTAGTTAGGAAGTGCTCTGCTGAAAAGACTGTTCACGATAAAGTGAGCACTTTTGAAATCAACCTTAGAAAAAAGTCACTGCCCCTGCCTGAATATATTTTAATAGGCGCATTGAGCGACATACGCCCAGTAAAGTTGGTAACGATGGAGGGGAAAGTAGTTCCATATCTTAACGTCGAATAAATAGTGTTAGGTAACCATTTGTAATAACTTTAATAATTTTTCGCTTTCTATTTATTTTTTAAGCGTCTGAGTGTAAAAAGAAGCGGATTTGTAAAATATTTACTCCTCTAATAATTTCACGGTTTCACTTGACCGACGCATGAATAAAGTGATGAGGCCCATGACAATGTTAATCTTGCATAAGCCGGAAGAATACACAACGTGCATACAAGTAGATCGTAAGCAGGGCTTTCAAAAGTGCTCATTTTACCGTGACTAGCCTATTGCAACCATAGCCTACGTAGGCCTATAATAGACAAGAATACAACAAACAGTTAGATGTTGGTATTAATACCAACGTTAACAATACTTTAATGGTAGGTACCTGTAACCCATCAGATGGCTGTCTTTATTTTAACAGTCTAGATGATTTCCTACAACACTATAATTTTTCTCTTTATAATACACACAAAGTTTCGTTTCTAGCTTGTCAAAATTCAACAATAGTTTTAAACTTTCTAGGGTAACGTGTTGTATAATTTGCCCTCATTAACTTGTAACTTTACACAAAATAACCTCGACAGCAAGTATCCCAATATTTGTTTGTAAAAATAAGAAGTTTTTTACAGTGTAGTTTTCTTCTAGTCAAGTTGGTACACTGATGCGATATTCTACTTGTCGGGTGTTCCAGAGAAAAAAAGGTAAAAATGGTTATCCAATCGACATAAATCACATTAAATTTCACAAGTCCTATGCCATCTGTATCGGTTAGGCCTACACACCTTAATTATTTCTCTGAAAACTTATTGTTTCCAGTCTGACGTTTTACAAGAATTTAATTTCGAACACGCTTGGTGTGTTCAACGTTGGACGTATTATGAATCGGTTTTAGCTCATTACGATTTTTAAGAGTAATAAGCAGCGACGCTGTAATTCGACGTTATAGCTCTGTTAACAGACTAGGCTTCATAAAAGTAAACCTCCACTCATCCGACACGTGATTCACGAACCTGCTCAAACAGTAAACACGTGCCTACAGCACGTTGGTGACCTCGCGCCTTTAGGCTGAGTATAACAGAGGAACTGGCAGTGGCCAATCAGGATATGAAAATGAGAATAACCTTGAGCATGTCTGTGAAATCTGCACTGAAAAAAAAAAAAACTTATGGTCGCGGTCATAAAGTGTTTTATTGGGATTCACCCTGCCGAAATTTTTTTTTTTGTGGTTTACGCAAAATAATTTAGATGTCATCACAAATATTTTGTGGCGACTAAAAAAATTTTTTTTTTCTTTGCGAGTACAAATTGTCTTCACCACAAAAATGTCTGGCAGGGTTGATACAGCAACAAAACATTTTTGTCCGCCAGTATGATTTTTTCCACTGTAGTACGGTGCCGTTTTTTAACGCGAAATAAGGTCTTTAATGGTAAACTTATCATAAGCAAGAATTTTATCGTAATTATAGCACTATGCTGATAAAGTTTTAACACGAATAACGGTTTTTCTAGGATAAAATATTTATTTCACTACAAGAAGGTATTTTTTCTGTACATGGTCGACAGTGGCATTGAAGAGCACGTCAGTTCGTTCGGCGCTGCCGCTCAAAATTTCAAAACCTTTCAGTTGCTGTGGCAGGTGCAAAATTTAAATAAGTTTCTTGATATCAAACTTTTACGCACCTAAATTATTTGCCCGCATTATAGGCCTTCTTAATTTTAGATTGCATTAGAGGTTAGTTAACAGAATGAACTCACCAGTTACAACAGCATGGTTTCACATTGTAAATTTTTTTTGTTATCTGTACTGAGAATTTGTTTGTAATTTTACAAAAGTTTGTGACGCTACAAAAATTCCTCTTGTAAAATTGCTGGTTTGTAAAATACAACAGCAAAGTTAGTAATAGACCGAAGGAAATTTTTGTGCCACACTGGCCCGTATCCACGAGCTAAGATAAAATGGTGGACACACAACATAAAACCTTATGTGAAAAATTAGGGGTGATATAAACCGTAGTTGCGTAAAAATGATACGCGATGTAAGCGTTAAATAACGTGAAACGCTTAAAACACCTTCAAATAGGTAGTACTAATGAACCCATAAAGACAACATCATATTCTTCTTATATATTGTAAAAATAACAATACATATCATAAGTTTAGTTTGTCATGTTGTTAAAGGCGCGACAGAATAATGCATGGTACAGGGGATCGAATCCCTCAGCTTGTAGATTGCAACTATACTTTTTTCTTTCGTGAAATGTTATATATTCATATTTCTGTTTTTATTTATCATATTGGTTTTCTAGCACAAAAATGTAATGTTGCTTCCACTTTTTTATAACATAAGTTGAAATACCAAAGCAGCCTAGAATTTGTAGGCCTAATATTACAAATATGCGTCTTACAATAAATTTTGCTGTAATTATAAAAAAATTTTCTCGACAACTGGTATCCTAAAATTTCTCTTCTAAAAGTGTGAACAAGATTTATAGTGCAAATAAGCTAGCACCAATCGAGTTTTTAAAACTTAGAGAAACGTGGGTTGGCAAAGACCTAATGAATACGAATATCCCGGTTGGAGATGTCCATAACCTATATAGTGGTTAAAACAGAGAATTGTATAAAATGTTTTCATAAATTGTAATCAAAAACACAACACTTTTTAGTATGGAACTGAAACTTATGGAGATGAGTTGAGTCCTTAGATAAATAATCTTAAAATTTAAGCTCATTAATGTTCTTCTTTGTCAGGCGGTTTTTGGAAAAAGTGTTTTTTATATTTATGCTAAGAAATTTTGATAATTCTAATGGTATCGTATTAATTGAACTAATTAAAAATAATTACAGACCGAAAGTACGAGGTTATAGTTCAGACAGTCGCTTCATTGCAAAAGAGGTTAGCGTAAACCGTATTTGGTCATTGGATGTCAGAAGTATAAACGGGGACTATAATTTTAATTAGGGCCTACTAGTGAAATATATTAAACTACTGGTTCGTAGTGATTTTACTTGATCGAACTTTAAAACAATTTAGCTGATCGAACTTTAAAATCACTACTGGTTTTGAAAATTCATATTATAAAAAAAAAAGTTTTCTGTTTATCAAAAGTAGCATAACTTAACTTTACATTTTGCGGGATGGGCACAAATTGAAGCCACCTTTCAAATTTTACGAATAAAATTGACATATTAATTTTTGCTATTCTCTTTTCTGGTGCAATGTAAAATTTCGGATAATTATTCTGAAGGAAATACGTTGCTTTTGTGTTGCAGAACTGACTTCGAAAATGGGGATTGGCTTATTCAGACACGTAGAGAAAAATTTTCCACATACTGTAATATTTTGTATAATGTCATACAGATTCAAGAATCTGTCATTGCAAAGTTGAGAGAAACAAACTTCTTTCAGAGATTTGGTAATTGCAAACTGGTGAATAATTACTCAGAAAACGCTCTAATTACTCTGTTTACATAAATATACCATAAATGTAAAGAAAAAAAACAGCTGAATTTTCGTTTACGCTAAAGAACAGTATAAATAGAAACTGGAAAGTCTACTGATGATCCAAAATGTTTTGCTCACGGAAGTTATAAGAGCAAAAAGAAAATTGAAAGATTTATTACGACCACATGCTGGGATAGTAACACAAAAAGGAAAATTGAAATGTCACATAGTATTTTAATTTTTATTTGATTATTACAGTAAGTTGTGCTTATGTTATGAAAGCTGAGTGATTTTTTTAACATAATTTCATACACGAAAAATAAAATCAACTTTGTGAAAGAAATCAACAGAAAAAATATAAGTAGCAGAACATACCAATAAGAAAATATGTGTTGAAGTCAACGACGAAGGTGCTTTTCATAAGTACCTATGAAAAAACCATTCCTCTCTCACATTTGACATAGGGTAGTTAGTGCTTAGCACTTGGTTAATGTAAATAACAAGCCTGATAAGAGCTTATTTTAATTTACATAAATGCGATCAAATATTTTAATATTAATTGTGGGATTAAATTATCTACCACATCCTGAAACACAATGTAAGGTTGAATGTGCATATTTTAGATATGAAAGGTTCTCAAGTCCGAAAATTATTTTATTTTTGAAATGTTAAGTTAAGTTAGAGATCTTAAGAAAATTTAAGAACTTTTAAATAATGAAGACTTTTATTTTGGTGAATTCAGCCTGTTTGACTGTACAATAAAATTTTGGGAGCAGAGTCGCAGAGCGGATGAATTAGGTAGGGTGCGACACATATAGCTTCGCAACTTGTCCCCACTTGCAGTGTTAAATGTGGACGAGATACAAACGGAAACGTCGGCCGGCGCTCCAGTCTGAAATCCCTTGCTCGTAACGTAAATGGCGTGTGAAAGATCGCTCTCGTTATGTCGGCATAATAAATTCCGGGAATCTATAACGTGGCCAGCGCGCCTGCGGGCGCATGCAACCACCCGAGCGGTGCCGCTAAGCTAGTCGCATACCGGGCGAGGGGAAGAGGGTATCGGCGCTTGAGGAAGTGGGAGGCGCGGAGTTGCTAAGCAACGAGGAGCTGGCCACGCCCCCGCGCGCGCCGCGATTGGCGGCCGGCGGCCGAAGGGGAAGCGACACAGGGGCGTGTCCCTCGCGCGCGAGGGGAAGTGTGCCGCCGCATTTAGAAGGAATTATAAGAAGATTTTCCAAGTGTGACAGCGGCCGTTGGGAAGAGCGGCCACGTGGCGATTTCTCAGGAGAGCGCGTTGCTGCCTGCGGTCGAACTGACGAGTGAGTGAGTGGTTGGTGATCGTGTGCAAGGTGGGCGGACCAGCATCGTGCGTGATAGGCGGCTTCCGCCTGTGGACAGGCGCCGCTGGCAGAGACGCAGGAAGATGCGAGATCCCGTGAGACGGCTGGGGAAGCAGGGAACTGTAACGCGATGGAGATAAACGCCGGGGAAGATAGCGGAGCCGTCAACGACGAGTGATCGCCGAGTTACTACATCTCCCGCGGCACGAAGCGACGCCTCGCGTGCCATGTTATTATGACTGCGGTAATGGACAGACGGTTCCCCGCGACGCCGCCGCCGCCGCCGCCCCCCGGCCTCTTCTCGCTGCCGCCCCCGGCGCCCGCCTACATGCCGCCCTCGCTGACCGCCTTCCAGTACGCGCTGCTGCTGCAGCACCGCTACCACGCGTACCATGCGGCGGCCGCCGCCGCCGTCGCCCAGCCCGCCCCCAAGCCGCCGCCACCGCCGCCGCCGGCGCCCGCCTACCTCGGCAGCCTGTTCCGTGAAGGCGCCTTCCGCAAGGTGGCGGCCAAGACGGCGCTCAGGCCCGCCGCCGTGTCGCTGCACTCGCCCGCCGACTGCAAGGACTCGCTAGGTAGGCTTGCTCTGCTCCCTGCTCCAGCCCGCCTCACTTCTTAACTCTGCTCACTTAACTCAGCACTTTAAATTCAACCTTTGAAAATGTCACATCCCTTCCTATAGCCTGTTCACGCTAAAGTGACCACTTTTTAAGGCCCTTCCAAAAGGCATTATCACCTAATAAATTAATTTTATTGCAGCATCAAACGTGAACTTCTGAGAGGGATGGAATGTATGCACTGTTATTATTAGTCATATTGCAATGTTTACATTAAAAAGTGGCGGATAGATAGAAATTAATTGAGAGGAAAAATTTAGCACGGCCTTAAAAAGTGCTCAGTTTACCGTGAACAGCCTATACATGGATCTATTTTAACGGGCGAAATTTCTGGCATGCGCCCAGTAAAGTTGGTAAAGACGGAGGAAGGTAGTTCCATTACATCTTATCGTCGAGTTAATGTTATAGGTAAACATTTGTAATCGAAATTACTTAATTTTTCTTCCTATTTTGTTTAACTGCACCAAGTGTAAGAATTTGCCAATTTCTTAAACGTTATTTTTCTAATAATTTCACAGTTTCACTCGACCGACGCATGAATGAAGTGACCAGGCCCATAGCAATTTTAATTTCACATAGCGTATGGTGGTATAATACACAACGTGCGTACATGTAAATCATGAGCAGGATATTTGAAAAGTTCTCAGTTTACCCTTAACCGTCTATACAAACATAGCAGAGTACGATATACCACCTGTTTGCACTGTGGCTTTTTTGTACTTCTTTGTGCAAGTAATTCTTCGGAAAATATTGTTGCGAAAAATATTGTAACACTACAAATAAATGAGAGTAAATTGCACAAAACCTTACTGTGGAATGTATCACACTATTGCTGAATTTTAACAAACATGTGTTAGAGACTTTTTAAGTTCAATTTAAAAATTTAGACATATATAAAACATTTTGTATGTTTTCTAAAGTAACTGATGATTTATACTGTATATATAGGCTACAGGCCTAGGCCTAATCCATTTAAGGATACATCCAACTTTTCTGAAGCCCTGCAAAAGTTATACTTTTTTGGGATTTTTTTCTGCCTAATGCGAACTAAGCTAAACCAAGTAAGTTGATAGAAAATTACACCAAAGGGACAACGCGCCATATCGTGCGCACTCAGTGTAATATTTTGCTTCAAAACTATTACCTGTTTATTAGCCATTACCAACACACTTATTTTCTCTGTATTTTCATTCTCATTATTATTTACAAACTAAATATAGTAATTTATAGATGAAAAATAGCCTACGTAAAATTCCAATTTAACACGCTCGTGATACATGATAAACTTAGAGAACAACCTACATGGGTGTTTTTTAAAAGGTTTTATGCCAAAAGTGAGGATAAACCGCGAATAGTCTACTACATTATGCGTATCTTTCTGTACGCAACTACGGTTTTCATCTACTCTGTAGTGTTACAAGAAAATCTCTGACAGCTAGTTTAAATAGAATAGTTTGAAACAAATGCAGACATATTTCACTGTGTGTAATTCCTATCGCATCCTTGCTATTCCCGCTAGCGAGACACTTGGATTCTTGGCTACCCGAGAGGTACACGTGAGAAACAGGCTAAATAAACTATAATTCTGAATCAGTGAGAATTTCACTGCTTCAATCAGTTAACTGTACCTGGATGATTCAACAGTCACTTCAGTAAATTTAACTGATGAATCAGTGAAGAAAATGTTAAATTTCCTTCACTTATTGATTCAGTGACATTTTCCACTGATTCGCCAGTCATTTTTTTTTTCACTGTTTTCCAGTGGTTTGTTTTTGACTGACATATCATTCAAACAGCAAATAAAATGGCCATCAAACAACAATTAAAAATGGCCGTTAACAGCGAGTATCAAGTGAAATAACGAATAAACTAATAAAACCAATAAGCGAAATACATTTTAACATGTTTTTCGTCTTTCAAAGCACTATATTACGAGGTAATATAAATATTCAGCCTTTCATTCCGGTTTTACGTCTTTCATTTCGTTTTATTATAATCATCAGACCGCTCTGTTTGAAAGTTTAAACTGCATATAATGTGGCGAAGAAAGTGCACTGATATGGAGGCCCACTATTCGTTTAAACGATCCTAACGGTACCAATTAAACTAAAAACCAAAGGTAAGGGCATAGAATTTAAAACTACACGCTTTCGATAAACTACTATGAGACATATATTTTCCTCTGATTTATCAACTTACTTTAGTAGCGCAAATTGTAAGGTGATAAGGGCGTGTGCGATCAATGCCGGTCACCTGGGGAAAGTAATTAATTTTTTTTAATTACGCTTAATCGAGCAATATAAATAGTATCGTAAATAAGTTTATTTATCGTTATTATTTGGCGAAAATCAATAGCAACAATATTTAATTCGCCACTTCAACTGTCCGTTTCTTATTCAATCAGTGAAATTATTTCACGTCGCTAGGTACTTCAACGAAATAAATGTTTTCACTGAAACAATCAGTGGTTTTCCACTGATTCGACTTTAGATTGTATACCTAAGTAATTGAAAAAGTATTTACTATGAGGCTACCACGGCGACTTGCCAATCAACGAAACTTTATCTGCTTTACTGCCTCAAAATAATTTAATTTTAAAATTCCCTAATCATCTGTTCATTGAAATATTCTCTCATTTTACGTAAGCTGATTGTGATATTTACAAGGCGGACCTTTAATTTCCATAATCGATACTTGGTTTTATTGATAGGCTAGTGCAATGAATTAGTTTTGCGTAAATGCATTTGTAATAACGCCAGAACATTAACCAAAGAAATAAAATAAATTCTATTTCAGGAAATATCGGATTATCAAGACTGTAGTTAAAGTGAGAAGTGACATAGTGTAGCACAAACAAACAGAATAAGCACACACGTTAAAAAACTGAATGTCGAATTTGATATAAGAGCTAAAAAGGAAGATTAGGAATGGAAAAATTATAAACCACTGGTCGAGTCGTGTCAAACTTGTTCAGTTCGTAATTTTTTGATCGACATTTTGTATAGACCTAAGAAACTAGCGTTTTTTGTGTAAAAATAAAGAAGTAATGGACTGTTTTATATCAAGCTTAAATTTAGATAGGCTAAAACGTTTGACAATGCTCGAAACGTAGCATAAAATATCTTCGGTTTTAAATTATATTATTTTATAATAAACACAATTATAAGCTCTTTCGTTAAAAAAAATAGACTTGCTACTGGATAACACAGAGACTGAAAGTTGATTTGATTTAATAAATTCGTACGGATCCCGGTGAGCATTGCTTTGAAGTTCGTTAAGAAAAAATGTAGGTATAGGCTGTTCACGGTAAAATGAGCACTTTTTAAGGCCCTCCCAACAGGAATTACCCACTAATAAATATAACTTTTTGCAGCCTCATGCATTAAATTTTGAAGGGGGTGAAATGTATACAATGTGTTTATTGGTCACTTTGCAATGCTTATATTAAAAAGCAGCAGGAAGGTGGAAATTGTATGAAAGGAACATTTTAGAGGGGTCTTAAAAAGTTTTCTCTTTACCGTGGACAGCCTATAGTGCTGAGAACTTAGTTAGTAATAACAATTCAAATAAAGTAATGTTCTCTATACGAAAATCAATACATAGGTTATATTTCCAATTTAACATAATGTTTTAATATGTAGATTAACTTGTCCAACCCGTTTAACCTGCAAGTTTCATTCCTGCAGTATACATTTCAATGCAGACTTCTTTCCCAGCTCACCGCGTTGTATTAAAAAAAGAGGACAAGCCTATGTGGCAACGAAAATATTGACAGTTATTTGTAATTTATTTTTAGTTAATTTTTTATATTTAATATTTTCTTTCTTTTTTTTTTTAGTACAGAGTGATATCAATCAGACTAACATCTTAATTCGTAAACTTCGGCTTATTTGGACGTACGCACTGCCCTGGATTCGAGCACAAAAACTTAGGCAATAAGTTAAGGTCCTGGATATCTTCGCCGCAGTTTTATAAAAAGAGGTTTTGCTCATGAAACTCAAAGTGTGATAACTGGCATTATAGTGTTAGACTACAAGAAAAACATAGACTTTGGGGATACGATTTGTGGGTAGGATACATAACCTACAATTTACTGAAGCAACATCCCATGCTTCTTTATTGTACACGTTCTAAAATAGAAAAAGGTTAAAACCGTATCAAATAAACGAATTTGACTTCAGATCTGTCAAAACTGCTCCACTTGAATGAATGAAATTTAGTTGTAATTTTACAGTGAAAAAACTGTTTTTTTGGCGCTATTCAACCTACGAAACTTTTTGTTTCGAACACAAAATATTTTGTAGCCAACATAAAATAAATCTTTAGTAGCCAAAAAAGCTTTGCGGCGACAACTAAAAATTTGGTTTTTCCCACAAAAAAAAAATGGCAAAGTGAATACCATAAAATACTTTGTAGCTGCCACAAAGTATTTCATTCAATGAGTTGCAGGTAGGTATTCACTGATTAAACAGTAATTTCTACTGATTCCGAGTGAATTGTATTGCGGCCTGGCAGTGAAACGTCAGTGCATTCCAGTGATTCGCCAATAGATAACAGCTAATTAACTGAAAATTCAGTAAAATAATTTGACTGATTGAAATCACTAATTTTGATTCAAGGTGAAATCATAGGTAACAGCTATGCATCATCAAGTGGGGATGAGTAAGTAACCAGTGAATTATAATACATTTTAACCCGTCGTGTCTTCTAGGCTATGTTCTTGACTTTCTGATTATGTCACAGAGATCACACACAACAACCTAGACAGTTACTCATCTAAAACAGTTTTTTTTTTATTTAAAGTTTAATACCACTTTAGCTATTTCCTATTGGTTAATATATTTTGGGATGGCGGAGTTAGGATGAATGGTAAAAACTCCGCTCTCACTTAACATTGCACATTTGTGTCTTATACGGGATTCAAACACAAAACCTGTTGATTCGAAGGTGACGTCGTCGTGGAAGTAGCCACGGAGACCAACTTACGATACCATCTTTAGTTCCTCCTAGTTGCTTTATCTCCCGGGATCACTGCAGCGCATCATTACGCTTATCACTGAAAAGAAACCTAAATGTTTTCCAATACTTGGCTCGATGTTAAGAGCCGCCCAAATCTCTTCCCTCATTTCGCTCATTCCAATACATGACATATAGTATAAGCTCATATTATTTACCCATTTCTGCATTAAAATGTTAAAAATCAAAGCTATTTTTTATTTAAGACTTTAAAAGTTTTTTATAAATACTATATATATGCCTACTGTGAATTTTTATATGCCTGTTTGCTGATTGTATTGGTATTTTTAATATTTTTATCATGTTACTTACAAAGCTTATGGAAAATGTACTGGTTTGTTACACAAACATTAATCACGTGTAGCATATAGGGTTTACAAGAATTTTATAATTGATTAATTTAATCAAATATTATGTCCACAATACCATAATGATATCAGAAACCTGTAATCCAGCGCATATAATTTTTTATTCTCATCGTATAATCACGTAGGATATTACCGATCACATTTTCCGGCATATTAATTCCATTATTCGAAATTATATGGAAAAAAAGGGACTTGAGTGAAATGGGGTGTAAGTCTTTACTAAATAAATAGACATACTACCAACATAAACAAAATTTATAGGGCGTATTACAGAGAATACACAAGTAAAGCCATTGCTTTTTTTTTTTCTGGAATTCTTACAAAACTGTTAACACGTGAAAAAAAAATTATTAAATATGACTGAAATTGGATATCCACTATTGCTATCACAACGCATGAGTTAATAACTAGATACTTTAAGTGCATTGCTATTAAATATATAAGTGATGCCAACTTTTTAAAACGGATAAGTATGAGCTTACTGTGAAATCAGTTTGTGGTACTGGAATATGGACACAAATGAAGTTAATACTATAAGTTAGTGCAATAAAGAAGTGTAAAATTGTCAAATAATCAAAACGTTACTGTCCTAAGAAGAATAGTGCACCTTTAACAGTATTCAGTGTGCAAATAAAAATAAGACCTTTGAAATTATACGGCATACCAAGGTGTAGAAATATCGAGTGATAGGCACTATGCTGTAAAGTCAATATGACACGATAATGCGCAGTTAAAAGGCCATGATTTGTTACCACGACATAAACTCGCTCACTGTATGTGAAGAAGCTATTGTAATATAAAAGTATTTCCCAGCGTTATTACCTAATCAGTTGTTTTTAATCGATTCCTTGTGTTCGGTGTAGTCTACATGTAAGACATTTACGAAATATATGTTCTTACTCGAACTTTCTTCTAATCTAAGATTGTTAGATTACACTTACAAACATCGTTTAAATATTAAACCAGTAAAACATTTCTTATTATTAAGTAACTTTTATGATAGGTTTGAAGAAAACATAAACGTAACTAAGTTATAGTGTAATTTTTTAATCTATAACTAACGTGATCATGTAGAATTACCGACATCAACTTGTATAATTTCACAATATTTCGGCCTATTCACTTACAAGGGGGAGGGGGAGTGAGACTAGAAATTTCGTGTCGTAAATAGCCTAATATTTAGTAAACAGATAGTAAAATCGTGTCAGCGCAGGGTATTTATGATAATTCAACCCATATGAAGGTTCACTGGATAATTACTACCTTTAACTGGCCTAGAGGTAATTATATTTTTTACAGTGTAAGATAACGAAGAACGCTGGCATACCTTGTTCACGGTTGATCACGTTTGAGTATAGCCTCCTTTTAAAGATCCACTGTTTGTAACTGAATAACATAAAATAACGGCAACACTGATTGGAGAACATTAATTAATGTTGGCAATTAATTATGAAAAATTGTTCTATATATTAACACCTTACTGAGTGCAAGTGTAAACTTTTACAATTATATAATCTCTAGAATAAAAAATGTCAAAAGAGCAAAATGTTTACCCTATGTTGAAAAATCTTTCTAGAAGTTACGTAATTGATAAATAAATACTATTACCTCATTACGTTAATATGAGAGTCCAATTTTACACGTAGCGGAAGGGTACAGTAAGTTGAAAATTAGCATGGATTTCTCCAGAAGTACTTGCTGAACCGCGAGCCAACTACAACACAAAATACATACATCGATACCGAGTGCAAAATTACGACAATATTTAACATAAAATTCTCATTTAATAATAATAATGTTCAATTAAACATAATTTTAACCAATTTAAACACAATTGAACACACTTTTTAATTTACAGAATTCGACATTACTACACGGAAATATTTTTTTGGTTGGCGATAAATAGTTTAACAAATTTTTCTATAATTAAAACAAAATATATGTAAAATATTAAGGTGAATTCATTCATTCCACTGCTGAATTTTTTAAATTACTTCAAATAAAATAATATATTCATAATATTCCAATATCTGGTGCTCGACTCTTCCGTGCCTATCTTTCTTAAGGTGGCCGCCTGGTTGAAGGAATTTTGTACGTCTGTTGCCTAAAAGCGTGGGAGCGCTAGGGGTGACGGAGACATGCGCATGGACTCTTCCATCGCATCTACGCGCAAAGACATGCAGTCTTGCCGTCCATAACGCGCCTCTATGAGACTTTCAGCAGAGACCCTACCATTTTATGATGTAATAATAAAAATAAAGGTTTGTGGCACGTCCCCATTCCTTTTCTAATGCTTGATACCGGAATGTTCATACCTAGAAATGATCGTGAAAACACGCGTTTGAGCCATTTCCACAATCACAAAAAGATGCTATAGAGATAAATGGAGGAACTGAAAAACGAATACAGACGCGCATCGTTTCTTAAATGCTATTCGTAAGCAGACCTCACTCAGACACGTGCGTTGGGCGGGTTTTTAATAAAACGTTTCCTGCTGGAGCTTTGTACACCGTTCGGCGACATACACAGGAGGCCACCTTAAGAGCGTTATTGATTTGGGCGACAACCTCTCCAGTATTTACTTGTGGGGCCATATGAAAGGCCAAGTGTCTAAAACAGACACTATTCACACAAATACTTCTTCCCGACTGGCCTATAGATTTTGGCCACATCTCATATTCCGAACAATTCAGATACATACAGCCGACTTAAAAGTCAATTTTTTTGTATCCCCCATATAAAATTTATTTTCATATACTTCGAGGCATTACTACATCACTACTTTAAACTCGGGATGTCAGCGAGTAGGTAGTACCAGACCTCAAAGTAACGTCGAGAGTAAAAAATTAAGTTTTTTTTTTCTATTTGGATGCAAACAGCGTTCGATCCCGTAATGATCAGAAGTATAATGCTGTATGCTGCGGAAGTTCAGGGCCTACACCTTAACTTACATCTTAAACTCTAAACATTGTGTAGTTTACTTATGTCCGAACGTATCTGTATATAGAACCACTCGCGATCTTCCTATTGCTCGGTGGTGAATGTTTTTTTAAATTATGCTTTATATCTATTAATAAGGAAAATTTGGTTTAGTATTATATATAGTTCTATAACATTTAAAGCAATTCAAGCAGTTGTTACTTATCTGCACTCTCAGTACGAATCAGGGGTTTCAGTCAAGTAATATCATTTACTGAAAGACAGTTTAAAAGCTACTACCAACTGGCGAATCAGTCAAATTACCTGGGAACCAGTAACTTAAGGTAGTGGTATTCTCGACATTTGGTGAGAACCACAAGTGAATAATTGGAATTCAACCAACATAATAATCAGTTATCTGGCACTTATTATCAGTGGAGACCTTTCCAGTAATTTTAACAGATGTGATCCTATTTTTCTATTTCAAGGTTAGTGTGTGCAAGTCTCGAACCAACATATTTATGACGGCAAATCAGTGCCTGTGTCTATGAGCTTAATTCAAAAACGTATTAGAAACACTATTATGGCATTTGTTTTTCAGTAATTGGATTTGGAATATACTTTTTTTTTTGTGAGTAGTAAAATCTAAACTCTTCGAATTAAGCGGGGGAAACCTTTACATAGATTGTCTCTCGTAAAATTATTAAAGTGAAGGTATGAGAGAGCTGAATCACGTGATCTTTGCTGCGAACGGCCTTAAAATTCGGTTCAAACTGCAGCCTTAATTTCACGGTTTCTCCAATTAAGTTTCACATAGTGTAAACTTAAATCTAACGGGAAACCAAAGATGAACGAGAACTTATTCGTTCATACAAAATCTGCTTTATGTTATATATTTTCTCAGCACCATTTTCAAATTCATTTTGAAAGCCCTTGAGTACAAGAAAAAGTACGTAGAGTATAAATAATTTAACTTACGATTTTTACGTCTACTCTTTCTAGAAATGATTATCAATTGTCCAGAGCCAATGCAATTCGCAGAACCCATCAACTCACTCTGAGCCATCTACATAAACACTGTTTATCAGCACGCAAGTATCTTCTCAGGGCATGTGTATAGAGGTTACTCCAGCCACAGTTTTTACAATTACTTACGTACCTAATTTTTATCACACCAGGTAATTATTTGTTCTAAATGCCGCATTTTAGCGTCTGTATATAGGTAAATAGTCTAATTTCCATTTCTTTGAAATTGACTATTTCGAGCACGGCTATCGATAGGCCAATTTTAATGAAATAGAAATTTTAATATAAGTACTTATATACAGACGCTAGAAATAATTTGGATTCCCTTGATAAATTTTCGTAGTTCGTTTGCAACGACGTTGACGAAACACACTGAGAAAAAGGTTTTGTTGAAAAAAAACAAGATTTGTTTGGTGAAACGAAATAATTTGTTTATATAGGGGCAATGAAATATTGTGTTGCTGAATCCAAAATATTTTGTTGTTCTCATTTGGTTGCCCCAAACTGTAAGATTTGATTGGTGCAAATAAAGATTTCTTTGGCTACATGTATATTAAGCAGTTTGGGGCATTATAAAAAAATTGTACAAGCTCAAACGAGTTTCGAACATAGATCACTTGCGTCTGGGCGCTACGCCTTAGTAATCTCATCAAATGTGACAACTTACAACGCCGGATTGGCTCTGAAACAAATATATCGCAACTATTGTGCAACGTGAGAAAAAAAAAAAATTTCAAGTTGTACAGCTTTACCTGTCAGTTTCGTTTTACATTGTTTTATTAATGTGTTTATACGATTTTTAAACATCAGTAGATGCACTAACAAACACGGTTACTATCCTAATTGTCACAAAAAATACAAACAAAGTCTTGAGATGTGTTCTCGAACTAAGACAGTGAAATGAGTGGCCGAACAAATAAATAGGGCCTACAGTTGATCCAACTAAATATTTAGTTTTTGTTGGCACAATACACCGATTTTGTTTATTCAAACATATATTTAGTTAGACGAACAAAAGTAATTTTGTTGCTTTTCAAATTTTGTTTTCTCAACAATATACTATGTTAGGTTAACAAAATATATATTTGGCCCTATACGAATAAATATTGTGTTCGATTTTCTCTCAGTGCACAATTTGGCAAAAAGCTGCAAATGCATGTTTGCAAACATGCATACAGGCGAGCAACCGTGACATATTATGTAATATTTTAGTTTATAAACCGAAGGGAATCTAATATACCTTATACACATTAAATGTTTACAGTACATAGGGTAATTTATACTTGTATATTAATTTGTGACGAAGCAACATTAATCAGTACATCCAATCATATAAATAAATACTTGTAAGCTTAAATAACTAATCAATAGTTTATCGCCGTGAGAAATGTGCAGTTACGAACGATTATTTGATATAAACCCATACGTCTGCTAAGATAGGGATAGTGCTATAAAAAGTACGAGAAAAAACTTTAAAACAAAATTCAAATCACACCCAACATTTAGATTACTGAAATAAAACGTTATAATTTCTGTTTAAATCCGGGGCCATTTGAACACATCGCAAACGAAGCTACACAAAAATCGACAGATCATGCCAAACAGTCGACAAAATTAATTACAGCTGCAACTTTTCTTGTTTAACTCGTGACAGGAAAACGTAGCGGATACTTTAAGGAGAGTAACTTTCTTCACGATCCTAATTTATTCCCACCGAAAACTTCTGGTCAAGCGGTAATATGCATGTTCGGAAAGGCACGTTTACGATTCTTCAGTGCCTGCAACTGAGGTAGTTTTTCCCGCGCAATTTTCTGTCTTTATCGCAAAAAAAAAAATTATGGTGCTGATGCCTTCAGCTATTCTGTAATTAGCGTGAGCTGCTAAATAGCAATATTGCAGCGAAATTTAATTTTAATTTTTAAACTTCAAAATTTGCTGGACTTTCGCCATTGCCGCAGTTAATTACGAAGAGAGAAAAAATACATAAAAATGCAAAATGTAGGCTACACAAAATTGGTAAATACGTCACACCGATGTATTGTAATATTTATAAAACATGGTGAAAAAATTATATCAAAAATGTAACACAATAGATAAAGCAACAAGAACCGCCAACAAACTACAAAAAAAAAAGCTAAACAAAGCCTATCTGGACATGACCTGCCAATTAATCAGCAAATTGACTATTCATATTGCTTTTTCTGTCGTTTGTTGTGGGTTCTTGTCGTCATATTATTGCGTTGTCTTTTCCTCTTCCCTTTTTTCCATAAACATTTATTTATTTTTCTGGTGTCTATTTTGCATGATTTTTTTGTGGAAAAATTTAGTACTAATTCCTTCCTTCCTTCCACTCTCTTTGGGCTGGAAAGAACATCAAACTTAGGTGACTATTGTTCCAGTGAATCACGACGTACCAAAACTCTGGCGAAGGAAATGTTCCCCCAAGCTTACACGAGCGGGCAGGAACGGACAACAGCGATGTTGCTAAACGACACGTAATATTCAATAATAAGTGATGTGACAGATTCACTCTACGAACTTATTCGGGAACTTGCCATACCACTGTGTACGCTTAGTGAGAAACGGTAATGGTAATTGTTTCCCCCTATACATTCATTGTAGCGTTCCTACATTACCTAAGGAAACAGTCAAATATGTTGGGACGTTCCCAGCTTTGTATAGTAACGACGCTAAACTTTCCTATATCTGCAAATTGGCGTGTGGTATTATTACCATATAGTGCATAAGTTAAACACTTCCATTACAGTTAGGATGTTTACTAGAAGATTTTTAGAGTGTTCGTAACTTGAAGCAGTATTGTTTTGATAGTTTTATCGACACTCTCTTTGTATGCAGTTAGGTCAATTAAAGAAAAGGAGAACGAGGTGTTCACATAGTAAGCTAATCCCATGTTCACGTCTATAAGCGAGACGTTCATCCATTACCTATATATCCAGGACTCGAACACAGAACCTCACTATCTGAAAGTAACGCCGCGACCGCCTCACTCACAGATGTCGCTCGATGTAAGCAGGAGAAGCGGCAGAGATACTTAGGATCCTGGCCGACAAAACTTACGCTCCAAGCGCGAACAAGTGATTGGTCAGTGGAATACCATTCACTGAGCTAATGTTTGTTGTACTCGGGTTACGAACAAAATGAAACTTCTCAAAGGCGGTCCTCGCTAAACTGAGACACTATAGAATTGAGCCTTAGAAAAAAGTCACTGGCCCTCCATGCATATGATTTAATGAGCGCACTGAGTGACATTCACCTAGTAAAGTTGGTAACGATGGATGGAAAGTAGTTTCATATCTTAACGTCGAATTTGCTAGGTAACCATTTGTGATAACTTAAGATTATTTCTTTCTATTTATGTTTTTTAATGCTTCGAAATGCAAAAAATCAGAAGATTTGTAAATTATTTACTTTCTCAATAATTTCACAGTTTCAGTTTACCAACGCATGAATAAAATGATGAGGGCTATGTCATTGTTGATTTTACATAAGGCGAGGGGATATACAACGTGTATACAAGTATATCTTAAGCAGGGCTTTCAAAAGTGCTCATTTTATCGTGAACTGCCTTTATGTGGCAGTTTGTCGCTTTTTAGCTGATATTCCAGTTTGGCTGGAACTGCTATAGACCTTGCCCTAGACAAAATTTAAAGTATTAAATCCTCAATTTTCTAACCACTATTCACTCCCTCCAACGATGTTATAAAAGGAAACGGTAGAATACAATCGTGTTTGTCATTGAACATTCATAAGAAAGCTTATTTCAATGGGGGATAAAAAAAAAAACATTACGAATTCAAGTGCGATATAAGTATAACCATCCTCAAAAAGAACTTTGTACTTTTGTTATTTTCCTTAAGGAAACTGCACAGCAAAACCTTAAAAACGATTATTTGTTTTAAACAATTTCACTGTTTTATTGTTTGAGTGCTAACGTTTAAGTAAATTAATTGTGTAAGCCAACGTTTTGCTAAATCCGTGTCACGACAGAATAATTAAAAAAACGTGTGACCATATTTCGTTATACTTCCACTGTAGTGCGGAGAACCAATTTTTTCTTGTGTAAGTTCTAACTTAATACAAAAGGGAAGATTTTAAATAATTATATTAATTGAACGGAAACTGCAGTCATCCCATTTACTTACATACAAAACGGGAAAATCTGGTACACATGTGACAATCTTGCACCCTGTCAGTTGCCAAACTAAAAGCATTGAGCTTCCCAAACTGAGTAAGTATGGTGTATCGTAACTGAGCTGCTACTGACTTGCGAACGAAGCTAATGAACTGGGAACAAGTGGCCAACAGCAGTGGAATTCTCAACGTTCAGTGGGTACAATACACAGGAATTCGATCGTCTTACTAACCAGTTGTCTAGCCACTGATTGCCAGTGCATTTATTTTCAATGTTTTTTTTCGCTGTTTGGGCTCCGTTTTCACTGTTTTAGTTTCAGAGTGTATGACAAAGTTCAACGTTTACGTCAGTCGTTGGAGTGAAATCGTACCTGATGGCAGGGCAGGAGCGATTTGTTTTAAAGAACCACGCTAGGTGTTTTCGTAAATTGAGCTCGGCGGGCAATAACAGTAGATATACGATATTTTCCCTTGAGGAGACGACGTACGAGGTGATTTCTAAACAACGAGTCACCCACAACGATAGGTTTTTATATCACTGGCATGCGATTTCCTGCATAAAAACCTGCTAACGTCCTAATTTTTGGCGATGGAAATTTTGATACGGCGTTTATTTAACAACTGCCATTACGTCTTTGAGCTGCGTTCGACAAGGAAATGAGAAATGCATCAAGTGTATTGAGACATATAAACCAACGATACACAAATGTTGCGTGGTATGTGCGTAAGTGTCACTTACAATGCTATCAAGGAAAGTGAATCACTTTATTCACGCGTCGGTCAATTGAAACTGTGGAAATATTGGAAAATAAATATTTTACAAATCTGATAATTTTCACGCGTCGAGGCATTAGAAAAACCAGAAAACGAAAGAAATAATTTTAAATTATTAAAAATGTCTTCCTTACACCTTTTAGCCGACGTTAAGTCGTAGAACTATTTTCCTTCCATCGTTATCAACTTTACTGGGCGCATGTAACTCAGGGCACCCGGTAAAATATATGCAGGTAGGTATAGTGACGTAAACAGCCTTTAGGTGTACGGTACCGATTACAGGTCCTTCAACAATAAAAGCCAGTATGCAGTGGTTAAGCTTAAGCCCTAAAATAAACCAAAATTGGCTGCAAAATCCTGTATGTTCAAGTACTGCATAACAAATTTCGCTCCTTCAAGGCGTGTAGTTATTTACGGCAGAATAGGCGACATTGACTTCATCGCTGCAGATATTTTTATCTCAGACAATCTAGAGACGTTTTGAAGATAAAAATGGTGTAACTAACTCCTCTGTTCTGAACAGTTACGAGTTAAGCCCAAAGACATTTCAACTTTGAAAATTGTTATGCATATAAAGGGTTGTCTCCATAGTTGGATGTTGCATGTTTTATTGTCTTGAAGCGCATTTTTTCCCATTTCTGCGGCCAAATAAAATAAACCAAACTATTTGTATAAAATCTAAAAATGGCATCTGAAAGATCTTGTTTGAATTAATTTTAAGGCATGTTTTGCGAAAGTTATTTTATAAAAAATTAGGGGTAGCCAAAAATCGACATGCAAGAATTTACTTGTTTATGAAGTTGATCTTGAAATTTCTAATTACTGTCGTAAATGTCACTTTGCGTTCGAATTTACCCTAAAAAAAAATAAACTGTATCTATGCTCCATGCTTTCAGAAACACCTTGTCGTAATTCCTGAACGTCTCGGAGATTACTAAACCACTATGTTTTGCAGTCTGAGATGGAATTGTCACGCAACGAGTTTTAACAGCCTATACCATTTCATCGCCATTTCAAGTACCCTCACAACACAATAACACTAATCATTGTGTCGTTACTAAGTTATTAGCGTCTCAGGAAACATACTGATTATTTTAATTAGTTGATAATATTTAGTTACAAAATCTACACGTTATGAAAAATCATTGTTGAGTATTATTTTAGGTGATAATAAAGTTATTACCGTAATAAATAAGAAGAGGTCACATAAACTATATATTTTAATGTTAGGGCCTAGTACTTAACGCATAGAACATATGTTGGTATACACTTCTGATGTCATTACTAACAAGAAGTTACTGATAACTAATGAGACTACTTTCCTTTTCATAGGTGCAAATAAATCTTAATAAAGTTCTTAAATGTATAGAAGTTAGGTAGATATTCACGTCTCATTGCGAGCCATATTATTAGAGATGAAACCGGAAATATGTGAAACAGCACGAATAAAATCGAAATACACGAGTGACTTACGCGTTATTCGGGAGGGGGGGGGGGAACTTTTAAGATTATGCTAGATTGCAATCAAATGCATCTCGGAGTTAGGATTCGGAGCGTCTTCTTCGGATGCAATCAGTTTAGAGTTACGAATAATAGGTCCCCCTAACCTAAAATATTAAACGGCCATTGAAAATATGTGACTGAGCCACTAAGAACACATTACTTTACATGGCATACGATAACGTTACTCGTGTGAAAAATTTAGTGAAAATCGGTCGTTTGCCTCCCGAGATAAAGTATAAAAAACTTATTTTCTTAATCGGTGCTATCTTACAAAACTGCGTAAACGTTTTCCTTTATACTATGGGTCTCATACATTCTGTCAGCATAAGAAGTTTGGTTGAATTTGTTTAAATTGTTAAATAGATATTCCACACATATCAACATATTTATATGGCCGCCATTTTGGAAATCAATAACAGGGCCCATTTCAATCATGCCACTTTAAATTGACTTTTGTAGGTGTGCAACATTTTATGAAAATTAGTTGAATTATTGCGGAAATAAATATGGCAAAATGTTCATTTTACTCACCTGACACTACTTTGCAAAGAAATACTGCAAAAGAGGATCTCTGTATGCATAAATGAGTATGTCGTCGCCCGTTAAGTTCGAAAGTATGAAATCAGTGTATTTACTTATGCAACAGAAAATTTTATACGACGATGAAAAATATGAGTACGCAAATATATTTTTAAAAAAATTTCTATCTGACTAGTGCGAAATAGGACTGTATCTTTGCAATGATGGTTTCAGAAAAGTTTATAAACTTTAAATATTTTACCTCTCAGATAACAAATAGAATCTATTACAAAAGACACATTCATATTCCTACGCTCGATGAAATTAAACTAGTAGGCAAAGATAAGATCATCGTCTGAAGAATGGAAACTGCTTAAGCCTACGCCCTAAAAAAGCTTTCTTTGCTGCAATACATGAATTCTTGCTGCAAATAAATGTATGGTGAAATATGAACCAATGTAAAGCAGGGTTGCCATATAAAAATTTTTTGTTTAGTCTATATACTGATGGGAAATGTAACCTTACACTGTCGTTCAGTAGTGCATTACGAAGATATTTACTCGGTGACTAGAGTTCAATATCCTATGTGCACACTTGCAGTCTTCTTTTGACTTTTGGCCGCTTGTATTTATGTGAAGACCGTATGTTATCATGAGTGAGCCAATTAGAATCAAGTTTCTCCAGTACTGACCGTCCGTGATTCGCGGGCAGGCATATAAGACGCGTAATTATTCAAAATGATCCAATCACGAAAGTGGTTATAAACTAAAGTGCATTGGAACTCAACTTGTCCAAAAATATTTTCGCGAAAAACGTATTAGTAATCTTTCTTGTAATAAGGTTAAAACATTATGTTAATGCAATAAGGAATCGGTTATTCGGTAACGTAGCATTTGGTATGTTTCTGAACGTACTAAAATTACTACGAAAATAAAATACTAATATTGCTTAACACATTTCTTTGGTATACAGCAACAATATGTACTCAATTTTTTTTGCCTTAAAGAAACGTAATATTACCAGAAAACAAAATGTTATAAAGAAAAACATTTTCAACAGCAAACCCAAGATTCTTTAACATTCCCATCCAGTTAAAGCAGAATTTTGCTATAGTATACCAAACGTCCTCAAATAGTCTAAATGTTTTTCTTTTCTATACAGAAAGCTTTGCACGGAAACGAGATAGCCTACCAATCCCACTCCAAGTAAAAGAAGAACAAAGTTAGTAGTAGATACGCTAGCAATGCGAGTTATCATGACAACGTCATACGCTAAACCGGAATAATGAAATTAATTAGGTCTATCTGAGCAAAAATAAACCCTTCTTAGCAAAAAAAAAAAACAATAAAAACAAAACAGTACGACTTTGAACAGCTTAATAGGGTAATATAAATAGGACAAAAACTGGAACTAAAGTACGAAAGAAGTGAACAACGTGGGACGAATCTTGAAGAAAACAAAACTGTAAAAACACGGTTTAAGAATAAACGAGGGGAAGTTGTTTACTCTGAAAATCCCAGGGGATGCAACGTAGTACTAGATTAACGTCATACTGACAAAAGAAAGTTTCAGAAATTGCGTTAAAAATATATAAACTTCACCCGGGGAAGACGTCTGCATATGTATAAAATAAATAAAATTGACCGCCAGAAATAAAGGGCAGTACAAAAAAAAAGTAAGAAAATACCTTTTTAGCAGAGTTCGGAAAAAGAAGCACAAAGAAGCACGATGTACGTAACTACTTCTTTTAAATACATAGTAAAATGGTAAAAAAAAAAATGAAATAAATTATAAATTAATATACCACGGTTAAGATGAGGCTAAATGCTGGAAACACATTAGTGTATACAGAATGAGTCCATACAATGGGGACAAACATCAGGAGGTGATTCCTGAAAGAGAAACGAACAAAAAAAAAATTGCAATATCTACATATGTCGGGAGATGTACAGCAACGAAATGTTAATGTACAGAAACATTGTAATTAGAGCAACTCGGTATAGATTGAAAAGCAGAACAAACAATATAGGAAGCATTAAAGATGAGAAGCAAATCAGGAAGAGGGGCGACTACCTACTTGGGACACTCATTCTTCCACGGCGTCTCAATTGGCATTCTGCATCTCATACTGAAAGATGTGCCGTTTGCGATACGACGGGTCATGTGGCTGCTGCTGGAAGGATGGAGCTCCTGCCCACTTCCGAATTACCGCTCGTTGATATCTTAACATAATCCTCCTCGGAAGATGAATTGGACGAGGAAGACTTGTTGAATGACCCACCCGATCACCCGACCTTAGCTCCCTTCACTTTTGTGTGTGGGAGACCTGAATGGCATCGTGTGCGCTTATCCGGTGCTTAACCTGCAGACACTTGAACAACGCGTCAAAGACTTCCTTCGCCACTCTTCGTGTACAGGCGGAAACGCTGAAATGAGTGCGGCACTTCATGATGTGACGTGTGAGTGAGTGAGCGAAGAGATTTGGGCGGCTCTTAACGGCGAGGTATTGAGAGCTGATGAGAGCGATTGAGGTGAGTATGGAGCAGCGCTGGTATGAAAGAGCGAGGGAAACGGGAGATCCCCGAGAAAACCCGCCGAACCGTCCGGCACGATTCCCACGTGCGAAAATCCGAGAGTGACCCGGCCGGGGATTGAACCCAGTTCACCTTTGTGGGAGGCGAGCAGTCTAACCGCTCAGCCACCGTGGCCCACTACGCTACGTGCGGATCCGTGCATTGAGGCGTATGGCGAACAACTAAAACATTTACTATTACGTTACCAGAATGACAGGCATGTCATAGTCATGCACTTTGATGTCTTGTGACATTGGTATTTTCACTTATATCTGTATTGCACCGCTACTATAATAATGCAATGTTGCTTTATATTCTGCAGAATTTCTGTACGATACCGAACATACATTGATAGACCTAATGCATTTTTTGTTTGTTTCCCTTTCATGAATCCCCTCCTGAAGTTTGACCCCATTATTCGGCCTCATCCTGAATATACATGAGTGTACATAATATAGAATGTTATTTGATAGCAGGCTTACAAAAACCTTATACATACATTAAAAGTAGAAACTTTAAAACACGAAATTTAAATTGACTTAGAGATTTGCAGTGAAGTATAGTTTCAAGAAGGAAACAGCAAAGTGTATGAAATGCACAAGAAAGAGTAACTAAAGATTGAAGAAAACGAATGCCGAGGAAATGGAAATCACGTCGAAACACTCTGCAGGTATCTGAATCACTACGGAGAACGTACAGCAGTAAGAAATGTCAGTGAATAACGGGACTGCAACGAATTTAGCAGAGTAGCTGACATGAAACGGAAAAACGATGTAAACGTGAAAGTTATAAAAGTTTCCGGTTACGATGGAATACCAACATAAGTATCGCTGATCTTATCTAATGGTGCAAGACGATGATTGACTTGTTTGGAAGATATTTAACATGAACAAGGATAATGTATACAACAGTTCTGAATATAGCCTTAGTACTCGCCACGAAAAGGAACACTGCGTTGCGTAATCATGCAAAGAACTCAGGACAAGCCAATAACCATAAATAGTTTAAATAATCTGGGGGAGATCCAGTTGGAACAAAAAAAGGAAGGGAGGAGAGAAAGAGAGAAAGAGAGAGAATATAAGGATTGTGACAGAATGCTTAAGTGTAATGGTGCACGAAAGGCTTATATTTCTTTCATCTCATTACTTATCTTCCATCAACGTTCCGAGAATAATAAAGGTAGTATATCAAAAAACCAAGGTGTACAAAATTATTATTTTTATCGCGCCAAGCCAAAAATTTCAATAAACACCCTGAACACAATTTACTACGAAAATCGACTAACTAAACTGTTTTCGTGAACCGTTACCATTAATGATTTTCTATACAAACTGCCGAGGTAACCAAAGAAAAACACCCGTAAACGTCGTGCTAAACATAAAAAAAGAACTGAAATTTTCTTATGAATTGTTTTTGAACTTATTGTATACATAATTATGTATGGGTATGTAAATAGTAAGTGTGAAGTTATTTTTAATGAATTTTATTCTTAATTATATATATAAATATGGGAATACAAAATTTTATTAAATTTCTATATATATATATATATCCCTACAAGCATATTTAAATATCATATTGTCATGCAAGTATCTGCGTGTTTTCTCTGGGACAATCGAGTAAGTGGGTTTTCTCGGAGTGCTTCCATATTTTTTACATGTAAATCTTATGTTGGCCTTTGTGGGCACAGGGGCCAAGGTGGCTGAGCAGTTAGCCTGCTCGCCTCCCACCAAAGCGATTCGGATTCAATCCCCAGCCGGGTCACTCCCGAATTTTTGCACGAGGGAATCGCGCCGGACGATCCGCTGGTCGGCGGGTTTTCTCGGGGATCTCCAGTTTCCCCCGCCTTTCCGTTCTAGCGCTGCTCCATACTCCGCTCGCTTCACCTTCATCGACTCTCAAGACCTTGATGTTAAGAGCCGTCCAAATCTCTTCACTTTGTGGGCACAATCTAATCATTTTACTGTAAAACATCGCATTGTTATATATATATATATATATATATATATATATATATATATATATATATTACAGTTAACATTCTGAAAATATGAGGTGAACAACGATTTAGAAGCAATCTCTCGTCATACCACGAAGATGAATTGCGAAAACGAAGGCATTCCTGATCCCAACGATCATGGAGCCGCGACCTGCATCATCGCTAACTGGTTGTCGCCAGTGCCAATTCTGCGATAGAGTTTTCACCTATGGTCAAAATGCTCGTCGGCATGAGAGAACGGTCTGTACGAAGAGTACTTTTTGCGCGTTGAAGCATCGAGACATTGGTGTCATGCGGCTTGCGCAAGACGATACATTGACAGAACACACCGAGATCTGCAAGGTTTCTACTATTGGTGGGAGTCAGCAAGTGTTGCCGGCAATACTTCTTACTGCATCGATGGGTATCGATTCGACAGGCGATTATGATGAGACAGTTAATGCTAAAGATGGAATGAGTGCAGTAGAGTCGGTTCGCGCGAAATGTACAGTTGCAAGAATTTCGCGTGAAATCTCGAACTTCAAAATAAACGGCAGCCGGTTCTAAATACTGATGAAGACCATGTTATTCCTACAAAGAAAAGTAAATTTGATATTGAGAATGAAACAGGAGGTGAAGATGATCATTGAGACAGCATTGATGAAAATGAATATGAAGACATTGGTAGTGCTGAAGATGATGCTGATTTTTCACAACGTTCCAACGCATTTCATCAACGTGTTTCCTTCTACAAGTGGCGTGAAGAAAGCAGAAGGAATCCAGAACGCTCGTCACATATTTATTGAAGACCCGAATGAGCTTGTTAATAGACCCAGATATTTGATTGACTTGCAAAATGGTGGGGATCTCTCATGCATTGTTCAGATACCTTCAATAATCGATGAACTGAAAGATCGGGTATATATTACATGATGTAACGAACTGCTTTATTTTGAGATTGTAATGTGCAAATAAATAAATAATTATTAAAAAATCATTGTTTTTCCTTTATTTTTGTGTGTCGTATCCTTTTTTCCCTTGCAGCATAAAGGTGGTGCTACGAGCACTCGACTATTAACGGAAAAATCCGTGTATAAAATGATACTAAAGTTTTTAGTATAAAAATGTATGGACAGTGGACTGCATACAAAACATTAATTCTGTAGACATGTAAAAATTTGGAGACTGTTAACATACAAATGTAATTTATGTACGCATGGGTGGGGGACAAACCGAAGGATTAATCGAAGGATCGATTGAAAGATTGGGATTGATTGAAATATTGGGATTGATCGAAGTATTTGCATGTATTGCGGAGGATGATTGCTAAGGATATTGATTGATCCAAGGATTGGGATAGATCCAAGGATTGGGATTGATCCAAGGATTGCCATGCATTAGAAAGGAGGATTACTAAGAATTGGGATTGTTCGAAGGATTGGGATTGATCCAATGATTGGGTTTGACCGAAGCATTGACGTGGGTTGTTGTGAATTGTGGAGGAGGATCGCGAAGAATTGGTGTGGGTTGTATGAATTGGTGTGATGATTGGTGTGTGTGGATTGGTGTAGATTGGAGTGTATTTGTGTGTGGATTGGAGTGAATTGGATTTGTGTTGATTGCTGATCACAGTACTGATTGTGGTACTGATTGGTGTGTACCTGGTTCTCAATTGATCTAATTACTGCTGTTCAAATTGAGTCTTTGTTGTCAGGAAAAAAAACCTATTTTTTGTTTTTGTGCACGCGGAAATTCGTTGATATTTTCCGTAAAAATAGTAGGGGGTGTCATTTGGATCTGTGTTCTCACATTCCATTAGTCATGCGTGACATTCCTCAGTGAAGAGAAGTCTACTGCTAAAATAGCCGTAAATATTCGGAATGAATTGACCAGTAATTTGAATATGAAAGATGTGAAAATATTGTTACAATAGTCCGAAAGCATTTTGTTCTTTTCGATATGAGTCGTTGTAAACCTGATTATTGCGCCATCTATAAGCTTGCAGCCGGGATGGTAGCTTAGTTGAAAAATTTTTTGGTGCACCGGTCACTAATCTTCAACATTTTTGAAACATTCTTAAAAATATGGCGAAGCACACTGTTTCTCATGGGAAGAATAAATTTCAATGTTGGTTTCTTGGGTTAGAGACGATAAACACACATATAAAGAATAGCTTTATAGCTTAATTGTCTATGCATTTGTCTCTTCTTATCTCAATTTCACAGGAACGTCACTTGATACATTATTCTTTGAAAATGAATCAGTGCCCAATCAGCTCGTTTCAAGCCATTGACAATAACATGTTTGGACTTATGCTAACGGTGAGTTCAGACAGATCTTCGGCTAAGACCTTCTTTCTTCTTCCATGAACCAACTGATAACTTGTATAATTACTTCTTCCTCGCTGACAGCAATAAAGATTTTCTCGATACGCACTCTAATTCGTGAAATGCTCTTGTATCTTCTGATATTTCATGAATTAACATGCGATCCAGTTATGCTGATATTTGCGAGTTCATTTATGCTTCTGGATAGGTTCGCTATATCCCAACCTGATACAAATCATTAAAACATGATGGTTGTTTATTTGTAAATACTGCCAAATATTTATATTTATCTACAATTACAGTTAGTAATTCTATTTTTTGCAGGGAAATTAATCTTTAGACAAAGCAGAAATCAACAGTTGTTTTAGTTGCTCTCGAAATCCTCAGTAAGAACATTGCATTTATAACATCTTGAGGCGAGGAACTATCATCATTAACAGACGCTGGGTATCCGGTAGCTGACAGGCGTGTTCGTGTCACATTCCCCAGTGACAGAACGTTAATGCATGAAGCTGGTAACTTTTCTATGACGAACATGTTCTATTAATTGATATCGAAGTGCTGGGCCGCATGTACGTACACCCATTTTTGGTACTTAATATATGACACACTTGGCCAATGAAATAATTTGCTACCAGTAGATGGCTATTTATGATCTCCGTTGTTTGTGAATGTTGCAATAAATACGTGGACTTATACCATTATCACTTTTATGATTGTTGCGCAGTATGCAAACTGTAACAACAAACATCTTAAAGTATTTTATTCTTAGGAACTTCGTGAATAGTTAGTCAAATAGAAACAACAGTGCATTGTTGTCAAGTGGACAATTTGTTATTTGAATAGATGTTGACAGAACTCAAACCTTAATACAATGTGTCGCCAGGGATTAAAATCCACGATATTTTGTGTCACAAAATTGCCCTATAAACTAAAATAGTAAATAAATATCGCAAATATAGTTGCTTATAACTGCGCAGTGACGTTAAATAGCTTCCTCACACATCAGATTCATGTAAGAATTCAACAAAAATACAGTATTTTTATAACCATAAAATGGCGCTTCTTGATTAATAAGAACCAATGCATAAATTAAAACCAAACCCAAAAATAGTACCACACTTGAATTGTATAGTAGGCTATAGTTTGTTTCATTGACAAAAATTGTTTATACTTTCTTCAATCTAACTATTGAGGGTTATTGCAAATTATTGCAATGAACTGGTAAGCACTGTGCGTATTGTAATCTAGTTATTTTTCAGGCGCAGCATTGCATTCTTTTCTTACATGCATATCTGAATAAGTGAAAATATTTTAACACTTTACCATTGTTTTGTTACTTTGCCTTATATGTTAATGATAGAGAAAAACATTTTATAGTTTTTATTGATACGTCAAATAAAATTTTAATTTATGTGCATGGCATAAGTAAAGTCAAAAATGTTTTTTATTCGTACGAAATCAAAATCCGTTTGGTAATATATAAAATAAATAAGAACTAGCAAAGTTGAACACGAAAAGAAATTTCCGAAAAAAATTTTAATTCATGGCAAGTAGCCTATATTACAATATTAAACAAAGCGATATTTGTAAAATCCAGTGTATTTTGTTAGATATTGTTTTCATACAGCGGCGTAGCCAGAGAAAAGGAGGATGGGGTGTAGTAGGCTGGGGTTTTAACACCCTTTCGCCATTTTGTTGTCAACAATTAACTACTATTAAAATTTTTAATAATATTGTAATTTTGTTAAAAATTGCAATTTCTGTTCACTATAAGACATTTTATTATACTGTGTGGAAATTTTCTCTTAGACTTTGTACTAAATATCCTCCTCCTTCACTTCAGTCAGTGTAAAGTGTGAAGGGCCCCACCCCCTTGAGAAATTTCTAACTACGCCACTGTATACAAAGCTGATTTATTTAAAAGAAAATTATTCATAGAGCACAGAAAAATATAAAAATTATATTCTGTCATGATACAAGTCTTTGCAGCATTTGCACCTATGTGGTATCACCTATGTGGTATCACCTATGTGGTATCGTACCGTAATGCTATGAGATTTATTAGTTTGCAAACATATTCACTCTTAGCCCTTTCCAAAAGTAACATAAGATATACAACTTTAATTCTGTTCGAAGGAAACCTCAAGTTGGAACTTCAATATTTATTGACACTGGAACAGATGCGCGCATCTGTACGTCGTTAAAAGCAACGGAGCAAAACCGCTTCGTTACATCGATAAAATTACGAAGTTGATGCCTTATGTAGTCTCGTGCGGCAGTCTTTGCCTAACGAAATTCCACATCAGATTGTTGAAAGAAAAAAGTTGTTTTTCGGTTCCTTATTTGAAGTGTATTGGTCCACGGGGAACTCTTACTGATTTGTAATCAAACTCTGAGAAAATCTCATCCGTAACTGAAAACATTTTAACGTAAACATGCAGTAAACTTGGTAGCGAATCTGTACAGATGACGCTACACCGTAGCACCTCACTGGAAATGAAATGTCAAAATTTGTGTCAAACTCTTTCGGTTAAGGATTACCGTAAAAATAATAACCATTTTCTAACAAGCTCTTTATGTCACTGCGAAACGACGAAACCAAGCAAAGTATTAAAAAGCGTTTGTTTAACCACTAACTAATGTTATCTCGAGTTTCTTATTGATGGACCTTCTGAGATTCATGTCACTAGACGATATCTCTAGCACAATTATTGTACTAATTTAAACTTGAGTGGGATTCTAAGTACTTATTTAGGCACCGCTTATCCTACATCTCTTGAATCTTCTTCCATTCACTGCTAAGTCAATTTTTATTTGAGTCACTTCAATTGTTTACGTACCCACATTCATCCACGATGCCGTTTTGTAGTACTGTCTCTGCATTAGGAGCACAGTAATGTTAATAGCTTACGCTTTAAATATTTATTATAGAGCCTTTACCATCCTACACTACCTCTAGGCTGTTCGCGGAAAAATGAGCACTTTTGGAAGCCTGCTTAGGATTTACTTGTATACACATTATGTTTTCTTCCGCCTTATGTAAAATTGACATTGTCATGGGCCTCATCACTTTATTCATGCGTCGGTCAGGTGAAACTTTGAAATTATTTCAAAAGCAAATATTTAACAAATCTGGCAATTTTTACACGTCGGTGCATTAAAAAAAAAACAGAGCAAAAAATATTAAATTTATTACAAATGGTTACCTAACACTTTTTATTCGTCGTTAATATATGGAACTATTTTCCATCCGTCGGTACCAACTTTAGTGGACGCATGTCACTCAGTGCACCGGTTGAAATATATATGCAGGCAGGGGCAGTGACTTTTTTCTAAGGATGATTTCTAAAGTGCTCACTTTATTGTGGACAGCCTTTAATCTACACTACTCTCGTTTTAGTTCATTCATTCTCGGTGCCAGTGGCGTGTGGTCAACTGTTGCAAGGTTGCAAGGCACTCACGAGTGAACAGCGAGGGACACATTACGCGCGTCCTGTGGGGGGTCACATGCCGAGCTACGTTTTAGCGGTGCAAGTGTCAACTAGCAAGTAAAAGGATACAGCACACAGTTAACGCCAACTTGCCTTGCAACAGTTCACCACACGCCACTGTTGGTACGGAAAAGTTTCTTTCATAGTCGTATTGTTGTTTAAATCCCACGTTAGGTCGTGGTAATACCCTTGGAGCTGTGATAGAGTTTTCAGCGTTATTTGCACTATTGCTAGTATTTTATAATGTTTCCGAAGTGGAAGTCTAATAATTCCAGGTCGCAGTGGTTCAGGGATAAATTAGAGGTCAGAATATCACGGCACAGGATTTTCATGAAAAACAAACCATATCAACAAACATTTATATCAGAAATAGTGTAATTTCTCTATCACCTGAAATTAACTATCCTTGCGGGTGACGGACCTCTAATGACTGTAACTCTGTAAAAAATAATGGCAAAATTACCTGACAGTTGTAAGGTAATATTCGCAGACTTGTGTGACAAACATAGTTTACCTTACATGTAAGGTAAAATTGCTGCAATCTGGAGTAAAATTAATGTACATGGTAGTGGAAAATCCTATGAATGGATGCAAAAATTAATGACATTATGACGAGTGCATCTCTTCGGAATTGTCTCAACAACTAAGTGGCAGGACGGACAGAAGAAAGAATTGTTTAACACACTAATATTCACTAATGCTTCCTTGTTCTCGCGGTGTAATGGATAGCACTTCGGCCTATCGTGATAAGAGGTTCTCGGTACGCGCCCACCAGCAAGTGTCAATGATCTTACAGTTGAGGTGTCGGTTACTCTTCGACAGAGGATATTTGCAATAAAAAATAACACAACGTTTAGTAAATAGTACCTTACTTGTTATGTAAATTTACTCCACATTTGAAAGGTAATTTTTCCTTATCTTTTGATTACATGTAAGGGAATTTTACCTCAATTTTTTTTTACAACGATTGGATACATGTGGAATAACAACAAACATAGCGCGAATCTTTGAGATCACCGTATTGTTCACGAGCACAAAATTGCAAGTAGGCCCGACGGAGTGCATAGGAGTGGGGAGATTTGGGGGCTATTAAAAATGAGGTCTTGAGAGCCGATGAAGGTGAAGCGAGGGGAGTATGGAGCAGCGCTAGAACGGAAAGGCGGGGGAAACTGGAGATCCCCGAGAAAACCCACCGACCAGCGGATCGTCCGGCGCGATTCCCTCGTGCGAAACTTCGGGAGTGACCCGGCTGGGGATTGAATCCGAATCGCTTTGGTGGGAGGCGAGCAGGCTAACTGCTCAGCCACCGTGGCCCCTGTGCCCACAAAGGCCAACATAAGATTTACATGTAAAAAATATGGAAGCACTCCGAGAAAACCCACTTACTCGATTGTCCCAGAGAAAACACGCAGATACTTGCATGACAATATGATATTTAAATATGCTTGTAGGGATATATATATATATATATATATATATATATATATATATATATATATATATATATATATATAGAAATTTAATAAAATTTTGTATTCCCATATTTATATATATAATTAAGAATAAAATTCATTAAAAATAACTTCACACTTACTATTTACATACCCATACATAATTATGTATACAATAAGTTCAAAAACAATTCATAAGAAAATTTCAGTTCTTTTTTTATGATTAGCACGACGTTTACGGGTGTTTTTCTTTGGTTACCTCGGCAGTTTGTATAAAAAATCATTAATGGTGACGGTTCACGAAATCAGTTTAGTTAGTCGATTTTCGTAGTAAATTGTGTTCAGAGTGTTTATTGAAATTTTTGGCTTGGCACGATAAAAATAATAATTTTAAACACCTTGGTTTTTTGATATACTACCTTTATTATTCTCGGAACGTTGATGGAAGATAAGTAATGAGATGAAAGAAATATAAGCCTTTCGTGCACCATTACACTTAAGCATTCTGTCACAATCCTTATATTCTCTCTCTTTCTCTCTTTCTCTCCTCCCTTCCTTTTTTTGTTCCAACTGGATCTCCCCCAGATTATTTAAACTATTTATGGTTATTGGCTTGTCCTGAGTTCTTTGCATGATTACGCAACGCAGTGTTCCTTTTCGTGGCGAGTACTAAGGCTATATTCAGAACTGTTGTATACATTATCCTTGTTCATGTTAAATATCTTCCAAACAAGTCAATCATCGTCTTGCACCATTAGATAAGATCAGCGATACTTCTGTTGGTATTCCATCGTAACCGGAAACTTTTATAACTTTCACGTTTACATCGTTTTTTCCGTTTCATGTCAGCTACTCTGCTAAATTCGTTGCAGTCCCGTTATTCACTGACATTTCTTACTGCTGTACGTTCTCCGTAGTGATTCAGATACCTGCAGAGTGTTTCGACGTGATTTCCATTTCCTCGGCATTCGTTTTCTTCAATCTTTAGTTACTCTTTCTTGTGCATTTCATACACTTTGCTGTTTCCTTCTTGAAACTATACTTCACTGCAAATCTCTAAGTCAATTTAAATTTCGTGTTTTAAAGTTTCTACTTTTAATGTATGTATAAGATTTTTGTAAGCCTGCTATCAAATAACATTCTATATTATGTACGCTCATGTATGTTCAGGATGAGGCCGAATAATGGGGTCAAACTTCAGGAGGGAATTCATGAAAGGGAAACAAACAAAAAATGCATTAGGTCTATCAATGTATGTTCGGAAGCGTACAGAAATACTGCAGAATATACGGCAACATTGTATTATCATAGTAGCGGTGCAATACAGATATAAGTAAAAATACCAATGTCACAAGACATCAAAGTGCATGACTATGACATGCCTGTCATTCTGGTAACGCAATAGTAAACGTTTTAGTTGTTCGCCATACGCCTCAATGCACGCATCCGAACGTAGCATAGTGGGCCACGGTGGCTGAGCGGTTAGCCTGCTCGCCTCCCACAAAGGTGAACTGGGTTCAATCCCCGGCCGGGTCACTCTCGGATTTTCGCACGTGGGAATCGTGCCGGACGGGTCGGCGGGTTTTCTCGGGGATCTCCCGTTTCCCTCGCTCTTTCATACCAGCGCTGCTCCATACTCACCTCAATCGCTCTCATCAGCTCTCAATACCTCGCCGTTAAGAGCCGCCCAAATCTCTTCGTTCACTCACTCACACGTCACATCATGAAGTGCCGCACTCATTTCAGCGTTTCCGCCTGTACACGAAGAGTGGCGAAGGAAGTCTTTGACGCGTTGTTCAAGTGTCTGCAGGTTAAGCACCGGATAAGCGCACACGATGCCATTCCGGTCCCCCACACACAAAAGTGAAGGGAGCTAAGGTCGGGTGATCGGGTGGGCCATTCAACAAGACCTCCTCGTCCAATTCATCTTCCGAGGAGGATTATGTTAAGATATCAACGAGCGGTAATTCGGAAGTGGGCAGGAGCTCCATCCTTGCAGCAGCAGCCACATGACTCGTCGTATCGCAAACGGCACATCCTTCAGTATGAGATGCAGAATGCCAATTGAGACGCCGTGGAAGAATGAGTGTCCCAAGTAGGTAGTAGCCCCTCTTCCTGATTTGCTTCTCATCTTTCATGCTTCCCGTATTGTTTGTTCTGCTTTTCAAACCATACCGAGTTGCTCTAATTACAGTGTTTCTGTACCTAACATTTCGTTGCTGTACATCTCCCGACATATGTAGATATTGCAATTTTTTTTTGCTCGTTTCCCTTTCAGGAATCACCTTTTGATGTTTGTCCCCATTGTATGGACTCATTCTGTATACACTAATGTGTTTCCAGTATTTAGCCTCATCTTAACCGTCGTATCTTAATTTATAATTTATTTCCTTTTTTTTTTACCATTTTACTATGTATTTAAAAGAAGTAGTTACGTACATCGTGCTTCTTTATGCTCCTTTCTCCGAACTCTGCTAAAAAGGTATTTTCTTTCTTTTTTTTTGTACTGCCCTTTATTTCTGGCGGTCAATTTTATTTATTTTATATATATGCAGACGTCTTCCCCGGGTGAAGTTTATATATTTTTAACGCAATTTCTGAAACTTTCTTTTGTCAGTATGACGTTAATCTAGTACTACGTTGCATCCCCTGGGATTTTCAGAGTAAACAACTTCCCCTCGTTGATTCTTAAACCGTGTTTTAACAGTTTTCTTTTCTTCAAGATTCCTCCCACGTTGTTCACTTCTTTCGTACTTTAGTTCCAGTTTTTGTCCTATTTATATTTCCCTATTAATCTGTTCAAAGTCGTTCTCTTTTGTTTTTGTTGCATTTTTTTTTTTGCTAAGAAGGGTTTATTTTTGCTCAGATAGACCTAATTAATTTCATTATTCCGGTTTAGCGTATGACGTTGGCATGATAACTCGCATTGCTAGCGTTTCTACTAACTTTGTTCTTCTTTTACTTGGAGTGGGATTGGTAGGCTATCTCGTTTCCGTTGACTGAAAATTGTACGTGCAAAGCTTTCTGTATAGCAAAGAAAAACATTTAGACTATTTGAGGACGTTTGGTATACTATAGCAAAATGCTGCTTTAACTGGATGGGAATGTTAAAGAATCTTGGGTTTGCTGTTGAAAATGTTTTTCTTTATAACATTTTGTTTTCTGGTAATATTATGTTTCTTTAAGGCAAAAAAAAATGAATACATATTGTTGCTGTATACCAAAGAAATGTGTTAAGTAATATTAAAATTTTATTTTCGTAGTAATTTTAGTACGTTCAGAAACATACCAAATGCTACGTTACCGAATAACCGATTCCTTATTGCATTAACATAATGTTTTAACCTTCCTACAAGAAAGATTACTAATACGTTTTTCGCGAAAATATTTCAGGACAATTTGAGTTCCAATGCACTTTAGTTTATAACCACTTTCGTGATTGGATCATTTTGAATTATTACGCGTCTTATATGCCTGCCCGCGAATCACGGACGGTCAGTATTGGAGAAACTTGATTCTAATTGGCTCACTCATGTTAACATACTGTCTTCACATAAATACAAGCAGCCAATAGTCAAAAGAAGACTGCAAGTGTGCACATAGGATATTGAACTCTAGTCACCGAGTAAATATATTTGTAATGCAGTACTGAACGACAGTGCAAGGTTACATTTCCCATCAGTATATAGATTAAACAAAAAAATTTTATATGGCAACCCTGCTTTACATTGGTACATATTTAACCATTCATTTCTTTTCAGCAAGAAATCATGTATTGCAGCAAAGAAAGCTTTTTTAGGGCGTAGGCTTAAGTAGTTTCCATTCTTCAGACGATGATCTTATCTTTGCCTACTAGTTTAATTTCATCGAGCGTAGGAATATGAATGTGTCTTTTGTAATAGATTCTTTTTGTTATCTGAGCGGTAAAATATTTAAAGTTTATAAACTTTTCTGAAACCATCATTGCAAAGACACAGTCCTATTTCGCACTAGTCAGATAGAAATTTTTTTTAAAATATATTTGCGTACTGATATTTTTCATCGTCGTATAGAATTTTCTGTTGCGTAAGTAAATACACTGATTTCATACTTTCGAACTTAACGGGTATTGGCATACTCATTTATGCATACAGAGATCCTCTTTTGCAGTATTTCTTTGCAAAGTAGTGTCAGGGTGAGTAAAATGAACATTTTGCCATATTTATTTCTGCAATAATTCAACTAATTTTCATAAAATGTTGCACACCTACAAAAGTCAATGTAAAGTGGCATGATTTAAATTAGCCCAGTTACTGTTTTAAAAATGGCGTCCATATAAATATGTTGATATGTGTGGAACATCTATTTAACAATTTAACCAAATTCAACCAAACTTCTTATGCTGACAGAATGTATGAGACCCATAGTATAAAGGAAGACGTTTAGGCAGTTTTGTAAGATAGCACCGAGTAAGAAAATAGGTTTTTTATGCTTTATCTCGGGAGGCAATAGACCGATTTCCACTAAATTTTTCACACGAGTAACGTTATCGTATGCCATGTAAAGTAATGTGTTCTTAGTGGCTCAGACACATATTTTCAAAATGATGGCCGTGTAAATATTTTAGGTTAGGGGAACCTATTATTCATAACTCTAAACTGATTGCATCCGAAGTAGATGCTCCGAATCCTAACACCGAGATGAATTTGATTGCAAGCTAGCATAATCTTACAAGTTTTATTTTTTTATTTGTTTTTATTTCGAATATCGCGTAAGTCACTCGTGTATTTCGATTTTATTCGTGCTGTTTCACATATTTCCGGTTTCATCTCTAATAATATGGCTCGCAATGAGACGTGAATATCTACCTAACTTCTATACATTTAAGAACTTTATTAAGATTTATTTGCACCTATGAAAAGGAAAGTAGTCTCATTAGTTATCAGTAACTTCTTGTTAGTAATGACATCAGAAGTGTATACCAACATATGTTCTATGCGTTAAGTACTAGGCCCTAACATTAAAATATATAGTTAATGTGACCTCTTATTATTTATTACGATGATCACTTTATTATAACCTAAAATAATACTCAACAATGATTTTTCATAACGTGTAGATTTTGTAACTAAATATTATCAACTAATTAAAATAATCAGTATGTTTCCTAAGACGCTAATAACTTAGTAACGACACAATGATTAGTGTTATTGTGTTGTGAGGGTACTTGAAATGGCGATGAAATGGTATAGGCTGTTAAAACTCGTTGCGTGACAATTCCATCTCAGACTGCAAAACATAGTGGTTTAGTAATCTCCGAGACGTTCAGGAATTACGACAAGGTGTTTCTGAAAGCATGGAGCATACATAAAGTTTATTTTTTTAGGGTAAATTCGTACGGCAAAGTGACATTTACGACAGTAATTAGAAATTTCAAGATCAACTTCATAAACAAGCAAATTCTTGCATGTCGATTTTTGGCTACCCCTAATTTTTTATAAAATAACTTTCGCAAAACATGCCTTAAAATTAATTCAAACAAGATCTTTCAGATGCCATTTTTAGATTTTATACAAATAGTTTGGTTTATTTTATTTGGCCGCAGAAATGGGAAAAAATGCGCTTCAAGACAATAAAACATGCAACATCCAACTATGGAGACAACCCTTTATATGCATAACAATTTTCAAAGTTGAAATGTCTTTGGGCTTAACTCGTAACTGTTCAGAACAGAGGAGTTAGTTAATCCATTTTTATCTTCAAAACGTCTCTAGATTGTCTGAGATAAAAATATCTGCAGCGATGAAGTCACTGTCGCCTATTCTGCCGTAAATAACTACACGCCTTGAAGGAGCGAAATTTGTTATGCAGTACTTGAACATACAGGATTTTGCAGCCAATTTTGGTTTATTTTAGGGCTTAAGCTTAACCACTGCATACTGGCTTTTATTGTTGAAGGACCTGTAATCGGTACCGTACACCTAAAGGCTGTTTACGTCACTATACCTACCTGCATATATTTTACCGGGTGCCCTGAGTTACATGCGCCCAGTAAAGTTGATAACGATGGAGGGAAAATAGTTCTACGACTTAACGTCGGCTAAAAGGTGTTAGGTAGTCATTTTTAATAATATAAAATTATTTCTTTCGTTTTCTGGTTTTTCTAATGCCTCGACGCGTGAAAATTATCAGATTTGTAAAATATTTATTTTCCAATATTTCCACAGTTTCAATTGACCGACGCGTGAATAAAGTGATTCACTTTCCTTGATAGCATTGTAAGTGACACTTTCGCACATACCACGCAACATTGGTGTATCGTTGATTTATATGTCTCAATACACTTGATGCATTTCTCATTTCCTTGTCGAACGCAGCTCAAAGACGTAATAGCAGTTGTTAAATAAACGCCGTATCTAAATTTCCATCGCCAAAAATTAGGACGTTAGCAGGTTTTTATGCAGGAAATCACATGCCAGTGATATCGTTGTGGGTGTCTCGTTGTTTAGAAATCACCTCGTACGTCGTCTGCTCAAGGGGAAAAAAATATCGTATATCTACTGTTATTGCCCGCCGAGCTCAATTTACGAAAACACCTAGTGTGGTTCTTTAAAACTGAAATCGCTCCTGCCCTGCCATCAGGTACGATTTCACTCCAACGTCTGACGTAAACGTTGAACTTTGTCATACACTCTGAAACTAAAACAGTGAAGACGGAGCCCAACCAGCGAAACAAACATTGAAAATAAATGCACTGGCAATCAGTGGCTAGACAACTGATTAGTAAGACGATCGAATTCCTGTGTATTGTACCCACTGAACGTTGAGAATTCCACTGCTGTTGGCCACTTGTTCCCAGTTCATTAGCTTCGTTCGCAAGTCAGTAGCAGCTCAGTTACGATACACCATACTTACTCAGTTTGGGAAGCTCGATGCTTTTAGTTTGGCAACTGGCAGGGTGCAAGATTGTCACATGTGTACCAGATTTTCCCGTTTTGTATGTAAGTAAATGGGATGACTGCAGTTTCCGTTCAATTAATATAATTATTTAAAATCTTCCCTTTTGTATTAAGTTAGAACTTACGCAAAGAAAAAATTGGTTCTCCGCACAAGAGTGGAAGTATAACGAAATATGGTCACACGTTTTTTTTATTAATCTGTCGTGACATGGATTTAGCAAGACGTTGGCTTACACAATTAATTTACTTAAACGTTAGCACTCAAACAAGATAACAGTGAAATTGTTTAAAACAAATAATCGTTTTTAAGGTTTTGCTGTGCAGTTTCCTTAAGGAAGATAACAAAAGTACAAAGTTCTTTTTGAGGATCGTTATACTTATATCGCACTTGAATTCGTAATGTTTTTTTTTTTATCCCCCATTGAAATAAGCTTTCTTATGAATGCTCAATGACAAACACGATTGTATTCTACCGTTTCCTTTTATAACATCGTTGGAAGGAGGAATAGTGGTTAGAAAATTGAGGATTTAATACTTAAAATTTTGTCTAGGGCAAGGTCTATAGCAGTTCCAGCCAAACTGGAATATCAGCTAAAAAGCGACAAACTGCCACATAAAGGCAGTTCACGATAAAATGAGCACTTTTGAAAGCCCTGCTTAAGATATACTTGTATACACGTTGTGTATACCCTCGCCTTATGTAAAATTAACAATGACATAGCCCTCATCACTTTATTCATGCGTTGGTCAACTGAAACTGGAAATTATTGAGAAAGTAAATAATTTACAAATCTGCTGATTTTTTGCATTTCGAAGCATTAAAAAACATAAAGAGAAAGAAATAATCTTAAGTTATCACAAATGGTTACCTAGCAAATTCGACGTTAAGATATGAAACTACTTTCCATCCATCGTTACCAACTTTACTAGGTGAATGTCACTCAGTGCGCTCATTAAAACATATGCATGGAGGGCCAGTGACTTTTTTCTAAGGCTCAATTCTATAGTGTCTCAGTTTAGCGAGAACCGCCTTTGAGAAGTTTCATTTTGTTCGTAACCCGAGTACAACAAACATTAGCTCAGGGAATGGTATTCCACTGACCAATCACTTGTTCGTGCTTGGAGCGTAAGTTTTGTCGGCCAGTATCCTAAGTATCTCTGCCGCCTCTCCTGCTTACATCGAGCGACATCTCTGAGTGAGGCGGTCGCGGCGTTACTTTCAGATAGTGAGGTTCTGTGTTCGAGTCCTGGATATATAGGTAATGGATGAACGTCTTGCTTATAGACGTGAACATGGGATTAGCTTACTATGTGAACACCTCGTTCTCCTTTTCTTTAATTGACCTAACTGCATACAATGAGAGTGTCGATAAAACTATCAAAACAATACTGCTTCAAGTTACGAACACTCTAAAAATCTTCTAGTAAACATCCTAACTGTAATGGAAGTGTTTAACTTATGCACTATATGGTAATAATACCACACGCCAATTTGCAGATATAGGAAAGTTTAGCGTCGTTACTATACAAAGCTGGGAACGTCCCAACATATTTGACTGTTTCCTTAGGTAATGTAGGAACGCTACAATGAATGTATAGGGGGAAACAATTACCATTACCGCTTTCTCACTAAGCGTACACAGTGGTATGGCAAGTTCCCGAATAAGTTCGTAGAGTGAATCTGTCACATCACTTATTATTGAATATTACGTGTCGTTTAGCAACATCGCTGTTGTCCGTTCCTGCCCGCTCGTGTAAGCTTGGGGGAACATTTCCTTCGCCAGAGTTTTGGTACGTCGTGATTCACTGGAACAATAGTCACCTAAGTTTGATGTTCTTTCCAGCCCAAAGACAGTGGCCTATGTTATTCACTCGGCTCGAAAGTGGAAGGAAGGAATTAGTACTAAATTTCCCACAAAAAATCATGCAAAATAGACACCAGAAAAATAAATAAATGTTTATGGAAAGAAGGGAAGAGGAAAAGACAACGCAATAATATGACGACAAGAACCCACAACAAACGACAGAAAAAGCAATATGAATAGTCAATTTGCTGATTAATTGGCAGGTCATGTCCAGATAGGCATTGTTTAGCGTTTTTTTTTTTGTAGTTTGTTGGCGGTTCTTGTTGCTTTATCTATTGTGTTACATTTTTGATATAATTTTTTCACCTTGTGTTATAAATATTACAATACATCGGTGTGACGTATTTACCAATTTTGTGTAGCCTACATTTTGCATTTTTATGTATTTTTTTCTTTCTTCGTAATTAACTACGGCAATGGTGAAAGTCCAGCAAATTTTGAAATTTAAAAATTGAAATTAAATTTCGTTGCAATATTGCTATTTAGCAGCTCACTCTAATTACAGAATAGCTGAAGGCATCAGCACCATAATTTTTTTTCTTGCGATAAAGACAGAAAATTGCGCGGGAAAAACTACCTCAGTTGCAGGCACTGAAGAATCGTAAACGTGCCTTTCCGAATATGCATATTACCGCTTGACCAGAAGTTTTCGGTGGGAATAAATTAGGATCGTGAAGAAAGTTACTCTCCTTAAAGTATCCGCTAGGTTTTCCTGTCACGAGTTAAACAAGAAAAGTTGCAGCTGTAATTAATTTTGTTGACTGTTTGGCATGATCTGTCAATTTTTGTGTAGCTTCGTTTGCGATGTGTTCAAATGGCTCCGGATTGAAACAAAAATTATAACGTTTTATTTCAGTAATCTTAATGTTGGGTGTGATTTGAATTTTGTTTTAAATTTTTTTTTCGTACTTTTTATAGCACTATCCCTATCTTAGCAGACGTATGGGTTTATATCAAATAATCGTTCGTAACTGCACATTTCTCACGGCGATAAACTATTGATTAGTTATTTAAGCTTACAAGTATTTATTTCTATGATTATATGTAATGATTAATGTTGCTTCGTCACAAATTAATTTACAAGTATAAATTACCCTATGTACTGTAAACATTTAATGTGTATAAGGTATATTAGATTCCCTTCGGTTTATAAACTAAAATATTACATAATATGTCACGGTTGCTCGCCTGTATGCATGTTTGCAAACATGCATTTGCAGCTTTTTGCCAAATCGTGCACTGAGAGAAAATCGAACACAATATTTGTTTGTATAGGGCCAAATATATATTTTGTTAACCTAACAAAATATATTGTTGAGCAAACAAAATTTGAAAAGCAACAAAATTACTTTTGTTCGTCTAACTAAATATATGTTTGAATAAACAAAATCGGTGTATTGTGCCAACAAAAACTAAATATTTAGTTGAATCAACTGTAGGCCCTATTTATTTGTTCGGCCACTCATTTCACTGTCTTAGTTCGAGAACACATCTCAAGACTTTGTTTGTATTTTTTGTGACAATTAGGATAGTAACCGTGTTTGTTAGTGCATCTACTGATGTTTAAAAATCGTATAAACACATTAACAAAACAATTTTAAAACGAAACTGCAAGTAAAGCTGTACAACTTGAAATTTTATTTTTTTCTCGTTGCACAATAGTTGCGATATATTTGTTTCAGAGCCAATCCGCCGTTGTAAGTTGTCACATTTGATGAGATTACTAAGGCGTAGCGCCCAGACGCAAGTGATCTAGGTTCGAAACTCGTTTGAGCTAGTACAATTTTTATATAATGCCACAAACTGCTTAATGTACATGTAGCCAAACAAATCTTTAGTTGCACCAACCAAATCTTACAGTTTGGGGCAACCAAATGAGAACAACAAAATAATTTGGTTTCAACATCACATTATTTCATTGCCCCTATATAAACAAATTATTTCGTTGCACCAAACAAATCTTGTTTTTTTTCAACAAAACCTTCTTCTCAGTGTGTTTCGTCAACGTCGTTGCAAACGAACTACGAAAATTTATCAATGGAATACAAATTATTTCTAGGGTCTGTATATAAGTACTTATATTAAAATTTCTATTTAATTAAAATTGGCCTATCGATAGCCGTGCTCGAAAAAGTCAATTTCAAAGAAATGGAAATTAGACTATTTACCTATATACAGACGCTAAAAATGCGGCATTTAGAACAAATAATTACCTGGTGTGATAAAAATTAGGTACGTAAGTAATTGTACAAACTGTGGCTGGAGTAACCTCTATACACATGCCTTGAGAAGATACTTGCGTGCTGATAAACAGTGTTTAAGTAGATGGCTCAGAGTGAGTTGATGGGTTCTGCGGATTGCATTGGCTCTGGACAATTGACAATCATTTCTAGAAAGAGTAGACGTAAAAATCGTAAGTTAAATTATTTATACTCTACGTACTTATTCTTGTACTCAAGGGCTTTCAAAATGAATTTGAAAATGGTGCTGAGAAAATATATAACATAAAGCAGATTTTGTATGAACGAATAAGTTCTCGTTCATCTTTGGTTTCCCGTTAGATTTCAGTTTACACTATGTGAAACTTAATTGGAGAAACCGTGAAATTAAGGCTGCAGTTTGAATCAAATTTTTAGGCCGTTCGCAGCAAAGATCACGTGATTCAGCTCTCTCTTACCTTCACTTGAATAATTTTACGGGAGACAATCTATGTAAAAGTTTCCCCCGATTAATTCGAAGAGTTTAGATTTTACTACTCACAAAAAAAAAAGTATATTCCAAATCCAATTACTGAAAAACAAATGCCATAATAGTGTTTCTAATACGTTTTTGAATTAAGCTTATAGACACAGGCAATGATTTGCCGTCATAAATATGTTGGTTCGAGACTTGCACACACTAACCTTGAAATAGAAAAATAGGATCACATCTGTTAAAATTACTGGAAAGGTCTCCACTGATAATAAGTGCCAGATAACTGATTATTATGTTGGTTGAATTCCAATTATTCACATGTGGTTCTCACCAAATGTCGAGAATACCACTACCTTAAGTTACTGGTTCCCAGGTAATTTGACTGATTCGCCAGTTGGTAGTAGCTTTTAAACTGTCTTTCAGTAAATGATATTACTTGACTGAAACCCCTGATTCGTACTGAGGGTGCAGATAAGTAACAACTGCTTGAATTGGTTTAAGTGTTATAGAACTATATATAATACTAAACCAAATGTTCCTTATTAATAGATATAAACCATAATTAAAAAAACATTCACCACCGAGCAATAGGAACATCGCGAGTGGTTCTATATACAGATACGTTCCGCCATGAGTAAACTACACAATGTTTAGAGATCGAACGCTGTTTGCATCGAAATAGAAAAAAAAACTTAAATTTTTACTCTCGACGTTACTTTGAGGAACTGGTACTACATACTCGCTGACATCCCGAGTTTAAAGTAGTGATGTAGTAATGCCTCGAAGTATATGAAAATAAATTTTATATGGGGGATACAAAAAAATTGACTTTTAAGTCGGCTGTATGTATCTGAATGGTTCGGAATATGAGATGTGGCCAAAATCTATAGGCCAGTCGGGAAGAAGTATTTGTGTGAATAGTGTCTGTTTTAGACACTTGGCCTTTTATATGGCCCCACAAGTAAATACTGGAGAGGTTGTCGCCCAAATCAATAACGCTCTTAAGGTGGCCGCATGTGTATGTCGCCGAACGGTGTACAAAGCTCCAGCAGGAAACGTTTTATTAAAAAACCGCCCAACGCACGTGTCTGAGTGAGGTCTGCTTACGAATAGCATTTAGGAAACGATACGCGTCTGTATTCGTTTTTCAGTTCCTCCATTTGTCTCTATAGCATCTTTCTGTGATTGTGAAAATGGCTCAAACGCGTGTTTTCACGATCATTTCTAGGTTTGAACATTCCGGTATCAAGCATTGGAAAAGGAATGGGGACGTGCCACAAACCTTTATTTTTATTACTACATCATAAAATGTTGCTCTCTAAAATCTCAGCTGAAAGTCTACGAAGCGGAAACTTCTCGGAGAAGAGGATCCGAATTTAAAAAATAATTCTATTTATGCCGGCAGACGGGGCTCTTACAGGTGGCCAGGACTGCGGAAGGACGCAAGAAGCGAGCCAGCCTGCGTAACCAAGTCCGGTCAGCCGTGTAAACTTGGCCGTCAGGGAATACATTATCGCCTGAGAAATCCGCAAGAACGTAACCAGAGAGCGCGACGGCTGACGCGTATTTCCATGCCGATCTCAGCGAACGATGGTCGACAAAATAAAAGATTCCTTCTTTCCACGCGAATGTGATTTCTAGCAAGAAAACGAATGAAAAACATTTGTACTGAAAACGCTTTCCTACGCTGACCCGTTTAGGTGATATGTCTCTTTTTTTTGTAATTTGGTTATTTGAGAGAGGTTTCGAAAAGTGCCTCCTTAATGCAGTTGTATAGTTGTCAGACCATTATAGTTTACACAATATAACACTCAAATTACGACACAAGAGTGTTATAGGCAGGTACAAAGTGTTGAATTAGAATCTAAGCGTGACATACTGCATTTTCGTTACAAACTATGAAAGGAACAAAAACAACTTTTCCTCTACAGTTTATGGTTTAAACTATTTATTAAATGAATGTTAATAGTTTCGCTTGAATTAAAATAATATATTTATGACAAGTCTGACCCTTATTTTCAACAAAATTCATAGTGCCAATACTCGCCGATCAGCGGCATCGTCCAGCATGATGCCCAATTGCGAAAATTCCGGGAATGGCCCGACCGAGGAATGAACCCGTTTCACCTTGGTGGGAGACGAGCAGTCTAACCGCTAGGCAACCGCGGCCCCGCGAGGTCATTAGAGACGGAGAAACTCGCTCCGTTAAGCAGGAACCGGGAAGGCATCGACCGTGGTATGTAATTATACTCCATTCACGGTTACTTAAAATTTTTCTGAAGCCCTTCTGAAGTTCTACTTCCATGATATTCCTCCGCCCCGTGCAAACTAAATTAAGGAAACTACACCAGGGGGCCAACGTATCCCATCCGTGCGCACTCAGTGTAATAATATTTTGCACAAGAACTGTTTATAACTAGGCATTACCAAAACGCATATTTTCTCCCTGTTGTTATTCTTACACATGTGAAAAATGGAAAATGAACCACCCGGAAGCAATTGTCCAACATGAATGAAAGTTTTATTGAATAATTATAAAGGTTGTACACTGTATATGATAATGATCACACGGTCGTACACTATGGACAGTGGCTACAGAGTGTCTTGAAAACAATGTCAATATATGTGTAGCCTTCTTTAGCTATGATGCAGTCCTGCAGTAGTACGTAAAGACGATATTAAAGGTGTCGGATGTCATCTTTGGGAATAGTGTTCCACGCTAATTCCTCCTGTTGTAGCAACTGGCGGACGTTTGTTGCCGGTATTGCAGGCTGCACTGAACGCCGTCCTATGTCCCCCTAATGTTCAATGGTGAGCAGTCTGGTGATCGTGCTGGCCAGGAGAGTTCGCGAACACCTTCCAGAACGCGTTAGGTAACACGAGACGTGTGTGCACGGGAACTGTCCTGCTGAAAAAGAGGGCGTTTCCTTGGTGTTGGAGTAACAGCATCAAAATGTGCTTGATGATGTTCTGGATGTGATGTCCAGTGTTCAGTATTCCCTCAACAAACGCCAGAGGCTTACGATAATTTTAGGCTATTGCTTTCCAGACCGTGATGCCAGGAGTTGGTCCTGTATGTCTCTGGTTGTTGCCGCTCTCTTGGTCGACGCCGCACTCGTAAACGACCGTCACTGGCGCCAAGGCAGAATCTGCTCTCATCACTAAACACAACTCCGGGTCATTCATCCCTCCAGTTGCGTCGTTGGCAACACCATCCGAGTCGGGCTTCACGTTGATGAGATGTGAGAGGAAGCCTGGCGAGCGGCACCCTTGATCATAGCCCAGCATCCAGCAAACGGTTGGTGATGGTTCTAGCTGACACTCTGGGTGCAACAGTAGCCCTAATATGTGCGGCGGTCGCCGTGTGATCAGCAATGGGAGCTCGTCTGATGCGGCGGTCCAGGCGGGAATCCGTATGCCACTGCCGTCCGGAACCTGGTTGACGAGCATGTGCACCATAGTTGGACCATAGGCACCACCAATGATGCACAGCAGATACTTCACGTCCTACACGTTGGGTAAATCTTCGGAGGGACCATCCAGCCTCCCTCAGGCCCACAATAAGACCTCGTTCAAAGTCCGTTGATTGCACGAAGTCTGGTCGTCTATGCTGGCGTGGCATGTCTACAATGCTTACTACATACAGGCCGATGCTTGAAACAACTGACTACACTTTCACCACTTCAACTACAGTTGTATTGGGCTCAGCGATGGTATGCCTAGTACGCGGTTCTTACTCTCTCCGCAGCACAGTATTGTTAATCATTAAAGGCTGTTCACGATAAAGTAAGTACTTTTGAAATCAACCCCAAAGGAATGTCACTGCCCCTACCTGCAGAATTTATACTTTACCAGGTGCACTGAGTAACTTGCGCCCGGTAAAGTTGGCAACGATGGATGGAAAGTAGTTCCATATCTTAACGTTGAATAAAAAGTGTTTGGTAATCATTTGTGATGATTTCAGTTATTTATTTCGCTTTATTTTTTTTATTGCATTCAAGTGAGAGAGTGAGCAGATTTGTATAACATTGAATTTTCTAATAATGCCATAGTTTCACTTGACCGAGGTTTGAATAAAGTGATCAGGCCAATTGCAACTTTAATTGTATATAAAGCGGAAGAATACACAACGTGCATATAAGTAGATCTTCAACAGGGCTTTCAAAAGTGCTTATTTTACCGTGAACGGCCTATACATGTACTGCCCTCTGTCGGTGCCCCATGCGCATATGGTGTTTCTACGTCACCGCTTTAGCAGTATAAGTTTTCATGTTCCACCAATGTATTAGTTATAAATTAAATAATATAATTTGATGATTAAAATATAAGTAAAAGTTCAATTTAACCAAGATAAGGTACTATTACGTTAACACGAGTATAAAACACTTGTGGTATTTGATATTTTTAAGAAAAAACTAAACACGTCATACATGAAGTGGTTTTTTCAAAGGTTTGATTTTAAAAATGTGAAGAAACTGCTCTACATCTCTACGTGGGCCTGAAGTGATTTTGGGAAACAAACGAGCATCCTCCCGTATACCGAGTCCGTCCGCGTGGATTGTCCATGAGTTGTTTTAGGGTTCGGTGGGGCTGTATTTTCTAAAACGTTTACATGGCAGTGACAAATACAGCCTACACATAATAAACAATTGTACTAAGCAGCAGTCTTGAATAAGAAAGGTTTTTTCATTGATTTTTAACTCCCCCGCTTTACACTCTAAACCTGAATCTGTGAGAAAGTCTCTTTTTCAACCAGTTAAGTACGTCTGGCCGACCAGACGGTTACTTCCAAGCACTTTATCTGGAAATGCCGCGAAAATTCACTCTTTTTCCTTTACTTACTGAATGTGTGACATTTCCCACCAATGTTTTAGACACCTGCACCTAATAGGAGTCTATCAGTGAAACAGTTTTCTACTCAGCTGTTGGCGACCTTACGTAATAGATTGGTAGATAAAATGTTTTGTACACAGATAAAAACTTAAACAACACATTAACTAATAACATTAATAAAATATACTTTTCTATGCGGTTTTCGCCTATAATAATACAACTTTACAACGTAACGTGCAGGTCCTATAACACGTGACCACCATGAAACTCAGATTTGAAGTTTGCATTTCATGAACTGTGGCGAAGTGAGTGCGTGGATACATACTATTCATATAAATGATACTGATGGACTATCTGAACTAAAAAACGAAACTGCATAACATTTAACGTTATAGGTATATATTTTTGGTTAAATATCTGAACAAATATATTTTCACCCGAGGTTATCATCAGCTTTATAGCTCAGTTGGTTCCGACCTCCACGACGGTTGCATGCCGGCTTGCGGCGCGAGGGGTTCTGGGTTCGAGTCCCGGGTAAGTAAATAACGGTTTTTAATGTGTATTAGTTTGTACGATTTGCCTTAAGTTGGAATATTTCAGGAAATTAAGCCAAAGTCAAATAAACATAAATAAAGTCATTAAAAAAGTTGATAAGGTGACAGTGTGATAACGGAATGTTCCGGGTTCCACATCCCGGGAACAGGAAAAATCGATTTCAATTATATAAATGATCCTACGCATGACTGCACATATCAGGTGTGTTTATTGCGCATAATGGCTAGGCAAAATTCTATAAGGCTATTTAATGAGCCACGCGAAGTTGACCGTGACACTTAATCAGTGGAATTGTTTCGCAGAATTAACCAGTTATATCCAGCGATTCTCGGTGGGACTATTTTCACCGATTTGTGTTGTTGGGACTGGCTGTGACTGCGAAGGCATCTTGGCAACCTCGCTAATGGAGGTTACCTGGGGAACAATAATGTAGCCTGCTTCCTGAGATTTTCACCGTGAGGTCTTTGGTAAGTGGGGTTGGGGGGGGGGGGGGTGGGGAGATTTGGGCGGCTCTTAAATTCGAGGTATTTACAGACGATGAGGGCGAAGCGAGGCGAGTATGGAGCAATGCTGGAATGCAAGGGCGAGGGAAAAAGGGAGATTCCCAAGAAAACTCGCCGACCAGCGGCATCGTCAGGCACGATTCCAACATGCGATAATCCGGCGTGACCCGGCCGGGAATCGAACCTGGTTAGGCTTGTAAAGGAATTAGTCGACTACAGTTAGAAAACATAATGTACAAATTTTATTTCAAATACTTCCTCTAATAGTATTAGGTGCGAATCCAAGAAAACACTTGAAAATAATTTTGTTCCATGTTGGATTTTCTGATCCTGCACTGAACGTAGAGATCGGTGCCTACACTTTTCATAAATAAAAAAATCTTCCAAAGTTGGGGACGTAAATTGTAAAAAGAGAGTCATTTCGCTCCTAAAATATCCCTTGTACGTTTTCGAAAGTACGCGAAAACATTTTTAAAAGAGCAGTTGTAATATTCGACAACAGAAATGATGAATGAGGAAAAAGCAGGGTGTTTTAAGCAGATTCATTATTCAAGGGCGCGGACAGTAAAAATGATTGCAGCGCGCGGAAACGGCGACTAGTTTTTCGCGTTGAAAGATTAAACAATGTCTTTTTTTTTTTTAACGAGCGTCGCGGCGCTGGTTGAGGCTCGACGTAATTCCGCGTCGGGTTAATTGGGCCCACGCGGGAGTGACAGGGTGCTGAATGCGCCGGAAGAGGCAGACAGATTGCCGAGCTGGGAGTTACAGCTGTCAGACGTCGCGGTGTCGCCATGTTGACGTGCGGCGTCGTCACGGAGCAATACAGGCGCGTCACGACGCCCAGCACTCATCCTCATCCGCCAGGAAATTCACGTCAACATCCGCGCGTACCCAGCCGGAGGCCGTAACTAGCCTCAGGTACTTGAATTTTAAATAAATTTATAAAATAGTCGGAAAATAAAACTTGTCGCGTTATAACATTTAAAAACAAGACAAAATTATGAACAGAGGCCTAAAATTATTTTTTTAAATGTTTATAAGAAAAAGTTACGTTATAATTTAAAAATTCAAAAGTTAAAATTCCTCAACCTCCACCCTTGAACACGCACCCCGCCATCCTCTCCGGAAACATAGGGGTCGACGGCGAAGGTAAATACGCCGCTGTAGTTCAATCACGGCTACTTCACACTTTCCTGAAGCTCTGCCGAACTTCTACTTCCAGAATATTCCCTCGCCTCGTACGAACAAAGCTTAACTCAGTCTATAGGCTTTTCGCGAGCACTTTTCAAAGCTCTGTTTAAGATCTACTTGTATGCACGTTGTGTTTTCTTCCTCAATATGTAATATTAACATTGTCGTAGGCCTCAGCACTTTATTCATGCGTCGGTCGAGTGTAAGTGTGGAATTATTATAAAAGTAAATATTTCACAAATCTGTTCATTTTCACATTTCGACGAATAAAAAAAAAAAAAAAAAAAAGTTTAAGATATCACAAATGGTAACATAGCACTTCTTATCTATCAACACATGTATAAAACGATTGTGATGCACCTTTGTGCAAAGAAACCGCGAGTACACTATCTAAAATTTCACCCAGGGAATTTGCGCATTAATTTAAGCCTGTTCAGTCTCGAATGCATTTAGTAAATCAAATTTTTCCGTCGTTATTTATAATTTTTTTTTTTTTGGTGTGCGTTTAACTTGTGGCGAGCCTGCTTCTCGCAGACAGTGAAAAACTTATTGCGTGTTATGTCAGCATTAAGCCTCAATTAATTATATTTCTCGCAAGGAAGACGCTCAACACATCGATAACTTATTCCTTGCTGTGTAAAATGCTTACCATTTGCAGGAAGTATCTAAATTTGGCCGACAAACTTCGGCTGCAGTTTAATTAGAAAAAAAACATAAGTTCAAACATGTAGGTACTTGACCTGTTGTCTAAAGCGAATCCTAAGGGCGATATTCAACTTTTAAATTTGACCTGAAACACTGGTTTATTGCAAATATTGAAGAAAGTTTTAATATTGAAAGCTGAATGTTTGGATAAAGGATAACATTACCAAAATTTGCAAACACCAAAACAGCTGTCACTGTCATCAAATTATTTCACGTAAAATTACCTCGGTTACTAAAGGATTTTCACGAAAAAGTGAGCACTTTTGAAATCAACCTTAGAAATAAGTCCTTGCCCCTGCCTGCATATATATTTTTAATGGGTGCACTGAGTGGCATGCACCCAGTAAAGTTGGTAACGAGGGATGGAAAGTAGTTCCATATCTTAACGTCGAATAAAAAGTGTAAGCTAACAATTTGTGATGACTTAAATTACATATTTCACTTCCTGTTTTATTTAATGTATCGAATTGTAAAATATTTATTTCTAATTACTCTACACTTTCACTTGACAGGCGCATGAATAAAGTGATGAGGCCTATGGCAAAGATAATTTTACACAATGCGGAAGAATACAAAACGTGCATACAAGTAGATCTTAAGCACGGCCATCAAAAGTGCTCATTTTACCGTGAACAGCCTATAGCCTTGTATTGAACTAACCTCCATGACGCTGTAGCAAATTTTGAATTAAAGCGACTGGTCACAATCAACGGAAAATGTCGCCCTGTGTAAGTACACCAAGCCCCACCGTTCTCGATTAGTTCGTGCTTTTATTTCAAAATAATAATTAGTACCAACACCTGGCAGGTGGGCAACCCGCAAATACCCGGTGAAACACTGTAGCGACTTGGAGGAGAATACTCCAGAGAGAGAAACACAACGCGTAGTTCTTCACGTCCAACTTAAAAATGTGTACCGCCTTTGCAATTCACTTCAGACCATAGCTCGGAGATATGTTTTCTACTTCTGTTTTCGTGATTAACTTATAGCTGAAGTTTGTTCGCTCGAATTTCGATACATTCGGTACATAACATCCATGTACAACATGTCCACCTTCATATAGGCCTACACACGGACTGAAATGGGTAATTACTGAGAGAAAATTCGTTACTAACGTGCAGTTAGATATGCGGATAATTTGTGGTCCGGAACGAGCACGTAGCAGTAGCTAAATGTAAACTAAATAAGTTGCTGTTACATATGCAATGACGTGTAAACGCCGTAATAGGCGAACTTGCGACGTCAGATTTCTTACTCCAAACATGAACAGAGTAAAAGAGACAAGTATGGATTTGAAGTGTTATAACACTGTTTTAAACCACTTGTTTGTAGGGAGCCAGAGATGGGTAGTTCAGTAGAGAATGCTCTTCCAGTAAATTAGCTATCGCAATGCGTCCGACGATCGGAAATATGTCAGTAATTATTTTCAATTTATAGGGCTATTCATACTCGATGACCGGCTTTTACCACTTGAAGAAACATCGTATAAGAGAGAGGCATGGAAATTTAGACATCAGTATTGACGATTATATCGCAAACAAATGCTTATGAAAGTAGGCCGCTCTATCACTGAACAAAAAAACAAGTAGCAGTTGCAATTTTTATAATCCAAGACGATACCGCTATAACTCTGGGCGTGCGTAATGCACGCAGTGGCACCGTTGTTTAGTAATTAACTAGTAGAGGGATTGATTCAAAATTTACTGGTCGTGGCTCGTAAAAACATTTAGAAACATGGAATAGTTTGAATGCCTATAAATTATTTCGGGAACTTCTAAAAATATCTACATATCATGGTGGAGTGGAGTGGTGAGATTTGGGCGGCTCTTAACATCGACGACTTGAGAGCTGGTGAGGGTGAAGCGAGGTGAGTATGTTGCGGCGCCGGAATGGAGGCGCAGGGGAAGCGGGAGATCTTTGAGAAGACCCGCCGACGAGTGGCATCACCCAAGCACGATTCCCACGTGCGAGAATCCTGGATCGACCCCGCCGGGAATCGAGCCCGGTTCGCCTTGATGGGAGGCGAGTAATCTAACCACTACACCACCACGGCCCCAATTATCTTGGTAATTAACTAACAAGCATTTAGAAAACTAGTGATTTTACGGTGTAACTATTTCAAATTCCAGCTATGTTCAGACAAGTAGGTTGAAAAATAATTACTAAAAAGATAATTAACCTTTAAAATTAGATAAGTTTCATTTATCTTTTATTTGTGCTACTGAGTGTTATTTTATCCTTACATAAAAAGACGGGAAAAACTTAACTCTAAGAAATTATTCGGAAAATTACTATACTAGTGTATATACTTAGTGAGAACGCAGGAATGGCAATTTTTTTCCCCTATGCATTCGTTGTAGTGTTCTAGCGTTCTTACATTTGCTTAGGAAATAATCAAATGCATAGGGAAGTTCCCAACTTTGTATAGTAGTGCTGATATCATTCCTTTATCTGCAGCTTGATATGTGATATTATTACCATACAGTGTGTAGGTTTAGTTTACCAGGTAATTCTTTACATTGAATATTGTACGGTTTATAAGCGCAGAGAGACTTAATTCCTAAACTAGTTTCAGTATATTTAATACAAGAGCTGTGAAACCCGCTTGGAAGATCACATGTGAACTATTTTCAAGGTATATATGTTATTTTCGTTTGTGTCAGAGACAACGCTTACTGTCAGGCTTTTCCGAAGTTTGGTGTAAATCAAATTAAGACACGTAACGAGCAACCTCAGAAATCTTAACTGGGTTTATGACGCTCGTGTATCGACCATGCACACACAAATTATATTAACGATTCGCAAATTGTCGTAGTTTGAAGGCATGTTGAAAAGAACATAGGCCCCTATCATAAATCATTATGCAAACTGTCTATTTAAAATATATGTAATAAGGTAATTTATGTATGAGAATTTTAATTTTACACGCAGTGTAAAAATAATTGAAGTTCTTATTTTGTGGTCTTAGTTATACAGATTGAGAAGCTTTATATGTCATGGAAGTAAACTTATTACCTGCTTAGAAATGTACGAGTATTTTGGTAACCTTATATTTACCCTTTTAAGATATTTTAATACAATGGCTGCTCTTTAATACTGTAGTTATGTTAACTCCTTCTATGGGGTTCCCAAGTTATCAAGACCAAAAACACTCAACATAACTGCGCGATATTATACCTATAGTTCGAAGGAAAGTAGGTTGAAATCCAGTTAACTTTTGGTTGATTCTGACCCAATGTACTTTGAAGCATCGGTATAGTGATGTCGTCGAGTAAATTTGTATTGAAAATTCCAAAAAAGGAGAGCTGGAATATAGCAATAAATGAAGTCCGGACGGATAATGCTGAATTTTCCTGACATTCTCGGAAACGTCTTTCGATTTCCAAAGGGGAAAAGTATCATCTCTAGTTGACCAATAGTTGAATTCGGACTTCAGGAGGTTTGTGTCACTCACTAGCAACTCTTAAATTTTGTTTAGTTATTTCTAAATAAAGAATTTAATAATTTTTACAAGTTTCGATTGTAGATTTTATACTGCCTTCCTTCCCAAAAAGCAAAATTCAGAAGATTCGTAATTTACAGCAGTGTGGAAGTTGAACAGATGTCTAACAATTTTAACATGGTCCGAGCTTGATAACGTGGAAGGACCTATATCTAGAGACATGCACAATTCGCGTTATTATTTGGCACCAGGCTCAAATTCACAGTACTATATATTCCCGAACCGGTGTCATTTCTTCATTGGCTGATGCGTACATGTGAAGTAATCCTCTTCCTAATTGGACTGCTTGTGACTGGACTACACAAATGTGGAGTGTTCATTTATTGGCGCAGAATTATACAGGGCTTATCAAATAAAGTATGGTCCAGCGACAAATGCACGGCAAAGGTGCATGTGTTTAAAGTTGAACTTGTGTCCAAATAATAACGCGAATTTTGCAGGCCCTTACCTACGTCTTATCTGACTCGCATTCGTGGACTACGCCTGCTCTGGGGACAGATTTGTCCAAGCAGTTTTCCATAGCCGTTCCGTGGAACGGCAAGTCAAATTTTTAATTTCGTGTCTGACGAATTCCTCGCCCGTTATGTCAGGCCACTAATAAGTTGAGACACGGAAATCTCGCGGATTAATGTGGCAACAAGTTAGAATCCACAGTCGTCTGTGTACTCGATCAACAGTTAGTTGTTCATTGGTCGATGCTCTAGTTTTACTCCGGACCAGGTGGCACGGGATTCGGTCGTGTTTTTCTTGCTGATCAGTCATTGGTTCAAATTCGTCCAGGACGTAGCTAACAAATTGTAATCCAATTGAAAAGAAGGTCAAATGTGACTGTGTTGAAGTTTAGCTTGTCCTCAAATGAATTTGCGAAATTTCCGTGTATCTAGCTTATGCACAAAAATAAAAAAAGATCTTAATTGTCAATTTTCTAAGAAACTGAGGCAAATATCTATTTTGTACAGAGTGGACAGATACCGTAGTCAGTCCGCCTCTTGTCCAGAAGCCACATTATCTGTTTGACGAAGTTGGTGGTTGTCATACCTCAAGCAACACCTGCTAATACAAAGGAAATAATAATACAAAAAGGGCAGCCTAAAATTTCCTTCCAGTAAAGGCTGTTCACGATAAAGTGAGCACTTTTGAAAGGAACTTTAGAGAAAAGTCGCTGCACCTGCTGCATGTATTTTAACGGGCGCACTAAGAGACATTTGCCCAGCAAAGTTGGTAAGGATGGCTGGAAAGTAATTCCATATCTTAACGTCGAATAAAAAGTTTTAGCTAACCATTTGTGATAACTTAAAATTATCCCTTTCTCTTTCTGTGTTTTTAATGCATCGACGTGAAAAAATAAGCAGATTTGTAAAGTTTCGCTTGACGGACGCATGAATAAAGTGATGAGACCCATGGCCACGTTAATTTTATATAAGGCGGAGGAATACACAAATTGCACGCAAGTATATCTTAAGCAGGGCTTTCAAAAGTGCTCATTTTACCGTGAACAGCCTGTCATATGCAAGCTTGTGGAATATAGGGTGGAGGTGTAAGGGGTTGGAAAAGTATAATTTAAAGACTCTCAGTTTCAAAACCTTGCGGTCGGAACGAACACCCACACCTTCCTCGCCACCCTGCTGTCCAACACGTCCGCTCGCACACCACGCACACCCGCGACTGCTGATGTGGAAATAATGCGATGCGCGCGCCGGTTTTTACCGCGTGCGACGTGGAACAACTGGCGCGGTCCGGGCAAAAACTACACGCGCAGTCGAGCGACGCAGCTGCGAGTCGCGCAGTTTCAATAACCCGCGGCCGCATTAGGCGAGGCGAGCGAGGTGAGCTGGCCGCGATGTGGTGTGCAGCCCGTGGGCCGCTCCACACCTGGTGCAGGACAAACAAACAGCCTAATGGCGGTTTAAGTGACGCCCCGAGCAGCGACAAGAACACTCCCACACCGTTCACACGCACATGTGGGACGTGCGCGATCAACCACTAAGACGAGGTAGGCCGCTCAAGCTGGAGTTACAATTGCTCGTCGAATACGAGCTCGACGGAATTTCATAATAAATATTATTCAGTGTTCACAATACCCCGATCAAATCTGCCCGACAAGTGTGTTAGCTGGCTGTTGGAAAATTCTAGAACGGCAAGTTGTCTTTATAATGTCCAATATTTACTTTTTAAAACTTGCGATAAAGTGAATGATTATTTTGCTTTTAACAATATTTGAATTTGTGACAGTTAAAAAGTATTTTTTTTAAATCCGGAACTTTATTTTGGCAGAAAATTAATTTATGATTTATCACAGCAGGGAAATACGCACGAAATTTTGTTTTATAATTATGTATTTACATTTTTTTTGCGCGCTCCTACGTGTCTGACACGACGGAAAGTAGGAATAGAATCTACTTTTGTCGGATTGTCGGGGCTACGATCTACGATTTTGTCGGACTGACGTCACAATGGCCTTGTTTTTCATAGGGTGCTACTCAGATTTCGTCGTGTCGGGGTTGTCGTGTCGGGTTCTTCGGGGTATTGTGAATTCTGTTTTATTGTCTTCTGCGCATTTACACAACGTAACTCCAAAGGAACACAACTGTTAAAGTCACATGGCCAACAGTGATGAACGTGCTCGTTTATATCTTAATTAATAAAAAAAAAAGTACTTTTACATGGAAAATAATACTTTACCAATTTGAATTTAATCAAACTGCAATACAAATAGGTTATAGGAAGTATAAACACATTTCAAAGCACTTGTTTACTAAACAGTGTTCTTACCTCGAATCCAATCCACGCCGTCTTTACTAGACGTGTTGGCAGAAAAGCAGTTCAATGATGGGACATGGAGATTGGTTGTGCGCAGCCAGCGAGATCGGTCTACGTCATCTTTAGACTACAGTATGCGCGTGACCATCGCGCACTCTTAGGATCAACTACATTCACGTGACTTCGACGGCCAATCCCGCCATTCGTGGGAGCATCATATATGATGATTTAAAATTATATTATAATCCATTTGTTCTCATGTTGCTGTCTGCTGTTGGTGTCTATTCATTCTCTTGCATGACTTGTAACATTATCCGTTGTTTTCGAGTTGAAATTTCAATCGCGTAACATCTCGCCAGAATAGGAAGTTCGGTAAGAACCCAATTGCGTGCAACAATTATTTGAAGATATGCATTAGCATTTTAGTCACCAATTATTGAAATGAAGCATCAATAAAAGAAGTCGGCTTATATCAAAGGATCCTTTTTCTATTTGTTTGGAAAATATGTTTCGCATTACCACGAGCGAAAATAAATACATTGTTATTATTAAACATGGCTGTAAAATGAGGGTTCATTGTTTCCCTAGACCAAATAAATTTTAAGTTTAATTAAATACAAGGTTGCCAGACACCGCAGTAAAGTTTTATTGCATTGTATCAGTACTGTGAGTTGAGTAAAGTACGTCAAATATAATATAAATATTGGCAAGGGGCCTGGCAAATGTCGCTGTGTATAGAATGCATGGATCGAGTGGGGAATGTGCCCTGACGATGCAGCAAAGAATATACTGCAACGTTGTTACTAGCTACCGAAGTATATTCCTGAAGAAAAGTAGACTACCTTAAGTAGTTGGACCTGCCAGTTTCAGATACAAAGGGATGCCGCATTTTATTAATCGGATTAACCCTTTGATATAAAATTAACCGGATTAATTGTTAATCCTATATTAATCCGGCCAAAAATTTAATCAGGTTTTAATCCGATCAAATTTTTTCGCTAATCCTTAATCCGATTTTAATCTGGTCAGTTTTTTGGGGATGGGGATAAAATTGAATGAAACTTTGATTGATCTTATTAATTTAATTGAATGAATTAATCAAAATAGTTGTAATTGTATAGTTTGGTGCACTTTATTTTCTTTCTTTATTTTTTCGGGTGGGGAGCAACTCTGTTACGTCCTCACCCTTGGAGGTCTGGAGCTGTCTGAGGTGTGGTGTGTTGGGGAAGAGATATATATATATATATATATATATATATATATATATATATATATATATATAGAGTTTGGTGCAAGAGTGGCATATGTGTTATTTTGGGTTGGGAGTGATATTGCTCGTAGATGTTGATGGGAGATAGGCGATTTTTTGGTTATTCTAATTAAACAGAAAGAGAAAACGATGTATAGTTAACAAACGAGAGAAACGTAGGAGTGTTTAAATGTCGCACAGTAAAAACGAATGACGTAGCCCAGCTATGGAAAGAAATAAAATTATTTCTATATATGTCCGTTGGGTTCGGGAGATAGGAGAATGAATGACTTATAGCACGTATTTCTGGGAAATGAGATCTACCCCATCTGATTATATATGCATTTGGAAATTAATTAAATGGCTGATGTTAGAAAAGTATAACAAACACAACTACATGACAAATTGACAAGAATTGTGTTTACGATGCATGTACTAGTATATTAATTTAATTACTTGATTTAAAAGATGAATTCCCACAAGCACCTCTCCCAAAACACATGTCTGGATGTGAGGTCAATCAAGGAATGACTTATAGACGTGGAGCTTGCGGCCGAGTTGAACACACAACTACGTGAATGGATCAAAATTTTGTTTACGAATTAATATTTCATTAGAAAACTGGTTTACCGGCCATTCTGATAACTTAAAGATGGAATAAAGCACATGTTCAAAATACACAAACTTACTAATGAACTGATTGGATACACTACAACATACAACTTTTCACAATATGGAACAATTTAGCTTTCTGAACTCGCATTTTGAATTATACCTAAAACATATACCATTTCCGCAGGAATTAAATTTTAACCAGACACAATAGCATAATAGACCTACACTTACATCTCCCCTCTCATTTGTACACTACCTTAAATGATTTTAAAACATGTCCGTTCGTTGTAGAGTCTGATATAGGAATGATTTAAGTGTAGCACTTACATCGATGTATAAACTATGAGTTATAGCAGAGGCAACTTCAACCGAGGTTATGGGGAAAACTCCTCGACATAAAAAAATTATGTCACAAATCATTTTAAAAATCCTGTTTATTAATTCAACCGTTTATATTTCCCTATCAATATACTTTTAATGAGTTATTATCTACGAACAATTAAATTACTTCTTAGTGAATGTTTCACATGAAATTAAAAAAAAAACTTACCCTGTTGCCAAGTTTGAAATTCACTATTTCACTTCCCTGGGATAAATTAATCACTCGTATCATTTAACGACGTATCCAGAGAACTGGTTTACCACTGCGAATAAATGTTCCTATCGTAAGTAGACTAATAATTCAATTTTAATTTTAACTTCCATTGAATATTAGTGCGAGGTTCCACTCGTGTCGAATCCGACAACATAATTATGATGAAGATTAACTTAAAAATGGAAATCGCTCATACTTAACGAGAAAATATAATCACAATGTAACTGAACGAATGAGTATACAAACTTCCTTTGAAGAAAAATGATGAAAACTAATATTAAGTTACTTAACACAAACGCAGTATATCGATCCGGTCTTAACACACGAACAATTTTTCCGATTAATCACGGTTTATAAAAAGTATTGAAAAATATTTCGAAAAATATTGGTACGAAGACTGTGAGCAGATATGTCGAGCAAGATCTGCACCCAAAGCATACAATATCGCTTGACGAGAATCGCGGTTAGCAGTAAGGCTTATGATATATCTAGGGTCTAGGCTCTTCGAAGCCTGCTGGCCATGAGTCTGCTATCCCTCTATCATCACATGGGACCCCGCCAGAACACTGAACACAGGTGTTGTGTGTATCCATGTAAAGGTTTGTCGTCAAACTAAAGATGGCGACAGTCAGCAAGAAGTGGTAATGAAGTTCCTTCCTGCACCCCTTCCCCCTTCTCCCTTTTAACTACATAATCCAGAACACATTTTCGGTTAGCTGAAACACTGCCTGCCTCGGCTAGGCTCCCCCCCTTTTCGAACAGATCCATGTCCAGCACAAGAGCTGCCTACCTGCCAAACACCCCCCTGGACCAGCGCATTTGAACTCATCTGAAAGCATTGAGCTGCTTGCAAAGTTCCCCTCCCCCCTCTGACCATCCAAAACTTTCACTTTCGCCTGTCTGTTGACTTGTTCAGAATGGGAGGTTTCTCCATTCCTAAAACCGTGGCTTACTTGCAGCGAAATAAAATTTTACTACCAAACTCCTGATGATGAAATCGTTTCCCTGAAGTTAAAATGAATTTTAATTCCAAGAAATTATTTTTAATCCAATAAATTTCAATCAAAATATATAAAACTTTCCTAAGAACCTGTTTTTAAGTTTAATCTTGTTGGCTTTGAACACATTTTATCCCGTTTTCCAGCAAACTTATTGATTTTAAGTTTAAAGTAATCCAGATATCTGTGAGAAACTATTTTGTACAAGAGATAATTTCACTTGCTAAAACTTGTAAGTAACGAAAAACACTCATAATTCGGTTTAAGCAGTAGACAAGTTAAACTTTTTTCACCTATTGAAAACTTATGTTAAACAATATAACGTTAAAACCAAATGTCTTTAAGTTCAGGGGAATGGAAAGCATACATATTCAATTAGTTTCAAATATTTGCGCACAGCAGAGGAAAATACGTATTTCACGTGTAGATTTTTCCATAAGTTTCCACGTGAGATTTTCTGTTACAATCTCATTGAAGTTTAATATTCTATGTTCAGTAATAATTTGTTCCAAAATTATTGTAAACAAATAATTTGTGTGTTAAAGAAGCAGCGCGCTCGTGTAGTTTTCAACAGTGCGATGTGTTTACAAAAGATGCAGTAGAAAAGGCAGGTAGTGGGTGGTTGAGAGTTAAGAGCTTGGGGGAGCAGTGCGATAGTCAGGTTACAGGAGCTGAAGAGGAGGACGTTCGGAGTAACGCGACACAATAGCCAGCGGCCGAGAGTTTGGCTCTCGCATGGGGCTAGACGAGAAAATGAAATGTGAATCAGAAAATTCCTGTAGCGAGCGCTAGGATACAAAGCCGCTGCCTTCCCCCGTCCACTCCTCTTCGCTGCTGTGCCCCACCTCGCATGCGCTGCTGTCTTTCGACTCTGCATGCAGGTATGGTCAGGAGGGGGACTCGTCACTTTCCCACCCCTACCCCCCCAACAAATTTAGTCCATGGTGAGCATTACCTTGGTCAACAACTAGCATTCTCAAACACAGTGCTTCATGACTTGCCTTGCCTCGCCTATCTTTCCCAGAACATGTTTGGAGTGTATGGACTGCGTTTACAACATTGAAATATAAACTTATGCTATTGCATTGAAATTCAAGCCCAAATTTTTAAAATTATTTGTTTAAGAGAAATAAAAAATGTATATATTAAAAGTACAACTGTACATTTCAAAAATACTTTACACCGTCAAAAAATAACTAGTGTACACCATCGAAAATAGTTTATGCTGTCAGAATTTTTATAAATTTAATAACAATTTTCATATAACACATTTTTTTTTGCAAGAGGAGTACTATTTTATACTCTTAAAACAAAACTATTTCCAAAAACTGTATCATTACAAGCAAAGAAATATAAACTAGCACAAACAAATAAGAAACCCAGAAATGTATTCCGATAAACTAGTCATCACTCTAACATTAATGAAGAAAAATGAGAAATTATGTCATAAAAAAAACACGAAATCCCATATAAACCTAATCCGAGAAACAAATTCCGGGAAACATTATCCAAGTTCGAAGAAATATAATATGTCACATTCCAAATACATTCTAAATAAAATAAAAATGGAATTGTGACCCAAATGCCCTTAAGTTGTAAAATTCCACAAAAATATATTTCAATTCCAGGAAATTACAACAACAAATTAAACAAACATAATAAATAATGCCTTAGATGTCTTTAAGCTGTAAAATTCCACGGAATTGTATCCTAATTCCAAGAAATGTAACATTAAAAGCAATTAAAGAACACGAGATACAAACACGAACTTGAATTACAAATCAAATGCAACTACATAACCCCTAAACACGACGAATTGAATTTCAAATCATAACACCTCAATGCGAATTTCCAATTAAACATATCAATAACAAATACCAAATGAATTACAAATCAAACACACAACAACCCACCCAGACTGTCTTACAAATGCGAATCTATCACAGATACCAACTGAACTATTATAAGATGTAACAGATTACCACCTAAATCTGAATTACATCACAATTAAGAGCTATCAAATGCAAAGAATTACATAACAATAAAATGAAATAAATGTGATGGATTATCGCTTAAACACTAATCCATTGGAAGATAATACAATCAACAAGCAGATTGATTACACATCCAAACAACATTGATATCGATATATTTATTAAATAATATAAATCATCAAATATTATTTAAAATATTTTCTATTTGGTATCATAATTTTACAAACATTGTATTACACTCTTTTTAGATCTTTATTCTTAAGCCATGAATTGTGTGCTTTTGAGAAACCCCTCTATCGAACCAAGGACATGTCTCTTTTCCTTTTAATGATTTTGTCAATCAAATATTCATTTGGAGAACTAACTATTTTTTCAGTTTGTGTTTATAAAAATGCATTTTATAGGCTCTTCATCATAGGTTTCAATGTAATACACTCTGAGATATGATTGTCTAATTGAAATAATTTTAAATATCTCATAAGACCAATTAACAGTAAATTTTCTCAAAGATTCCTTTCTGTTTCGAGATTTGTATATATTCGCCAACTTTGAACTTTTGTTTTGTCTCGTCGATTACCTTAAAATTATTATAAATGGTTTTCATCACAGTATTGTCCATAACTTCTTTGGGTGCCATCTTGATAGTTCTATGACATCTAGAATTATAAAATTTAAGTATTTCAGGTAAAACATCAACCCATTTGTAAGTCCCTTTCAATGTGAAATGCTTATATATTAATAGCTTAATCGATTTGTTGTATTGTTCCACAACACTGGCTTTATGATCTGAATGTGTTACATATTGATTAATACCATAATATGTCATTAGTTTCTGGAACAATGTACAAAAATGTTCAGTTCCTCTGTTGGTTTGGAGCATATTCGGTGTTCTCTCTTTCAAAATGGTGTTCATTGCATCACTTACATGTTTCCCAGTTTTGTTTTTCAAAGGTATACCCAACCATATTAACATAACCAATAAACATCTATTGTGGTTAAAATACATTTGTGTCCATTATTGTATTTGGAAAGCAATGTCATTTCACACAAATCAGTTTGAAAAAGGTAATTTAACCACTTAGTAATAACTCTTCTTCTAGGATATCTTAACTTGGCTGGAGTGTGAAGTTCTTGAGCAATATTAATATACTTCACTGGTAATATAATTGTCTTCTTTCAGCTCTTGAATAATAGAAAAATTTTTGTTTGTATTTGAATTATTACTATATTCTCTCAAAGTGATGAGAAGTTTTAATCTATCGACCAATTCATTAGGATTGTTCCAATATGCAGGAAAAAACTGGTTGTCAATTTCAAATTATATATTCCACTTCTGACAATATCTCCTAAACAGTTATTCGTGTTCGTATGAAAAAGTTCTTTATATTTCTCCAAATCAGTGCTGGAATATCCATTTGGAACATTTAAAAATAATAATTCGAACAAACCTTGACTCACATCAGTTATGTAATCACCTATTTAAATTCTATTATCAGACAAAAATGTAATTACAGAATATCCTAAAAACCATGTGTTTCCATTTTCGATAAACACCAAATGTTGTATTGTGCATAGGAGAAGTATTTTTTAAAACTAAATAACATGTTAAATAGTAAAGGGGTTGCTTTTTATTTTTCTTGAAATGTTCTTCCGATTTAAATTCCAAAGGTGTTTCATTAAGCATATTCAACACAGAGTGTAATACATCCATTATACTCATAACAGGTTTAATATTTCTTCTTTTAAAACATCCTGTTCCATATGGGCTCGTTTGATTGTAAATATTTTTCCTTTACAGCAGATATAATGTTATGTAATTTCGAAGCAGAGGCTAGTATGTTTGATTATATTACATATTAATTTAATCATTGCTTTTCGAGCTGCTGCAGTGGGTTGACTAACTGCTATACTAGATAGAATAGTTTGTGCTTTTTCAACCTTATCGACTTTACTTAAAACAGTATCTAATTTAGTTATAGTTTTAATTCTTAAATCATTGATAAAATAGTTTATTCATGTTTCTAAATAATTATTTTGTTTTCTCAGATCTGTTTGCGTAGTTAAACCATACTTTTTATTAACCAATTCATCACTTATTAAGTGTACCCTATCTGGCCTAGTACTCAATATGGCCTACTTGCTAGTTCTTCGTAATGTCACCATTCATACAAAACATGGCACCAGCAACAGTTTCGGGAAGTGAACAGTACAGTGAGTTTCTGTTACCAGGTGTGTAGTATCTATTAGCTGTTGATGGGAAGGGCGCATGTGATTATTTGTTTAGGATGCATTTGTGTGTTATAATTTCCTGCTGGTAAGTTTATTATGGTATTAATTACATAACAAATTATACTAAAATTGGTGACTTGTTTATTTAATGATATTTAATGTTTAATTTAAAGTAGTGTTATAAAAGTTCACAGAAAAATTAATTTCAATGATTTCTAACCTAATATCTGTATTGTGCAATGAGGCACCAATATGGCCAAGTAGGCCATATTGAGTACACTTTTTGTTGCACCTTCCCCCCTTAAAAGTTTATTGATTCAGTTTGATATATATTTTAATGGAAATTGATATTTTAACCTGTTTTGTATCTTTGATGAAACTTTTTAAAATTTCGTCAGATTTTCGATACAGTGTATAGATTTCGAGATATTTTATTTGTCAAGTGAACAGTCTTTATCTTTTGGAAGTACGCATCTTTATTCTTTGTTGTGTATTATTACTGTCTTATTTTCAGAAATGAAGTCCCCATCAAAGAAGATAAGAGGCAGGTGGGGTCAAGAGTAACTAGAGCTAGCCTTACAAGTAATTCGGAAGAAAGAAATGTCTGATTAGAAGGCAGAGAAACATTTAGGTATTCCACGCAGGACCTTGCGGAGGTATGTAAAATCTGGTAGACTTACCAAGTCGAAGTTAGACATAAGTTTGCTTTGTCTGAAGAACAAACAACTGAAGCCCGTTCTCGGATCCTACATCTTGCAGAAGTTGGTTACCCTCTTACACCAAAGATTTTAAGGTTATGTGTGAACAAGTTCTGTGTGGCAGATAAGATTGAACATCAGTTTTCCAACATTGAGCAAATTGTAAGTTGGAAATGGTAAGACAATTTTTGAGGGATAAACCTACACTTTCTATCAGAAAAGTCCAAAATCTGAATCTTGCTAGAGCTAAAAAAATTAAACAAATGAGTAGTTAAAGACCATTTCAGTAAAATCAAATCGAATTATGAGGATAATAATATTTTAAGGAATCTGGAAATATTATTCAACATGGATGAAAAAGGAAGCAGACTGAATTTACACAAACAACCAAAAGTGCTAGCAAAAAAAGTGTGCACATAGAGTCCACATCATTGGCAACGAGCATGGGTAAAATTTGGCTATTGTCGCTTGTGTGAGTGCAACATGTGTAGCCATTCCCTCAATAATTTTATTCAAAGGGAAACGAATGAGGCTAGAATTTGCTGATGACTTTCCTGCAAGATCAATTTTCAGCATGAACCAAAGGTTTTAATGACAACACAAACATTTATTGATTGGCTACACCATTTTAGACATCATAAAACTACAGGCCGTTGTGTTGTCCTTATTTTTTATGGTGCCAAGAGCCAACTATTGTACGAAATAGTGGACACAGCTGAGCAGTATGATATTGTATTGAACTGCCTTCCTTCAAATGCAACACATAAATTGCAACCTCTCGATAAAGCAGTTTTCTGTTTCTTTGAATACCACTGGGATGAAGAGGTAATGCTGTACTGGCACCACCATGGTGAAAAAAAATCTGATCAAAACAGTATTTTGGAAGAATCTTCACAACAATTATGGGGACAAATCACTGACAATATCAAACATAAAGTCTGGTTTTAAGGCAATAGGTCTGTGCCCATCTGATCATAGTGCGATTCCTACAATTACATTTGCACCAAGCACAGGATCTGCCTTACCAGATCCTAGGATTTCCGAACTTCATACCTCATCCCTGGCTGCTTCCTTCCAGTTGCAAAACAGTTCATCTTCACAGACCGCACCATTGCAGATAGAATCACCAGAGTCATGATCATCACAGGTAGCCCCACCACATTTGGAACCATCACACTTAGGACCATGGCAGTAGCAACCATCTCATTTAGGGCCAACAGAGTTGCAACCACAGCCAGGATTATCACAGTTGCAATCACAGTCTGGACCATTGGGGGAGCAACTTCCCAGAATTTACCAAAGTGCATTTTTTGTCTGAAGAAGATGTACGCTCAGTTGAAGGTGCCATTATTGTTACTGATAATGAGGATGACAATGTTCGTAACAGTACATTTTATGATTTACTGCCAACCCTGAAGAAAAGACTTCAGGCAATTAAGAAGAGAAAACCTACTATAAACAGCAAAGTATGTGAAAGATTATAATGTACCTAAATCTAAGCCACAATTGAAATCAGAAACCTTTCCAGGCAATCTTACAAAGAAGAAGGCCAAGTTGACTTCAAATAAAACTCCAGATTCTTGGTATTGTAGGGTGTGGAACGAAATTCAAATGAAGGACATGCATTTGTGCATTGGTTTTGGACAATATCTTCATTAAAAATGTGTAGGACTGACAAAAGATGACAAAGAATGTTTTATTTGCCTATACTGTGAAAATTCAGATTAAAAAGTAATTTGTTCCATGTGTGTTTAATTTTTTTATGTTAGTTATACGTAGACCATATTGAGTACACTGTGTACCCGATATGACCAATATGCATTTTTTTTTAAATTTATTGTCATGTATTTTCTTTTATCATGATATACTTGCCATCTCTATAGTACATGTAAATGGTTTTCATGTTTGGACTCCAGGTGTTACTAGGCAATTATGTCATTAAAAATTTTCAAAAAAATCTGAAGCTTAACTAGGCCATATAGGGGACACTTATTTCATTATTTATTCTATTTGTGTTTCAAGTTGTTTTGTAATGCTATTGCTTACCACTTTATTAATTACAACTCTTGAACTATATTGTATTTCTGGAAGTTGTGTTGTAAAAATTATGTTTGTCATATCATTAAAGACCTTACTAAATCCATTTACTTCTGTTCTAAGTTCATTACTCTGTAAATCATTACTAATATTGTTTAAAATGTTTGCAATTACACTCATATTTTTATAAACATTATCATTCTCATAAACTAACTTTATTAGTTTCTCTTGAATATCTCTCAATTGCTATTTAATTATCTTTAGTGTGATGGTGTTTAAGTCTCCCATGAAACGTTTATTTACCACAACAATATCTTTCACAGCTATACGTAACATATGTATGTTCAAATCAAAATTCCCATAGCGATTTTTGGTTAAAAAACTATTGTAATGATTTTGTTTTATACTTCTATGTCCAAACTTTAAAATACTCATTATTCTTCTTTGGGAAATAAAAAACGATCAAATTCAGACCTATATCTGCCTTTACATAGTGCAAGCATTGGTATAATTACCAGAAAACCATATTGATTTTTCCATCAGTAAAAACACATATCTTTAAATTTTGTAAATGTCATATTGTTTAAAACATGGTCATTGTAAATATGTTGCAGGTTGATGTTTTCCATTTTAAACACAGTTATAAGATTTGCATTATCATGCAAATTATATTTTGAAATATGTGTGTATCTTTGTTATAGATAAAAACAATCAACTTTTGATGTCGACCAAAACTAAAATATTATTGCATTTCACCCTTAGGTTTGCACCAAATATCATCAAAAATAAAAACAGAATTGGGTAATGCTTCTTCCAGAGGCACAATATCTCCTTTATTTGTAAAAGAGGAATATTACATACCTTACATTAGTGATAAAATTCTTGGGAATCGTTTATATTCCTCTTGTATTTTTTTAGAAAACATATACATTTTCAAATTTAAGCCCATTTGGATGTTGCAACCACGACATAATGACACATGTTTTTCCACATAAAGAAGGACCACTTATTATACAATGTATATTTGATGGTAAAAGAATACCATGCTTCTATTCAATTACATTTTCTTTTGTAATTACATTTACCAGAAGATGTACATTTTGTTTTATAGCCTTCATTTATACTGTAATGTGTAACATATTAACGAAAACTATAAATTAAAGGCTATTTATAGGGTTGTGTTCAGTTGAAAATATTAGCTCATTCTAACTATAACAAAAAATGATGCGGAGTATTGAATACATTGATTAATAAATTATCATTTGAGTTGTATTTACCGAAATCAAGGAATAAACTCCCTGGTTAATTCTTGTAAAGAACCCAATGTAGTTTATGATCGAACAAACAATTTGAATGAAAGACATATAGCAGATACAATTCTATGTGATAAAGCAGCAAATTTAAGGAAATCTCCATCTATATCAACAGGTAAAAAGCTAGGTACTTGGGTCGTTGACAAAGTAATGCACACAAGGTTTAAAAAAGTCATGGGTTTAAAACATAAAACTAAATGATAACAAAGAAAAGAGGAATCATTACATTCCTATTTCCAGCATTAACAGCTCTTGGATCAATCCTTAGAGGTATTTAGGCTTTCAGTAGAGCAGTTAAATCAAAGGGTAAAGAAATGTAAATTAAACCCTATAAAAATGGACAAGGACACAAAATCTTCAAACGTGGAAAAAAAATGCAGAAAGTTCTAAATAGTCTTCCACAACGTGCGTTAACAAACAAAGATATACATGTATTTGTAAAGAAATTTGATATTCCCTATTTCCGAGGTGTGTATATGGGAGACGATTTACCAAAGGAACCACATCTCCGTGAATGTATGATAGTTAATTTAGATTCTAAACAAAACGAAGGTACACATTGGGTTGCATTAATTAGAAATGTAAATCAATCATTGTATTATGACAGTTTTGGTGATTTACATCATTCAATTGAATTACGTAATTATTTTAAAAACATGCAATTAAGGTACAGTTACCAAATGTACAATCACCAAATACAATCAATTGTGGACATTTATGTTTATGTTTTTGTCTATAAATAAGATATATAAGCAAGTGCAGTACTAAATATATTAGTAATATGTCAATAACTTTGATATTAAGTGGTAATTCATCGCAATTGCATACAGGATATTTCCCTGTGTTGAAGTTTGATGGAGAATGGCAAATTAGTCTAATAGAATTCGGTTCTTACAACAGCATACCAAACTATGATACGCAGAACCAATAATTTATGGTTAACAATAGCGAAAATACCTACAGGATTGAGATACCAATAAGATCTTATGAGTTGGATGACTCAGAAACTTTCATTAAAGCTGCTTTACCTAAAGATGTACATTTCCAATTACGTGAGAACTCCAAATACAATAACTAGTGTCATGTACAGTAACATCGATATCGATTTCTTGGAAGACAATTCAATTGCAAATATGTTAACTTATGAACAGAGAATGTATCCTGCTAATGAATTACACAAATTACCCAAACAGATTAATATACTGTCGGTAAATGTATGTTGTATAATTGTTAATATTGTAGGCAGGTCATATTTGAATGGGAAATAAACAAATGCACTACATGAATTCACGTGTGCATTGGTTCAATGATATAAAATAATTAAAAACCCAAATACATCGATATATCTTCCAGTAATAGTGAATTGTGTTGAAACAGTTGTTACAATTGTAGGTCAAGGTGGTAAACTTATTAATTTTAGAAATGAAGAAATTACAGTCCTTTTTGTGCACATTACAATCAAAATGGGTATTGTATATAACACCCAATACAGACATAAAGTAGGCAGTACTTTGAAAAAATATCTCACTCTGGAGCATATTTCGAAGAGTGGAAGTATAAAAAGATGTAAACACAAGCATAAAACACTCACTTCAAATAAGTTACCCGTGAAGTTAACATAGAGCAATGAATTATTTTCTAAAGAATTGGGATATACAGTTAATCGAAATGGAAGCGTGCTTAATGTAGATGAAACGAACAGTTATGAAGATGCAATCCCAAATACTAAAATACATGTGTATGAACCATTCCGAGTTGGTCCGTATACAATTCCATTGGAAATAAGGATTTCAATACAAGGTCACAATATTTACACATTACCATCGAAATCGATTATAAGTTTTAGAGGAACAAATAAAAAAACAGTCGATACAAGCAATCCAGTTACTACAAAAATAGTAAGAAACAGAATACAGACAAGAGATAATGGAATTCTTCCACAATAAAAAACTATCTCTCACAAATTGAAAACGATCTTAATACTGGCTGGGTGGAGCAATGTTAGCAATTATTATTGATTATTATTATTCTATTTGCTAACATACATTTGAACACCATATATGATACAACTAATAATGAGGAAGGTGTAGCATTTGAATTAAACAGTGTCGAATGGCTAATGCCACATATTGAGATTAACACACACAATTGCATAAAGTTTTTAAAATATATCGAAAAAGGGGAGAATTTAGACATTAAATACAGTTCATGGGCTCTGGAGTGCTTTCCAACTCTACCAACTAAACAGAAAATAGCGTGGTGTGTGAAATAAAGTTTTTCGTCTGAGAAACCACAATTTGTTTTCTTATGTTTTCAAACAAACTGATAAACAATTTAAAAGCAGATCGATCATTAATCGATATTTGTGATATTAAAAATATTAAACTCTATTTAAATAGCCAAACTTATCCCTATGTCGATTTTATACAAATTTAGTAATGGGGAATTCCTTATTAGCTATAATATGTATGCAAAATTTCAGAAATTGTATTATAACAAAATGAGTTCACCGGTACTATATCTCAAAACCTTTAATAGTTGAGGAGTGTTATTTGTATTTGATGTAAGCAAACAAGATGACACAAATACCAATATTGTAATTGATTCACAAATCGAAATAATTGGAAATACACCCATTCCAGAAAATATGCAAGCATTTGATTTGATAAATCATGATATATTAGTGAGGTACAATGTAAGAAAACAAGCTGGTGAAAATAATTAATTGAGTCAATAGGCGACAAACCACAGCTACAGTGAGACGTTTTGCAATGTACAAGGATTTCAATCTCCAGAAAAATTTATCAATATAGAATTAGCTATTACTGATATGGAAGAACATACAACTGTTTTTAGCTTCAAAGCACCTTTCAACTGGAAATAGCTAACTCCCAAATGCAAGAAAACTAAGAGGTTGGTAAACAAACACTGTCACTGTTTAAAATTGGAGAATTGATGTATAGAGTATGAGAATATTGAATATATCTGCAAAGAATGCCTCAATAATTGTAAAATTATATGTAGGTGGGGCTGAGCAAAAGCATATTTTCGATAGTGTGTGGAATGGGAAAGTAACATATATTTAAAAAGAATGCAATTGCCTATCATTCAAACAATTATGTAAAACACACAGATTTAATTCGGCATTATTTTTTGCAGAGGAAAACTCTAAGTAAATCCTGACTAGGGCAAAACAAATTATGATGATTCTTCTCCTGAATTAGCCATGGATATTGCATGAGTGATATGGCACTGTTTAGGATGCGAGAAAATTGTGAACTAATGAGTGAGATTTAGTACAAAAATATTTGGTTGTATGTAACACAATATTTCTTAAATAGGGATCAACAAGAGAACAAAGTCACATACTTGTATATACAGAAATCTAAGTGTAATTTGAATATCAGTAAGTTATTTGTACATTGGAGTAAACAATTTAGAGCTAGTATTGGAAAAAATAGTTCTAGTATCTTTGTGATGTTCCTACTGTAAACATGTCTTTCTTCCACCCAACTGGTATTTACGTCTCTGTCACCCCTGCAAACTCAATTGTGAATTACTCTTCTTTGTATAACTGAATAATACTTCGTTTTGGAGAACTATGAGATGGGCTGTTTCATTTCAAAAATATCCATTGTCCCTTAGAGGGAGAAAAATTTAATGATTTAATATTTTGTCCAGATATGAAAAAATGTCCTCTATACCATATGTGGCTAAATACAAGTCTACCAACGAGCATCGAAGAAGTGTATTCTTGCTTTTATGAAATTTTTCCTGATTTACCAGAATGTATAATATTACACGTACCCAAATACACAAAAAAATGATAACAATAAAACAGATGAAAATATTATAACTATTGCCAAGGAGAGAATGGAAAGGGTATGATGTAGAAAAAGTTTTTGTATACACCCAGTGAAGAGAAAATGAATTCTCCAAGCAAATGTAAGAAAACTGTAACTAAATAAATTATTTGGAACTATTTTTTGTATTTTACTGACTTTATGAATGCATGAATTCTAATATTCCCATATTCTGACAATCAAATTGTAATGTTATGTAATCAAATCTAAATGTGTTTACACATAAAGGTTTGTCAGTGGGATATTGATAAAATAAACCTTTAGTAATTTTGAAAGTGATTTAATATATAAAACTTTGTAAACATACTGTAATTCAGACATATTGTGTTTAAAAGGAATATATATATTTGAATTGCTTCCTAGAATTTTTTTAAAACTACCTATAAAAGGTGCATGCCTTGCAATTTCATTCTAGTCTTCGAATAGTATGAAAGCAATTATGTATTTGCTGTGTTGCTCCTGCAGTAAAGAATTTACAGTTCTGCTGAACTTACAACGACATGAAAGGAAGAGCTGTGGAATGAAAAATTCAAGATAGCAGTTTCAGTGTGATTTATGCCAGAGACAATTTACATGAAGCAATATTTTGAAGAGACATGGTAGAAGTTGTAATACTGATTCTATGCAATATCCACATACTCCACAGTTAGCTCTGCAGTCAGCTCCGTACTTAGCTCCGCAGTCGGGCTACACACTTAGCTCATCAACCAGCTTTGCACTTAGCTCTGCCGTCAGCTCTGCACTTAGCTCCGCAGTCATCTCCGCACTTATCTCTGCAGAGTCCATCTACTGCGCATCACTTAACATTTCCAGCTCCATGCACTGGATTTCCTAAAAAAAAGTCGATATGTGAATTAAGGGATGTAAAGTAATTCGGTTTCCGAATCCCCAGTCTCAATGAAGAGTTCTTCATTTAACCTCAGATATGAGATAGGGGCTAGTGCGTTCGCCGGCAGGCTAACTGATTCATGGATAATTAATGATAGACTTAACAGTGATGCTGACTTTTCACATTTCTTCTCGAGGTGCAGAATTCCTTTGATAGATTTAGCTAAAACATTTCCCTGACCTATTAGAATTAGTATAACATTAGTGTGTAAGTAGTTGAGAACCCTCACGGTGGAGGAAGATGTTACAGTAACATTCAATTTTTAATGTAATTCCCCCCTTGTCCTGCACTCATCCAATGTGGGTTTAATCTATGATAATAACATAGTGCCTTACTTAACAACCAGACTTGTGGAGTTAAGTGCTAATAAGAGCGGGTGGACTTTACAACTGATATCAAAAATGGATTTTCATATCTCCCAATACAGGTGCGTTCAGCACTGGTGGCAAATACACTAACTAATTCAAGTTTATTAGCAATAAGAAGAGATGTAATCCTATGCTGCTTCATTACTCACCTTGCTTTAACCTCATTGGCTCTCAAGACCTTGGTTTCAAAAGCTACAAAAATCTCTTCACTTGCTCTGATGCAAAGATAAAAAAATTGGCTCAAGGTTTTATTACAATTAAAAATCCTTAAATTTCCTGTTTCATGGAAGCCAAAATATGTATAGTCTCTGAACTGTGAGCCCTGCATCATGCCATTACGATGTGTATGTCAGTTTTCCACCACAAACTTTGCACTTGTATTTCAGCGCTTAATTCAGTCTGCTGTTGTATCCCTGTGGGATATTATAGAATCCCTATCTAATTATTTCCCCAACACTACACTCAATGCCATAATAAATTCAGTTCTGCAATACCGCCAATCATCTAGTCAAATTACACAATACCATATATGAGTCAATTAAATTTCCAGCTGTACCACAGGTGATGTAATAAACTGACATATAGTGGCTTAAAGTAACTAATCTGACATTCTAACAGCCAGCGAGCCAATGCTTCATCTAGAATTTGCTGTAAATAACAACTTACAGATTTGAGAGTAACAAGTTCGTCTCCCTGCGACATCAACCAAATGTTATCAACATCGTTCCCCAGATGTGGCAGCAACGTCATACTACATCCTAACCAAATATGACATCAAACACACAAAGTGTGATCCTTGAATGCCTATTTAATTAATAAAGAACTTTTGTGAAACTCTGTGATATAAATAAGAATGTGGATATTTGTATAAGTAAATAAATATTTTAAGAAGAATATGATTTTTGTTATATAAATAAATATTTTGTTGTTGTAAAATAAAAACAGGATATATTAAAAATGTATTTCAAACTGAATGCATGTTTCATTTATCTCCAAACCAACTGCAAATATAAAATTTTATAAAACATATATCTTAAAGAAAGTGTGAGTCAATGTTTACACAAAAAAAAATGTATTACTTTATCCACCAGGGGTTGTATCTTTATACATAGCTTGTGTAAATAACATTTATTTTTTGTGGTGTTACCTTCTCACAGATATATCTAAACAAAATACATACCAACATAATAAAACAAACATTATCTTGTTAATTGATATGTTTTGAGTGAGCAGAAATATTTGGATGTGAACTAAAAACGTACTTTTCTCTTCACTTGGTTTAATGAGTGTGTGTTTGTTTGCAACAGTTGGTGAATCACTTTTACCACATTCAATAACAGCGATCAAATACTGCCTCGCTGTGAAATAAGTTTGCGTGAATATCACCTACAGTAGCAAATTCGATAATATTTATCATAGTAATGACTTTGCAGATTCGCAATAGACTAAGCAATTTTATGTGTTAACAGAAAACAAGACAAAATAAATAATTTACTGATAGTATACGGGGTTTAAAGACATATATAAAATATAGTTAATAGATTTTATTAAGTACATACAATTATCCATGAGATATTTAAAACACCTACAAATGTAATTTACTATATATCTACATTTATTGTGTAAATCACTTATGTTAGTGTTTATTCAGAAAGCAAACATGCTTGACACTTTGCATGAAGCTAGTAGGTTTCCTAAAGGTAGGATGTGTTCAGGACACATATAAAGCTAAAGCATTGCTAGTAGCAGTACTTTGCCCCGAGCGAGACAGGCTTGTCGCCTGAAGACAGCCTAGCAGGGGTGTTGCATTCCCCTTGACAAGGTCGTCCCTCCTCAGCTAATGCTCCGCTTCAGAGCTGAAAAGATGAAAAAATATGTGTAATAGGAGGGGTGTAGTAGTGACCCCTTCCAACCACACCAACATTGCCTGCCAGCAGTGCAGCGAGGGCATTTCAGTGTCTCGTCAACCACCACTCTCTGCTGTTGGGAGTAGCTCTTCACCTGCATTGTGGCAACATCTCACGAGTTGGTTTAGGGATAGTGCCCACAGTGATACCAGGATTCGATCCAGCCTATAGCAATCACCCATTCTGTTTACGCACTTGTTCCGACCCCATGCTTCGCCTGGCTGCGACGAATATCTGCGACACTTACTAGGTGTTTTCAACATCTATCTATCTAACTTTCTCTGCGATATGTTTTCGACAGAGTTTTTTTAAATTATATCAGATCGATAAACTGAGTTTCTGTTATGACATTTGCATAACTTAGTATTGATTCTATAGTTTTTCTTTGATGAAGTGTCTGGAGTGTTAAATTCAAGTCATTTGGTTAGTATTCATATATTTTTAATTTTGTGATAGAAATTATGTAGTAATTGTGCATTTTCTCACAAATGATGTGCAATAATTAAATAGTGGGAATTGTTAAAATATCTTTGTTTGAAGTAAACATTCAAAACAGTTCAAACTCTCACTTGGAATTTCTTAACCCTGGTGGCTGCGTTCAAGCTTGGTGTCGGAGGGGTGTCAGTCAGCTGGAGAGTCTCCTATGTGGTGTAGAAAGACCCATTGTGGAATGGAGGGGAGGGGACTTAGCCGAGGCAGGCAGTGCTCGAACTAACCATAACGCATTCTGGACTACGGAGTTGGAGGGGCGGAGGGGAGGTCTGCAGGCAGGAGATTCATTATCACTTCTCACTGACTATCGCCATATTTAGTTTGACGACAAATCCTGCCTTGGATATACCACCTGCATTCGGCATTCTGGCAGGGCCCGTGTGATAGATGGGTAGCAGACCCACGGCCAGTGGACTTCGGAGTGCCTAGGCCCTAGACATATCATAGGCCTGACTGCTAGCCGCGGTTCTCGTCAAGCGATATTATATGCTCCGGGTTCAGTTCTTGCTCGATATATCTGGTTACAGTCTTTGTACCAATATTTTTCAATACTTTTTATAAGGATTAATTTATTGGGAACATTTTTTGTGTGTTAAGATTGAATCGATATACTGCATTTGTGTTAAGTAACTTAATATTGGTTTTCATTGTTTTTCTTCAAGGAAGTTTGTATACTCATTCATTCAGTTACATCATGATTATATTCTCTCATTACGTATGTGCAGTTTCCATTTTTAAGTTAATCCTCATCATAATTATTCTGTTGGCTTTGACACGAGCGGAACCTCGCACTAATATTCAACGGAAGTTAAAATTAAAATCAACTTCTTCCTCTTCTTATGATAGGAACATTTATTTGCAGCAGTAAACCTGTTCTCTGGATACACCGTTAAATAATACAAGTGATTAATTTTTCCCAGCGAAACAAAATTGTGACTTTGCAAACATGGCAACAGGGTAAGTTTTTCTTAAATTTAATGTGAATGTTCAGGAAGACATGATTAAATTGTTTGTGGATAATAACTCATTAAGAGTAGATTGCTAGGGAAATATAAATGGTTGAATTAGTAAACAGGGCATTTTAATTGATTTGTAACATAAATTTTTAATGTCGAGGAGTTTCCCCCATAACTTTGTTAGACACTGTCTCTGCTAAAGCACATAGCTTATAAGTCGACGTAAGTGCTATGCTGAAATCATTCCTATATCAGACTCCACAATAAATGGACATGTTTTAAAATCATTTAAGGTACATGTAAAAGTGAGAGGGAGATGTTTGTGTATGTCTATATGCTATTATGTCTGACTGAAATTTAATTAGTACTGAAATAAGATATGTTTTAAGTATAATTCAAAATGCGAGTTCGAAAATCTTCATTTGTCCATGTTGAGTGGAAGTGCTAAATTGTTCCATATTGTGAAAGGTTGTCTGTTGTAGTGTATCCAATCAGTTCGTTATTAAGTTTGTGTATTTTTAATGTGTGCTTTATTCCATCTTAAAGATATCAGAATGTTCGGTAAACCAGTTTTCTAATGAAATATTAATTTGTAAACATAATTTTGATCCATTCATTTAGTTGTGTGTTCAACTCGGCTGCAAGCTCCACGTCTACAAGTCATTCCTTGACTAACCTCACAGCCAGACAGGTGTGTTTTGGAAGAGGTGCTATTGCGATTTCATTTTTAAATTCAAGTATTTTAATTTATATATTAGTATGTGAACCGTAAACATAATTTTTACCAATTTGTCATGTAGTTGTGTCCGTTATACTTTTCTAATGTCAGTCGTTTAATTAATTTCTAAACGCATATTTAATCAGATGGGGTAGATTTCATTTCCCAGAAATAAGTGCTATAAGTCATTCATTCTGCGACTTCCCGAACCCAACGGATGTATGTTAAAATAATTTTATTTATTTCCATAGCTGGGCTACGGCATTCATTTATCATTTGCGATCCTTAAACGCTCCTACATTTCTCTCATTTGTTAACTATACATCATTTTTTCCCTTCTGTTTAGTTACTATAACCAAAAGTCGCCTATCTCCCACAAATGTCTACGAGCAATATCAATCCCAACCCAAACAAAACTTATGCGACTCTTGCACCAAACTGTATATATATACACCTCTTCCCCAGCACATCACACCTCTGTTGAGTGTCAGTCGTCGTTCTAACAACATCGCTCCCCTATACACTCCTTCCCCAACACACCACACCTCAGTACAGAGACAGACCTCCAAAGGTAATGACGTACCAGAGCTCCTCCCCACCCCAAAAAAGAAAGGAATAAAATAAAGTACACCAAATTGTACACTTACCACTACTATTTTAATTATTTCATTCAATTTATTTAATATGATCAATAAATCAAAGTTTCATATCATTTTATCCCTATCCAAAATAAAAAAAACTGATCGGATTAACATCGGATTAAGGATAAACGAATTTTTGATCGGATTAATTTTTTTTGATCGGATTAAGAATGAATCCGATTAATTTGATATAAAAAGGATAATGCGATTAATCAAAGGCGACATTCCTTTGTATCTGAAACCGGCACGCCCCTACCACTACCTTATTCGCACCTGCTGAAAATGTTCTTCTGATTTTGAGTAGTACGAAAATTTCGTGAAAATATGATACTATTTTTCAATGGAACCATATTTTTTATTTGTGTTTTCAAAATCTATTTATTTGTAATTTATTTGTTATGATTACTCTCATGGCTCATGTAATCTATTTCAAAATACACAAATAAGGAATCATATACAAAATAGTTTTGAGATTTAAAAAATACAATACACTATGTAATCGACCCACAGATTACTGGACAATTTTTAAAGCCTTGCTATGTTTCTATGTACATTTTTTTCATTCTTACCTACACGTTAACGCCGTTATTGCACTGAGGAGCAGTGGCCCAGGGCTATTTATCTTAATTCGGACGTATACAATTAGATTTTATTTATGCATTGAAGAGTTAAAGCATAACAATAACTTGCTTCTTATGTTGTGGTAACTGTTTGAAATAAACTTTTCCTTGTTTCAACTTGATGGTTTTCCGTACAACAAAGCAAGGCCGATTGCGTCGTGGTTTGAGGAAGGTCAGGCGTAACTGCTTAAACCTTTCAGGGTCACTTTAATTTACGGTGCCATGTATTGCAAACATGGCATTTTATGACACGTGCTCTATTCAATGCCACTAAACATGTGTTTATAGGTGTCACAACCAAAAATCCGTAGGCTTTGTGTTTGGCTATTTTAATATGAAACAATCATAACCTGACCAATAACACGTGTTTATAATTAGTTGCCCACAAGTTCCTTGGCCACCGGGCCTCGCAGTGTTGATCTACACTCCGGTCCAAACATAACCTTACCGTGCCTTGCGTACACAGTTGTTTTCATTGGTTCAGAAGGGGCCACTGTGGTTAAGCAGTTAAGCTGCTCGCCCCCCACCTGGTCACTCCGTTGGACGGCGGGTTTTCTCGGGGATCTCCCGTTTCCCCCGCACTTTCATTCCGGAGCTGCTCCATACTCGCCTTAATCACACTCATCGGTTCTGAATACCTCGATGTTAAGAGCCACTCAAGTATCACCACTGGGTTAGAATGAGATCATTGCCTCCGATGAAAGCCGCTATTCGAACCTAATGACACGAAGCGTCAAGACTTCGATCCTGGCCTAGTCCGACTGGCAATTTTTTTGAACGGGAGTTCTCCCGAGGGATGAGTGACATTCACTACTGTGAAAGTGTATTCCTTCAAGGCCATTCCATTTCGTCCTTCGTGTACGTCAGCCACTGATTCCTTTTTCCTCATTCCAGCCGACCTCCCGTGGCGCTATCGGTTGGTGCGCCGCCGATCTGGGGTGCGGGAGTCTCTGGGTTCGAATCCCGGGTAAGGAATGGGTTTTAATACAAGTTAGTTTGTAAGCCGTCCCCTGCTAAGCTGTCAATACAATTCCTAATCCCACTTCAGCCGTTATGCCGGTAACTACACGACTACCCCCTCCCTCTTTGGTCAAGGATCCAACATGCACTAGCCCTGTATCACATCATACATTTTGACTCAGCCTTGGGCGGGGGCATACGGCCGGAGTTGTGTTATTATCTATTCTTTCATAAAGACCGGTATTGAATGACCATAATTATACATTTGTTCGCCTTATTATTTCACGACAAATTAGAATTTAATCACCAGTAATTTTGTATTATGTTTGTCATTGGACTACAGTTTGTTCAGGCTCGCCCTGGATGGGTTTGGACCCATAGCGTGTAACTAAAGAAAGGCTGATCCAGTCACGTCCTATCAATTAAAAAAAGGAAAATGTGTCGTTCCTGCTGCATAACTCAATAAACAAGTGGCATCGACTCGAATATGTATAGGACTGTGAATTTTGCAGGTCCCTAATGATTTCTCAATTTCACTTTGATAATGAAATAGTGAAAATGGAGTCAAATCAGTGAATATCTACCAGTGAAAATAGCTCCACATGCATCTTTCTTAATATTACAGTGGCCGGATACCTGTCAACAGATTGTATGTTAATCTTTGCAAAGTGGTTTAAATGCACAATGACTAACACATTTATGAACAGAGGATGAAATATTTTTCCGCGGTCTTCGCCTTGCGAAAGTGCTATGTGATTTATGTTTTGGACTGTGATTTGTTCGAGCCAACTCCATAACTATTTGCTAACCATAAAATAATTTAGTTTTTTAGCATCAAGAAAAGTACGTTCTTGAAATTAATTATGAACAAAATACCAAACTATCCATTTACAGCACGAGCGAACTAATAAATAAATCAATAAAAGCACGCCCTACGTCGTGTCTCTGACATGATAAAGACTACCACACCTCGACACTGATTCTCTGTTCATTCGACTGACTGCTCATTGACTTTCAGGGACCAGTAATTCACTGATTGATACCACTGTTTTGGGCTAAAAGTGCAGTTCGACATATAGGACGTGTCCTTTTTTGAATCGCGTATTTTGCATACACAAGCTCAGTGCTCTTGGTGACACGCCACTACTGCATCATAAAAACTGGAGGGGTGGTGGGGGGGGGGGAAAGGCGGAACGGAGGAGGAGGGAAGGGCTGTTTGCTGCCCCGTCTTGATCACGGCTGCGGAGCATCATACTGAAGCTTGCAGGCAAAAAGTGACAACAAGTATAGTGCCCGGAAGTAGGTTTAAAAGAGGAACTCACTGGATAGGCTTAGTACGGCATTCAGAAGCTTCCACTAAACCCACTGGTTAGCTCGTTCCAGCTGGTCCAGGTGCACTAGTCAACTGCGTGCAGGATATCTTAGTGATGTCACGATGCTACGAAAGGCACTGGACAAGGCGAGCGGGATGGAGCTTTGCGGCTAGCTACAGTAGTATGTACGATTTGGAAACATGTACCTTCAATTTCACTAGTTGTTCCCCTTATCAAAGCTCTTGATAAACATTTCCAACGGTTGCCAAACATTTAGCTATCGTGCCACTTACGGATATTGTTTTCTCTTTACAGAATAATCTTTAATGATGCACTTCTGGAAAATCTTAATTTTTAATTTAACATTCATTAACAGTTTTCAGCAGTGAAAATCTTTAGTATAAATAGACAATATTTTCATAATAAAACTTCAATATTAATGAGCATGACAAAAAACACTAAACTGGTTTCAAGCAACGTGTTTTCTACAGGCTACTTAGAATAAAACTGTTGGTACTATTTGAGGTACACACATACAGTATGATGTCAAATACAGGGCTCAAAAATAGCTTTGCTTTAGGTCATTAAAATCTGGAGCCCCAAAAACATATTCGCCCCAGGCGTCCAAAATTCCCTGGGCGGCCCCAAGTAGTTTATGAACTGCCTTTCTGTGAATAATATTCAAGTGAGTGACATCATTGATTTCGGCTTATATTTGCAAGCGACTAAGGTTTATTCTGCTCAGATTAGAAACAAAACGTGTTTTCTTATGGGAGTGTTTGGCATAGGGGAAATTCCCGCCGCTAGGGTCTCAGTGTTCCAAAAGGTAACATTTAATTAAAATTTTAAGCTAAGTGAATAACAAAAGAGAGCAATTTTACTTAGTTACGAAGTTATTTTATAATTGATTTGTGATTTCTACAACTACCCAGGTTTTAACGTAGAAAATAGAGAAAATCTTTTATAAGCTATTCACGGTAAACTGAGCACATTTGAAAGCACTGGTAAGATCTACTTGCATGCATGTTATGTGTTCTTCTGCCTTATGTAAGGTTGACACTGCCATGGGCATCATCACTTTATTCTTGCGTCGACCAAGTGAAACTGTGAAACTATTAGAAAAGTAAATATTTTACCAATCTGCTAATTTTTACTTTGAGATGCATTACAAAAACAGAGAGCAAAATAAATAATTTAAGTTTTCGCCAATGTTCACCTAACACTTCTAATTTGACGTTAAGACGTGGAAATAATATCCCTCCATCGGTACCAACTTTACTGGACGCATACCTCTCAGCGCGTCCGTTAAATTATACGCAGGTAGGAGCAGTGACTTTTCTTATAAGGTTGATTTCAAAAGTGCTCACTTTACCGTGAACAGCCTTTAAAATAGCTTAAAAGTGAGGTTAGTACTACTAAGATTGGGAAGATAAATCTTAAAAGTTTGGCAACCAAAAATTTTCGCCACTAGGTAAGCGCTAGTGTCGCATGTGTACCAAATTTTTTAAAAATATTTTCGACGTCAAAAACAGGATAATTGCAATAAACATAAATCAAATATAAAATAACTTGGTAAATAAGTAAAATTTTATTTTAAAGTAAGCTCTTTGGAAAACAGCGCACCTAGAGGCAAAAAATTTTCCCAATTCCAAATTCTCCAATAATAAAACTAGTTTTGTTCCTAACCTGAGTAGAAATAACCTAAACCTGGACTCGCACTCGTCCTCAGTCAGTCATCCGTCTGATTTTTCGGCCGTCAGTTGAAAGCGAATCACAACAATCGGTCAACCGTCAATCCTTCTGTACGCAAAACTTCAATGTGACAACTTAGCAACGTGATATTTCTTAAGTTGGAGGTAACTTTTGATTAGAAATACATTTTCATGAGGGAAAAATTTTGGACAGATAATTTTTTTCCGTGATAAGAATTCATAGTAAATTATTGTTTGCAATTAAAATCCCTCAATTTACCACTAAAAATAATATCCACAGATCCACCGTCTTGCATTTTAATTCAAAGTTCGTATTCGCGACTATGTGATGTCAGAAGGCGGTGGCCTATCCGTCGATCAGTTGAAAGTTAAAGTTTGAGATATATTTGACGGATTGACGGATAGAAATAAAATTGGGCTTTGCTGTATTGGGAACACAGTCGTTGGTTTTGCGCGAATACGTCTACGTTGACACACTTGGACGCCTTGATATTTATTTTACGTTCCCAGCACCCCTTAAATTGATCATATGGAATTTCATGGGTATCACTGGATTGCTTTTGAGATGCTCTTTCCAACCGTATACGATTTCTGTATTTCGACCTCGCTTTTTGACAAGTATAGGCCGAAATTGTCTAAAGCTTTTTTTTTTTTTTTTTTTTTACATTAAACGCATACACTTTCACCATAACCACGCCACACAAAATTTTTTATACACGCAATCTATTTATATTGACGAGAAATGTCGATTGAAATTTAAAACGAGATTCGTAGCTTCTCCTAGTCAAAAGTTATACTACGAGGAAATTATGAGACGCGGCGAAACGAACTGAAAATTGCGACGACCCCCCCCCCTCCCCCCATTCTGCTCCTACACGATGCTTTGCAGTACTCACTCAATGTAACATATTTGTTGATCCTTTGGCAATCGAGAGGTGTAATTGAATTTTGAATGTAGACGATAGATTCAGAGCTGCAATGCCAAACTGTATCCCCGATTTTGTTACTATCGGATCTTCTGAATTGCCTCCCACTACGGTTGCAAATTCACGTCAAATGTTGCCCTGCGGTCGGTTGAATATCACGTGACCGCCGGACGGACGGGCGACTGACAGATAAGACGGATGGTTTCGAGTCCACCTGTAGCAGAAGTGAGGTGAATGCGGCCTGAGGCAGTGGTTGGGTTGTCCTTGTTGCAGACGGGGTGACGGGACCTCGAGTCGACGTAGACCGGGAAGGAGGAGCGCATAGCGACGACTTCCTGCGCAACAGCAAGAGACGGCGCTCGAGGACCAACTTCAACAGCTGGCAGCTGGAGGAGCTGGAGAGAGCCTTCCTCGCCAGCCACTACCCGGACGTCTTCATGCGCGAGGCGCTCGCCATGAGGCTCGACCTGAAGGAGTCCCGCGTCGCGGTCAGTATCAACCACTCTCTGCATTCCACTCTGGGTTACTCCCCAACCTTTCTAAAGCCCTGCCAATGTCACACTTCATAGACTAAAGATGAGGTAGACTGATCTCGCTGGCTGCGTAAAGCCAATCTCCGTGTACCAACACTGAACGGCTTTTCTGCCAACACGTCTAGCGAAAACGGCATGGTTTCAATTTTAGGTTAGAAAACTGATTTGTAAACAAGTGCTTAGAGATTTTCACACAGATCTACTTTCTCCAACCAATTTGTAATGCTGTTCTAACTAAATAGAAATTAGTAAAATTATTTTATTAATTTAATAGTGCTTGTCGTTTAAATATTAATATATAAACAAACACGTTCATCACTGTTGACCACGTGACTTTAAGAGTTGTGTTCCTTTCGGGGAGGTCAATGTTGGGTACATGCACAGGAGACGAATAAGAGGCCTGCCTCATCTCTAGTCTTTGTTAAACTTCCGTGATATTCTTGCATCCCATGCAAACAAAGCTTAACCTGGTTTATAAAATTACATCAGAGGGACAAGGACCACATTCATGCACTCTCAGTTAGTGAGTGAAGAGTTAACGGTGTTGAACCACAAAAAGTTAATTATTCTATAATTGCACCAAACATTGTTCAACTCGTACGTACTGTATGTGGTGACATTTTCTTAAAAAGAAAAAAAAAATTGAGAGTTAATATTTTTTGAATAATTTGATGTCAAATACAAATTTCTTCTGTTTCGTTGCAGCCATTACAACAAATACTAACTAAGTTGTACAGATGAAAAAATTAACAAATTAAACGAATCCTATGGCCTACTTCATGACACATATATAAATCACCAAATGATAAACCATAAATATGGTCAAATGTTAAATATAACCATACGTTTGCATTTTTTACGTTTTTTAAATATATACGCGGATATCTGGTGATTACATATATGTCAAGCAGTAGCTCACGGCATTAGTTTATGTTGCAAATTTTTTCATCTGCACAGCTTAGTTAGTATTTGTTATTACGACTGCAAAAATAAACAAGAATTTTCTATTTGACATCAATTTATTTAAAAAAATATAAAGTGTAAAAAATTTTTATTTGAGGAAAATCTCATCACATACAATGCGTACGAGTTGAACAGTGTTTGGAATAATTAATTTTTGCGGTCCTACACCGTTAACATCGAGTTATTGAGAGCCAATGAGGGTGAAGTGAGATGAATATGGAGCAGGGCCGGACTGAAAGGGCAGGGGAAAAGGGAGATCCCCGAGAAAAACCCGCCGACCAGCGGCGTCGTCCTGCACGATTCCCATTTGCGAAAATACGGAGGAATAAACCGGCCTATGAGTGCGTATTCAGCATAATAATATTTTACGTAAGAACTATTTCTTACTAGGCATTACCAACACACCTACTCTGCCACTGTTTTTATTCACATTAATTTAAATGAAATATTAAAATTCAAATTTGAAACAGTTAACCACAAATAAGTTAATATAATATTTACACAAATGCCAAAATCCTGTGAGACATAACGTAATAAGGATACAACCAAACGCGACACAGATTGTGTGATTTTTCAAAGGCTTTATTTAAAAAGTGCGAAGAAACCGCGAATATACTATAGTCGGCAGAATCAATGGAAACATTACCTCTTGACGCCTGCTTCGTCGGCAAAGTACGGGGTTTTCTACCGGCTGTACGTTTCGAACACATAAAGCTTTCAGCCTGGAAATGCTTGCCGGGGCGCAACCAATAAACACATACTGTGTGGTTCGTGCCATAGTACAGTAGAGTTCATCCCTTGTCTCTTGTGCGTTACTTGGGGTAGTGCCTATGAATTAGAGGGCCGGTATTCCAGCAAATTCCAAAGATTCTAGGATATACGTTATACAAGGACAAGAGCATTTCGCGAATAAATTTCAGGACAAGCTAGACTTCACACATGTGTATATGAGTCTGGCCGGCGTATGAAGTGCGTTGCTGAAGTTTGGATAGAAAACACGTAATTAAAAAAAAAAAGCTGGATTCTTTTCAGTTGTGTTTAATCCCGAAAAACCTTTCAAAAGACGTTTCATGAGCAAACATATTCAGGTTCTCATTTAGACGCCAAGGATTATTTTTTTTGGGGGGGGGGGGGGCAGAAAATGGCCAAAACTAGCGTTTTCAGTATCAGTTTCAGCTGCTAAATTTGCAATACAGAAACTTTGGTGTTGCCTTTAGACACGCGCGTGCCATAAGGTCAACGCTTGAGGTCACGTTCACTCTGAGTCGCGTCTGTTATTGGATCGCGGCTTGAAAGACACGCTCTTTAAGTCCATGAGTCAATAGCAAAACTTCACACAAGTAAACACAGAATCCTGTGCTATAGGCTGCTCACGGAAAGTGAGCATTTTTGAAAGTCCTGATTAAGATCTACTTGTACGCACGTTGTATATTCCTCCGCCTTATGTAAAATTAACATTGCCATGGTCCTCATCACTTTATTCATACGTCAATCAAGTGAAACTGTAGAATTATTATAAAAGTAACTATGTCACAAATCTTCTCATTCTTATACTTCGAAGCATAAAAAAAAAAAAAAAAAAATCACTTTGCACAAATGGTTACCTTACACTATTTATTTCACGTTAAGGTATGGAACTATTTCCCATTCATCATTACCAACTTTACTGGGCGCATGCCACTCAGGGAGCCCGTTAAAATATATGCAGGTGTGGCAGTCGATTTTTTTCTAAGGTTGATTTCAAAAGTGCTCACTTTATCGTGAAAAGTATTTACCTGTTTCGGAGATGAACTGGGCTCTGACTACAGCAGGTAATAAACAAACAGTTGATGGACGAGAACGCATAGGACTGTGGAGTATAGCCTACAGATAATTGAACTTCAGAAATTTTCCTGTTCCTGATATTATAAACAGTTCTACTTTCTTGTAACTTTTGTGATTTGGCCACTCGTGTCTTCAGGCCCACACTGACAACCAGTAACAATCTTTGTCTTGCATAACTTGGCAAGATTATGACAGTGAGTGAGTGGCAACTTGACGTAGGCTATACTAAACAAACAACGTGCCATTTACAAAATACTTTATCAGCTGATGAATGAACGAATGAAAATTAACATTACTTTGGCTATTCTGACTCAACTGCCAACGCACATCAGACAAGAATGAAGTAGGTACGCGGGATAAGAAAGAGTTCCTAGATTAATTACTACATTTGATATTACGTAGTCACAAGACAGCTGTCGTTAGTGTTACAAACGGAACTTCATGCTGAGGTAGTAATGTGTAGGTGTCCAAAATGCAACTTAAAACGGTCCGTATAAAATGAAACGCAACTTCAAACATTGGGAGTTCTTTTGACGTCGTAGCCCTGCCCACCGTCTCCTCCATACGTGCTTGATATTATTCCAAAAGCCTACAGAAATATCCCAGAGTATTGTTGAATTATTTTTCAATTTGACGAAACAAATTTCAAACTCGCATTGTTTCGAGCCAGTAATAGGAAAAAAGTGAACTTTTAAAAAGATGGGACCAAGATGCCAACGTGCTGCTACCTGTTTATGAACACACTCGGCTCACAACACGCCCTGCCACGTCATCTGTAAGAGCGCTCCTGAGCCACTACCAGCCAGACAAAATATATTTCTTGAATAAAATAACAAATTTACGAACGGATATCAATGGTTTTTTTTTGTCTGCGAGCTGTGTATACTTTTTAAAGTAACGCATGTATTTACGTGTACAGCGATTTTGATCACTAGTAATTTCTATTGAGCCTGTTATCGTTATCCTTAAGTCCATTACACGCCATGTTCTTCACTCTCCTCAAACCCATCTCCTTGTTTTTTTCGTGTTTTGTTACTGTACTGTATTAATGAAACGAAGAAAGTAGGACTCGCGTGGGTAGTTTTTAAGCAATTATTAACGTTATTCCAAGCCACATATTTCGAATTCGGGCTGTTTAGTAATAGTAATAGCAGAATAACTACTTTGAAAAAGTCGTCGGGGAGTTACTTGTTGGCGAATGAAAATGCGTTGTCAAGCAAGTTCCCCAGATTAGTTTTATTTTCGGTCTTAACATACTGGCTGTAATATCCAAGGTGTGATAAGAACTATAATTACCGTCTCGAAAACGTTAAATCAAATTTTCTGTCTGTAATAAATTAAAAAGAATTAAAAAATATTAAATTTTTTGGAAGGTTTTCTATTTTTACGTTTATAACCTACGAAATATTAGACATATATCAGTGTATAAAAAACCTTAAAATTTGTTTAGCATTACATTGGCAAATGGATTAGCTGACAGCATCTTAATAAAATATGCAGCCGCCACTTGATACACCAGCTGATGGCAAAAGGATACGTAAATGAAAAGTAAACATTGGCGCTAGTTTCTTCGAACTGTCGAAATCTTTCCAAGCTACACGAGGCAGAGAGTACACGTGCAAAAAAAAAAAAGACAGGGCAAATCACGTGTAACTTAGCACACAGGACGTAGTGCTCATAACGTCGCCAGCCAATGAACAAATGGCATCGCCTGGGTCGTACACAGAACTGTCGAGTTTAGCCTAGCCCGGTAACTGAGCTCGTGAAATTACAGAGAATGGGAAGTGGCGAATATCTTGGGAGCCAACGTATTTTCCAAAACACTCTAGCTCTAGTATATTTACTCGGATCGGACGACGCACAACTTGAATGTTTGTAAACATGTTACAAGAGTACTATGGTTCGCATTAGCACAGTCATATAGGGACACAAAGGAGAGCCAATTGTGAAGGAGAAACGTCACAAAGGCTCACAGTCCGCTGAAAGATGGAAAACGATTATCATTTCCCGCTGTTTATTACTGTCTTTACTCATAACGCTGAGCGAGTAGCGGTCTAACGGTCCGACGGACCACTCAGAAATGTGCAGCTATTTACAGTCGTTACCAAGCATTTCTTCCCTCTTCCCACATTTCCCGCTGATGTGTAATTAGGTGATTTGTCGCACGTTTTACCCATCGTGCAGTTTCTAGACTGAACTTCCGTCACTGTGACATCAACTGCAACCACTGGTTCCAGTTTAGAGCGAAAGTGCCTTGCCTACGCAGTAAAACATTTCTGTACTTGTTACAAAGAATTCTTTAGAAACTAGTTACCAAAGAATTACCAGTTACCAGCTAAAACTTCTTAACTAGTTACCAGCTAAAATAAATTTACTGTAAAAAATCTCTTAAAGCCAATAATTTATTTATAAATGAACTCAAAAGATAAAAATAATTATAGCAGTAGTTACAGAATTTGTAGAACTTGTTAGACGTGGTCGAACAGCCGTAATATACTTTACTACAAGTTAATATTATTGTATCAATTTATATTTAGCATATGAAAACTTGGCGCTATATAGAACGTATACCTTATTTGCGTAAGCGTAGTAAGCATATATCGTGTGCAAGTCTCTTAACTATTAGCGCCAAGCATTTAAATACTTACTATAAATTGAAACCATAATATTAATTTGTAGTAAAGTTTATTACTGCTGTTCGACCACGTCTTACAAGTTATACACATTCTGTAACTGCTCCTGTGATTATTTTTATCTTTTTTGTTCATTTATAAATAAAAACTTGGTTTTAAAAGTTTTTTAAACTTAATTAATTTTCACCTTAGGCCTCGCCTACTTTTTTACTATATAAGTAGATTATTTATACATTCACTGACTCGTCCGTTATCGGTATCGCTTGCTATCAGGCGAGTTTCAGTGCACTCTTTTAGCGGGAAGTTGAACCGGCATGCTGAATATTCATTATTCATCTCACACGTATGTGTATGTCGATGTATTTGACATTTCAATGCGAGTTCATGCAGATGGGAATCTTCAAATGGTTCACGTACACCCACGTGGTCGATCATTTGCATTCCTTCCTGTGTTTCAAAGTTTGGATGGTCTTTTACCCACACAAACATGTGTAAATGAGGACTTCCCCAGCATTGTAACTCTACACGCCACCAGTAATCGACAAATTGTCCACTAAATAAATTGTGATTGCTAGTGATTCTGTGGGCGCCTGACAGACACTTCACAGACACCTACCGTACATACAAACAAGTGAAGTTAAATAAATGCTTGTAATATTGCATATTTATAAAACATGATTTTAGAAAACATACACATTTGTTTCTGTAGCTCAATGTTTATAATATGCTTGAGGTCTACAACACTTGTTTGTTAAATATCAACATTAATTTTGATTTTGGTTTTGTCAAATCTACTTTAATTTAATTGTAGTATTACAAAAATATCTTCGGGAACCGGTTTCCAAATAATTCCTTGTACAAATACCAACATTTTTACAGTGTACGTTAACTTTGGACATTTCCATAAGGGACCAGTCAAATACGTTCTGTAAAAAAATTACCAAAAAAGCAGTTCCGGAGAGAAAATCAGGAAATCGACTTTTGAATAATACCGTTTACATTTTCCATAAGCCTAACCCGAAATATCTTGCGTACTCAACTGATTACAACGTAACCTTAAACGACACGTATGCCCATGCCTGAATTAATGGTCATAAATGCCTATCACGATAAAGTGAGCAATTTAGAAATGAACCTTAGAAAAAAGTCACTGAACCTACATCCATGTATTTTAATGGGTGCACTGATTGACATTCGCCCAGCAAAGTTGGTAACGTTTGGTGGATAAAAAGTATTTCCATATCTTAACGTCGAATAAAAAGTGTTAGGTAACCATTTGTGTTTACTTAAAATTATTTATTTCGCTTTCTGATCTTTTAACGCATCGAAGTTTAAAAATGAGCAGATTTGTAAAGTATTTACTTTCATAATAACTTCACAGTTTCATTTTACCGACGCATTGATAAAGTGATGAGGCCCATGGCAATGTTAATTTTACATAGGGCGGAGGAATATACGAGTTTACAAGTAGATCTTAAGCAGGGCTTTCAAAAAAGCTCATTTTACCGTAAACAGCCTATACAAACGGTGATCAAACATTGATTTTGTTCCGGCGATTGGGCTACAGGACAACGGTAGTGGAGAATAGTCAACTGCCCATTTAAGTTAAGTGAAATTCAGAATAACTCGTATTTTAACTGAACGCTTAATAACTGGGGTTTTCATCTGGACAATATTTGCAGCACCGTTTCCTCTTATGAGGTCGTTATGATTGCTGCCGTTCTGTAGTTAACGTGAACAAAATGTTTCTCTCACCGTGACCTGTTTTTGATACCAGCTAGAATACCTCCATCATATTTCGTGTTTTGTCTAATTTGTATTAGGCTGCAAAGTACACTGATCTGGTACGTAAAACTGTATACCGAATTAGACTAAAAACCAAGTTTTTAAAATTATTGAACATATAAACGCCTGAAAATGTAACAATGCTTCGAAAATTTGTGATTTCCGTTTATTAGATCATTTATTTTAGCCCAATCCGAAGCAATAAACCAATGTCCATTATGATGGCAAAACTACGAACTTAGTTAATAAAGTTTGTTAGTATTATACAAACTGTCCCGAGTCAATTATTTTTATTTTAGATCATTATCAAACACCCATTTTGTTTAATTGTGATCATGTTTGGTATCCAAAATTTATTTAAACGCTTGAAGTGATGAAAAAGAACAAAAACAATAAAAGAAACTAATCCAATAGTTTGGGTCTTGTAAAATATATTCAATTTTCAGTATTACATAAAACGGTTGTCTATAGAAATGTACGTTTAAAGTTATCCATGATTATTGTAGCACTGTGATACTAGCACTTAGATTCGGGACTCATAATTCGATTGGATCATGCTGGAGTTTAGGCTTCAATAATGAACCTTTCCGCTTTCTAGATACATGAGAGTGGCGTATTTTAGCGATAAAGAATTCCTTCCGGACTAGTTATTGTAAGGTCTGCTATACGAGGCGGTCACCGGCTACAATATATCACTACTATACCAACCATTGAACAGTTCTGTAATCTGGTTTCTTTGTAGCGGCAACAAAATTTCTGTTCCAGCAACCTAATGTTACGTTTGTTTATTAAAGTTTTATTTTATTTTGCGAACAAAAATTATCGATGTTGTTCTGTAGACGCGGCTATCTGTTCTGTAGCAAAGACAATGCGGTCTACTATAAGGCCTATATTCATAGTCTCAGATGCAATAACAGAATGGAACAGAACATACCACTCTGATGCTATTATGCGTTCAAAATATTTAGATGGTACCTGCAATAGATTTTATTGATGTCCCTATATGAACAGCCTACATGGGTTAGGGGTGCACACATGTGGTTCCTACAAACCATTTTTTCTCAGTGAATGGGATCTATACCAGTTCCTGTTCTCATATTTTGTACTATAGTTTTCATACCTGATCCTGACAAATCGCAGTTTTATTAATTGCGGTGTTACCCGTGGCTTTACCGAAAAGCGAAGACACTTCGCAGTAAAACAATGTATGATTTTGTCTATGAGGCTCAATTTTTTTTTTTAAATATATATTTTCCAGTGTCGAGTAGTATTGACGAAGATAGTGTTGAAATACTATCTAAAACTTCTTCAATCTTAGACACTGCAGATGAAAAGAAAACATTCACCTGAAATGATTTGCGCGTATGCGTAAATTATAGTAGTTGAATATTTAAAATGCATACTATGTTCCTATAATGAACCATATGCCAAAAATAGATATGTGAGAAGCTGAACTATGTATTTCGCTGCGGGAGTATATACAAAGCCCCAATAATTATTTCTGATTTGAGTGGAATAACGTAAATACGAATAGAAATGTTTTTATCTACAGGATAATGCCTAGTGTGCATTTAAATAATATTAATAGAAGTGGTGTATATACGGGCAATTTGGGGGCAATGTATTTGAAATAGGAGGCTGTGCGATTGTAAAGCTGAGGTAGTCCTCGGCACGACTCGGAGGTGTTCTGCATCCTTAGATGGACCTGGAGGTCATTCAGGTGCGCTTAAATATGCGCACGTAAAGACAATGCTTAACATAGACATTAGACCTTGTCTAACGGTGTTCGTATGATAATTGCATATGTGGTTCACTAGAAGTGCTATGATGAGGATGCACAGATACCAACAATGCTAAATCTTGTAATTGACAGAGTATCTTGACGGACAATGCTCATCTGGTTGTATATAATGTAGTTCTTAGACACAGGGCAAGTATAAGTAAAGTTGTATGAACGCTCATTCTCACGAGAAGGGACACAGTGTATTGTATGATTGATGTTGGTATATTTCCAGCCGTGGTTTCAGAACAGGAGGGCCAAATGACATGGGGATTCATTCATAAAAAGAAATTTTATGCCTCACCATAGGGATAAAGTCCCTAGTTTAACAGTATCGTGGGATTCTAGAACAGGAGAGCCAAGTGTGAACCACTTGGCTCTCCTGTTAGGGCATTATCAGACCCTCTCCAGGAGGGCTTGATAATGAAGCTAGCAAGGTGTTAATGCTGTGTTGTGTAACGGCGTTAGTGTGGTTGCAGGTGTGGTTCCAGAACAAGGGAGCAAAGTGGCGCAAGTTGGTGTGTACATGGTAACGAAGCTATATAGGGGGCATAGTGTGATGTGTATTGTTGTTGGTGTGGTTGCAGGTGTGGTTCCAGAACAGGAGGGCCAAGTGGCGCAAGAAGGAGCACACGAAGAAGGGACCCGGGCGGCCGGCGCACAACGCACACCCACAGACATGCAGCGGCGAGCCCATCCCCGAGGAGGAGCTGCGTCGCAAGGAGCGCGAGCGACGGGAGAAGAAGCTGCTCAAGGCTCTGGAGCGCCAGCAGAGGAAGCTCGCCGCCAAGGGCATCGCCGTCGACGTGGCGACCCTGAGGCGCGAGTGGGAGGCGAAGCACGGTTGCGGGGACGGCGCACGGCCCTCCTCGTCCTGCGACTCCGGACAGCCGTCGGCGCGCTCCGAGTCGGAGCCGTCGCAGGGCGGCCACGACGACGACGACGACGACGACGACGACACCGACATTGACGTCGAGGACGACTCGACGACGGAAGTGACGCAGCCGCCGTTCCTTCTGCCGCTCCACAAGGACGCCAGCGGCGAGGAGGACGTGAACATAACCTCCTCGTCGGAGGAAGACGATGCCAAGCCCACGAAGCTGTGCCTCCCCGCGCCCAAGTCCAACCCCTTCAGCATAGAGAGTCTGCTGTCTCACGTCCAAGACAAGGTGCACAGAGGAGGTGGCGACAACTACTGCTCGTAAGACTGGATCGCGGGCTTTCGGCACACTAAATGAATTATAAATTTCCTTTTAGGAAGTGCGCTATGTTTCACGGCCGAGCCTTCCAAGCGTGCAATGGAATTGTTTACAGATATATAACACAATAAGAACACACCGTTCACGTCACCGTATCAGACATGTAGCGCCGTATCTTTAAGATAGTGTGTACTGTGGCACAAATGTATGTTGCCTGATGCAGGAAGTTTCTCTTTTATTTGTTAAAAACTGACCCAAAGTCATATAGTAACTTCATTTTAAAATTGCAATACACTCGCTCAATAATTATTAAAATAATTGATGCTGCCTACTTAACTTAAATATATACTTGATATAAAATCATTTTCAATTGCTACAGATTATTTCAACTTTAGATAAGAATGCATATTACTAAAGTCATAATAATTAATATTCCCAACCATTAACTTTTATAGAAAAGTCAGTTGTTCACTAAATGAACACTGTAGCAGATATCACATATCATTTTTCCTAAAAAATGTTGTATTGGGTGATGTAAATAATTACAAATACGAGGAGATAATGCAATAAAATCAATGAAAGATAACTTTTCTTTGCTTTCTACCAAACGAAATACTCCTGAGTGTAATATTGCATATAGATTTAATTAATTACGTACATACTCACTGAGAGTTTGTTGTTATACTGTATTTATGTTGAAGGATTATTATTTTTTCCATTATAAAATTCCAGAAATTTATTTCGATAAATTCGTAGTTATAAACCATTCACTTTTATAAGTTTTAATTGCAAATTAAATATTAATTTAATTTGTTCACACATTTTTTTGTTTAAAAAATTTTTTTTTTTACAATCATCGATTGCAATTAAACAGTAGTATCTTGTAGTTTCATTTTTTTTTTCATCCTACTGCCCTGATTTTCTCCGGTAGGCAAAACGGGGACTGTTTATAGACTAACATTGAAACAACCTACACACAGCCAATCCTTATCCGGTAACAAATTTATAACTCACGAATCGTGATCTGGCATTGCAATCAACTACTCCACGGAGATCGGCTATTGGGGCTATTGGTATCAGTAGAAACCCATTTTTATTTACAGCTAATTAATTGAACCTGACTAAAGCATTTTGTTATGGACACCATCCTTGGCTGAATGAGTTCACTCTAATTATTGACGGTTGTAAATATTTTAAATACAATAGTAAGACGATAAAGTATTAATTTAACTGTAGTGTGTTGCCTGCATGCGTTATTTAATACACAAATGCACAACAAGATTTAATGATAAAGATAGCAAATCCGTTATGTTAATTAGTATTCGTTAGATTTTACTCTCCCTGTAAGATATGGAACATGCGAGTTTTCACTGCACTCTGTTTTACGATCAACGAATTTGTCCCTCGTATGATTTTACTATCAATAAATTTACTCTCCACAAAACATAAAGTCCATGTGAGTTATTACTGTCTTAAATCTGGTTAGTTGATATGTAAGTGTATCTAATAAAATAAAGGTAAAAGTTTACTTGATTAACATTTTTTAAATTGAAGGTTTGATGTGCTCGAAAATAAACAAAAACTGAATATTTCTATAGCAATTCAAGTTATGTATACACTTTATCCCAAGATCCGTTAGTAATGTGTTGTGTACCAACAAATGCCATTATTTACAACATACTTATTAACAGTTTAACCTACACGTCACAGCCTACAATGTGCAATGGTTATGTGTGATCACTGAAGCTACAATAGGTTGTATGAGACAGATAACACGGACGTAAACTCAGGGCGTGGTTATATCTGTGTTGCCTCGACGCCAGGTCAATACCTCTATAAATAGCACGGAGCTATCCGGGACCCTAGTGACTACGGAGAACTGGACTGAGTAGTGTGCCTCGCCTACGAAGAAGTCATGCCACGGCGTTCATGACATAAAGACACTCCCCGTGAACTTAACCTCTTGTTCTTCTCCATTCGGGAGCTAGCGATTTTCTGTCTGTGTGTCATGTCACTGAATAAACATATCTTTATCGCATGTAACTACACTAGAGTTATTATCATAGAGATATCATTGTGTTAATAAAATTAATGCAAATTTATTTTGGTGGTTTAATTGTAGAATGTTTATAAAACCCGTTTGTTTCCAAGTAGTTTCCTACAGAATAAAAAAACGTTTTAGACGTACGGTAAATGTGAAGAGAATACTACCATAATTTTAGGAAACTTCGACGTTTACAAAATCGAAGTGTAAAAATGGCAATATTTTGTAAATTTAAAAAATGTTGTTTATTTAAATAATGTTGATAAGCAGACCGTAAACATCGGTGTTGTAATAGTTACATACATGTATAGGCTGTTCACGGTAAAATGAGCGCTTTTGAGAGCTTGCTTAAGATCTACTTTTGTGTACGTTGTGTATTCTACCGGCTTATATAAAATTAACACTGCCATGGGCCTCATTACTTTATTGATGCGTCAGTCAAATGAACGTGTGAAATAATTAGAAGAGTAAATATTTTACAAATCCGCTTATTTTTACACTAAGACGCTTTAAAAATAAACAAAGAGAAAAATAATTAAAGTTATTACAAATGGTTACCTAACACTATTTATTCGACGTTAAGATATGGAACTACTTTTCCCTCCATCGTTACCAACTTTACTAGGTGCGTGTCACTCAGTGCGCCCGTTAAAATATATTCAGGCAGGGGCAGTAACCTTTTTCTAAGGTTAATTTGAAAAGTGCTCACCTTATCGTGAACAGCCTTTAGTCCGTTTCAAAACTTAGTTGTAAGGTAGTTGTTGCGTCCTTCAAATATATTAAAAAATGAAATTTGCATCAGCACATTTAATTGAATTATTTTCACTTTTGAGTGTTTTAACATAACAGTTATATTATTATTGCTTGAAAAAATCACAAATTTGTTTACCAATGAGAATCCTTCCTTTAAGCTTTCCTCCTGCCCCATTTTCAAGCTTTTTCTAGCTGGAGCTCTGTTGCTCTCTTCCTTTCACTCTTTCCTTTCGCTTTTCCTTCATTCCTTTTATTCTTGTCAATTTGAGCATTTTGGTATCGACAGTGAGCATTTATTGCAGATAGAGGTATTGGCTTATTAAAATTCAAATCTTCTATAACTCCAGCAGCAGCTATGGACTCTGTCCTTACCTGCCAACCTTGGACAGTCTAAAAGAGAGAGGCTTTCCCATTATAGGCTGTTCACGGTAAAGTGAGCACTTTTGAGGCCCTAGTTACTTTTTTCAGCCATTTCTTATCCTTTAACAATCTTTTAATATAAATATTGCCGTGTTAAGAAATTAACACAGGGTATATATTCAACCGTACTCGGAGTTTACGTCTGATACTAAAATAATATATTTAATGACTATTATTCCAAATGACAGCGCTTTCAAAAGTGCTACCTTTATCGTGAATAGCATATACGACTGAAACTAATATAAAATACGGAAAATATGTTTCTAAGTTAAGCAGAATATTTCAATTTCTTATGACATATGACCAAACGAACTTGGTAACGAACTGCAGAAAGTAAGCACAGACTACTTAACAGTGCATAAATCGGGACTCATATTTGAGTCACACGCTATCAGAACTGGTGATGTTACAGTGTGAGAAGCAATCTCCTGCGATTTACGGTCCTCCTTTATAGTGATTCAGGGAGTTCTGACGCCTCATCGATACGTTCAGGAGATTATGCGGCATCATGTGTTTCCTTTCATCGTATCACTATAGCGGGCGATTCTCAAGAATGATATTGCCCACCCGCATACAACACAGATTTCTCAGGACAAAGTGCAAACGTGTTAGATTCACAGCATAAAACAGTTTCTAGTCGTTTGTATTGTTGGTTTGTCAATAAATATGTTGGTCTTTAACACAAGCCTGTCACTTGCCGTGTGACTATTCGTACATATAATGGATGACCGCATGGATTCAATCAGAATACAATTGAGTTTGCTGAAGTATTAGTTAATCAGGATTTTTAATTCGAAATATGATGTAATTATACAATTCTTCCCTATCTTCGCGCCCAAAAAAACATTACGACACATACAAACTAGTTTGTCAATATACCAATAGACGAACATACTCGTATACAGAGAAAGAAAGTTTTGGAGCTTCTGACACTGTCTGCAAGTTTAACACAAAAACAGGAAATTCTAAACAATATATATATATATATATATATATATATATATATATATATATATATATATATATATATATATATATATATGTTTCTGACAAACCCATATTTTTCCTTTCCGAAATACCCAGATGATATTATTTTCAATAATACAAACAATATTTGTCAATTTTACATGTGCCGAAAAAATATATTGCAGCAAATGACTGGTTATTTACTATTTTAGAGCTTCGAGAGAATGTTAATTAATTATTTACGCCAAATACCACTAATAATAACAGTAGTAGGGGCGGGCCGATTTCAGATTCAAAGGGATGCCGCTTTTATTAATCGGATTAACCCTTTGATATCAAAAGGATTAATCCTTAATCCTATCGGATCTTTTAATCCGATGAATTTTTGTTGATCCTTAATCCGATTTTAATCCGACCAATTTTCAAAATTGTCATCAGATAATATGGTATGAAACTTTGATCAATTGATCTAATTAATTTAATTGAATTAATCAATCAAAATTGTCATGTGATAAGTGTATACATTTTGATGTACTTTATTTTCTTTCTTTTTTTTTTTGGGTTGGGGAGCAGCTCTGGTAGATGTTGACGGTTGGAGTTCTGGCATCGTACTGAGATGTGGTATGTTGGATAAGAAACATTAAGTGTTGAGTTTTGTGTAAGAGTGGCATAAGTGTTTGCTTGGGTTTGGAACATATTTGCAATAGAATTGTCTTCCATGAAATCGATATTGACACTACTATACATCACACTAGTTAACGTATTTGATTTCCAAGTAATCGGAAATGTGCATTTTCAGGTAATGTTGCCTTAATGAATGTTTCTAAATCATCCAACTAATAAGATCCTACTGGTATCAATATCTTTTAAGTTTTTTCACCAAAGTTGACCAACTGTAAATGATTGGTTGTCTATATCGATGTTTGGTATGCTGTTGTAAGTTACGAATTCAATTAGAATTATTAGCCATTGTCCATCAAACTCCAAAGCTGGGAAATTTATCGACCGCAATTGCGATGAGTTTTCATTTAATATCAACATCATTGACATATTACCTTGTATGTTTTACTAATACATTGACTTATATATCCTATTTAGAGTCAAAAAATGTTTACATAAATAAACACAATTGATTGTATTTGGTAATTGTTCCATTTCGTAATTGTATTTTAATTGTGTGTTTTTCAAATAATTGCATATTGCAATTGGAGGGCGTTCATCGCCAAAACTGTCATAATACAATGATTGATTTACATTTTTAATTAATGCAACCCAATGTGTTCCTTCGTTTTTTTTCGAATCTAAATTAATAATCATACATTCGCGAAGGTTTGGTTTCTTTGGTAATTCGTCTCTCATACACACACATCTGAAAAAAATATGGATTATCCAGATACATTAATTTCTTTGTTTGTTGATGCACATTTTGGAAGACTATTTAGGACTTTCTACATTTTTTTTCCATGTCTGTAGTTTTTTCTCCTAGTCCGTCTTTATAGGGTTTCAAATACATTTCTTTACCCTTTGATTAAACTGTTCTACTGATAGCTGAAACTCCTCCAAGGAGTGATCCAAGAGCTGTTAATGCTGGAAATAGGAACATAATGATTCCTCTTTTCTTTGTTTTTCATTTAGTTTTACATTTTAAACCCATACCTTTTTTAACCTTTGCGCTCATGATTTTATAAAAAACCCAGACACCTAGTTATTCACCAATCGATGTAGATGGATTCTTCCTTATATTTGCAGCTTTATCGGCTAGAATTGTATCCGCTATGTCTTTCTTTCAAATCATTTGTTCAATCATAAACTATTTCGTGTTCTTTACAAGCGTTATCCAGAGAGTTTATTCCTTGATCGTTCCACACCAGACGTTTTGCAAGTTTAGTACCAGGTCCACAATAATTGTATTTTGGTAAATGCAAATCAAATGGCAATTTATTAATCAATATACGCAATACTCCATGTCCTTTTCTGATACGTTTAGAATGAGGCATTATTTTCAACTGAACACAAGCCTATAAATAGACTTGCATTAATAGTTTTATGTTAGTACATTACATTATGTAATACTGTAAAAATGAAGATTACAAAAAAAAAATGCATATCTTCCTGCAATTGTAAATATGGAAGAAAACTCAATTGAACAGAAACATGTAATTCTTTTACCATCAAAAATATGTTGCATAATAAGCGGTCCTTTTTCATATGGAAAAATGCATGTTATTATGTCGCTGTTGGAACAAATGGACTTAAATTTGATAGCCTATATGTGTTTTCCAAAACAATACAACAAGAGAAATATCAATGATTAACGACTATTTTGTCAGTAACTACCCTTACCCAACACACCACACTTCAGTACGATGCCAGAGCTCCGACCATCAACATCTACCAGACCTGCTCCCCACCCAAAAAAAAAAAAAGATAATAAAGTACACCAAAATATATACACTTATCACACAACAATTTTTGATTGATTAATTAAATTAAATTAATTGGATCAATCAAATTTTCATATCATTTTATCCAAATAAAATTTAAAAACATTGATGTGATTAAGATTGGATTAAGGATTAACGAAAAGTATTGCACCGGATTAAAACCGGATTAATTTTTTGGTCCGATTAAGATCTAATTAAGGATTAACACTTTTAATATTAATTTGATAACAAATGGTTAATTCGATTAATAAAAGCGGAATCGCTTTGTATCTGAAATCGGCACGCCCCTAATACTGATAATCGCCGTTTTCTGATACAGAAGTAGATATTGTGCTGCTGTATGTGTAAATATTATTTAGGATACTGAAAAATTGTTAAGAGCCCGGCTTTCAGATAATTTGAATGAGAGAAAAATGTCGCTTCCAAATTCAGGTTACCACGCTACCACGGAGCTGCTTGTCGATGTATGTACCGACTTGTCAGCGCGTTAGAACACAGATACTTGCTGTATGAAAGTATGTTGGAGGTTCCCAAACATAATTAACTTGACGAATGAGTGACTGTAATCTATGCAGTGGAATATCTCTGTAGGACTTTAACAGAACGAAAAGTTGCTTGCGTCTTCCTACAGGAAAATCACCCTCGTCAACAATCTTCAACACCATTATGCCAAAGAAAAGCACGTGGGTAATGGATTGTCGTGGTGATGAGAGAGGAATTTGCATAACCAGTAGGTCCCGATTATCAGCTCTGCTAGTCGTCGCAGAAAATGCAAGTGTTTCTATCGAACTTCCAAGCCGCCAGCTTAATGTAAAAGAAACAGACATAGTGAACATCTCCTTCAGTTTTCATGGACACGACGAAAAGATTCAATAAAATATTTCTCACCGGCTATTGGACTGATGATCCTGGGGAAAAAACCCTGTATTTCCTTTACTCTAAATTCTAAAGCTTCACAGTGCTGGTACAGAGAAGACGACAATGGATTTCGAAATTTTTGTCAATATTCAAATTCTTCCACTTCCATTTGGAACGCTGCGTATTGCTGACGCTCACACCTTACCGTCAACTGTAACTTATTATTATTTATTAAAAACGTATACATGAAGTAATAATGCACACATGCATCTCTGCGAAGATGCTTCGACAAAAAGGTTTGGGATTGTGAGAACTGTAGTAAAAAATGGTATTTTAACATATTATTTCAAATAATTTTGTGCAAAAAAAGTCCAAAATCTTTTTAAAAACTACTACAGTTTTGCTACCAAAACAAAGTTCAGTACTTATAACTTATAACACTACGTACTTTAGTAAGTGACAACTTAGAGCACCGTATGTTTTTGAAGTGGAGTTAAAGTTACTAATTTACTAACAGTATTACATGAACTATTTTAACGTTGCACTGAGTATCTGGGTAATTTTAATTTTGACAAATATATGCAACCACAGAAAACCTGGTCTCTCACCGAAATAATTTCACTTGTTGTTAATCAGAACGTTAATATTAACAAATAGTTTCCATTGCGTACTCCTTAAGCCCCTACAGTTTCCGAACAGTTCACTAATCAATTATAAAACAACGTATTTAAAACAGGTATAAGCTGTTCACGGTAAAGTGAGCACTTTTGAGGGCCTAGCTACTTTTTTCCTTTTAGCCACTTTTTTTAACCACATTTTAAACTAAATATTACTATGTAAGTAATAAACACGGTGTGTATATTCCACCACACTTGTAAGTTAACGTCTATGGCTAAAATTAAATATATTTATTTACTGTTCTTCCCAATGAGAGGGCTTTCAAAGTGCTCACTTTACCGTGAATAGCCTATAGGCAACATGCATACTATTGATATGATACGGGTGCAGGAATGCAGGAGTTCCGAGAGGACAAATGTACGCTACGAACACTGCAAAATGAATTACTAAAGGTAGGCATTTATCAACGTATGTTTTAGTCATAAATATCAAACATTATAATCGCAGCGACAGTGTCTTTGTGATGCGATAGTGTTTTTGTGATTTTCTCACTCTTGTTCGGTTCTGCATTTTCGCATGCCTACTGTGTTGAATGTGCCTCAGCTAACAAAGATTTCGTATCTGAGTGATCTGACCTGTTTCGTGAATCATGTTTAAACTAGTAAATCACAACTTTATATTTATAGGCTGTTCACGCTAAAATGAGCACTTTTAAGGTCCTAGTTAATTTTTTCTTTCAGCCATTTCTTATCCTTTAACCACCTTTTTAAATAAATTGCCTATTACCATGGAAGTAGTAAACACAGCGTGTATATTCCTCCGCACTCACGAGTTAACGTCTAAGGCTACAATAAAATATGTTTATTGACTATTATTTAAAATGAGAGATCTTTCAAAATTGCTCACTTTACAGTGAATAGCTTACAACTTGCATGCGACACAAATCTGAATAAAATGGAGTGCTAGTGCTTCAAAACACCATATTAAATATCAAAACAACGTGAATCGGTAGGCTGTTCATTGATTCAAATAAAATAACAGAAATACTTAAATTAGTATTCGCCTTTATTTAACTTTCACTGTGACAATAGATTATATAATTTAACGCTCGTGAAGACAAAAGAAATATAGAAATAAATACTTAAGTTGGAATAAGAGCCACGGCCATATCGTCTATCGCTTGTAGTAAATGTCGAAATATTAAGAGAAAAAAAATCCATAACAAAACTTGAAAATTGAAAACTGGTAGATGTTCTTCGGGCCATAAAAACACTTAAAAATGGATAAATTGAAATATCGGTCCGCCATAGATTCCCTGGTGATCAAAGTTATGGTATGTATACATGAAGTCTTCTTACGCTGATTCCTCTTGAGATCCACATAACAACGTTTCGTAGAAACTCGTGTAATAGTCAACGTGGAAGTGTAGTCACTGCTAGGCACTTGTGGTCAAATCTTTAGTTTACGTATTAAATTGCGAGTCTATGCTGTTGCGTGTTAATGCTCTGGAATATCTCTCGTCTACGTGGAGTCAATACGTCTCATCATTCGCTGGGAGACAATTGCAAGCCTTACTTTCTTGGAATTGAAGGGAAAAAATGTAGAACGACGTCTTTAACTTAATGTTCATGACCAAAGAATATTTCAAATTGTCATCTAAGACAAATATAATCACTTGGGCAGCCTGCAGACAAAACCAAGCATATTTTTTTCGGCATTAAATATATTAACCAAACATAATACGTTTCCTTGGGCAGCTAAATTTTCTAATGCTCAAAATCTATCTATAAAAAGTGTCTAAATAAGTGATCGCCTCAACATGCTTGAGGTATGTTTTTCACACTTTTCACTTTGGCCTAACCCTCACTCCCAGATGTCGCAGCAAATCAATACTTATTTTTTAATATGGTCAATACTTACAAATATTAATTATCAAATATTTAATAACCAAAAACTTTAGAAATATAATCTTTGCCTCAACTGCATATATTTGCAGACACTCTAAAACAGGTATGCTCTCAAGTTGGCAGCTATGTAGGGAAAGTCACTGAAATATGTATATTTCATTTATTTTATTTAGACTGGGAAGTGTAAGACAACGGCATATTTGCAACATACTCACATTCCTAACAGTTTCACAGTAGTTATACTTCGTCGGCCCGTAAAAAGTGACAATTTCGAAGGTAATGTTTATTCGAGATATAGTGGAAGGATGCAACATTTGCAAGAAAGTAGAATCTATTGTCAGGACTTTCAAAAGTGTTCAACAGCAAACATTTTGGGCAAACTTTTTTATGATATTATTTGTTATATTTTTTGCGTTTAACTACTTTTCACGCAAATGAATTTCTCTCTGTAATTTGCACACTTCCTACAGTAAAGAACTATGGTAAGGGTGGTATGAATTTATGTGCTTTTTATAAACATTGTTTGACACCGGAATCGCTACACCCTCTTTCCTTACGTGAAACTTTACTAAACAGTCACAGTCGTATATACGATAGTACAAATTAGTATAGGCTATTCACGAAAAAAAATGAGCACTTTTGAAAGCCCTGCTTAAGATATACTTGTATGCACGTTGTGCATTCTTCCGCTTTATGCCAGATTAACTTCGTCATGGACGTCATCACTTTATTCATGCGTCGGTAAAGTGAAAATGTCAAATTATTAGACACGTAAATATTTTACAAATTGGCTCACTTTACATTTCGATGCATAAAAAACAGAAAACGAAAGAAATAATTTAAGTCAACAGAAATTATTACCTAACACTTTTTATTCGAAGTTAAGATACGGAAATACTTTGCCACCCATCATTACCAAATTAAGGTCATTTTTTTTTTTTTAATTTGGCTATCTGAGAGAAGATAGGTTTCGAAAAATGCTGTTTAATGCAGTTTTTAGCTGTCAAATCATTATAGTATTCAAAATATAACATTTGATTTCCGACACAAGAGTGTTATTGGCAGGTTCAAAAAGTTAAAGCGTCTTAGCGCGGCATACGGCATTTGTGTTAGATGCTACGAAAGGAACAAAAACAACTTTTTCTCTACATTTAATGGTCTAAACTATTTATTAAATGAAATCTTAACAGTTATGTTTGAATGATCAAAAATATATTTATGAGAAGTCTGACCCCTATTTTCAACAAAATTCAGAGTGCCAATACTTGCTCACGTGTTTATAAATCACACCATACTGAATCAGTATGTTCTGACCACCATACAGACTGCATTAAATGTAATTTGATTGGTTAATAATATCTAGGAGCAAAGCCTAGTACGTTGCAGAATTTGGAAAATTGAGACTTTTGAGTGTTATATTTTGAAAACTATAATAATTTGACAACTAATAACTGTATATATGGGGCACTTTTCAAAAGCTCTTTCAGATAACCAATAAAAAAATGTGAAATATGACCTTAACTGCACGCATTTCACTCAGGGCGCCCGTCAAAATATATGCAGGTATGAGGAGTGATTATTTTCGAAAGTTGATTTTGAAAGTGCTAACTTTATCGTCAGTAGCCTTTTGTAATTAGTCTTTAACACTTAAATGGCTCTTTGTTTACCATTTTGTCAAGCAGGCGTTTAATATGGGGTGGAGCCTCCTCTCGCGGCTATGCAGGTAGTGATACAACAAAGCATTCCATTATAGAGGTGGTGGATAGTGCTTTCTGCAACTGCACACGCAGGTCAGCCAGTCTTTGGGTAGGTTGTCGACTGTGGTGAAAATCTCGCCCCATCATATTCCGTACATGTTCAATAGGGGACAATTCTGGGGACTTAGCAAACCAAGGACATATTTTAGAGCATGTTGGGTGATGCAAGATGTATGGGAAGGAGTATTATCTTGCTGCATAATAGCATTAGGTATGCTTCACAAAAATGATATGAAATGGGGTGTAGAAACTTCACTCACATAGCGTCGCTGCGATGTCTCCGTGCTTTCAACAACGAGGGTCGCAGTGGTGTAGTGGTTAGACTACTCGCCTCCCACCAAGGCGAACCGGGTTAGATTCCCGGCGGAGTGGCCCCGAATTTCCGCATGCGGGAATCGCGCCTGATGATGCCGCTGGTCAGCGGGTTTTCTCGGGGACCTCCAGTTTCCCTGCCCTTCCATTCCGGCGCTGTTCCATACTCACCTCGCTTCACCCTTATTGGCTCTCCAGACCTCGATAATAAGAGCCGACAAAATCTCTTCACTCACTCATTCAAAAACAACGAGATATGAGCGGGAGTCGTGATTACTGGTACTCTATACCTTAAATCGTATGGCGTTCACGAATTAGTGCAGGTTCGTTGCGTTTCCCACTGCTGTGCCAAACCCTGCTGCGACCAGTGGCATGTAGTGGAGTGTTGCAAGGTAAGCTAGTGCTTGCTCAGTGCTATAAACACTCGGCGCACACAGCAGGAACCAGTAACGAGAGTGGGGCCGGGAGAAACTGAATATACTGCGACCAATCGCGAGACAGTGGCGAGTTACCCATTACACACGTGCTGTGTCGTCGACTGCATTAGTACGTCTGAGTGGCTGATGTGCAAACTAGCAAATGATTAGGTACAGCACAGAGCAAATCACAGCTAACCATGCAAGAGTTTACTACACGCCGCATGGCTGCGACCATCATTCGTAGTATGGCAGAAGCGGAACTCATCGGAGAACACAATACGACGTCATTCCTCTGTCAAATGTTGACGTTCCTGCCACCACTGACGACGTATTTCAAGAGGTCAGAGGCAACGGCGCAGTAGATGCCACGCCTGTAGGCCAACGTCATTCAAATGACGAGTGGTTCTTGTTGAGGCCGGAAAATGAATTGCAGGCCCCACACATTGCAGTGCCTCTCTGGTTGTGGCACGTCGGTGGAAACGACGATCTTTTCTACCCGTAGTGCATCTAACAAGACCAATACACTCCACGTGACGTACGACCTGCACGTACCCACACCTGCATACATCGTGTCACCAGTGATGACCGCACGGCCGAGCCGAACATCCGCCTTCGTGCAGTCCTACCTACGACCCTGTTCAGATGTGTCTGGGTGGTGAGGGTAATCGTATGCACGACGTCGTGACATACACATCTGCCGCTTAACTCACAGAATTCGGTCTTTACAGCCTTTTGGTTTTGTATGGCCCCTTTAAGCTGGTCACCAGCACCCCCTTCACCCTATATTGCAGTGGTGTTTCTACGTCACTTTAACCCCTGGATATAGTGATTTCCATGCCTAACAGTAATGTAACGTTGGCGTCAGTCCACAAGTTCGATGCACTAGCAGGAACACGCTACTTAAAACTGCACTATATGTGGAGATCAACACCGCTTTGCTTCATACAGTTGTTCACGCAACGACTCCCAAAGAACGGAATGAGGTCACATGCTGTACAATTTTTGTATAACGAGAATAAATGACGAGAAGAAGGCACAAATATAGTTCGGGAAACCGTGGCTAGAGAGCAGCAAGCCTCCAAAGAGAGTTCAGGCTACACCTTGCAGGGAGCTTGTATAAGACAGGGTATGAATTACAATCGCATATAGTAAGCTTACGGTTTGTTGAACTCTTTTAAAATCCTTAATTAATTCCACTTTTGTACCCATTTTTTCTTTACGACACATATGAATATTAACGCTGACATGCACATGGTTAATAGTCCGTGTGACTTTTGAGTAATAACGCAAAACTTCTAGCAAAAGTGTTATATTTGTAAACCAATTAAAATTCTAATTTTTATAAGCCTTAACAAGAACTGATGGAAATTACCGCAAATACCATCTCGGCAAGACGTTAAAACAGGGAACCAATTCTAACAATTCACTCGTGACATTAAGAATTACAATAAGTGTTTACAACGAAATAATTGCAGTTGAGCGGAAACATATTTTTCTCCAAAATTTTTAGTTTAGATGTTTACATAATCTTTGATAAATTACATTATACGGGACGCGAGTACAGAGAACAAAGTAAAAAAACTTTCAGCCGAGGAGAAGACTCGTGGAAGAAGGGGTAAAAGGACAAACCATATTCGCTGACACCTTGTGGGAGTGTGGGGTGAGTACACGTGAAATATCAGAAAGTCGCCAATATCCGCCTTGGAATTGCCCAAGTTCCAGCAGCTACTCGACTGCTAGAGGAGTGTTACTGTTTCGTTCTAACTCCTCCAATTAACGCCGGTTGGTAGATTGGAAAGGCGACTCATATGTAAAAAGAACCTAAATTATATCTAAAATTGCTTGTCAGGGATTCAACCCCGGAGACTCTTGATCCGAAAGCAACACACTAATGGTCTTGGAGTAAAACAAGAAGTATCAAGCGTGCTTTGTCTGGCAAACTGCGCCACCGATCACATAACAAACGGACGATGAACCAATTGAGAGATCCCAGGAAGAAGAATTAGATAAGAATAACTCATAATAAAGATGAGGTAGAATGATCTCGATGACTGCGCAGAACCAATCTGCGTTTCCTAACATTTAACTGCTTTTCTGCCAATACGTCTTGCGAAAACGGCGTGAATTATATTTGAGATTAGAATACTGTTTAGTAAACAAGTGTTTTAAAATGTTTGTATACTTCCTCTAACCAATTATTAATTCAGTTTGATTAAATTCAAGTTGGTAAATGTATTTTATTCACATAAAATTGCCTGTATTTTAAAAATTAAAATGTAAAAAACACGTTAATCACTGTTGACCATGTGACTTTGACAGTTGTGTTCCTTTGGGTACATGCGCAGAAGACGAATGAGTGGTATACCTCATCTTTAGTCTATGGAATAACTGGGCGAGGAAGTCTTACATGTAATAACCATACTAAAAGAGAAATGAATACATCAAAATTAATATTTCTCATAGCGGGGATGTTAAAAAAATAACCTATAAGCAATTTTTTACGTTTACAAAACTGACAAAAATATAGATTTTTAGTAACCTATTTAGTAACTATGCATGAAATTATCGTGTAACTGATTGCAGGTATAAATAAGATATTAATTTGCATAATTTGTTTTGGAAAACGGAATAATTCGCTGGTTCAGGGACCTGTAGAATAGACGTTACAGCCCGTTCTATACTGACGCAGATGTCAAACGCTTATTGAGTGATTGCAACTACAATGGAAGACCATTATTACGCCTGCATTTTGACACATGATTATTTATTAGCTCAGAGTGGCCAGACTTGGGTCCCCGATAAGGGTGAAGCGAGTTGGCTTTGGATCAGCGTCCGCAAGGGCAGAGGAAACGGGAGATCCCCGAGAAGTCTCCGGCATCATCCGGTGAAAATAAAACAGAAGGACAAGATTTAGAAGTTCATGTTGTCCTCAAGAGACTATGCGAGTTTCTTAGCACTATATTTAGTAGCAATATTACTTGCGCGCGCACACACACACAAGCACAAACCCACATAAACACAAAAACACACACACACACACACACACACACACACACACACACACACATATATATATATATATATATATATATATATATATATATATATATAATCCATTGTGCGTGACTAAATCGCATCATCATTGACAAACCACTGGACCAACTGAGACCATATTCACATCCTATGTTATTGAGGTGGTGAGTAAGATTTCTAGTTAGTATGTTTCATTCCGATGGGTGGCGCTGGAGTCTATCTACTAGAATATTTATGGGCCGATTTTGCTCATCCTTGTAAGAAATGTTTGTTGATCTAAAAGAGAAAAATCCCAGCGATGCCACGGTAGAGAGGACGCATTGAAGAGGCAAAATAGAACGTTGAAAGAGGGAGAACAACGTTCGCCGGGATCTGCTAGTGTGTGTGTGTATATATATATATACACACATATTTATACATATATATATAGGTCCTATATAGTTGGTAGTTTAACTGCTGTAGCTATCCTGTACATCCATTCTTCACATCAAAATGTGTATCATGTTGTGCAGACGACTGGACGTGTGAAAGCTACATTTATCAAAAATTTGGTAAAGAGCTGAGTGACGAGATTTGGGCGGCTGTTAACGAGGTATCGAGAGCCGATGGGGGTGAAGCGAGGTAAGTATGGAGCAGAGCCGGAATGAAAAGGTGGGGAAAGGGGAGATCCCCGAGAAAACCCACCGACCAGCGTCATCGTCCGGAAAGTTTCCCACGTGTCGAAATCCGGGAGTGACCCAGCCGAGGATTGAGCCCGGTTCGCATTAGTGGAAGGTGAGCAGGCTATCCGCTCAGCCACCGCGGCCCCAGGTGAATAAGAACTACGCCACTGTTGTATATGCGGTATTGCGAGAACAAATAGAAAAGCACAATCGTGAACCGCAAGGAATTTATGAATGCTGGTGCTGTGCTTTCCGCAGTAATGCAGAGGAATTTATGTGCCTTGACTCCGTCTCTGTGGTTGTCTTTCTCGCTTGCACAAAACAGATTTATCGTTCCGGAGAGGTGAGATCCAAAGTGCCAAACCACGCCAGTAATTTTCTAGTAGAATTTTCTATGGAGTTCGTGTCTTCTTCACAGCAGCATTCTGGTTTTGCACTCATGTTATTTATACGCTGAGGGCGAAGGGGAAGGGACGAATGCAGTTTCCATCAGAAACCTGCAGATACAAACGTGACGACAGAAGCGAATCGCCACATATCAGGAGTATTGTAGGCTGTTCTTGGGAAGGGCGAGTGGGGGTTGAAGAGTCGAGCTGGACGGAAGAGCGACCGACTCGCGAGTGCGCCGTCTGCGACATGTGGCTCGTCAGCAGGGGAGATGCGACATGTTCCAGATTTACGGCGGGCGGGGTGAGTGAGCGGCGTCGATACGGTGGCTGCGGGGGAGAGATATCGCGGTCGTGCAGTACCTCGCCGGATAAGGAAGCGTTGAATGTGCGCGAGGAGGGAGGAGGGTTAGTATTTCCAAGTCGGCCGCTGCTTGCTTAAGCATGGGATGTGTCGCAAAGTGCAGTTCAAACAGGGAGGCGACGCCGCGGAAGAATGATGTCTGGAGGGGAGTCGGGGATCGAGAGGAAGAGAAGAAGGGTGTATTGGGGGGAGCACGTGACTCGACTGCAACTGCCAGCCTCGAGGAGGGGAGTGAGGAGGGGCTGGTTATCTCTGGTTCCCCCCTCCCTATAGCGATATAATGCACCCCCTCAGACCTGTAAATACACCAGCCCTCGGGCCCGGCTGCTTGTTAAGTAAAGCCACATACGGCGCGGGGGGTGTGAAATTGGTTCCTGAATAGCTTTGCTCTTTCGCCGCGAACATAGACTACAATTGGAGCCTCTCGCGCGTGCAAGAGCGGCGCATGTCGCACTCCGAGGGGCCGCGTGTGGCATGGCAACAAAACAGCGGGGGTCACATTATAAAACAAATACTGCGTCACCCGCCAGTCGAGAAGCATTCCCCCAAGGCACGCCACGCCATGATACATCACCCGTTACCGCACAACAACATTTTATCTAGTAAATTATTTAGCAGAGCTTATTAAATTCCCTTGCTGAGGCTATCATGGCACCTCATGCGCTACAGCAAACTGAGCTACACAATCAAAGCACCACATTTGCGCCTAGATAATAACACACAATCCTTATCTTTCTTTTGTTTTTTACTTCTTTATGTGTATATCAGGAATGGACTATTTAATTAATTCTGCTTTATTGAAATCCCTGCTTAAAGTATTTTACTGATAATTTTACTTAAATATCTAATTAGCAGCCCAGATCCTTTCGCCGATATTCAACGCCTACAACTTCATGAGGTGGTGTCTCAAATGTGTATATAACAAATAGAAACCACGTCATTGGTCAATAATTTGAACCAGTGCAGTGTTAATAAAAACTTCTGGCATCGAACTTGAAACTATTATTGAAGAGCAACCAAGTAATTAATGTTCATAAAAATATATAATTTTTTATTTTATTTTTTAAGTTTTAAACCATTAGCAGGTGGAAAGCGAGAAGCGCGTTGGATGGATAGGGGAAGAGGAGGGAGAGACTGGCGATCTCTATCATCACATTGCAGGGAATAATACAAGCAGGGTCAGGAAGACGAACGGTTACCTGAATTTGACTTCATCTTTCAATTAAGAAGCCAATAAATGGTTTTAAAAAACAACCGCATCAAGTCGCCGAATACGTCGAGCCTTTGGGAATAACACTGCGAATGAACGCACCGCTAGATATTGGTTCCAGAAATCCAGGTCGGCAGACGTGTTCATTTGTTATGCACCCCGAAAGCCAGTGGCCACAGATCTTGGATGACGAGGCTCTGAAGGCGATCATAGAGAAGGGAAGCAGAAAAAAACTTTTAGTGAGCTTACTGAACGCTTCCAGGTGTCTGGTGGAACAACCAGACTTCATCTTGCACCACATAGGGGATATTTTCAAGACAAGAAAGTGGTTACCTCATTTACTGTCGGAAGCCAATAAGCACATACGAGTGATAGCCTGTTTCTCGTTGCTATTACGGCATCGTAGCGCACCCAGATACGATCGAGTACTCACCGGTGACGAAAAATGGGTACTCTATGACACTCCCAGGTGTGCCGAACATTGGCTGTCCCCACAAGACCCTGTGCCTCACATCGCAAGACCACTGGTACACCCAAGCCAAGTGGTGTACTAAGAGCTGCTATGAACGGGACAAACCATCACTGCGGACTTTTACTACTCGTAGCATTTGGAACGTGTGCGACTGGAGCTGAAACAGAAGGAGCCAGCATTGGTTAATCGCAAGTGTGAACTGCTCCTTCATGAAAATGCCCGGCTACATGTGGCGCAAAGTAGCCAGATATACGATACAGCGATCTCACTAGGAAACACTGTGTCATCCACCATACTCCCCGGACCTAGCGCCAACAAATTATATCGGTTTCCATTCCCATGGATAACCATCTTCATAGGAAATCCTCCGCAAATGAGGCAGATTTGCTACACGCACTCACGGATTTATTTGCGTTGAAGACCCCCCATCTTTAAAGCCACCACATCTTACTTAGTTGCATGTACTTTGCCAAAAGTTTCTGAATCCGGATGGGAATTACTTTGAGAACCAGCGGTATATGACATTTCCTGTACGCCTTTTGGTTTCTGACATTTTAAAATGACAAGAACTTCTTTGATTATCTTGCAAATGTCACTGCAATAAGCAAATCGTGTAAAAAGTGGCCAATAAGTGTTTTTAATGTAACTGGACTCTGAAGAATACGAAAATCGATATTAGCATTCTTAATCGTGCCTATTCATTACAATAAATGGGGATTTTTAGATGTCACATAAAAGGTTTTTGGAGTTTTTCAATCGATTGGAAAACGGGTCAGTGTTGTCTCACGTCACTAGAGGTCATAACGATAAAAGGGTTGCTATTAAAGTGCGAGGAATGATGACAAATTTCAAGCATCTTCTTCATATTATAGAAATACCCTAATTCGTACACTCTACAAATTTGAAAAAAACTTTGTTTATCTAAATGAAGCTGACAATATGGTTGCATTCAAATTTGTGGTAATTCTGAACCTTTACTTTACAGAGAAATAACTCCTGGGCAAGTGACTGTCCATAATCGCTCATACACCACTCCGACTGAAGTGGCGAGGGATGGCAGAATAAGGCAGAATGTGCATTCTCCCATACGATCACCTGATAGGTAGTTGAACTACATCACTGCAAAGTTACAGTGGTTCTGGCTTCTTTACCACATCAAAAAGAGCATACCGGGTTACATAGCAAGTGTGAAACTACCCCATACTTTGTAAAGTCTGGTAACGGAGTGCTTTGCAGATCTCAAATGATTTCTAGTCAAGGACAAATCACCAAACCTGTTGAGAAGCCCACCATTTTCAGCATAGTTTTCCCATGCAGCATACTTCGATTTCGTAGTCATATATTATGCCACTTCCAGTGAGAGGATGGAATTATACAAGATTTTGCTATTCTGATGTGGACAAACTTTTGCTAAGCTGGCTGTTTCTCTCTTTGTTGATCTCCCTGTCATAACCCACACCTTCTTACACTGAGACCTATGGTAGTGATGGACTAAGACGAGGATGCCAGCATTTACAACGCGTGTTATATTTGTAATATGCCTGTTATTTAGTGTTTTAGGAATGAAATATTTTGAAAATGGACAAGTATTTGCACTGCTCTACTGTATAAAGCGATTTGGTAGCTGCGAAACTGCATCTACACCTTCCTTCGCGGTGATCCCTGGTGGGTTCGAATTCAGAAGATTTTTCGCTTTGGTAGTAGGGTGGACTTCGGCAATGGCTGGTGTGGGCCTTCTATGTGGAGGGGAGAGAATTTCATATCTTTACCTTCCAACTGAATTACTCCTCCTCTACTTATTAAGGACTCATACACTCAACAGCTCAAGATGCAATAGTATCAAAACTCATCACAAAGCATTATTCACCTACATATTAGCTTAATATACACGTGTACTGGGACTTGTAATTTTCATTAAACTTTCACTGAAACGAAGGTCTACGGTATCCGTATGGGGAAAGCGACTTAATGCCGCGACGAAGAAAATGGGATGATCTTGAGAAAACCCAGGTGCCCTCGACAACACCACCCACCACCAACACACGTTCCCCATAAACAGAATATTTTGAGTTAAACCCATGTCATTGCGGGGTAAATTTGACGTACTAGTTTATATAAAAGTCATGTTCTTTGTGAAGTACTTATATCAGTATGCTGTTAGTAGTATACTTCACATTAAAACATTAACCTCGCTTTTAGAACTTAAGTGATAATATTACTAATTGGATCTTACGTTGCTGTATTAAAGTAGACTATATAAAACAAGTTGTTTTGCCGTACGTATTAACGAGTTGATATGTTTATTCAAAAATACACAGTAAAAAATTGTACGGTTAACGAGTTGAAATGTGTCTTAAAAATTGCACATTAAAAAAAATTATAGAGTTAACAAAGAATTATTTAGAAATTAGTTGCCGAAATATTGCCTGTATCAATACAAGTAAAATATAGCTTCTTTATAACACGCTGTCCTACGTAATATATAAAATAGTTTATGCACCACCATCTGTATAATAAATATGAAATCTGCAGTGTTTAATTATTAAATATCAAGTTTAGTTTTACACATTGTTTTACAAGTGTTGTCAAATATGCTGTAATTGGCTTGTAGTTCTACAGACATAATATTGGCAACTGCTTTCAAAGAACTATTTTAAAAAATTCAGCGTAGTTAACTAATTTCTGAAAAACAACAAATCCATTGGTGCACGAAAAATTTTGATCCTCGACACATGTGCAGCAAGAGTTTATCACAGCCAATATGCAAGTTTGGTGCTTTGGGGGGAGAATTCGTTACACTGAATGGTGTATAAATCGATTCTGACACGGGTCGACATTGATTTCTATGCTGCAGCATCCTCTTATTTCTCTGTGAGCACAACATAGGCACACAGGACCTTTTATTCTATTCGTACCCTTGCTTTTTAGTTGCTGGGAAACTAGAAAGTAAGTTTCTTAATTCTCTTACGTCGCTCGCATGGAGTAGGTACTTGCTGCAATTTCCTGTGGAAAAAATTCTTTTAACTCTTTTTGAAAAGGCGCAATATCACAAACCAGCGCCAGATTTCTTCAACGTTTTACTTTCTTTTAATACATGGAAGAATAATATATATATTATGTTACAGTAACATATATAAAATCAACGCATTATACCTACAATATAATTTATAATCTTGTGGAATCTACGGATGTCAGTTTATAAATTCTGGGTCAGAAATGACTGGAATGGTTCATTCTTAGACCATCCAGTTTGGATCCTGCCGAGTTTATAGACCAACTGTTTCACAGGGAAAGCATTGCCAAAGCGGAGTCAATCCGTTCTCATTAACAACTTATCATTCTTCTTCGAGGGAAAAGCCAAATCGGCAAGTTTCTATCGAGGCTGGAGTTCTTATATCAACCCTCAATAATGCCTTCCCGTGGCTATTTGACACAACTATCAACCTATTCACACAAGAGTTTCAATCTTCTTAAGTCACAATCTTGTGATTCTGTACTGTTCAGCAATTATTCTCCGTAGGAAATTATTAATATTAAAATATTGTAAGGAGTTACAGCCTCAACGTTCTCCATAGCGAGGTCGTTAAGGCCGCGGGTTCGAATGCCAGGTAAGCTGTAATTCTAGGTACAGTTTGTATGGGATTGACGATGATCGTGCAAGGGCTGGCCGTATTAAATAATAAATAATCATGTGATAAGCTTACAATATGCTTTACTTTCCTCAAAGACGTGACTCATTAATGCTCCCCGCTTGCGTCGATGCTATCAAAAACTAAGCGCACAATATATATGGGCCTTTCCAGTAATTTGAACCCAGAACACCTTGCATGTTCAGCTGGCGCTCCAACAAACTACACCATGGGATGTCGGTTTGCTGATAGAACGATTACTCACAATTCGCGTATAGTTACGAAGGAAATCGAACATTTCACAGTGTTTCGTGTGGCGACCTTAGATGTTAATGCTTATAGGCTTGCGCGGGTTTTCATTGCGTTGGTATGGGCTATTCACGGTAAAGTGAGCACTTTTTTTAAGTCCTCTCTTTTGGAATAATAGTCAATAATTATATTTATTATTATAAACTTAAACGTTAGATTTAGAATCCGGTGAAGATCATATGCCCCATACACTGTGTTTATTATTTAAATGTCAATATTATTTTTAAAAGTGGTGGAACGATAGAAATGGCTAATAGGAAAAGCGTAACTAAGATCTCAAAAGTGCTCACTTTACCGTGAACAACCTACATCAAATTCGCTCACTGGTATTAATTTTACTAAAACAAATTGCTGCACGGCTGTCGCTTAAGATGTCGTTAACGGCGAGATCGCTTCAGACGGAACCGGTGGAGTGAGTGAGTGAGTGAAGAGATTTGGGCGGCTCTTAACATCGATGTCTCGAGAGCAGATGAGGGTGAAGCGAGGTAAGTGGGGAGCAGTGCCGGAATGAAAGGGCAGAGGAAATGGGAGAGATCCCCGGGAAAATCCGCCGGCCAGCGGCATCGTCCGGGACGATTCCCACATACAAGATTCCAGGGGTGACCTCGATGGGAATCTAACCCGGTTCGCCTAGAAGGGAGGCGGATAGTCTACCCACTACTCCACCGCAGCCCCCATGGAACCAGCGATCCGGACAATCGTAAACAGGGAAGGCTAGGTCTTTGCCTGTTGTAAGGATCAATCGTAATATTCACCTGTAGCGATATCGGAAGAACATGTACAACCGTAATGATGATTGCCGGACCGGAATTAGAACAAGTACAGTCCCGAATGCGAGTCTATTAGTAAACAACTGTGCCAGCTTGCTCGGTAAAGAATATATAAATTTACCAGGGAGGCAGACAAAGAATATCCCATAGGAAGGAAATATTTAAAGAGAAATATTACTTTCACGCATGTAGCATAGTCCTTTTGCGAGTGCAACGTATTGTTGTTCTTAAAAAAAAATACTATTTGCACTTGCTTTTACAAATTTGTATCGCTCGCTGCATTTAACGCGAGACTTTGTACCACGAAAATACTACTACCCTTTAGAAATGACGTGCATTAAAAACAAAATGGTGAACTACCGTTGTTAACAGTCGATGTTACCGCGTGTAGCATAACTGGTACAATGTTGTACAAACATCGTAATGTAACATTAACAGAGCATTTTTGATAATAAAAAAAAAAAAGTTGGTGAAACTCCCCACCCATAACTGTATACATGCAGAAGTTAGCGGTGAATGAATGGCTTATCTACAATAAAGTTGAAAGTGACTTATAAAACGTGTTAATGTGTTGTGTTATCAAAAGCGTAATCGATGCTAACTTTAGTGATATCGTTTACATTGAATACATTAGAACAAGAATTGGCTTATTTGAAATATACATATTAATATTTCTAAAACTCTACAGATTCCCTCTATGGACAGAGAATACTGGGCATAAGGGGCATAGAAACATTAATCTAACATGTGTCGGACATTTAACGGCTCTCTGTCAACTACGGCTGCAGCCACCGATTTTAATCTTAAATTTAAAAAATATATATTTATAATACAATTTGGCAAGATTCCTTAACCATTTCAGTCCCACGTTCATTAAAGAGCGTAAATGTTGTAATCGTTTAATTATATATATATAATTACACATGTGTATAATTATATATTTATAATTATACATACAGATTAATTTTTTTTAACGTGGTAGTATTCACTGAGAAAGTCGAGTAGAAGATAATTTTTCTGGGGAACGGAAATGAATCAGGACTTTAAAAACTGATCCTTAAACATTCAACTGGCAATAGAAATACCAAATACAAATGTATTGGTAATAAATAACAGCTAAAATACCATGCAGTCATGTCGTGCTTCTGAGAAAAGCCATGGAAATAGCTACTATAATAATCAGCTTATTTAGAAAATGAAGGTATAGGGCGGTGTGCAGCCATAACGTGTGGTAGGCACGTTATCCGGTCAATTAGTAAGGAGAGGCGCAATAAGCAGTGTACAAACAACACGTGCGTGGTCTAGTTGGCGCGGGTGTGCTTGTTAGGGCGCTCAGACAGCGTGGCGGGGCGGTTCTGGCAAGAACGTTATTACAGGCTCGCGATCGCCGGCCCGCCCGCCGTTACGCCCTTTAATAACACCCGCGGTCCTTCTACACCCCACCTTGCTAACATCCCTCCCCCCTCCCCCACCGTCATGCCGCCATCGACTAACCCCTTGTTACACGTTCGATGTGCGTGAACAGCTCGGCGGATGTTCGACGCCGGGCGCAGTTGATGGAGTCATCTGGCGCTGATGCCAGGCTGCTGCGCTCGCAGGCCTAACGCGGAGCCATTACGTCCGCAACGACATTTGCGAATGTCATCATGCGTGAAGTTGCGCTCGCAGCCGTTTACCAAAGGCTGTTCACGGTCAAATAAGCACTTTTCAAAGCCCTGCTTATGATCTACTTGTATCCACGTTGTGCATTCTTCCGCCTTGTGTAAAATTAACATTGCCATGGGCCACATCGCTTTATTCATGCGTTGGTCAAATGACTCAGTGAAATTATTAGAGAAGTACATATTTTACAAATTTGCTCATTTTTTACACTTTGACGCGTTAAAACAACACAAAGTGAAATAAATAATGTAAGTTATAACAAATGGTTACCTAACAATTTTTATTAAACGTTAAGATATGGAACTACTTTCCATCCATGGTTACCAACTTTACAGTGGGCGCATGTCAGACATCGTGCCCGTTAAAATGTATGCAGGTAGGAACAGTGACTTTTTTCGAAGGCTGATTTCAAAAGTGATCACTTTATCGTGCACAGCCTTTATATAGCGGTCTACTCGCGTGTTTGCAGCGGGCTATGGCATCGTTTGGCACGTAGGGACATGACGTTCATGCGATATAGTCAATTTACGATTACTTACAACTTTTCTAAAATCCCTGCTTGAGTTCTTGCTTCCACCATATTCCTCCGCCTCGTGCAAACAAATCTATACCAAGCCTATAGAATTGAACCAAAGCGATTACGCACCGCATCCGTGCGCACTCAATGTAATAATATTTTTCGTGAGAACTATTTCTTACTAGACATTACCAACACAAATATTTTCTCGCTGTTTATATTCATATTGACTATAAAAAACATTATATAATTTATGGTATATAAACTCTAAGTAGATATTGAACTGAACAATAAATAAGTTGCTTTCATGTTTACAGAAATATAAAACGATTTTGATACATGACATATTCATAAACAACCAAACACGTCATACATGATGCGATTTTTGAAAAGTTTGTTTCAAAGAACCTTTCCGGTATTAAAGTCAAAGTGTCATTAAAAAAAAATTACGGCAATAGACAAACGCCGATACAGAACTATGTTGGCGCAGAAAATACACAGTATAACAAGAAATCGTATACCAAATATGACACAACATTATTTGTTGTCAATAGATAGGTATGTAACACACTAACTCTGTGTTCGTGGATTCGTCTGTATGTACCACACCAAGCAGCTACTAATTCATTAGCTAAAGACCTCTCTGTAAACCGCATTAGTTGTTCTGCCCTCAGGTGCTGCGATTACCAGTTGCTAGATCAGCCTATTCTGTAGCAGGCTACTAGAGATACCATTGCGTGAAGCAGTACTCGAATTCTTTCCTGCTGTCCTTAGCGACTAATGCTCTGGTTTGTTGGGAAAGCCAAACGTAAATTAATGTCCTCGCCGTTGTTATAACACGTAGTTTTGACAATTTTCTAGGAGATTCGCGAGTTTATAGTTTTGACAGTTCCGCTGCAACACAAAGATGGTTACTGCACAGCTGGCATGGGTACTTCTATATCTCAATACACTCTTAATCGAAAATTATATTATAAATTATTAACCGCCGTAGGCTATATAATGATTTCTAAACCCTTATACGTTGACCGCACAATAAGCTATTTAATTATCGGACCAGCTCTGTTCTTGCAACTCTATCTGCTACAATAAGGGAAATGCAACTTCTGGTGTAACCTACATTTGGAAGCAAAGAACATAACAATATTTTATCGGGTTAATGAGATATTGGATGATATTTCAAAAAACTTTTTTCACCTTTCTCGCCTTAATAGGGATGGAATTGTTTAAAATCCTAATTTGATTTATAGGTATTTGTGAAGCCAAATTTAAGGAGCATAGAGCACGATATTTTATCGGATTAACGATCCTTTAAGGAGTTCTCGAAAATACATTTTTTACCTTTTCACACTCATTGGATTTAAATTTGAAAATAAGTATTTAAATTAATGTTTAGATTTATATATAAATAACATTTTGAAACAAAGAACATAATGATAGCTCATTTTAACACTTTCCAGCTTCTTAGAGTTGAATTTAAAATCAGAAGTTACTGATAACTAATCAGCCTACTTTCCTCTACATGCGTGCAAATAAATTTTAGTAAAGTCTTGAAAGCTTATATGGTAGGTAAACACTGACGTCTCATTGACAACAATATCATTAGAAGAAAAAAAAACAGAAACGTGTGAAACAATACAAAGAACAATTAAAATACACAAGTGATTTACCCGCGATTCGAATTCCCGAAAAACTCGTAAAATTCAGTTTGCTTGCAATAAACTGCATTGCGGAGGTACGATACGGAGCATCAACTTTGGGTGCAATCAGTGTAATGTTTTGAATGATAGGGTTCACTAACCTGAAATATTTACTCTGCCTTCATTTAGAAAATAAGTGTCTGAGCCACTAAAACACATAAGTTTACATGGCCTACCATAACGACACTTGCGTGAAAAATTTGATGGAAATCGGTTGATTTGTCTCCGACATACGGCATAAAAACCTTATTTTATTAAATAAGGCTATATTACACAATTGCTTTAAAAGAGGCTCTGTACAAGCCGTTTGTAATAGATGATGAAATTTTTTTATTGAAATTGTTAAATTGTAAAATTTATATGCCAAAAATATGAAAATATTTATATGGCCGAAATTTTTAAAATCATTGTCTCACGCAGTTTTAATCATGGCCCCCTGTAGGCGTGCAAAAGTTTGTGGAAATTAATCGGAATATTCGCCAAACAGGAATATATGTTCAGTTTACTCACCTGACACTACTTTGAAAAAAAAAACTGGCAAAGGAAGATCTCTGTATGCATATCGGTTGATTGGTCTTCGAGATATTACATAAAACCTCCATTGATCATGTGACGATCTTCGTAAATGGAAGGCAAGAAATTTATATAACTTATTAGCACATTCGATTACTGTCATAGACAACATATACAAAGACAAATTTAAATTTGTTACATAGTTTTGTAGATATAGCACACAAAGCTAAAATGTTTGTATTTATGTGCCATTCAGAATACAAGAGACAGACTTACATACTTAAAACATAAAAAGAAATATAGCCTACCATACTACAACATCTTCACCAAATTTGAAAGCAATCAGTTCATTGTTTCCGAGATACGGCATAAAAACTATATTATTTCATGTAGGGCTATCTTACAAAATGGCCAGAAATGAGGCTTTGCATAGACGATTCTGATGGATACAACTGATACTATCAGCATACAAGGTAAAGTTTAAATTTTTTTTGCAGTTTCGTAAATAAAAAACTCGGAGCTAAAATGTAAATAGAGTCGCAATTTTGATAATATGTAAGTCTGAACACTCATAATTTATAAGTTTACATAGCCTACCACAGTGCTAATTGTTAGTCAAATTAGGTACAAATCGGTTGTTTCTTTCGAAGATCACATAATTTCAATATGTCAAGTTATACTATTTTACAAAATGACTATCAAAAGAGCTATTATATGTACACACTTGATTGTTGTAATATATGCTCTCTCGATAGAAATTTTCGTTGGAATTAATTACAAGGTTTCGACAATATGATATATAAAACTAAAAAAAAGTATATGCCGCTAATAAGAAAAATCTGACATACATAAAACATATCAGTTAACATTACCTACGCAGTACTACTTGTTTGCCATGTTTGGTAGGAATCGGAAAATGGTTTCCCGAGATATGACACAAAAACTTTATTTATTCGTGTAGCACTATATTACAAAATGGCGGACAAACTACGTGACCTTTGGCTTATTTGATGCTTGTAATAGATACTGCCTGGGTACAAAATTTGGTTTAAATTGGTCAAATGGTACGGTAGTCGTCCCAAACAAACCTACAATATTGATATGGCCACCGTTTTGAAAATACGTGCCTAAAATAGTTTCATTATTCATATTAACCTATCATATTATAGTATTTCTTACATGCCAAATTTGGCGACAGTTGGTTCAGTTATTTTCGAAATAGGTACGATGTAAAAGATTTATTTTTACATGCGGTGCTATCTTTCAAAATGGCCTGCTAAAATGGTTGCTGTTTAGATTATATGATGCTTGTAATACATACCGTTAGTGTTAACAATTTGATTGAAATCGGCCAAATGGTATGGTAGTTACACAAAATATATCTAAAATATTTGTATGACCACCATTATGAAAATAAGTGCCTAATAAAGTTAGTTTAATTTCATTTACTTGGCCTACCATACTATTACATACTTGCCAAATCTGAAGAGAATTTATTGAGTAGTTCTCGAGATATAACATAAAAGCTTTATTTTTCTTGTGACGCTATCTTCAAAAATGGCGGGCAAAACGGATTGTTGTTTGGCTTATACGATACTTGTAGATACTGTCAGTGTACATCATTTGTTTGAAATTTGTCGAACGGTATGGTAGTAATACCAAATAAACCTAAGATATTTGTATGACCGTCATATTGATAATAGGTGTCTAATTAAGTTCAATTACTGCCATTTACCTGGAAAATCATAGTATTTCTTACGCGCCAAATTTGACGAAAATAGGTTGAGTAGTTTTTGAGATATAATGTGAAAGCTTTATTTTTTTATGGGGCGCTATCTTCAAAAATAGCAGACCAAAAACAATATTCACCTCTGAATTTAATGCTTACAACTTGCGCTGTCAATATACATACTTTGGTAAAAATCGGATGAATGGGGTTTCCGAGATATGACATATTGCCCTAAATTCTAAAATGACTGCCATTTCGAAAGTAAGTGTCCAGCGTGGTCGAAAACTATAAAAGCCAAGTGTACTTACTTAGAACTATATGTGTGCCGAGTTAGGTGAAATCCGTTTCTCGAGTTCAAAAATTGAAGGTGGGCGTCGATGGGAGGGGGGGGGGGGCAAAAATACAAATGCACACAGACACACACATGCACCCACGTAGGAGCACAGACAGGAAGGAAAGCCCGCAAGCCTTTTGCTAAAAAAATATATGCGTATAGTTCTTAGACATTGAAGAGGTAGTTTTTTAAAGCAAAGAGCATGAAGATATCTTATTGGGCCAATGAGCTCTTGAGGAGTCCTTGAAACTCCTTTTATTCATTTTCATTTTGTAAGTGGTTGAATTAAAAAATTTATATATTGAAGTAAAATTTTGATAAGTATATAAGTATATAGGCACCCTTTCGAAGTTAGCGTACCGATATCTCGACAGATTAATCAGCTATTCAGGGGTCCTCGAAAATACATCTGACCGCTTTTCACCCTCTTAGGGAGAGAACTTCAAAACATTCTTTCTTAGTTGCTGCCTAAACGCTAAAGGGAAGCAATCCCTACATTTTGATGCTTTTACGTCCAACTTTTTGTGTACTGGGTTGATGAAACGATGTGTCATTCAATCGGGACATTTCACTTTATACGTGCACATTATAATATCCTACAGAAGAAATCAAGTTAGTAATTACAAAATAATGAAACAGAAATAACAGAATATTTAATCAGATGAGCGAGAAACAAAGCCAGTGCACACTTACATAAGCAAATAACTATAGACGACACAGTGAAGGTACCACAGAAAACAGAGCAAGTTGTCTGTGAGAGTACAGTAGTGACGTTTCGGGGAATGGTACCTGTTCCCCTAATTTAATTTCTTACCCTCACCCCGCATATGTTATTCAAATAAGAGACAACTTATACCTAACACACTTGCAGTTTTCGGTACTTATGCGTGTCGGCTATAGATCATTGTGGCGGATTCTGAGCATACAATCACAAAGAGTCTTCCATAGGACAGAAAATAATGTTTCACAAAATAAATCTACAAATGAGGAATTTACAGCAACACGTATCACTATCCTGTCAATCAATCTTATTGTTTATATGTGTTTATTTCATTTCTCGAAGACGATGAATAACTACTTTAATAACTTTAATTTAAGTAGGGTATATTTTTATTTTGACTAGCGTAAAGTCACATAAACACGATATATTTGATGTTATTTACTTATTATTGTCTTATATTCGTTACTAACTTATCACATAACAGGGACCAAGCCGCTCGAACCTCAGGAAAGAATTCCACGATGATATCAATCGTTTGCTCTTACCACGAAAAGTTGGTCATAAAAGTTCTCAATATTTTTCGTTGGGCTGAATAATTTCAGAGTGTCTGAGATAGCTCTAGTATGGTAATTTTCCCAAGAAATAATACCACATTTGTTGCCTATCTTTACAGAAAAGAAAAATGTTTCAACTTGAAAAGTACTTCTCTAGTAGCTGATTGGCTACCGCCCTTGAGTGATTTGATCGAGTACTGGTAGAGTTAAGAGTTAACACCGCGTGTCATCAGACGATATATTTTCTTTTAGCAGCGTTTCTGAAAACCGTAATTCAGGGCACTCTACCTGCGTGCCTCTATTCTACATGGCTTTGGCTCTATGACTTTTAACACCGTGATTCGATATTAACGGAAGAAATTTCTGCGAGACGCGCATATTAATCCGCAATGATTTCTTCATAAATTACATTTCATAACTTGATCCACATTTGGCCCAATTTAGTCGACGTTAGATACTAATGAAACAATATTTTTAAGTGTCCAAATAAGTTGATTTTCACGGTTTGATTTTAAAACAAGTTTCAAGTTTGTTTGAAAAGATTTATCGAGCAAGTCTGAAATTTTTTGTAAGCTCTTCCTTCATTAAAATCTTGTAGAAAACAATCACTGATTAAGTTAAATTTTTGTAATTTCTCAGTAGGCCTATATCGATATAGTTTAAATTACTACTGTAGAATTTGAATCATGCCAAAACTGTATTAAATTTCAGGACGCAGACTAGTTTGCTCAAAAATTTACTGCACTTCGTTAGAACAGTCGCGTGTTAGTTTGTTGTTCCAAAATGCTTGCTAACTATTTCAGTTGTCAAGTTATGCATTTCTGAAATGTAACTTAAATACAGTATTATGTGCAGTATGGGGTAGGGGATTCTCAGCATGAACTGACACATATTTTCCTCCTCAAAGCTTGTTTAGTTGGCGTGTAGCCTGATGGGCTCCGCCAAACTTGCCGGGCAAAGTGTTGTACCTGCTGAGATAATCGTTTCGATAGGGGTGTATTTTTAAATAATGATTATGATGAATGCTGAGCAACAGTATACTTGAAAATATTTCGAGTGTGAAGCTTTATTTTATTTTGAAATGTGCAGTTTTGAATGCCGCAGTTTTGAACCACTTTCGGCTTCTCGTATACAACATACAAGGTATCGAAGTATCGAATGTCGTCTGAAAGGATAGACAGCCGTACGTACACTGAAGCAAGGCGTGCAGTGGATATACAGTACGCGGGGGTCACTTTGTGATAAGTTTGGGATAACTTCGTGACACAAAAAATCTCATTTAAATATCTCCGCATTTTAGTGAGATATTTCAGATATTCAGTGGTGCCAATTGAACCTCTGACCATTACAAATAACCTCTTTGAAATGGAAGGAAATGTAAATAACAATGAAAATTCATGTGTCACAAAGTCACACTCTATGACCAAAGGTCACCCCCGCTTACGGTACTGTCGGATATGTAATCATATGCTTTGTTTTGTTCCTCTGATTATTTGGTGTAATACACAACACGCAACAACAATCTTGTACCCAAGTCATATTAGATACTTAGTATTAAAGTGTTTTGAATTCCTATTCCGTCCTCTCTATCCCCTACCCCCTCGTAGATGGTGGTAAACAAATTCAGATTTTAAAGCGTTGTGCGGTAATATACAGAAAGATTAAAGACGATAAGATATGATTATAGCGAGCTCCGAATCCATGCAAAAATTGTGCAGTGCTGGAGACTAGATGCTACCCATTAAGTTTGTTTTATAATAAAAATTTACTTCAGGTCAAGGTGCAGCTAATATTGAAGTGGTAGTGGGTTACAATACTAGTATGTGGATTTAAGTATGAAATTCTTAATGAAGCTTGATTTGTTAATAATATTATTAACAGTGTTTTTTTTTATTTTGACTCTAAAATAAGTACATATCGCCCATCACTCTCAATATAATTGAGATCAGTCGTAACAAAGTAGACGTACTGGAAAGTGTGCCTAGAATGATAACAGCTTAGTTTATAGAAAATATTTCATTTACATTGAATAGAATTGAACTGCAAAGTTTAAGTTTTGGTTAATAATTAATTTACTTTTTTCATTATTTTAATTTGTTATAATTGAATTTTCATTATTATTATTATTATTATTATTTGTTTTAGTATTATATTATGAATTCATAATTTTTTATAGTTGATTTGCACTGTGAAGGTTCATTTTAAATTTTTTTTAGTTTATTTTTTATTGTACCTTTCGTATCAGGGTAGATTAAAATTTTTATATATTAATCTCGAATAGATTTGATTTACATTATTATGTTAGTTACAGTAATATATTTCTTAATTATAGTTGTGTAGTTGTGAAATGTTATTCGCAAATAAATGCATATATAGTTTATAATAATTAAAATAAATTCAGCTATTTTTATTTAAAATTATAATTTCTTTTAATTTATTTATTAATAGTAATATTATGGGGGAAATTCTTTAATATTATTATTATTTATTAAATATTATATAGGCTTTATAATGGCTATTAATTATTAGTATTTTATAATTTATTATAATTCAGGATATTTGATTTTTTTATTTATTGTCTATTGAAATTATTTAATAAACTTTTTAATTAGTAAATAATGTTTTAATTAGTACATTTTTGTTTATGCTGTTTGATTAAGATTAGTTAGATTTTATTAAGGATTAGGCAAAATTGTTTAATTACCTGTTTATCAAAAACATCTTCTCTTGATTTATTAATATGAGATTTGGCTTGCTCAATGATTTATTTAATCGCCGTGGTATTTTGACCATGCAAATATAGCATAATCACTAGCCTATTAATTGTGGACTTGTATTAATAGTTGGACGAAATATTAGCTGTATTAGTATTAATTACATTCAATTTTAAATTTTAGATAAAATGCTTAAATTTATTTATAGGACTAGAAGATCCTATAGATCTTTATTTGATATTTTTATTATAGTTTAGTTTATTTATTTTTAAGAAATGTTCTTTATTGTTGAGTGACATGGATATATATTTAACACTTTTTTTTATATACATTTATTTATGTTTAATGACCTTTTATTATTGTTATAAGATATAGATTCCTTAGGGATAACAGCGTAATTTTTATTGAGAGTTCAAATCGACATAGGAGATTGCGGCCTCGATTTTGGATTAAGATTATAGCGAGGTGCAGATGTTTAACTATTAGGTCTGTTCGACCTTTAAATTCTTAGATGATCTGAGTTCAAACCGGTGTGAGCCAGGTTGGTTTCTATCATTAAATTGTTATTTTATATTAGTATGAAAGGACCATATAGATAAAATATTTTTGTAAGTGATTAATTATATTAATTTGGCAGATTAAAGTGCATTAAATTTTGAATTTATTTATATTGGTTTATTACAATTAGTATTGATAACTATTGATATTTTTGTATCTATTATTTCTTTTTTGATTTTAATTATTTTTGTTTTAGTAGGTTTTGCTTTTTATACATTATTAGAACATAAAATTTTAGGTTATGTTGAAATTCGTAAGGGTCCTAATTAAGTAAGATTCTTAGGTATTTATAAAAAATTTCTGATGCTATACAATTATTTACTAAGGAGAATGTATTACTTAGAGTTTCTAATTTTATTCCATATTATTTTTCTCCTGTACTTAATTTATTTATTTAATTATTTGGATTATTATTCATTATTTTAGAAATTTTATTTAGATATAGATTGGGTGTTATATTTTTTTATGTTGTGCTAGATTAAATGTTTATAGTATTATGATTGCTGGTTGGTTTTCCAATTCTAATTATTCAATATTGGGTGGGTTATGCTCTGTTGTACGAACTATTTCTTATGAGGTAAGTTTATTTTTGATTTTAGTTTCTTTTAGCGTTATTGCTTGTAGATATTGTTTACTTGATGTTTTTTTCTGTATTATTGATTATATATATATATATATATATATATCTTTGTTTGTGTTTATTTTCTTCTTTTTTTGGTCGATAATAATCGAAGTCCATTTGATTTTGCTGAAGGCGAATCTGAATTAGTATCAGGTTTTAATGTTGAATATAGAAGAGGTGGTTTTATTTTGATTTTTTTTAAAGAGAGTATTAAATAATTTTATTTATGAGAATGATACCATGTGTTTTTTTTTTGGGTGTAATTTATTTTCTGTTATTTTTTTTTAATAATGTTTATTTCATTTTCGTTTGTTTGGGTTCTGGGTACTTTACCTCGGTTTAGTTATGATAAGTTGATATATTTGACTTGGAAATGTTATTTACCTTCATATTTAAATTATTTAATCTTTTATTGGTTTTTAAGTTGCTTATTATTTCAATATTTATTTATTGAATTAATTTAGGTATATTAAGTTAATAGAAGTTTTATCTTCTATATTTTCAAAATATATGTTTCTATAGAATTTATTAACTAATTTATTAGGCTATTTCATAATATTTTAATTAAATTATCCAATAAAATATGAGAAGTATATTACTGTTAGGATTTGTCTTATTAAAATATGAGGAAATTCTACTGGTTTTGCTCCTTTTACTGTTAGTAATGTAGTTGAAACTATTAATCGAAATGTTATTTGATTAATAGGATAAAATGTTAATCCTTGAAAGTTTCTTTTATATAATAGTATAATTATTAAAATTAATATTGATAAATTTATTACGGATTGATCGAAAAAATTGCATATGCAAATAGGAAATATCATTCTTGTTGAATGTGTGTTGGTGTTACTAAAAGAATTGCTGGTGTGAAATTATCATGGTCTCTTAATATATAAGGTTCTCTTAATGTTAAAAATGTTAATATTATGATTATAACAATGAAACCTACAGTATCTTCTAATGAAAAATATAGGCGGAATGGGATTTTATCTGTATTTCTTTTTAACCTATCGGGTTATTTGATCCTGTTTGATGTAAGGATAATAAATGAAATATTACTTTTCCGAAGATTGCGAATGGTGTCAGAATGTGAATAGCGAAATATCGATTTAATGTTGCATTATCAATGGCGAATCCCACCTCATACTCACTGTACTAATTCTGTGCCTATATATATGGGATTGCTGATAGCAGATTTGTAATTATTGTTGCACCTCAAAAAGATATTTGTACTCAAGGTAGTGCATAGCCCATAAAAACCTGTTATTATAACTAATAGAAGGATAATTACGCCTGTTGATAATGTTTCTAAATATATATGATCCATAATATAAACCTCGTCCTACATATAAATAGATGCAAACGAAGAATATTCATACTCCATTTGCGTGGATTGTTTGTATAAGTCAACCATTATTTACATCTCGACAGATATGTCTTACACTATTGAAAGCTAGTGAAATATTAGGTTTGTAGTGTATTGCTAGAAATAATCCACTTAGAATTTGGATTATTAATCAAAGTCCAAGTAGTGAACCGAAATTCCATGAAATTAAAATGTTGATGGGTGTAGGTAGATCAATTTGTAAATTATTAATAATGGTACAATTAATATAAATAAATATATAAAACTAATAACAATACTATTAAATTAATGGGTATTATATATTTTTATTAGTCTGAATTTATTTATTATAAAATTTGATATATCATTTGTAATTATTATAATTATTTTCATTGATATGAGAACATCATATTAGGTATTAATCTTGTTATATAAATAATACTATTATTCGTCCTACATATATTAAACATAGAATGTATGAAAATCAAAATGATTTATATATTATTCCTGTAATTATTGAAATGATGATAGTTTGAATAATAATGATTATTCCTATTGATAATGGGTGTTTTATTAATAAAAATATAATTTTTCGTGTTATATTTATTATATTTATAATTTCAATTCAAAGGGTAGTTAAGGTTAAAATAACAGTTTTGGGAATTTTTAAAAGATAATTTTCTTCCTTTGAAGTTTTAATAACATATTATTAATTTTTTATTTACAAGACCAATATTTTATTTAAATTATTAAAACCAGTGTTAATTTGTTTTATAATACATTAAATATATTAGTATGTGGTTTAATAGTATTTTCTTTTAATTATGATCACATTTTGATTACTTTACAGAGTTTAGAAAATATTGTATTGTCTTTATTTTGATTTATTATTATGTATACATTTATTAGTATATTTGATATATATTTTATTATAATATCTACTTTGTAGGATCGTGTGGCTGTTTTAGGACTGTCTTTATTAGTAAGATTAAGCTGTGGTTACTGTAATGATTATTTTTTATCTTTTAATTGCTTCAATATTAGAATTCATATTATCTTCTTTATTTTTAATTCCTCTTTCTTATGATAGTTTTTGATGATTAGCACATTTTAGTTTATTTCTTTTATTATTATAATTTTATTTAAATTTTACAAAATCTTATTATTTTTGTAACTTGAGTTATTTTATTGATTTTGAGTTTATTTCTTATTCTTTGATTTTATTGGGAGTTTTTATTTGTGGGCTGATAATTATAGCAAGTGAGTCTTTTTACCCTTATGGTTATTATAGTAATTTTTTTGTACTTTTGTTGTTTCTAATTTAGTTTTTATCCTTTTCTAGTAATAGATTGATTTTATTTTATTCATTTTTTGAATATAGGTAAATTTCTACTTCAGTTTTTAATTTCTGGGTGAGGGTATAAACCTGAGCATCTTCAAGCTTGTATGTATTTTTGTTTATTACTTTATTTTCTTCTTTGCATATGATAGTTTGTATTGTATATTTTTGTTCTTTTTATGGTAGTTTGAATTTTTCTTTAATTTTTAATTTTGACTATTGTTATTTTATTTTCTATTTAGTATAATGGTTTGTTTTTTTTAGTTAAAAAGCCTATATTTTTGTTCATGTTTGATTACCTAAAGATGATGTTGAAGCTCCTGTTTCTGGTTCAATAATATAAACTTACGTTTTATTGAATTTTGTGGGTATGCTTTATTTCGTGTTTTTGTACATTGATTATTTCTGGTATAAAATATAATTTTATATGAGTTGGGAATAGATTATTAGCGGGTTTATTTATTAGATTGTTATGTATACGGCAGAATTATCTTAAGTGTTTAATTGCATATTCTTCTGTTATTCACATAGGGTAAGTATTAAGTGGTATTAGACAGTACAATTTATTCTAGGTCAATTTCTTTTGGGGTAGGTTTTTTGTGAGAGTATTTTTTTTAACGTTTCTTCATTGATTTCCATTGGAACTAATTACTTTTATATATAGATTTATATTTTATTAACTTAAATAATTTAATTAAAATATCAGCTTGTGGGTCTGAATAGATTTTTTATACTTTAGGTAATTTTTTAACATTATTCATTATGTAATATTTCATTTATTTATTTATTATTCGATTCATTTTATTTCTTAGGTATTATATTTATATTAAATTAATTAGTTTATTTTTTGCATATGCACTTTTTACATTTGATGGTACTCAGTTATTAATAACATTATTATTTAATTGGATATCATTAATTTTTATAGGATTTGTGTGTTTATTTCTTTGATAATTTTTTTTATAGAAGGGATTATATAATATGTGATTAATTTATTCATCGGCTTATAATTATGGTTTTAATATTTATTTTTCTATAATGTTTATAATTATTCGTCCTAATTTAATTAGAATTTTATTACATTGGGATAGGTTAGGATTAGTTTCTCATTGTTTAGTTATTTACTATCAGAATGTTAAGTCTTTTAATGCTGGAGTAATTACTGCTTTATCTAATCGGGTTGATGATAGTATATTGTAGATGTCTAATGCTTGAATATTTAGATATGGTAGATGAAATTATATATTTTTTTCTTCTTTTTATTATGATGTAAAGTTAATTACTTTATTAATTGTTGTTGCAGCTATAACTAAAAGAGCCCAAATTTCATTTTCTCCTTGATTATCAGCAGTAATAGCTGCTCCCACCCCTGTTTCATCTTTAGTTCATTCATCTACATTAGTTACTGCTGGTATTAATTAATTACTTCGGTTTATCTCATTTTATGTTAATAGTACTTTGTCGGTCTTTTTATAATTCATTTCTTTAATTACTATATTAATATCTGGATTTTGTGCTAACTTCTTAATTTGATTTAAAGAAAATTATTGCTTTATCTATTTTTAATCAATTAGGTTTAGTGATATCTAATATTTCTTTTGGTTTTATTTATCTAGCTTAATTTCATTTATTTGCTCATGCTTTATTTAAGGCTTAATTATTTATGTGTTCAGTGGTCGTTATTCATTATTTTAAGGATTGTCAAGATATCCATTGTTTGGGTATTCTATTCTTTCAAATACCATTAACTTGTTTATGTTTTATTATTGCTAGTATATGTTTATGTAGTACACCTTTTTTATCTGGATTTTATTCGCAGGATTTAATTTTAGAAATTTATTCTATAAGATATATTAATATCTTTGCATATGATTTATTATTTTCCTACAGGTTTAACTGTTAGTTATAGATTTAGACTAACAATTTATTTAATTATTAAGGATTTTTCTTTTTTATAGTTATCATTATGTAGTAATGGATGAGAGTTGAGTAATAGTGAAATGTATAATAATTATAATTAGTATTTCGGTTTTTGGTAGTTGTATATTAAGATGAATTTTATTACCTATTCCTCATATATCTATGCTACCTTTCAGTTTGAAATTAAAAGTTATTATTTTTTATTGGGTGTATGGGCTGGTTGTTTTATTCATAAGTTTAGATTATTTTATTTTAATTATAATTATAGTGGTGATTGTATATTTTTTGGTAGAATATGATTTATACCTTATTTAACTATTAATATTCCTTCTTATCCATTAATATTTGGTTTCAGATTTAATCAATGTAGTGATCATGGGTAATTTGAATTATTAGGTGGTCAGGGTTTACATATTTTATTAAGTAATAATTCACTTTTGAATCAGAAAATTGAAAATAAATGTTATAATTAATTTTTCATTTTTGTTTCATTTTTATTTATTATTTTACTAGTTATTTAATTTATATAGCTTATATGAGAGTTTAATATTGAAAATATCAAGGAAGAAAATTATCTTTTAAATATTTATAAATTAGAATTTATCTTTACATTGAAAATGTAATGTTTATTTAAACTATATCAATAGAAATATAAACGGAATTTAACTGTTAAAATAATTATTTAGCAGCTATTGTTTGATCAATCATATTTCCTTAACTGGAATATTAAATTCAATATTATCATTAAAAGTGATACACCTCTATTTGGTTTCAATTAATAAATAAGGATCAATTTTGTTATCTTCTTTTAAGTCTAAACTAATTGCAATAATGCTTCTTATTTGAGAAAAATTGTTTAGATCAATACTTTTTCAATGCAAAACGAATGTTATTATTAACTATAATCCCAGTTAGTTCATTTTAATGCTCCTTGAGTTCATTCATGATAAAGTCCTATAGTTAGTACAGTAATAAATATTATTGATGTTAATATTCGATTTTTTATTTCTGACAAAATCATTGTAGGTATTATATGTAATATTAATGCAATTTCAATATAAAAAAATAAGAGGATTATGGCAATTAAATTTTTTTTAGTGAGAATGGTATTCGAGGCGATGATTTAGGGTCGAATTCACATTCAAATGGTGATATTTTTTCTCGATCTGTTTTTGCTTTTTTATTATTAATAAATTTAATATTATTACGATGATAGTAATAATTAAGGTTGTCAATGATGTAATTGTAGTGCGTATAATTACTTATTCTGAAATTTCAGATTTTTAAATTGGAAGTTAAATATACTTATATATTAAATTAATTAATTTCCTCATCGGTAGATTGAAATATATAAGAATAATCATACTACACCAACAAAATGTCAATATCAAGCAGTAGCTTCGAATCCTACATGATGATGTATTCTGAAGTGGAAATTAAATTGTCGTAATAAGCATACAATCTAAAAAGTATTGCCAATTATTACACTGAGTTCATGGAAGCCTGTTGCTATAAAAATCATGATCCAAAGACTGAATCACTAATTGTAAAAGGCGCTTTTAAGTATTCATGTGCTTGAAGTAAAGTAAAATCTAATCGTAAAGTAATAGTAATTGTTGAGCGTTGATTTATTTATTTTATATTATCATTTAATAAGCTATGATGAGCTTAAGTAATAGTAACTCCTGATGTTAATAGAATTACTACATTTAAAAGCGGGATTTGTATTGGATTGAAAGGTGAGATTCCTGTGGGCGATCAAATAGATGTTACTTGTACTGCTGTGGATATTCTTCTATGAAAAAATGGTCAAAATAAAGAGATGAAGAAAATACTTATGAAATAATAAATAGGATTACACCTCAATGTAGTCCTTAAATAACTGTTTGAGTATGATGTCCTTAATAATAACATCTCGTCATCATTTACTTGTAATTAAGATTGTTATTGTTGTACCTAATATTATTACTGATATAGATCCTTGTTGAAAAAATTTAACTAATACTGTTAATGCTAATATTGTTGAAAGAGCCATCACTAATGGTCATGGTCTTATTTCTACTAAATGATAAGGATGATTTTAATGTGTTAACATTAGTTTACTTCTCTAGCATTAAGTGTTGTTAATACTGCAAATACATATACTTAGGTGATACCTACCGATATTTCTAATGTTAATAATATAATTTGAATAATTCATATAATTGATAATATTCTAGTCGATCATCTTATAAAAGTATGTCCTACTAAAGTTAGGATTAAGTGCCCTGCAATTATACTGTATTTGCTGCTTATCGCACAGCTAAAGTTCCTGGTTGGATAATATTTCTAATAATTTAAATGCAAGCTATGGATGGTATTAATACAGTAGGAGTTCCCTTAGGAACTAGGTGTGTAAATATTTTTTCTCTATTTTTTATTCAACCATATAATATAAATTATAATCATAAAGATAATTCTAATGTTACTGTTATAGTTAGGTGACTTTTTCTTGTAAATAGAATAGGGAACAGTCCTATTGTATTATTAATTATAATTGTTGTAAGTAATGAAATAAATACTTGTGTTGTTCCTTTATTATATTCTCCTAATAAATCATTAAGTTCATTATTTTAAACATTAAATGGTTTATTTAATATTAATGCGTATCGGTTATTTATTAATCAAAAGTATGTTGGTAATATTGTACGTCCAATAAAAGCTGCTCTTTAATTAAGTTGAAAATTAAATAGTGTTGTTGATGGTCAAAATATAAGCATTCAAGGGAGCATATCCTCCCCTCTCCCCAAGATTTCGTTTCGAAATTGTACAATTAAATATTTTGTCTTCGAAACAGTCGTGAATGAGAATTTTACGACGAAATTTAGCCACTTTTTCTATTTCTACAGATAACCGAACCTTCAGAAACCATCGAATGAAAGAATCGCGAAAACTCAAATCAAGAATACGGGCCAGAAAAATCCCTAATTAACAAATGCTTTATATTATGGTCTACATAACTAATTTATTGCTTATCCGGAGATGTGACAGACGGTCTGTAGCCGATAGGGATTTTGTTTCTTTCACGCAATGTTTATTGTCGATTGATTTCTTGTTGTATATATGTATGTATATATGTATAATGTATATAGTGAATATATCTCCTCTATTAACCGTTCCAGAACCAATTTAGTTTATGTTGCGCCATGTTGTAATATTAGATATTTTGATGTGTGCTGTACTTAAGGGACCCGCCTATCTGCAGCTGTTTCCGTGTTGGAGACCGAGAAACGCGAGAGCAATAAAGGCGACACTACCACATGTATCAAGTGCGCTATCGGTGCTATGCGCAGGCCTCTTAAGAAGACTATGTAGCTGCGCGTTCAACGTCAAGAAGCGAGGGAGTGAGATACGGGTGACACTAATATGCACCCATAGCGCCTCATCAATCCTACGCCAAGGCATGCAGTATTGTACTGTGCATATTATATCTGTAACGGTGGGACTTTTGCTACATGCGATGGAAGCCCAAAGATTAAACTACACCCATCGCACAAGACGTAGGCAGGTGACGAAGCGAGGAGTTATAATTTTTGGAAAACACTTAACAGCCTTTAGAGTGTATGGGAGTGAAGTGACGTGGAGATAGAACAGCGATGGAATGCAAGAGCGGGCAAACGGGAGCACCGCGAAGAAAATGCCCCAGAAAACGATAACGTCCGCCACGTTTCTCCCATGCGAAAAAACTGGTGTAACCGCCCCTGAATTATAACTCTGGGCGCCTTGATGGAATCCCAATGGGCTGATTGGAGTAATGCAGGGGTGATACGTGATGGAGGAAATGGAAGACGAATAAAACCTGAGTCATATGTGCTCTGTCCATCGCGATACATGAACCGTATAAACTAAACTGGTCTAAATCAAGCTAAACTAGTTCGGTATTACGGGTCCTATGTCCATGTGCGTACAAGGTCAAGAAGCGAAGGAGCGATACGCGTGACACACGCACGCCTAGCGCCTCATCGCTCCTACGAGGAAGGTGTGCAGTGTTTCCGTCCTAACGCTTTACTGTGTAAACTAAATCTGTAACTATGGGGTTTTATTACAAGCGATGAAAGTACGTTGATCAAACTACCTGCGTATGATCGTACTTTTCTCTTACCGCTTAAAGAAACTTCATAGGCAAGCTTTAAAAGTGCGATATTTGACCACCTTTACGATTTTTTTCTCTAATAATACACTTAATATGATAAAAGTAAAAAGATAGCGATATAGACAACTTTTTTTTTTACCCTTTCTGGCAAAACTTCGTATTTGCAGAATATTTATTTACCGAGACACGCGTTTAGGCGCAAACAACGATTTCGCAGAAAACATTTCAGTACATAGGACGCTTAAGTGTTTCAAACTAGTTTTTTCGAGTCGACAATAACACGGGTATGTTATATTTGCTGGCCGTATTGTAGGCGATGATTGCCTTTATGGTTTCCTCCTACGGTCCGCGGAAGCCGATATCTCTAAGCGCATCGTGCTCACGTGACTAAATGGACCGGACCTGGTGATGACTCCAGACTCACCGACGGCACTATTAATAAACAAGCACCGTGACAATATTCTGAAGTGGTTCGAGGACCACGTGTAATCGGCTAGTCCGGACGCCGTTTGTCTTCGCTGTAGAGTCCCGAAGCATTACAATTCACCTACCACGCTGAAAACAAAAATTCCATCTGTCCCCCCGTAATTATTCCAGGTAATCTATTTCCATTCGTGAATGGATTTACCGATGTCGACAACAGTAGCCCATACGTCACGGCGTGGGATAGGAGAACTTCGTAGAAAGGGGGAGGTTGGTATAATGAGAAGGGAGAGGTGTGCGGTCGAACAGCATGCATTCAGTGGAGTATGGAGATGTTGCCAAGCAATCGACTGATAATTACTACCCCTCGCCCGTACCTGCTGGTCGCGCTACCCATCATCATTCATATTATTACTGTTATTACGAGCAGACACCACCCCAAGTACGTGGAACGAGGGAGGATACTCGCTCTCGGGATTAATACCTCCTTACGGATTCATCCTCTGCCAGGACGTTACCATGTGTTTTATGTGCAGCTCAAATAAACAACACGCTCCATTATCGGCAACTTAACGCCTCTTTTAAGCGCAGGGAAGTAAAAAATGCTCGAAGGTTTACGAAAACCAATTTGGCGTCTTCATTATTTCCTTCGACTGTTCTTTTGGCCCATTATCGCTCAGGCTTTGTGCGTGCGTGATTTCATCACTTTAGGCAGATGAACACACGAAGGGAAAAATATTGATATAATAAGTATGCTCTTAAAGTCAGGCCACTTCCTGTGCCTTTGGACACTTCCGGTACAGCTAGCCGAGCGCTGATGCAGCCAGTCACGATTTGGCTCAAACACTCTACACGAACACACAAATATCTATCACGTTTTCCATCCGTTACGATATTTCGAGGTTATGCTGGATTTTATTGTGTATGCCTAAGGCTTTCATTTCGTTTCATGGAGCATCACTGCATTTCACTATGAATTCACGAATTCAAATATCGTCGATTGCAGTTGGCTAACTTGCATTAGTGAAATTGTAATGAACACTCCATTGCTTTGTATAAAGTTATTTGTAAGCTATACTTAAAAACTGATTCAACCGAGATTTATATGTTGGCTGAAAATCACTTTAACACGCTAAGGATAATTCATAATTATTATAACACATTCGAAAAGCCTGCTATTTTTACCTTCCTCTCGAACGAACATCATACTGCTGCAACACGTAAAAATTATCACCACTTTGTATGTAATTATTATTACTCCTACTCTGTTTTAGTGGAACTGTTTAACTTGTTAGAAATACGAACTTGCTAACATGATTCCAGTTCTTGCAGTCACTAACGTCTCACTGAAAGAAAATCTTGGGACAAACAATATTTGTTCCTGTCAACAAAAGGTTATCTTTAAATAGTGCCAAAATGCATTTGCTGATGTAACCAAATATTACAATAAAAATATTGTGTTACGGTAAACATTCTCCGTTAATTATAATAACCACAATTTTTGTTATGCTAGCGTTATGTTGAGTCTTAACACTAAGTTTAATAAATATTTACAATAGTCGACGACACAATCGATATTATAACACTAGACGTTTGGCCTAGGAAGCTGACACTTTACTCGCCGACTTACAAGTAGCATGTTAAAAAAAAAACTGTTCACTTACCTATTTAGTAACCCTTATATAATTATATTCAATTTTACGTTTACGTTTGCTTTCACTGGAAATGATATCGTTGAGATGGTTTACACCAACATGAAGCGTAACCAGTGATACCAAAAAATACGACAGATATCTTAATTGTCGCATAAATTGTAACCGTACGCTTAAGCTGTACATTCGAAAAATTACTCGCAAATAAATCTATCACAGTAAAACCAACAAAACGAAAGCCGGCAATATAACCATTTGATTTTGTTATTACAACACGTTTGGGCATTGACAAAGTCAGATTTTTCTAGCTAACAAAAAATATGCTAAATCTTAAACAAAATAGTTAGCTATTTGAATATACTATGAACTGCATGAATATTTTAAAACAACCATATAAGTAGTTGATGGTTGTGTGTACTGAATACATTGGGATGATGTCGAAACAGCCAAATATAAGTGTTTGGCCCAACACATTATTTTTAAATCAATTATTGGGTTTTTCAAGGCGAAATATTCGCATTCTTGGATCAATAGTAGTTCGGTTATGTGAACAAATGAATGTTCAAGGTAAACACGTGTTCCCCCAAGTAAATATGTTTGGTACCAACAACTGAATATTTTTCTCAGTGCAGATTACCACATGCATGTATGCGTGTTCATGTTTACGTTCCGACATGTAGCGGTGAAAGGCTAATAGTTTGGTTTAATATTGTTGAATTTTAGATATTTTCTATCGATAGTGAAATAGCTACATAGAACCGTGTTGCTCGACATTATCACTTTAAATGTAATTATTTTATGATTTTTATTAACGCTTTTATTTTGTAAGGTAGTTTGTATACTAAACTATATAATCTAAATAAAATTTTTAAAAACGTCACGACATATCCATATTTTTCCCGGATTGTTAAGTATACATTATAATTTTTGCAAAAATTTTTAATTTAAATACTTTAGAGAGCCGTATTAATAAACATTGCAGCTTTATATGAATCGCTACGTTGCAGCTGTGAATTTTACCGATAAATGACTCTTGAAATGTATAACTATGTCATCTTTGCTTGATTTTAGATAGTTCTATTGCGAGTTGGTTTTTGAAGTATTACAACTCATTATTTATATTTCTCTTTATAGACAGGCGCACTGCGAACCTTGACCACAGATGATAAACCATCACGTCACTTTATGTGACCCCTGTTATTGTGTTTAATCATGTGCAGTCATAGTAAGATCTGTAGCACCAGACTGATTCGCTGCTAATTATTGCATCTGAAAAAAACACGTGGAAAAATAACAGCTAGCTGTAACTGCGTGTGTTTTTTACAAACGCTGTCTGGAAAAGCCACAATGATATTGGAAGCTAACTAGAGGATAAATAGTTCCATGTCTTAATGCTAATGAAGTTGGATATGCTACACGCTTCGCATTACATATTCGCATAATAAGACCGTGGTGAGAAAAATTTTAAGTAAACGAGAACCGATTACTCCGAATAACTACTTGTAAATTAAACAAACATTGAAAAACATTCCTCTGTAATTGTTGGACTGATCAAAAGTAAATGAACACTGACAGTAAATTTGACAAGTATCACTGATACTTAAATACAAATATCGCACTGATCAAAAGTAAATTTATTTATTTTTCAGTACGACTACTGGTAAAAAAAATCTGGTGGGGGTGGACCCAAGGCGAGGCAACATTCACCGAATGACGGGCTTTCCAGCTGGGACCCGTAGATGTCCGTCATCCCCGGACATGTCATGAAATGAGACCCTAGGATGGAGCGGCGCTGGAATGCAGGGGCGGAAGAAATGGGAGTACCTCAAGCGGCATCGTACAGCACGATTCCCACATGCGAAAATCCGGGAGTGTACCCGCCGGGTATCGGGCCCGGATCGCCGTGGTGGGAGGCAAGCGCCCTAGCCACTGCACCACCGCAGCCCCACTACTGGTTAATTAAACAAATGTAACTAAAACTTTAGTGAAACAATGCATTGCACTGATTAAAAAGCAATATCTTCAAGCAGTATCGGTTATTATAGTTCACCTTTTCATTATTTGCAGCTCCCTATTTCCAAATTGTGCTTTTCTGGACAATATCATTACTAATATTTCACTGTTAATCAGTGATTTCTCGCTGATTGGGATTTTGAGGGCATGTTTCTATTCCTCTATTACTTGATGGGCTCATTGATAGCAGTCACTGCTTCGCGAAAAAATTCGATTTTACACGCAATGGAAGGGTACTGTGGGCAGGAAGTGAAAACTATTAAGTGAACATCACAGCGCTCTCCGCCGTGACCGCACGCCGGAGAACACAGGTCGCTAGCCACTGCACACGCGTGTCACAGAGTACTCAGGAATACACGAGTGAAACCGTAGACTAAAGATGAGGTAGGCTGATCATTCGTCTTCTGCGCATGTACCCACCATTGATCTACCCCAAAGCAACACAACTGTCAAAGTCACATGACCAACGGTTATAAAAAGTATTTGTATATAGATATATCTTAGTTTTTCAATATCAAACACTATTATATAAAAAAAATACTTTCACCAATTTGAATGTAGGCTAATCTAACTGCATTAAAATTGGTTATAGAAAGTATAGATACATCTCACATTGTATTAACATTCCCTTACGCCCCCTCCCGCCTCGGGCCAACATTACATCGTATGCAGCCATCTTCGTTATTTTTTAGTTTGCCATTAGTTTATACATTGTTGGAGGACGTCATATTGTCCGTCATGTTGGATGAAGGTGACCTTGACATCAACCTTTCTTCCCTGAACCCAAAAAATCGGAAAACTCTCCAAATATTACAAAACAATATAGAAACCATGAAAAATGTATTTAAATTATATATAAAAATTAATTAAATATTAATTTTCTAAAAAATATGAAATTTAAATTCTAAACGTTCGGACTTAGATGTGGGTCCAGAGCCGACCAGCAACCATGTTATGTCATCACCCGGCCAACATAATATTTCCAAGTGACCTTGATCTGGTTTTGACCTTAACCCCTGAGGCCTTTGACCTTAAACCCAAGAAACCACAAAAATTATAAAGATTGAAAAACAACATAAAAATTATAACCCTAAAAATATTTTTAGAGCATTCATAAAATATAAAAAAATTTCTAAATGTTTATAAAAATTATTTTTAAAACTAATAAGTAAGTTTAGTAGTATGATTATGATGAGTTTGGAATAAGGGCCTGGGACGTCAGATCCGGATTCGTTCGTCCACCATCCTGTTAAGTCACCATCCACCATCTTGGATGTAACTTACCTTGACATCGGCCGTTGACCCGTGACCTAGACCTTGACCCCGGTGACCTATGATCCCAAACCCCATAAAAAATGCGAAAAAATTCTGAGATCTAAAAGTATTTATAACAACAAAATTAACTAAAAATCATTTAACAATTAAAAAATTCTTTTAAAAATATATAAAAAAATTATTATTAAAAATGCAACTAAAAAGGATTTAAAATTAAAAATCGTTTAATAATTTGTTTATATAAAATTCCATTAAAAATTTTTTTATTAAAAATTCTTTAACCCCGGTGGCCATTTCCCCCTTTTACCCTCGAAATTGTCATTTTCCTCCCAAAAATGTCCCTTTTACAATAAAATTTCCCTCAAAAAATGGTTTTATTAAAAAATTGTTTGAAAAGTTTCTTAATTAAAAAGTATTTATCCACGGCGGCCATTTTTTCCTATTTTTCCTCAAAATTTCCTTTTTTCCTTAAAAAATGTTTAATTAAAAATTTTCATTTTTGGATGACTCCTCCGCAACCGCCAATTACTCACTTCTGTTAGAATCCAGCAGACGACTAACTCCCCCGCCTCCACTCCTCTCGCATATACTCATTCCGCCATTTTTATTTTTTCATTCATTTGTTTACATGGTACTGTAGATTGACTTTCGCCTTTGCTCGACAACCATATTTGTTTACATGCTACTGAAGGCAGCCATCTTTGTTTATATGTTACTGGAGGCCGTCATATTTGTGTATATGTTACTTGAAGCGGCCATATTAGTTTTTTTGTACACCATTTGTTTTTATATGTTTCTGAAGGCGGTCATATTTGTAAATGTTACTCGAGGCTGTCATGTTGGGAGGCAGCCATCTTAGTAGATGCAGTCCTCCATGTTTTTTATTGTCATTTGTTTTATTGTTTGTGCCTCGCGTTCGTGCGACAACCAAATTATATATCATATAATTACATCACCTATGTACCATCAGGTGACAACCATATTTGTTTATGTGTTTAAAGTATGGGTTGCATTGCGACCCCCGCCAATGTTTTTCGTTGGCTAATTAGTGTTTAGTCTACAAGCCTCCACCACCTTCGTTCCATCAATTTCTAACTTAAGTTCGACGTCTTACATGTTAGATTATATTTTTCAACAAACTTATTTTCTATCGATTATGCCACCTGATATAGGCCTGTACTGAATGGTGACATTGACCATTCCTGCAAAGTACTTAAAAATTTATTTATTATTTTTTATTCTTATGTATAAAGCGGGGTGATTTATTGTTTGAAATAAAACACAGTATATCTTTTCTACATAAAATACATTGTACACATACTAAAAAATACAGGTTTATTAATCTTCTTCGACGTTCATCGCTCGATGCCCGCCTCGGCGACCTAGGAATTGTAGCGGGCAAGGAAACCCCACCACTTGAAGCTGGCGTACGCACACCGTAACTGAACAGTTACGGTGTGCGAACAGTCAGCTACGCCCATGATAGTATTTTGACTGTCCTGTCTCGAAAATTGTAAGATACAAGCCGGTCGTGAAGTATCAGGCAGAATGCGTACGTGTTCGCCGGAATATTTCCATGTGTAGGGAATTTGATCCTGAAGTCGATCACATTGGAGGCAATACGCTCGTCCTTTTTACTCACATCGAATACCATGAGTGGGGCCAATCTCTTAAACTTATCAGTGCCCAATATCGGAGATTGGGTGTGTCCATAATATACAGTTTCGAACATGGCATCTTCGAGTAACATATATAAACAAATGATGTACGAAAGAAACAAATATGGCCGCCTCCAGTAACGTATACGCAAAGATGGCGGCCTCCAGTAACTTATAAACAAAGATTGCTGCCTCCAGTAGCATGTAAACAAAGATGGTAGTCGACCGAACGCGAGAGTCAATCTGCAGTAGCATGTAAACAAAATTACGAATGAAAAAATCTAATTGGCGGAATGAGTATATGTGAGGGGAGTGGAGGCGAGGGAGTCAGTCATCTGCTGGATTCGAACAGAGGTGTGTAATTGGCGGTGCGTGGAGAGACCTCCGGAAATGTAAGTTTTTTAATCAAACCATTTCTTAATAAAAATTTTTAAGGGAAATTTTGAAGGAAGAAAGGGAAAAATGGCCGCCGGGGTTAAAGGCAAATTAATTAAAATAATTTTTAAAACTATTTTTTAATAAAAAATTCTCTCGATGGAAATTGTTAGGGAGGAAGGGAAATTTTTAAGTCAAAAAGGGGAATTAATAGGGGAAAAAAGGGAAAAATGGCCGTCGGGGTTAAATACTTTTTAATAAAGAAATCTTTCAATTAAAATTGTATAAAAATTAATTTCTGAAAGATTTTTTAATTTTTTAAATTATTTTTAATTAAATGTATTAACAATATTGTTTTATAATTTTAAAACAGATTTTTATTTTTTAATTTAAATTTTTTGTTATAAACTATTTTATAATTTTTGCATTTTTTTTGTTTTTGGGGTCAGGGGTCACCGGGGTCAAGGTCACGAGTCAAAGGTCAAGGTCATTGACATCCAAGTTGGCGGAAGGTGACGTAACAATATGGCGTCCGGGCGAATCCTGCTCCGACACCCCACGCCCTAATTCCAGACTCATCATAATCATACTACTAAGATTATACTTAAACTTACGTTTACAGGATCCTTTAGCACCACGTCCAGCAGACGACTGATCCTTGTCAATGTTTCTCATTGGTAAATTAGTCGGTTCCCCTTCCACTCCCTCCACTAATGTATCTCATTGGTTGATTACTTGTATTTGCTTCACTCCCCAAGAATGTTTTTTATTGGTTGATTACTCGCGCTTGTTCGACCAGCCACCAATGTTTCTCATTGTATTAAAATTCCCCTCCCTCCCTCTCAAAGTTGGTCATTCTGTCGAATGCACTCCACCAACCACATTATTTTTTTCGTTTGACATTTGTTTAATTTTTCATCACCTAGGAGATGCTAGTGTATTTAATATCGACTTCGCCTGTGGAGAAGCTGTGGATTTAACCACTTTGTTGGTTGTTGCAGACCTTGACCTTGACTCCAATAACACTGATCTCGAAAAATCGAGAAAAATCACAGTACATACAATTGTCCATTATTAGCTGGTCACAACAGGTTGATGGGGGTTGGGGGTTGGAGGGTGGGTAAAGCATACCAACTAACCAGACTAGCCAACAACTGACTCCACCCAAGACTGGTTCCTGGCGAGATTGACTGAGCAGAAGACTAGCTCCTGTCAAGACCAGTTCCTGTAAAACTGGCTACACCAACCAACAACACCAACCTGCCATACCATCCACCTATACAAACGATAATAGATCATCTCGAAAAAACTCTCTAATAAGAGTCTCGTAGTTAATCTCTTCTCACAATATCCGTGCAAAATTTTCAAAATAAAAATTCCTATCAAAACTGACCATACCAAAGGGTCATACTAACTTCACAAGTCAACTAACCAGGCCAATTAACTAGTTAAAAAACATTTCTCAAAAATATTCCCCTCATTTCATTCTTTCGCCATATATAACTCATACATTTTAAACTACCCGAGTAAAACACAATACTTCAGATCATACCATAGCCTTCCTCCTGCACACACTAACACACACACACATAAATTTTGTCTGAAAATTACTCTCGTAATCGATTGATTCCACCACTAAATTAATAAGTCATTCACAGAAGCAGAAAAGACTGTATAAGAAATTAAACATACATAACTATGTAAAAATAAATTTAATTTAGTTATTTATTGTATACATTCTAGCTTTCTAATTCTTTTCTCAGATTTCTGCAGATCATGGAGAGTAACCAACAGTCTCATCTGCTATAACCACGATCCTTCATTTCATCGATGATTGAAAATATATCAAATATGTGCGAAAGATCCCCGCGTTATTGCAGGTCATTCAAATATCTGAGTCTATCAGCGAGTTCATTCGGGTCTTCGGTAAATATGTAACGAGCGTTCTTGGCGCCTTCTACCTTCTTCACACCCAATTTTCGAAGGAAACCCGTTCGTAAAATGTGTGGGAACGTCGCGAGAATCATAATCCTTCTCAACAGGTATTTCATAACACTGTCGTATAGAAATGATCATCAATGCTGTCTTAATGATCGTCTTCGCCTCCTATTTCATCCTCAATATCAAGTTTACTTTTATTTGTAGCTGCCGCACGGTCATCATTAGTATTTGGAGACGATGACCCTTTATTCGGAGTTCGTTGACTTCACACAAACTTCTTGCATGTGTACATTCCGCACAGTCCAACTCTACCACACCTTGTAGGTCTTTCATTCGTTCATTATCATCAACTGTATCATCGCATTCGTCTGCGGAATCAATAGTCTATGCAACAAGCAGTATCCAGGGCATCGCTGGGCATCGCTTGCTGGCTATCATAAGACGAATTCTTGCAGCTCTTGGTGCGGTACTTCAATGTGTCACCTTATATAAATTACATCTGACCATTGATGTAAGGCTTCATCATGCAAGTTCCCTCGTCATCGGAGAACATTTTATGTAGTGTATTAACAGGAGGTTTCAAAGTCAATGCATGTTGTCTCGAGACAAGCAAAGGTGCGTTACCTTTAGATGTATATCTTTAAATTATCGCTTCTACCAAACGTAGCGCCGCACATATCGCATGTTGGTATTCTGGATGCCGAGTTCTTTGAACATTCGATTTTTAATGGCGTCGTGCATTCCAACTTATACTGAAGATCTTTGCGGTGACAACATTGCTTTCGATGAAAATGTTGAACAATCGATGAAAGTTTGCATGTAGTCGTACACCACATACACGATTGCACGTCGTCAGTGGTTTGCATCATCTTCAAGCTGTGAATTCAAACACTTGTGTTACTACTGCGCATTGCTGACTCCTCAGAGTTGACTCCGCAGAGCGGACTCCTCAATGCTGACTCCTCAGAGCTGACTCCTAAGTGATGACTCCTCATTTTATGGCTTTTCGAGTTCAATTTAATTACGGTCAAGGTCACGGTACGCAACAACCAGCATAGTGGCTAAACTGACAACCACTATTCGGCGAAGTCGATAATTAATACACTAGCATCACCTAGGTGATGAAAAAGTAAACAAATGACAAACTAAAAAATTAATATGGTGGGCGGAGTGCATTTTACAGAATTACCAATGAGAAGGGGTTAGGGGAGGGGAATGATAACCAACAATGAGAGGCACTGGTGGCGGGTTGAACGAGCGTGTGTAATCCACCAATAAAAACAATGTTTGGAGGTGAAGCGAACACAAGTAATCGACCGATGAGAAGCATTGGTGAAGGGAGTGGAAGAGGAACCGACTAATTTACCAATGAGAAACATTGACGAGGGTCAGCCATGTGCTGGACGTGGTGCTGAGGGAACCTTCGTAAATATAAGTTTTTAGATGAAATTTATATAAATTCTTTAAATAAATTTTAATAAAATTTAATAAATGTTTTATGATTAATTAATGTTCTAAGCTATTTTAAAGGATTTATTTTAGAATGTTTAAGGAATTTTTAAAATTTTCTGGATTTCTTGGATTAAAGTCGAAGGTCACTACGATCAAGGTCAAAAGATCAAGGTCAATGTTACCATAACTTAACATCGCGGACATGATGACGTCCTCCAGTGATGTATAAACGAATGAGAAACGAAAAAATCATGATGTCTGCATACAATAGAATGATTAAAGGAGTGGGGGAGGGGTACGTTAAATTGATTGTTTGAAGAGGTTCAGTCGTCGGCTGGACGTGGTGCTGGGGGGACCTACGTAAATGTAAGTTATTTAAAATAAAGTTTTTATTAATACATTTATAATTAATTTTTAATGAAAACTTTTTAGATAATACATTTTTAATAGCGATATATTTTTATAAATTTTAAAAATGAAATAAATATTTTGTTTACAAATCTTTATAATTTTGTGAGATTTTTTCGATACATTTGTTTTTTGAAGGTCAAAGGTCAGCAGGGTAGAAGTGAAATGCCAAGGTCAGGGTCACGGACATCCACTATAGGGGACAATATGGCTGCCGGGGAACCGGAGTGATAGAGCATGAACAGCTCGGAGCTCCGGTGCCAGACACCGATGCCCCCAACTTCCCTTTTTCCTTCTACTTGCCTTCTGATCATTAATACATTTACTTGAGAAAAAATTAGTTTACCAACATAATACACTGTTTGAATTTACTTCGTTTCCATGCTGATATTTTTTTTTCCTTTGGACGATTGCCTGCTCTAAAATGGTAATAATAAATTTTAAAAATTATTACTTAATTGTGTATTTACTAAAAATTTATAAAACCTGCACAATTTAGTTGTTCTCCAAATAAAAGTCAATGTCAGCAAGAATACTATGTAATATTTATGATATGTTATACGAGTATCCACCTTTATTACAAAGCAAAAAAACGTAATCGCCAAAGTTATACATATATTATTTATCCACGCACAATGTGTCCTCTTAGCATCGTAACTGGTAGAGCATCCACCTGCATGCGAAGGGTTATTGAGTTCAAATACCATTTTTCCATTTTTTTCATGGTTTTAAATTAAATGAAGTTACAAATGACCACACATATAACGTTGAAAAAATTACATTGATTTTAAAAACTTCGTTAAATATTAAAATTCGTCATGATGGATTGTTAACGGTACGATGTAGACTAATAGCTATTATTTGACAATATGATTTATTTAATAGTGATAGAGACATCTCTCTGTATTTATTTAAGAAAACCAACTAACCAACTATACACGCATGGAAGACATAGTGATTTTGCAATTATTTTATTTAAATATCTTAAATTATAAAAGAATATAGAATATGTGGTGCGTGCAAAATTAATTATATTTGTGAGCCTATTTGCTGCAACAGCAAGACTTCAAACTCAATAGCGGGACGGGTTTCAACTTGGGATTTACGTTTGCACGATTGATTGACATGGCCTGTAAACGCCGCTTGGACTTTCTGCGTTTGTGTCGAATATCTTTTCCCCCATATGAAACTCGAGGTTACGTAATAAATGCTTCACAGGTTGCGTCTTAGACTATTTGCATGAGTTATAAATACGCGATAAAGCAATTTATAATGTTTTTGCAGTAAAGTGAGTGTCATATTGGTTGCCAAAGTGACGTGCATGCATGCGAAATGGCGTTGACCCACGGAGTAGTCTTCATCCTTCGTATGTGACGGCGGGGAGTGGCTTTACGAGGTATGTGTGTTTTAACGGTGGACAGCTCTTACTGACTGTAGTCATTTTTAAAGGTCGCAGATCTGTGCATCCTAACTTTGTGACATTTTCCTGCAGGGTTGACACACAATTGATTAATTTGCCTCGAGATATCTTAACTTCAGCCGTTTGTATTCGCACGAGATACTGACAGTTGTGTAGGTCCATTTGTACCGTTGTTGCACTCTTGGAGTTATATATATATATATATATATATATATATATATATATATATATATATATATATATATATATATATATATATATGATCGACAATATCAAAAATATTGTTCCGGAACTTCATAATAGGTCCTAAGGTTTTTACAGTTTCAAGGGTAACTTTAAACAAACTTGCTCTTTACAGTGATAAAAAAAGACTTTAAAATTTTTATTCCAGGGTTGTCTATACATTACCGACATTGTCGGGTTCTGAACTACAAAGACTTCCAAAACTAACGTCTTCCTCTGAATATGAATATGACGTTACTTAGGCATCAGTTCTCTGACTTGGTACGTCTGTTGTGAACCCGCTCTCTATTAACTGCACTGGGCGATTGATGCTTAAATTCATGTAAGCTCTGAAACCATCTAACATTTTTAAAAAGGCAAAAAATTATATGCCAAAGTGACCATGAATTTGTGAAGAAATTTAATAATAGACGAATACAAGTTTTGTTAAAATTGTAAATTAAAAAATATTACTTAGAAATGTTACACATGGAAACTTTAAACACGCATTTACGTTGGTCTTAATCGTAACATACCTTTAAGTATAACATCTGTTGTAAACAGCGACAACATTTCGAAGCAGCGAAATAAGCAGGATATGCAAATAATAAAATTTGGCAAAGCAGGAAAAATAATTCATCGCGCATCAAAATGTAGCCTAAAAAGTAGCATCGTTGTGGAAATTTTGGTGTCAATGGCCACCTAATAAATAACAAAAACATAGGAAAATAATAATTTACAATATTTAATCTTGATAACTTATAACGTACAGATACGAAAGGTATTAAAAGCATTTGAAAAAAATGAGCACGTAAAATTTGACACGTGAGACAACTTGAAACCCTAAATATTTATATATTTTGAAATGTATTCAGAAATACGCATTTCGTTAAGTCGTCTGTTTTGTAATGCAAAACTCTATAAATTTCATTCCACTAATAAATGTTAATTACTTCAGCGCTCGGCCCCAACTGAAGTTTTATACTGCAGACGATAACAGATTAAAAGGAAGTGTACACAATACAAGAAAAGTATATGCCTAAACAAAAGTACACACAATGCTTAGTACAACGTGCTCAACTAAGATACGCGTACAAAAAAAAACCATACCTGAATTGAAACAGAAAATTAAATATATAAATTATCAATTTAAGAAGACCTTAATTTGAGTGGGAATTCTAGCATTAAGGCTCGACATCAAGTCTTAACGCAGGAATTCTACGTTTCCGTGTCACAATTCCAGTTTTAGAGAAATTATTGAGAGTTTCTGACTTTATAAAATTCATATTTTATGAGTCGTACTTGAATTTTACTACGTGTTACTTGGTAGTCTTAACTCATTCAGACCCAGTGTACACTTTTATGTACATCACGCACGTGTAGGTAATTTTTGGTCTGTACTGTACTCAGCGAGATTCTATGACCAAAGGTCTTACTTATGGGTAAATTGTTCGCAACCCGTCGTACTGGTCTAGGTCACTATTTGTTCATATAACTGTAGCCGAACATATAGCTTACAGCTCATTGGCTGCGACAACTAAAAAAAAAAGTGTTGTGACAAGTACAGCACGCAGCATAACATTTATTGTTTGCAACAACTGAAATCGTAAATTAAAATGGGCCTGAAAAGGTTAAAAGGGCAGAGACGTCATGGTATTTAAAATTTTACATTATAGCATTTGGGACAAAACGTTACGTTCACAGTTCGGATTTCACATCTTTACTTCAGAGTAAGGCAAACTGCTAAACTTCCATAATGGCATATATATATATATATATATATATATATCCACAGATAATACTGTAATATTCAAAACCAAATAGGTACTTATCTCAGAAAAGGTACCTAAGGGTGAAAACGTAGGTCTACGTTTTACAGGAGGCCCAAACAAAGGTTGAAAATGCGAAAATTATTGTTTTCAAGATATGAGCGGAACATGCTGAGTGCATAAACGCTACAAAAGTGCGAATTCTTTCATTGAATTCCTCGTAGAATTGTCTACACAAACTGACCAAACCCGGCAATGGTTTTCACCCTTTTCAGAGAACGCATCACATATATTATACGACACGAATTAAAATCAGCAGGAAATGAAAGAATCCGATATAGAGTTTGATGTTGAGCCGCGACATCTTGCAGTTCAAACGAGAACGCTGTAGGCATAGCTTTATGTGGCAGCAATATTTCGCACTGCCACACTGGCTATTTGGAGGGTGTGTGCTGTAGAGGTTCCAGCAGCAGGTGCGGGCGAGGTTATGTACTACGGCGTCAGGTTCGGTAGTGTCTTGCCACCTCCTGTTCTACCTCTCCGTGGAAGCAAGGAACTACGAGAAGGGCGGTTTATGAGTGTTGAATGGCGAGGAGGGAAGTGTGTTTACCCACATCTCAATTGAGGCCGGCCGTGAGGGGGATAATTATATCGCCGGGTCTGCGATGAACCCCGGGACTCCGGCCACTCAGCTGCGCTACTAGTGGCGCGGGGATAAACCCAACATTTACTACCCAGAGTTCCCTTCCCAACTACCAGCATAGTTTATTTCCGTATTTATGTTCTTAATTCCCTTTTTGTTTAAGATCTTACCGGGCATTCTTATGATCCGAAAAGCTCACCTAAGTAAGACAAGTGTTTTTTTTTACTAACTTTTCACCGGGCGAGGTGGTGCAGTGGTAACTCACCGGGCTCGCTTTCGGGAGCACCCGGGCTCGATTACCGGTCCGGCCATTCTGATTTCACTTTTCCATGGACTTCCGTTATCACTTCAGTCGAATGCTGGAATGGATCCATAACAAAGCCTATTCCTTCCCGTTCCTTCCCCAATCCCTCTTTCCTGTGCATTTTGTACTGTCTCTAATTACCTCGCTGTCGACGAGACGATAAGCCCAACTACCTACCTACTAACTTTTCCAAACATATTTGTTTGAAGCGAAAGCTAGGCCTACGTCAGAAATTTGGCATATTGCATTTTTTTTTATTGTTTTGGTGATTCAATTAAAATAATTGTCATATCATGATTTAAAATGTAATCTTTCCTAAAATGTAGGAAAACTAAGGTACTTGGACACTGTAAACTTAATGGCGGCAAGTCGTTAGAGTGAATGCGCAGTGTCACACAGCGTGACTCGACCTTACCAGATTGCACTAGTACGAGAAGTGGTATCTTTGACTCTCACTGACATTCACTGAACTGCGAATGGTTTTTCCACAAAGATTTTCTTTCTCAAAAGTTGGCACATCTCCTTAATATCGACATTAGAATTCATTACCCCTTACATTAAAACAGTTATAGACACAGCAATATATCTTGAAAATATTTCTTCTCGACGTACATTTACAAACATTGCCCCATTTCCCCACTTTTATGATTGGATGATACGTGGCTTGGTTGTTCTCAGAATAATCAGAGGCATTCGTTTTCAGTTCACTGTTATTCCTGTTGGCTCAGGGCAACAAGTTGAAAAGACAACGGGACATGAACCAGCAATAAATGAATTCATGTCAGGTGTTGGGTGTAAGGAAACCCTAACCAGCACAGCCTCCTCGGCTCATTAGTGCATCTGCTTATCAACGCGGTCACTAGATCACATTCTGATAAGGGGAATAATTATTTACGGAGATAAATATCTTAAGGGTACACGACAGCTTGAAAAGTTTACGTCATACGTACCATTTCAAGGTTAAGTGGCGTTCATGTTAAACTTTTTGCTAGTATCGGCTCTCAATACATCGCTGTTAAGAGCCGTCCAAAATCTCTTTAGTCAGTCACTCACTTTTTGCTGGTCAGGCCGCTGTAGAGAGTTAAGGAACAGTAGTGTCTGTTTTTGTGATAAAATTGAATATGTGACTCGAAGAATATCTGCACAGATACAACTGCCAACCGTGACACAAAACGAGACCGAAATATTATTCTGGCCATCTCAAATACCCCTGGAACTGCTGTGTGACGATACATGCAAATACGGACCTATCAGCCAACTCCCTTCACCGCGTTCAGAGGGGATTCATAAACCTACTGCCTACGGGATGCCATAGGATTCAAACCCCGCTCGTTCCTTGTCCGCATCGCTGCTACTCTGACCAGCAATAATTACATCGTTCAGTTGTTGGAGCCTGTCGTTGTTCTCTGTCTTCGGGACAAGTCTGGGGCCCTGTACCTACAGTACGATGCGCGACCGCATGTGGTACACATCGTCTAACGGTGCCAAGATGACCACCCCGTCACCCCTCTTAATTTGCCTGTCCGTTCACCAGATCTTTCACCCAACGAAAACAAGTGTTCCATGGTGGGACGACGACTGGCCTACCACATGACACCCTCGGCCGCAATGGACGAACTTTGGGTACGCATCGAAACAGCATGGACGGGGATAGCCCACACGGACATCTAAAGTATTTCCCTCCCAATTCGGTGTTATGTAGCAACAGTTATTGCTGCCCGTGGTGGCGCCACGCAGTACTGATTCCCCCATGTTCTGTAGGCTATACTTAGCTTTAAGAGTAATCATGTCACCTGTGTATTGTTATGATTATGCCTTGCAGCCATATTCATAAACTAAGGGGTTAGGGGTCGTAGCTTGTAGATGAATGATAGATGGTAGAGCTTATCTGTAAATGAAGGGTTTTAATCATGGTATGTGACACAGGCAATACAACACTGTAAGATTTACTGTAACGGGGAGTACTTTAAATGATATTAACTTATTATTGCAAATTAAATTATGAGCACCGTACGCCTTAATTCTTCATGTCTGTGTTGGTCAGTCCCCACCTGAAACATGATGCAGGATGCGGTTTCTAGTTGTACGGATGACGTCAGACGGACACACACATGGCTGCGATCTTCCCTGTAGTCTGGCCGGTCGTGGAAATACGCGGCGGCGGGCCTCTCGTCGGCCTAAATCGGCTCGTTGTTTAACATTTTGACATGCTGGCCTCTTTCCCTGATTGGTGGAGGAGGTTACAACTGCTGGCCCTTGTCGCCCTGCTTTGACGCAATCCCTAGTGTCCTGGTTTTATGTTGAAGGTGTGAGGCCGGTTTCGGAGTGGGATGTTTTATTAAAGTCCGTCCATAACAGTATGTTCGTTATTCTGTCCAGTAAATCTGGTCGTGGTAGCACACATCCTTCTTGGTGTGGCAGTTTTAATGGTCACCTTTGCATGTCTGTCTTCAGTAGCTATACTTTGGAGTGGCGTAAACACTAAAGGAAATTATATACAGAGCTACACTTAAAATACAACTAACGTCTAAACGTGAGCTACGGCTGTATGAAGAGTTTGCTATATTATATTTCTATCACACACAATAGGAAATTATTATTAACCAAATACAAATATTCTATACAAAAAAGTGTACATAAATTTATAAAATATTTTGTAAATATGATTTGCTAAAACGTTTCCTGGTCAGACTTAATATCGAAAATTCTTACTTACAAAGAATTGAAACTGAATACAGAAGTAATATAAAGTCTTATATTAATGTGGCACTTTTATGGACTGAAAGCCTCAACGTTACTATTACGAGACATCCTGGTGGCAATAGGATCCGAACTACATGATCGGCGACTCGTTGCTGATAAATCACGAGGGGAGGAGTCACAGGCTCGGTATTGTTGTCAGAAGAGCGCCAGTGTTCTCGAGGTGTCGGAACAGTGCAATGTCCTAGCATTGTAACTTGGTTGCCCATGCCTGACTGCAGAAAATCTGGATGAAGTGTCGGGTATATCCTTTCTCCAGCAAGACGACTTCCAGGCTCCTCGAGCGGTGCTTCTGCAACCACCAACCATAGGGTGCTTGATAGTTACTTCTGGCACCGCTTCACGCTACCTGTGATCCTCGTTGCCGGGCAAGTACAGTGGCCGACAGTTACTGGGCTAGTCTCAGCGTGTTGAAGAAGGTTCGCCGGTGGTGTGACGTGGGGGACGGGCGAACAGGGGGTGCGCGCGCAGCCGACAGTCGTGTACTGGCTGTTCAGAAAACATTGGTAGCAGATAATGTACGCGACTGAAGATAGAAGGGAATGGTAACTCACAGAAACGCAGCAAAGTTATTGTGATATTTGAATGAATAGTGCAATGGGTGTAAACGACAAGATGGAAATTTTTGGACATTCGCCATTGCGATGCAGATGTATGTCATGGAAAAACAGCACTGAGCACGAGAAAATAGTTTAAAAAAAAGAACAACCTATAGACGAGAAAATAAATATATGTATACAGCACTGGAAAATTCCGAGATGGAATAGAGTTCAAATAAAATAAACACAACGAGGAAACTCGCACAAGAACAAACAGTAACTTTCCCACGACTGACAGAATGCGACGTTTCGGGAACTGCAATTTGTTCCCTTCTTCAGGCAGCGACACACAGGGTCCCCCTTGGAATTTTCCACTGTTGTTTAGATATAGTTATTTTCTCTTCCATAGGTTGCTTGTCTTTTTTTAATATCTTCTCGTGCTCAGTCCTGTTTTTCCATTACAGACATCTGTATCGCAATGGCGAATGTACAAAAATCTCCATTTTGTCAGCAAAGTTATTATCAGCAGAGAACGGGAAATAATAAAGACTTTGTTACTGATGAAATTTACCATGGATTCACCTTTAGTAGAACCCTTATGTATTCAGTGCAATTAATTATTATTTTGGAAATCGAAATGTAATGCTTTTTAATATAAATATATTTTTTTAATCGCTTCAGTATTTGCATATGGAACATGTTTACATACCAGCATTATAATGTAATCGAGTCAGTGTTTGTAGACGATATTAAGCCTGCAGATTTTTTGTGTATATATTCGAGTTTCACATTATGAATTGCTTGTAATAAAGGGTTTTGTAACTAAAGCTGTAAATTTTTCTTTTTATACTTAAGGGCCTATTGAATTAGGTAAAATCTGTCCCCGATAATTGAAAGTACTGCTTTTTTATGGCGCAAAGTGCAATGTGTACAACAGTATGTATATAATTATTTGCCAACTTCATCTGTAAATGTATCACTATAAGTAACAATAATAATAGTAAAATCTGTCTGCTCCAGATTTAATGACTGCTAATGGATCGTCCAATAAAAAAAATGCTCACATACTGTGCACACCAGTCAACAAAACCTGTCTTACGGACAATGATGCGTCATTCCTGGCAGCCATCTTGCCTCTTATCTTATAAAATTTGTGAATTCAGACGATAGTACAATGCCGCTCTACCCCCTATTTAAAAATAGTGCCATATTTTTTAGCGTGAGATAAATACTCATACGCGACCAATGATGAGGTTTTAAAAGACGATATTTACTCTGCTGTTGTTTGTAAAACATCTTAATATTATTTAATTAAATATTATACTTTGTCCATTCCGATAGACTTACTTATGGGGGATGAGCTAGTTTGTGCAAAATCAGCAGATTCTTCCAGTATGCACCGGTGGGCTGACGTCACAGGCAATCCCTCTGTTAGTTTAATCGTAAGGTATACTCAGTCAACAGCACTACTTTGTAAATATCGCATCAACTTTATGTAGTACATAATACTAATATATCTAATGCTATTTGTCGTTATTATTCATATTTACGTATTTTAGTTTACAACTAATTTGGCTATATAGTTAAGCTGGAAATCATATGCATTTTACCGCACGTATTATCTTTTACTACATACTTTCTGGAGATTCCCTACATCCACTATCGCAGCATATTGTTAACACGCACTTATACTGTACTTGTAATAAACTAAAACATAAGAACAATATTATAAATAATAATTTTTCTTGAATCCCATTACACGAGTCTGTACAAAAATCTACTTAAAATATTTTATGGCTCATTTTGTAAGTTTATGTGATTTATTGTTAACTATGTTGCATTATGGTTCATTACCTGCGCGTACGAACGCACTTTATTGTTATAATGTGACATTCTCGAGCTCTGTGTCTAAGGCTGGGCGGCGAATGTTATCCGCCCTGCTTATATACGGCCAGCGCGCGACAGTTGTTGCACAGTCCTTGCCCTGTCTGTACTGGACACCCCTCAAGAATGCCGGCCACAGTACGTATCTTGGGCCGCTATTTGGTACCCCTACGTCCAGCCACTATAGGCTGTTCACGGTAAAATGAGCACTTTTGGAAGCCCTTCTTAGGATCTACTTGTATGCAACTTATGTATTCCTCTGCCTTTTGTAAAAGTAACATAGTCATGGGCCTCATCACTTTATACATCCGTCGGTCAGGAGAAACCGTGGAATTATTAGAAAAGTAAATATGTTACCAATCTGGTCATTTTTATAATTAATGGATTAAAACAAAACACTAAACTAACGAAATAATTTAAGTTAGGACAAATTATTACCTATCACTTTTTATTCGACGTTAAGATATGGCAATACTTTCCATCCCATCATTACCAACTTTACTCGGCGCATGTCACTCAGTGCGCCCGTTAAAATATATGAAGGCCTGGGCAGCGGCTTTTCTCTAAGGTTGATTCCAAAAGTGCTCACTTCATCGTGAACACGTTTAGGTGAGACGCTGGGCTACTGGATTGAGCACTCAGGATTTTCGAACTCAAGTCCAGAAGGTCAATGTGAAGAACATCTTTCACCGAATTGTGATAGTACGGCACTAACGACCTCCCCTCGTTAGTGGTGCCCTGTCGAGATCCTTTCCAAGATTTATTTTTAACTTCATTCTCTTGTACCTGCATACAATTCACTTTGCTTACGAGGGTTTTCTAAAAGGGGTATCTGCCTCATGATGGTGGTGCCTGGTGGCGGGCCGGTCGACTCCTTTATGGTCAGAGGGTCCACAAAGACTGCATTTCAAGGGAAATCTAAGAGAATGGTAATGGGCACACAAGGGGTTCGGGTAAAAACTTATCCATGTGTTAAAACCCTAGATGGAAATGAAGGAGGAGCATGGGTTGACCTCCTGTCCCGCTAAAGTTCTTTTAGTGGCCTGAGGTCAGCTTGAGGATGGACTCGTGCTGGCAATGGTGAGTGTCTGGACTATATGCCCAGGTATCCCTTAAGGCAGTAGATATTTTCTCCTATGACACGAGAATGTCCCCACTATTCTAAGGGACCAAACCACGTGAGAGATGGTGAATTAGGAGAATGTCCCTAAGTGGCGGAAGCGGACATAGTGCTCTTAGTGCCGGGGAAACTCAACCAAGGGAGGGGGGGGGGGGGGCGGGGGGACCCGGTCCAAGGAGGCCTGTGCCCGTGGAAACCGAGAAATGGGCTCTATAGTTACTGCGAACGCAAAAACTCCGGGAAGGCCATTGACTAAGAGGGGTATACGAAGCGCAATATTATAGGCCTACTATATGTTTACGAGGGTATGCACGTTTCCTGTTTGGTTTCCTCGGGATGGTGGTAGAAGTTACAGTGTAACATTTTAGCGGACTATAGGTTCAGTTTGAAAAGTTATTTGTAAGAGTTTGGGAGGTGAAGACAAAGAGAACCCTTCAAGCGTGCGGCTGGTCTGTATCTTGTCGAAGACTGGATATCATTTTTACCCACTTAAAGCATGCGCGTGTGATTTTGCCATTAAAACTAGGATCGCTTCGCGGCCAGCAGACTAGTTTATTGTTATCGCTCACCGCAATAGTTCTGTTTACACGCGTAATGAGTTTAGTAGACTGCAAGTTTATTTATTTTGTGCCTCAAGATGATCGGAGTTATTACTGCATGTGTGTTGGTTTTATTTACGCCGTTTTTTTTTTTTTTTTTTTTTTCCCCCGGAAAAACCGACCTCTCCTTTCCCTGCGTATGTCCTGATCATTTTGTTTACCTAAAAGTTAACCGGCGTATTAAAATTAAATCCAATACTTAATCGTTATTAATTGAAAACGATCCGGGGCTGCGAGCCTTATTGTGATTGTCGAAAATCATGCAGATTCCCTTAAAAAAAAACTTTATGTGAATTTAAGACTGCATGATTACGTTAATTTTATCCCTTCAATAAGTCAAAAAATCATTATTCATATATTTATTAGGAAGAACGTGTTGCGGCCTCGCTATAACCGAAGTAAATTATAAGAAGTCTATGATTTGTGTAACTACACGGCCTTTTTAAGAACCACTAACTACTTCTTGTTGAAATTTTATAAAATGTAATTTCCTGAGTCCACAATTTATTTTTAACTCTGGAGTACTTCCTTACATTAGAATAATATATTTAATGTCTGTGATAATTAATGCATTTTTTTACCTCAACTGATAAAGAGAAAACGTTACGAGAAAAACGTATTCATTGTTTATTTTGCCAAAGATAATTCTTTTTGCGTGGCTTGTAAAATACTGCTCTCATCGGAGTCATTGTTAGATACTGTCAACCATCTTCCCGGAGTAAAAAGCTCCGAGTACGAGATATACCGATATGATTAATTGCAGTGCACACAAATGTTAATTATATGAAATGTGTTTATCAAGCCCTCTTGCACCTCATTAACGCATGTGTTCGCACATTATCAGCCAGCTGAGTGGAAACATTCAGAGAGTGTGTGTGTGTGCGTGTGTGGAGTGTTATAATAACACTCGGCCATTCAAGGGGCGGAGATAAAGGGTGCTCCACCACAGTCCATCCGCCGTCCTCTATGTTGAACCCTCCCCACCTCCCTCCGATTCTCTGCCATAGAACACTTGACCGCTCTCCTGTTACTAGCGGGGAGGGAGGGGGCTGTTCCTTATCTGCAGCGCACGTGTTCGCTTCTCAGACCGTGGCTATTCGCACTCAACACTCGACTTCCTATAGTGCGTCCCGCGTGGACTTCCTTCTCTTAGTCGCGCAGTGCATTTAAACAAAATTTGGCTTAAAACCCAGACATAAAAAAAAAAAAAAAAAAACAGGACTTCACTTATGTATTAGGCTACAGATTTTTGGACTTTCCCAATAAGTCCAAAAATTTCCCACTTTGGACTTCCCAACAATTTGAAGAATAAAGCAGCCATAATGGATTTTCGATGTTATTTTAGAAAAAAAAAACGTAGCCCACGGATTATTTTACATTCTGAGATTTCTTATTTCTAAAATGTTTGGTATTAAAGTGATTTGCACACTCAGTACGTACATTGCCCTTTCACTGACTTGTATTCTGTTTACATGTCCTTGAAAAAAAATATATAAATTTTATTATGCAAAGTTGCAATTGATCTGCGATTTAAATTCAAACTGCAAAAAATATGGAAAAAAGTTTTAGATAAATACTGTAGTGCGTTAAAAAATCTTTCATGCTAGATTAAAATTATAAAGCTATCTACAAATTATTGAATTCACAGTACAGTTTGTTTGTAGGCGTAGCGCGTTGGGTCAGTTGGCAGTGGTAGTACGTTATATACCACGCGACCCAACAGTTGGATTATGATACTTACATTAAAAAATTTTGATGCTAATGTCAGACTGACAAAGTTTTAGAACAGCGTCATACGGCAAAATGCTATTTTTTTTGGTGAACTTGCCACACAACGTGATTTGGAAGTCGAGTTGCACGACTAAGATAGCAGCCCGCTGATTGGAAGATGAAGCAGTTCTATTGGTATGAAGTGGTTGTTTAATTTTTTGGTTACAAATTTTACACGCAGTACACATTTCTAGTCATATAGTTATTTCCTCCTCCTTATTTTTTTTCAATAAAATTGTATGTATATGACAATTGCTGGACACATGGCTCTTGTGCACATTCATCACTGTTGACAACCATTTTATTCCTTCCCTTCGTCCAAGTCTTCGTACATATTTTCCACTTCATCTTCAACCACATCACGATGCTGTAGCTATTTCCATTACATAAACCACACACTGTTGAACATTTCGGTCCGCTCTAACGACGGTCGCATTTATTTTTGCAGCCAGATTTGCAGTTGCACAAAATAAGGTGCAGCTGTGATTCTGGATCGGCCCTTAAGACCACAATGTTTACAGCCGCCGAAACATTTCCAATCTCCAACGCTTCTGAATGGAACACGATAAAGCTCTTTCCTCGCAATTTTACATCCTCGCTCTGTTGGGCCCAAGTCAACAATTCCGTACCACTGTTGGACCTGGTGGAACGCACTCAAGGAATGTTGACGACCTGCTACTATGTAAGAGAAAAAGTAAAAGAAATAAATTTCGCATGGACTGGTTAGTTAGCTAGGCCTACGTGCTGGATATCTTTATGGTACCACTAATTGTTTGTGACACCAAATTGCTGTTCCGCTTCTCCCGATACATGCTAAGAACGAAAACTCCGCCTGATTTTGCTATATATTCTGGTGTTATTAAATATCTGCATTTTATCTCTTAAATTTTTATTACTTTGTAATTCTTTAAATGATGCTTTATTTTCTTTGGATAGCGGGAGAATGTCGTATGCATTCAGAAAAAGCAAATATTTTTCATATTTTCAATATTCCTCATCAGGGTTTTGACGTAAGTATTCTTGGGGGAATACCTGCTACCAGGCAGGGGTGGCTGAAGGTGTTCGTCATTAGAGGGTTAAGGGTTAAGACAAAAAGATAAATTAAAATTATCACTAGCAAGTATTACAATATCACAGTAAAATTCTTGCATACTTATTGAGGTTTATTTAAAACCTACATCATACATATGTAGCCTACGTATATATAAACAACAAAAGTCGATATGTTAGTGTGGAAAATGTCCCAAACAATTACAACAAAACATTACAATCTGGTAGTGTCTATGACAAACATAGAATGCGTTGATACAAAAATTTCCCCCGTCATTTATGGAGATGGCACCACGTGAGAAAATTGTGCTTTTATGCAATACTACCTCGGGGACCAATCAATCGATTCCCTCAAAATTTTGCAAGGAAGTAGTGATATGGTGGGCCATGTAAAACTACACTTTTTAAGTGGGTGATGCATGTTTCAAAATTGAGGCCATATAAATAATTTGTATGATATTAATAAAATTACTTATGAATATTCAACCAGATTTTGCATCCCGACGGTACCCACCAGAAGAATAAAAAAATGACATTAGAAAGCCTATTTTTGCCTACATTTTTGTAAGATAGTGCCAGGTATGGAAATGGGACAACTACGCCGTATTACTGGAACCAATCAACTTAGTTCTCACCTAATTTTGCACACATGAAAAGTTACTGTATGCCATGTAAACTTACACCATTTAAGTGGGCCAGAAATATATTTTCGAAATAGTGGCCGTTAATTTATACAAATTTCTATATCTACTAAAGAACTCTACCTAATTCAATTGGTCTTTGTGAGTTGACGGTATCTATTAGAAATATCACATATCTCTATACAAGTCCTATTTTTTTTAGGGAATTTTGTACGATAGAGCGGAATGAGAATATAAAGTTCATACGCCATATCTTGGGAACCGGTCAACCGACTTCCGCCAAATTTTACACAGAAGTAGCACTATGGTAGGCCATGTAACCTCGCAAGACTTAAAAATCTCACGCACTTATTTTCAAAATGATGGCTTTGTAAGTGTTTTAGTTTAGTAAGCCCTGTACACCGAAATATTAAACTAATAAAACCGAAGTTTATGCTCCAAACTCTACGTCCGTAATGCAGTTTGTTTGCATACCAGACTATGGCAAGGGGGTTTAAGGGCTCGAGTTTCGAAACATACAAGTGTTTAATTATAACTGTCTCACTACATGTTCAAAATAAACCCTTAGATTAAAAATAAAAAATAATAACACATGCTGAAATTAGCTGTGATAACCTCAAAATTGAATGCTACTATACTACCTCTGCAGCAGTACCTGATTTTCAGTGGCAGTAAAGCAACAGAAAAACCAAGTAAAAATTACCACGCCAACTGGTAACTCAACCCAACCCTCCTTCACCCTATAACTTAAGAAAAAAAGGATCAGGAAAAGGGATGGGTTACACTTTAAACACCTTCAAACACAGCAAAGCAGAGATTGGGATTGTGTTTGAACACACGCCAGTTACCTCTGTCCAAATTAGGGAAAAGGTTGATTCAACAACTACACCAAACATCAAGACACAAATGTCTCTGTTACTCGGTTACTAAATATCTTTACGGATTCCTTACAAACTCCCACACTCACACACAGTGGAACACTTCCAATTACATCACTGTATTACGCATACACCCTTTTAACATATCACTCTCCTTAATATAATTTCTATGTAACTGCAACAAGATAAACTTTTATTGAGTCGTATTCAAAACATTATAATTTTTAACCTTCCTTACAAAACATTAAAACCCCTTTAATAAAAGGCTTACACACTTTCACTAACATTATACACAACTAAAATAAATTCTGTACAAATTCCATTACACTACTCATTTTACATAAGAGTTGTTGCAATATTTTTTCAGGTACCTTTTCTCGTTATTACTAGCAAGAGAAACCCCAACGTAGTACACAATACTACCTTAACAGTAATTTATAAAACTAAATCATAACACTTTTAAAGCGCCCTTTTGAAACATTTTTAATACTGGAAAACATCCAATATAAACATGAGAAACCATAACAATCTTCAATTAGATTCTAAAACCTTTCCTTCACTTTAAAAATAGATCTTAAACAAAAAGCTCAACCTTTAGCACTTTACAAACCTTGGCAATTACAACCATACACAAACATTCCCATTTTAAAATAGTTTTCCATCATGATAACACCTTTTAAATTTAACACAACCCAAGAGATATCCCAATGGAACAATGGTCTCAGCAGATACGATTTTATGATCTATTACCTTTCCATACGCTCCATTATTATTCTGCTTCATCTCATCAATCATACAATTTATAAAAGCATCACTCAAACAAATCCAAGAGCCTTAGGATACTCTCCCTACCATTTCTGTTACAAGAGCAGACGTATTGTTATGGACCAACAACACTCATCACAGTCATTTGTGGGATCTCAAGAATATTCTCCACACCATGACAAAATCATGCCTGTAGTGCCCCCACGATGTCAATCAACGACAGCACACTTATACACAATCCAATGGTGAGGTTGAGCCCAGGGATATCGTCCCCACCATTTCCACTACAGGAACGGTGGTACTGCTCTTTCTCACCCACAGCAAATTCACACACACACACACACCACAGCCCTTTCCCAATCACCAAGTCCCACTCCTTCTTCTCCTATGCTACATGCAAGAATCCCAGTCCAAAAGCATCAAACTTCCACTAATGCACCTGCCACCGAAACACCGAGTCTCGATTCACTTTCCAGTGTCCCTCTCGTCCTGGTTCTGTCGGTATTACACTCTCTCAGATGTGCCCAAACATGCCGGAAGTCCTGCGGCACCAATGCTCAAAAACCGACCAAAACCTTATGACGAGCCCTGGTCTTCACAACACGAGACTCCTAGTTTGCGTACTCCCACTTCACTCCAAAACATCTTGGTAACCACTTTTGGCACAGTATAGGAACCCCTCAAAGAATCCTTTAGGCGACATCACACCGAAAAGTCCCAGTCTAAAACCAAACTCTCCTCCTGCTTTTACATCGCCGCAATATTTTAAAAAGCAAGTCTCCACTTGGGCTCACTCACAGTAAGTTATAATTGTGGGGAAACTAAAGTCCCTATTAGCAATAATCATTTCAAAACAATAGAGTTCCACACTCCACCATGTGGACTACCAAAACTAACTCCCTCAAAGGGCATGGAGGTCATTGCTCGTTCAAAGTTCAGCTCTTGATCAGAACACCGGATTTTAAGTCCCCACCTCGGGACATCCAAAATTATTCGAAATATTTAAACAGTCCGGGTACAAAAACTAAATACTATCTCTTCCCTGATTCCAGGCTAAGTTCCCTTGTAGTGAAAAATGTTATAAGCCCCCGCTAGCACAGCTTACTAGCAGCATAACAGTATTATCACTAAGTTCTCATTAAAGCTGTTGACTCCTAAGTTCCCATTAAAGCTGTTGACTCGTAAATTTATACTTATCTTCCACGACGATGTAAGAGCCTCCCGATCTCCACGACTATTCTCTCGGGGGGAACCACTCACCTTCGAGTAAACCAGCTTGCCGGCTGGTGACGTCTCCCTGAGTCACGCCCCAGACTACCTATTTATACTGGGCGAAACTCCCTTCCACTTCAATATCCCCTCCCGAGACAACTACTCCAGTGCTATCCACTGAGCCCCTAATTACCCACTTGGAATCACTCTATCCACTGAGCCACTAAGGCCCCACTTGATATAGTTCTATCCACTAAGACATTGCGGCCCCACTTGAATCGCTCTATCCACTAAACCACTACGGCCCCACTTGGAATCGCTCTATCCACTGAGCTACTGTGGCCCTACTTGATATAGCTGTATCCACTAAGCCAGTCCACTTAACACAGTTCTATCCACTGAGTCATTAAGGCCCCGCTTGGAATCTCTCTATCCACTGAGCTACTAAGGCCCCATTTTAAATATATATCTATCCACTTGGCCACTGTGGCCCCACTTGATATAGTTATATCCATTAAGCCACTGCGGCCCCACTTAACATAGTTCTATCCATTGGGCCATTAAGGCCCCACTTGGAATCGCTCTATCCACTAAGACACTGTGGCCCCACATAATTAACTCAACATTAAAGCGAGACATTTAAAGTAAACAAAAATGATATTCCATTACATTTATATCGCTATGCAATATTCTCTATGCATCAATGCAAAACTTTTCATAGGGAAAAAGTATTTAGAAAATGAGTTTTTAGGGTAAAAGGTAATGATTGCGTAATCTGATATTGCTGAAATTCGAACTTGACCTGTATTTTACCCTGAGAATCCGATCTGGAAAATTTGAAGAAGTTCTGTTGAGTTTTTATGGACTTAGAGGTATTAAAGACGGACAGACAGAAAGACAGAGATCGTCTACTTAATATATAGGATATCTCGTTTTCCGCAGCAGAAAAGAATTTACCTATAGTTAGTAGATGAAAAGCAACAACGTTCTGAACTTACCTCAAAAACCACAGCATCATTTCACGTAAACAGATGTTCACTTAGAGAAAGGTTTGCTTTAGCCAACAAAACACTTCTTTATATTGAGCCAAATATGTATTCAGCAGTCCCAACTAAATATTTTTTTTTTGAGTAAACAAAACCTGAAAAGCAACAAAATTGAATTTGTTCATTGTACGCGTTTGAATAAGCAAATCTCCGAGCTGGACCAAAAAAAATTATTATACTTTTTCCAAAATTTTAGTTGAATAAAATATATATATATACTTGGCTACACATTTGATTGCATTCGTTTAAAAAAAAAACCAGCTTGAAAGTTTGTAATGTTTGGGACAATCAGGATAGAAATAGTGTTTGCAGGTGAAATAATTGATGCTTAGTAACAGTGTAAAAATCCAAATAAAACAAGCTCGCCAAGAAACTAAAAATAAAAGGTGTAAAACTTGAAATATTCAAGTACGTTGTCCAGTATTTTAAATGTATTCATTTAAAAACATATACCAAGTTCACCAGCAGTCACATCAGCTGAGGTTGTTAGGGCGTAGCGCTCGGACAGAAATGATCTGAGTTGAAATAACTGTCGAGCTTTGACTTTCTTTTATGGGGTCTTCACGTTAAAGTGAGCCATTTTGAAGCCCTAGTTACTGTTTTTCCTTTCAGCCATTTTTTTTTATCCTTTAAACCAACATTAAAAAAATTATTGTAATTTAATTACAAACACAGTGTCTATATTTCATCTTACTCGGGAGTTAACGTCTAAGAGTAAAACTAAATATATTTATTGACTGCTTCCAAATGAGAGGGCTTTCAAGAGTGTTCAATTTACCACGAGTAGTCTTTAACACCCAAAACTGTTTGATGTATGAACAGTCAAAGAAATATTTTGTTTCCCCAACGAAATCTTACAATTTGGGGCCACCAAAAAAAATTTACTGATTTCAACAACAAAATATTTTACTGCCCCTATACAAACAATTAATTTGGTTGGGCCAAAGACTATTTTATTCACGAAAACATTTTGCTCCGTGTGAGGGTGAATCTAGCAATGCTCAAAAATAATAATTTTCTACAGTAAAAAACTCCATTTCACTGAGTGCTGTATTAGATTTGTAAGCAGTAGTAGACATAAAAATACAACATTCCACTACTAAAGGCATCTTTTTTGCGTGAAAAGTTTCAACTACTAGTTGTACTTCAAAACACTGTACGTTAAACCTACTTTCACGATTGGATTATTTTAATGGCTCCACGTCTTAGACGACGGCCTATGAATCACGGAAGTTCATTATCGAAGTAACTTAAGGGCGTTCAAGTACCCAAAATGACTTTCCGTATTTTAGGATATTTTATAAATTTGTTTTATTACATCGATTAGTAGTTTGATAAAAGTATACAAAAATGGAAAATTAATTTACAAAATTACAGAAATTACAAAGTTACAGAAAATTCCAAAGTATAGATTTTAGCATATAAATATCAAAAGTTTGCAAAATGATCATATTATAATACAGTTCAAAATAATTATTGATTTAATTAGACTAATGTACGCAAATTTCATGGAAATTATTCAATTTGTTTAGCCGTAATTTTATTTTAAGTTGTGCAATTAAATTTAAAATCAAAATAACTAGAAGTTATATACTAATCGCCGGCAAACAATATTTCAAACTTAAATGAAATTTCTTCATGAAATTCCTAATACTTCAACAAACACTTACGCTGAAATTAGACGTTATGTTGGTATAACTTTTGAAATTTGTTAGTCACTATATTTAAGGTTAAAATGTTGGTAATAATCCAAGAAAAATTCGCAAAAATTATTTTTAAACTTATTTGCCATTTTTATCAAATTGTCATTGATATTGTAACACAAAATCGAGAAATATCTTTAAAATACAGATAAAATTTTTGCTGCTTGAACAACCTTAAGGGCGCTGCCTAATGTAGGACGATCAGAGTGAATGTGTTAAATGGTTTTAGGAGTGCCTCAACAACCTTACACTATAATCGCTTTCAAAGAAAAAACTTGCTGTGCCTTTTGAAGAGAAGAACCATGCTATAGTCTATTCACGGTAAAGTGAGCACTTCATAAGGTCCTGGTAAGTTTTTGCTTTCAGCCAATTTATATATATATTATATTATATAAACAATACCATGTGACTAATAAACACAATATATACACTCCACCAATCCCAAAAGCCAACGTCTGAAGTAGCCGCAAAATATATTCATTAGTGGTTGAAGCATTTTGGAAGGGCCTTAAAAAGTGCTCACGTTACCATGAATAGCCTTACAAGAGAGCAAATAGAAGTAAATAAATAAGAGTTCATGTTTTCGTGTTTCTGTTGAGTATATAACTTTTAATCCACCCGCAGTTTTATGGATATTAAAATATTTTGCAAAAACCATGTTGAAAAAATATGGCCCGAGCAAAGACGGACAAAGAGTTTCTTTTTGATTGATTGAAAGTGGTATCTTGAAATGTGGCCGAGACACGCCCAAATTGATTTAATGTGTATAGGCCATTCACGGTAAAGAGAGCACTTTTTAAGGCACTCCCAACTGGCATTAACCACTAATAAATATTTTTTATTACAGCCTCGGGCGTTAACTTTTGAGAGAGGAAAATGTATACACTGATTCTTTTAGTCACGTGGTATGTAACGTTTATTTTCAAAAGTGGCAGAAAGATAGAAATGGGTTGGAAGGAAATATTTAGCAGGGCCTTAAAATGTGCAAACTTTATCGTAAATAACCTATAACGCCCTATTCTTCCAATCGGCAAGTATATCACTAGGCAGCCGCGTTGACTCTTGACTGGCTGAGTATTCTCACAAAGGCACGCTGGTCGGCGGGTTTTATCGGGTATCTCCCGTTTCCCCCGCCTCTTGAAATTCGGCGCTGCTCCATACTTATCTCGCTTCACTTTCGGCGGCTCTCAAAACCTTGATGTTACGAGTCACCCAAATATCTCCACTCCACCCCACAAAGACACGTGTGGCTTGTAAAAGAAGGAAAGTTTGTAGTTGTGCACGTAGCATGTTGTAGTCGAGCCTGCACGCAATCCTTTGCGCGGAAAACAGGCGAGCCTCGGCATTACTAGTTTATCGTTAACTTCATTTCAGCAACATTTCTTAACTAAACTTCGTAATTAACGACGTTACACTGATTTCGTAAATCAGCACCGGCGTACCTCTATAAGTGACAGTAACAATTAGAGCTGATTAATTTAAACTAAGCTTTGAAATATTTGTTGTGCCCAAAGAAAGTTACGAAGAATTTTTTTTACAGGTATACTGCTGTCATTTTCTCCTTAATTTTTTTGCTAGGTAGTTTTCATTTTACGCTACCTATAGTTGAGACGTAATTTAAATGATTGTCATAACTTAGAAAAAATGGAATTTTAATTCCGAAAAAATATTTACTTCTTCCGTTGTGGGTCGCTTGGCCTAACTTGAGCGGCATGTGGAAAATGACTTTGATAGGACAACTTTTTGTACCCCACAGTTAACGTATTACGTTCATGCCACTCTGCATGGAAATCGAGGGTAGAAAATTAAAGAGGCGTTCCTTGGCTGCGGTGATCAGTAAGACGTAATAACCGGAGAAAGAAAGAAGGAAACAAACAAGCAAACAAACAAACGACTGTGTCGGATAGTGCAGCTCGTGCGGCGAAGCAAGTATGGCAAGCCTGAGGAGAAAAAATTCCAATGAGAAGGCGTTAGTTTTGGAGGATGGATGAGGGGCGAGTGGAGGGGAAGCGATGCATCACGCCTGCACGCCTGTCAAGAGGAAGCCGCGACCTGTGATAAGAGGTCAGCGATTCCGGCGGCTAAAAATATCGCTGCGCCGCGCTGTCTGAGACGCCGGTCGCCGCAGCCATAGCCAGGCGCAAGTCGCCTTGCTCAGCCGGCCTGCGGAGCCAGTGCGACACCAATGTCCATACTGGCTTTCTCGTCGGAGTTGTGAGATAACCCATGTGTACAGACCTGAAAAATTCACGGGTTCAATAACCTGCAGACTATACTCTACAGTCTTATGTACATATATGCCGATATCAAATGCACATTGGTTGTTTGCTGTCACGGTGGAAGGCGGGAATTAGACACCGTTCTCCAGGAGGCGTCAAACACTGTGTGGACCAATGGCTTAAGTTATATAAACGCACGTGTTTTGAATTCTAGCGTGCCCCTAAATGAATTCGCGAATTCTTCAGGTCTCTACCCATGTGGCAAGACACAGTTGGCACACTGTTGTGTTACTACTGGCTGATTGCTGGCACAACAGAACCGAAGAGCTCACACAAGTGGACCAGTTAAGGTTAGCTACGGGCATCAATATGTTTGGAGTACCATCTACGGCAGCTCGATGGAATATCGATGTTTCTAAGGCAGGTGGTAGAGATATGCCCACAAAGGGCACACCAGCAGTATTGCAGCACGTACCTGGCCCATTTACTGGCCTCTCATGGCAAAGCCGTAGGTGTTTCGCCAAATGTTCTCCAGTGATTGGCCAGCTGTGGACCGAGTATGACTAGTATGTGTTGCCATATCAGGTCCAGGTCAGGTGTCGGCTGCATTCCGGCCGTCGGCCTGTTGCACGCCATTGATGGGACATTTGTGTGTTGCCACATGAGAAGAGCGTGTGGACAGTCTTGGGCGTAGCTCACACATATGCGCATGTGAAAACCGCCCACTTGTTCACCAACTATTCTAGGACAGTTTAAAATTAAGAAAAAAAACATTCATTCAATTAGTATTTTACACCGTGTTAAGAATGGCGGGTTATAATACCGGGGTTACACATGGAAGTAAAAAATGAGGAGGAAATATAAGGGTCATCTTGTATTATGGCCAACCGTAAGGATAGTGGATGAGTACGTGTTTTTTATTCAATTTAAACTAACTTTACCTTACCTGAACTAGCCTACAATGTGTAGAAATAAAGTGTATTGTAGCAGTGGGATTGGGTGGAAAATTAAAACTTTGAAGAAAACACACGTGTTTTTTTTTTGTGTTATGGCCAACGTTTGTTTCCAGCGGCCGCGTGAATCTGCAGTACGATCGTGTGTGTGGGTACCACACCGCCTGCACAGTGCTGTGTTTAAGGCAAGAAATCATGCTGTGTAAAGTTAAACATGTTATAATTCAATGACAGTGCACCGTAACACATACCACTCTACAGTAAAAGAATGAGAGTTGAATTAGCGATCCACAATAGGGGTCCACAGCACTGTTTTAATAGACGGGATTTACACAATTCGCTCGAATGCGGGCGCGCGCCGCATAATAAGCATTACCTTGCACATTATTCTGGATCTCTTCAACTGTAGTAGTCGCGGGGTAAAGTTTTGCTACCACACGTGCAATGTTCACACACGATCGTACACTATATGCATCGGACCGCTGAGAACGAACAGTAGGCCATATTATATAATGGCCCATGTGTTTTCTTTACAGTTATCATTTTTCTTATCAATCCCAATGTCACAATCCACGGTTATTTGTACACACTGTAGGCTAGTTAAGGTTAGGTAAAGTTAGCTTAAACTGTAAAAGCACGTATTCATCCACTTCAGTAGACCATAGGTTGAGGTACCATGCTGAAAAATGATGGGCGAAACAGTGACGTAACTGCTGTAGGCCTTATTTGGGAGGGTTAAAGCCACCCTAATTTTTTTCAAAGTCCCCCTCCCACCTTCCCTTTCCCGAGCCACCATTTACCCCAAATGACAAAGAAAATTGCTGTTAACATATAAATAAACAATTTGAATAAGAATATGATATTAGTGAGCCCAGGTTCTGAATCATTTCTGTTTCAACATAATGTAGGGGAACGTGTGCTACAGTCAATATTAAACATATTCCGAGCGATGGAATTAATTGCCAGATGTTTTTTTTTCCAGAGGTTTATGGGTGCTGCACTCAGTTTTTTTTTTCCACTGATTATCAGTGGTAGGTATAATTCTACGCGTTGCTTGGCAGCGCCTTGCGCGAAGCTAGATAGGTTTACGAGAACAATGAATTTACTCGAGCTGACCGGGGTGATGCACTGCTAGCGAAACAAGATAATGGTGGGTGGTTGTTTACTCAGCTGAACTTTCCCTAGTAGCTGCACTGTTTCATTTAAAATTTTCTTTTTTTTTTTTTCATATGTTTTTTAAAGTATGATATTTATGAACAGAACTTTGTTGAAACCGCTTTAATGGTAACGGAATAGTGTGCAAACTTTAGATAACGTGCTTCTTGATACTTAACATTGCCTTTGCGGCTCATTTTTCAAATATTTTTTATAACATACAAGATAATCGACTTCTCTCTGAAAGAATCCCATGTAATTTTCTGAGATTTTGTTACGCTCGTTGGTTTGTTCCAGTTACATCGTCTTTGCTGCAACGTTGAGAAAACGGTACTTTAAACGTGTACTTTATTAGAGTTTTGTGAACGTTTGTATTGCAATTATTGTTTCATTTTAATTTACGGCAACATGGACCGTTTTGTGGTTAAGTCGAAGAAATGTGAGACTTTTCAAACTTAAACATATTAAATGATTGTGAACGACCCGAGTGACTGTAATACTTAAGATATTAACAGTGGTGGAGATGTAATTAAACAAGCCGAAATGAATGCGCCGATAAATTGTGGACCAGTTATTCATGGTGTTAATCAAGAGAACGAACCTCGTGATCTATCCAGTAAGACAGAAAAGCCTGTATAACCTGCTGAAAATGATTTTACACTAAGAATATTTGCTGTGCAAAAATTTTTTTTTATTAATGCCTGGTATAATCAAATCTCACGGTTAGAAAACAGTGTATACCGTGATGCCACGTTTTGTTTTCCGTGCAGGCATTTCGCATCGGGAGGCTACATGGACAGTAATTTTGCTCGCAGTGGGTTCCATAATTGTAAACATTCATTGACGAAGTTCAGAGGTCATGACAAGACGGAATCTCATCTCAAAGCAGCACAACGATGGTTAAATTTCTGTGCCCCCAGACTTCCGTAACAGTAGCTCAACAACAGACAAATGCAAACTTAAAGTACATAAAAGGATGCAGAGCATACTTGGTAATGGTTAGCTGACGTGCTTTTTCTCACAGCTTGGCAGGGTATACATCAATGTGGTCACCGCGAAAATGACGATATCCATAATCGTAGAAAATTTAGAAATTATTAAATTTATTTCATAATATGATACTGGTTTTCAATCATGTTTCAAACCACATTGTTGGATTTAATGCTACTAAATACAACTTATATATCGGCCTCATCTCAGAATAAATTTTTAGAATCCATTGCAATAGCTGTAAGGAATACAATTTTGACTGACGTGAATATATCGTTTTACTTCTCTGTTATTGCGGATTGCGCAAAAAATTGTTAATAATAAGAAAGAATATGACATATTTAATTTGGCTTGTGTGGCCCAGTGTTTTGATGGTGCCAATGTGGCCACTATAATGGAGTGCAAAAACTAAAACTGTTTGCGAATGATCATACTCTAGCAATTTATATATACATTGCTATCCTCACAAACATAATTAAGTCCCTACTAGTTGATGCTTGTAAGTCGATTCCTGAAGCAAGATAAATTTTTGATTCGTTGAATAGGTAGCGTAATTATTTTTATAGATCGACAGTAGGTAACAATAAATTTCTTAATGCGCAGAGAAACCTCAAGCTTAGAAGTACTGAACTAGCAACTTCCAGTTCTGTCAAGTGGCCTTCTCAGTTAAGATCTCTGAAAGCAGTAGAAACTACTTAACCTGCTTTGCTAAAATCTCTTGAATATTCAGATAATGGAGCCGATCCATTCACTACTAAGGAGCTCTGTATGTCCCTGAAAAAAAACTCTACAATATTCGCACTTTAAATTGCTATAGAAATTGTAGGAATTACTGACTTAATCAAGCATTTTCAGTCTCCTGGTTATGACTTTAGTAAAACTCTCCTTGTTATTTTTCCTGTGAGACACAAACTGCGACAGCTTCGTAAAGAAGATCACCTCAAATCTGCATATGAGAGTGCTAGGGAGTTCAGAGAATGCCCGGGAACTTTTTCTAAGCCTGTTGTTGCTACGAACAACCATCCCTAAAGAAGTTCAATTAACTTCCTTTACCACGGACAATTTTATTGTTTATGAAACTGTCGGACGTGGGAATGATGGGCCTAGAATTGAAAGTGCTACTACGTCCTCGGATTCTGACATAACAAAAAAAAAATGTATTATCCTATCTTAAACGTCATTAGCACCGAGATAAAAATATTTACTGATGAGCCGAATAAAAAAAATTCTGAAAGTCCTTGATGTGAGGTCTCCGAAATAAGTCTCAGCGATTCCAAGAAGTATTTATCTCTTGATTAATTGCAATGTTTTGTGAGCACTATAAAGTTGAAGTTTCTGAAGCTGAAATAACTGTCGCTTAAAACTATCTGAAAAATACAAACCAATTGTGGAAATCATGTGATATTTCATTTGGTGATCTGCACATACTCTTGCCTTCAAGCAAATTTCTGGAACTCAAAAAAATTCCTCAGGTCGCACTTGCCATTCCGGTTCCATGAGCATCAAGTGAAAGTATCTTCAGTGTACTAAAAATACTTTAAACGTGCCTCAGAAATACCATGTGGCAGGTGCAGTATGCATATTAAGCTATGCTTGTAATAGACAAGAAAGACAGAAAGAAAGTGTGTTGGGACTGCATTATCGATGAATTTGTATTCAAAACCAACAGAAGACTGGAGCACACTCATCCTAGTTTTCAGCATCTCCATTGAGTGAGTACATTTTGGTGCGTTTTATTGTTTATACAGTGCAGTGTGCGTAGCATTTGTACAGTCTTGTGTTGTTGATCATTTTGGAAGGGTTTTGCCGAGCAGAGTGACGAAGAGGTAAAACCATAGAATTGCCTTCGGGAGTACCCGGGCTTGACTCCCGATATGGCCATCGTGATTTCGGTTTTCCATGGTTTTCTGACGTCACGTAAATTTTTCGTAAACGAGCATATGTGATTTGTGAATATTTCTCGGACGTCAGCCATCTTGTCTGTCGCACAGCGTGCTGTAGTTACGACGGCTAATATATGGCGCCACACGAATAACGGGCGCGCCGTGGTTATGACGCCCGAAGACGCGCTTAAATTCGACCCATACTTGCTTTTTCAAATGAAGAGTCACAGCAATGACATGTCACACCCATGACGGGCCAAAATTACTACCATACTCGCCCTGCAGGCCACATCATGGCACAAGTAGCAAAAGTCAGTCGGCCCTCTCGTGAAAATCGGCTCGTACAGGAGTAGCCCACATACTTATATATGTACACATTTAAATTAATTTTATGTTCACATATTTATATATACATACTTATATATAGACATCTAAATTAATGTTATGTTCGCATATTTATATGTACATATTTTTATGCCTATACATATTCATAATTATGTATAAGATAAATTGAAAGAGTTTGTTATTAATCAATTTATATACCTATGTATATTTATATACCTGTACCTATACATATAAATTAAATTGAATGAATTTAATTTTTATATGTTTATACACCTATGCATACTTATATACCTATACCTACACATAAAAATTAAATTGGAAAAAAATTATTATAAACATGTTTATATACATATACCTATACATACAAATTAAATTGAAAATAATTTTCCATTAACATATTTATATTAACATATTTATATACATATAAATTAAATTGAAAGTAATTTTATATTTACATAGTTATATAACTATTCTTATACATAACTATGCATAGATTAAATTGAAATTAATGCATATTTCCATACTTACATATACATAAATATAAATACACTAAAATGAAAATAATATTATATTTACATACTTATACATACCTATACATATTTATACAACTATACATAATTATGTATAGTTATATATATGTATATATAATAGGACCTGCGTATTTTCTTCCGGGGCGAACGAGTATTTAGGTTTTCTCAGAGTGCTCCCATACCGCGAATATGAATTGCGAATACGATGTGCTGTCTTTGATCTCGGACGACCACGGAGCTCTGACCTTCATCATTGCTAACTGGTTGTTGCTAGTGAATATTCTGCGATCGAGTTTTCACCTCTGTTCAGAAAATTACTTGTACAAAGAGTCCTTTTCGTGCGTTCAGTCTGCTGGAGTCAGTCTTCCCATCAGTCGCAAATCGCAATATTTCCTTCAGTCTCACAACCCATGCAGGTGCACACACGCACACACATTCACACCAATCCCAATCCCAATCCCAATCTTTCGATCAATCTTGAGCAATCTTTCCATCAATCTTTAGCAATCATCACCACCACCACCACCACCACCACCACCACACGCACACACATTCACACCAATCCCAATCCCAATCCCAATCTTTCTATCAATCTTGAGCAATCTTTCCATCAATCTTTAGCAATCATCACCACCACCACCACCACCACTACTGCCACCAGTACCACCACTAACGCTACATGACTCCTGCATGACCGCTCCATAGATCTATCGCTCCATCGCCCCATCGCTCCATCGCTCCATAGCTTAGGGCCATTTGAGGGCCATTAGAGGTCAGCACAGCAATCGGGGGGTTATAATAGGTAAACGGGTCAATGGGTCATGGGTCATGGGTCAATGGGTCAGTCTTTTGAGGGGAGGTCCGACAAAAGGAGTAAGTTGTCTACTTTAAGTGTGAACATGATTTATAGGTGAGCGAAGAACTTGCCTGGAAGAAACTGTTGAAGATATAACTTCATAGTAATGTGATGTCTCAATGCCTGCATGTGATTGGTCAGCTGAAATCATGTGGTGATTTGGTGATTGGCTGGTCGGTGTCTGCACGCTGTATTAAAGGTGTAATATGATTGGTTCAAAGTAAATATAACATCGAAAGGTTTGCATATGTGTATATTTTAAGCAGTAGGGAGGTAGGCTGTGAGGATTAGTGTTACAATGGCTGTCGTGAATGATACGTAGTATTGGCTATCCTTAGATAGATTTTTCTCGAGATTTTGTTTTCAAGGTCATTCAAGGTCATGGAAACAGGGCAAAGGTAGTCTGCATCTAATATGGCGTTAGTAGTCTATAATGTCATATGCTTGTTGAACTTTACGAATTTTATCACGACTTTTGTTTTCGATGTCATTCAAGGTCATGGGGTCAAGTTTGATGTAGTCTGAATCTAATACAACAGTGGTAGTCTGTAATGTAATATGCTTGTTAACTTCTATGCATTTTTATCGCGTTTTTGTTTTCAAGGTCATTCAAGGTTATGGGGTCGAGGTCGTGGTGTCTGCATCTAATATCGCTGTGGTAGTCTGTATCTAATATGGCTGTGGTAGTCTGTATCTAATATGGCTGTGGTAGTCTGTATCTAATATGGCGGCGGTAGTCTGTAATGTATTATTCTTGTTGACTTTTATGTATTTGCTCTAGATTTTTAAAGGTCACGAAGTTAAGGTCAAGGTTAGGGGTCAGGGGTAATAGGTCACAGGTTAAAGTTCAATTACTAATGGGCATTGGCTTTCATGATGGCAAACAAATGATGTATCCAAGATTGTGGTCACCTACCAAGACGGCGGCAGCCTACTAAGGTGGCGGAATAATTATGAGTGAGGGGAGTGGGTGCGAGGGAGTCAGTTGCCTGCTGAGCATGGAACGAATGTGATAAATGGTGGTACTGGGAAACGTAAGTTAAAGAAAAAAATCATATTTTTTAAAAATAGCTTTTAATAATCTTTTAATTATTTTTAGTAATTTTATTTTAATAATTTTTTTTGGGGATTTTTCGTAATATTTTGAGTTTTTTTAAATTTTGTGCTATTTTTTTAATTTTCATATTTTCAAGGTAAAATGTCAAGGTCAAGGGTCAAAGGTCATTCAAAGGTCATCTACATACAACATGGAAGCAAGATTGCTGATCCTTAGGTCTGAGCCATATCCTTTATACCTTGAATCGATTTGGCATAGGGTATGCCTATAAAATCAATACGGCCGCCACTGCTCTGTAGTTCCGAAGGAAGCCCTCAAATTAAGTACATTAGCGAAAATTGGATTTCAGGGGCTTGTTTTTGCACGAGGTGGGCTTCCACCATTTTTGGGGGCTTCAAATTTTTTTGAGGGAAAAAGCCAAATTTTTAAGAAAAAGAGGAATTTTTTTTATTGAAAAAGGGAAATGTTTAGGGTCTTTTGATTGATTATGAGGGAAAAAAGGAATTTTTTAGGGAAAAAAGGGAAAAAATGGCGGACGGGTGAAGTAACAAGATGGCGGCTGGCCGGCTCTAGCTCCGATCCCAGATACCATTGTAAGTCAAACCCCATTCCCCTACTACTAACAGTATCTATTACAAACATAATATAAGCCAAACAAACACCTCTTTTGTCCGCTATTTTGTAAGATAACGCCACATGAGAAATTATGATATGTTTTATCTCAAAAACTACTCAACCTATTTCCTTCAAATTTGGCAAGTGATACTTTAACCAAATTTTATTACGCTGACAATATCTATCACAACCATAAAAAAACAGCAAATTTGTCCATTTTGAAAGAAAGAGCTACATGAATGAAACAAGTTTTGGTGTAAATTCTCGGGAAAAATTGACATATTCCTTCCACATACGGCAAACAAGTAGTACTATGGCAGGTATTTTAATTTATGTGTTTTAGGTTTTAGGCATGTCAGACACTTATTTTTAATTTGGCAGCCATGTGGCTATTTTAGTTTTGTACGTTATATAATCGAAACCATATAATTAATTCCAAGAAAACTTTGTATGAAGTCTGTATACATTACAACAATCAAAATGTGTACATACAAAATAACTTTTGTCTGCCATTTTGTAAAATACTATCTCTTAAAAATGGAATTTATTATATCTTCGATAAACAACCGATTTCTAACAAATTTGGTTAACAATCAGCACTGTGGCAAACTATGCAAACTAATACATTTTGAGAGGGCCAGACACACATATCTTCAAAATGGCGGACATATAAACTCTTTAGCTCCTAATTTTTTATCTACAAAACTACAAAACAAATTACTACTTAACTTTGTATGCTGACAGTATCAGTTACATTAATCCAAATTATCTATGCAAAGTCTCATTTCTCCGCAATTTCGTAAGATAGTCCCACATGACATATCACATTTTTAAACAATCAACCCATTTCTTTCATATTTGGCGAATAAGTTGTAATGTGGGAGGCTAAATCCATTTATATGCTTTAAGTATATATGTCTCTTATTTTCAAAATGGCTCATAAACTATTATTTTAACTTTGTGTTATTTCTACAAAACTATGTAATATATTTAAATTGAACTTTGTATATTTCATTTATGACAATAAACGAATGTACTAATATTAAACTTCTTGTCCTCCATTTATGAAGATCGTCACATGATCAATGGAGGTTTTATGTAATATCTCGAGGACCAATCAACCGATATCCATAGAGAGATCTTCCTTTGCTGGATTTGTTGCGAATTAGTATCAGGTGAGTAAAGTGAACAGTAATATCTCGAGGACCAATAAACCGATATCCATAGAGAGATCTCCTTTGCCGGATTTGTTGCGAATTAGTATCAGGTGAGTAAAGTGAACATTTTGTCATATTTTCGGAATAATTTGATTAATTTCCACAAACTTTTGCACACCTGCAGAAGGTCAAGTAAAGTTACATTATTTAAATGGGGTCTGACAATGATTTTATAATGGCAGCTGTATAAGTTAAATACTTTCATATGTTTGGCATATCAATTTAACAATTTAACAATTTCAATCAAACTTTTTATTTGAAATTAGAAATTACAAACATCGTGTACAGAGCCTCTTTTTAAGCAGTTTTGTAAGATAACCTTATTTTAGAAAGTAAGGATTTTATGCCGTACGTCGGAGACAAATCATCTGATTTCCATCAAATTTTTCACGCAAGTATCGTTATGGTAGGCCATGTAAACTTATGTGTTCTTGTGGCCCAGACACTTATTATCAGAGTGATGGCCGAATAAATATTTCAGGTTAGTGAACCCTATCATTCAAAACATTACACTGATTACATCATAAGTTGATGCTCCGAATCCTACCTCCGCGATGCAGTTTATTGCAAACTAGCTTGATCTTGCGAGTTTTTCTGAATTCAAATCCCGGGTAAGCTACTCGTGTATTTCAATTGTATTTGTATTGTCTCACATGTTTCTGGTTTCATCTCTAGTGATACTGCTGCCAATGAGACGTCAACGACTACCTACTATCTAAGATTTCAAGAACGTTACTAAAATTTATTTTCACCTACGTAGAGGAAAGTAGGTTGGTTAGTTATCAGTAATTTCTTGTTTTAAGTCTCATAAGAGTGAAACAATTCAGTGCTGATACTATAACGTGGGTCTCCGTCGCATGAGATAGGACAAGGCTGTTATAAACTAGCTTATGACTGATCCCCAGGATGCACACTTCGAAATACTATGCCGTGTCGACGAAGGAATTAAATCTGCTTGTGGTTAGGACTATAACTTGTTCGCAGTTGCGCAGATGCTTTAGAAATTCCTTGTCTTAAACCACACATTTTTTTATCTTAAAAACCTCACTGCAATATCTATATTAATACTGAATATGATTTAAAAAATGAAATTAATAAAAAGATCAAATTCAAATAATAACACCGAAAATATTTGCTTTCGTTTCACACATATAAAGCTAAATTGTATTACCAATTATATAACGTCATCTGACTGAGTCATGTTAACATTTGTATTGAGGAGGAGTACAGAATTTTCATTAAGGGAAAACTAATCAGGGGTTTTAATTGGGCACATGTAATAGGTAAAGCCTAATAAATACAAATACATAGACAAATCCACATGTGCTTATCCACGCACAAGGCCTACAGCAACATGTTCATACATAAAATCTTACGGGTGTGTCACACCAGCATATAATATCATTCATTTTACTGTCAGAAAAATTGTGGCAGTAACTGTTTAGGGTTAGTCCTCTCGGCCGTGTTAAAACTTAGTCATTTTTTATTTTCATTAGTCTTTGATGTTAAATTAGTTGCCACCACTATACGTAATTTATTCAATTTTAATATTTACCTGCTACGTCCATGCAATAAGCCACAGATCTGGAAGTGCATTTTAGAAAAATTGTTTCTCAACAAACCAAAGAACGTAACATCGAATATCGCAGTCACCTATGAGATATCTATAAGTTGAAAAATTGAAGCTAAAATTACGTCTACGGACTCTTTTTGCTCAGATGCTTCTCCAGAAGCGCCATCTATCAGGAATTCTTACCAGCCTAGGGACAGTTAAGAATTTAGTGGCTAAAATTTAAACCACATTATATTACAGCATTTTCAGTAATGGAAACGGTGGTTCGTCCCTGTATACTTTAAATAATATTTTTTATTCAGATATTCCCCTGCTTGGTCAACTACTTGTTCTTATTTTTGAAGTGAAGTGTCACCTTCTAGGTCATTGAACTCTAATCTGTATTGCAATTGAAGAGAAAACCAAATGGCAGAGGGCATTTTTCGATACCCGTCACCTCAATCATTCGTTATCAAAAGTCACATTAATTTTGTGGCTCGATATTTTTATCGCTGATAGTTATTAATGCGCGTACACTAGGGGAAAACATGAAATACTTCTGCACTTTTGTTTTTTGTAAATAAGACTTGGGAAAACAAATGAAAGAGTTTTATAGCTGTCAACTAATTTACAAAATCGTATGTTTGCCAATTGCTAAATACCATTTATAGCTAAATTTAGACGTTGCACAATTTTGTTTGTTGGCAAAGCAAAGCAGCAGAACTATCGGGGAAAATAATGTCAGTTGATCACATTTTATTTTGTATGATGAAGCGACTATATGGTGTTCATTTTCTGGCCATTACATTTTATTGAAATTTAGATTAAGCTCGATAAATCAACCTACGATGTTAAAATCATATTTTCGTTACGTTATGGTGGTGACACTTTAATGAAAAATAATTAATTCCCAAACTTTTTTAAATTATTTTCATACGTTTTCGTTAAATGTAGTTACGCAGGTTTCCGCTTTTGTATTGCAGCGTTACTTATGAGTGTTCGTAGGAGGTGGCCATCATATTTTTTATTGAATTAGCAAGCATAATAAATAATTTGGCATCATCTGATTTTTAGACCATTATCAAATACTGTATATATATTTTATTTTAAACTGTTAAAATAAACACAAAATTTAAGTAGTTTAATATAATTATTCAAGAATAAATAATTTATCCGTCTGTAGAAATGCACATTTACGAAAAACAAACATTTAATTTACCACAGAACGTTCATTGGCGATGCAGAGGATGCAATGCAGTAGAATATTGTATAGCTGGCTACATTAGAAGGAACGTGAGCATTTAGATTGTCACAGGAAGTGTTTAGAAGCAGTCCAAGTAGCAAACAACAAGCAGTTAACACTTAGACAACTGTTGGCAGTGGCGGCAAACGTTCGCATTTATTACTTTCAGCATTTCTTATATGGTTGACAATCAGGTCATATAAACAAAAGTAACAGTACTAATTTTTTAAATAATCGTTATATGGGCCAATGCTCTCATAATGATTGTTAGATTTCACCAGATGCCCCAAAATCAGATGATAAAAGAAATTCTAACTGTTACTCGCTGCTGGGGAAATATTAGCAGCATGTTTATGGGCATTTTACGACATGCCAACTGTTACTTGCTGCCGCGGATATATTAGTATTATGCTAATGGGCTACGTATGGCATGCGAACTGTTGCTTACTGCTGGGGAAATAATAGCTGCATACTTGTTGCTTTTTTGTGGTATGCCAACTGTTTCTTCTTACAAAAGAAACATTATCAGCACGTTTAAGAGCCATTTATGCTATGCCGACTATATGTTGTTGTGCAGTTGCAAATATCATATGTAAAATCACTTGACATATTACGCGCTAAATTAAAATATAAGTTTTTTAACCCAAACACAAAAATCCAAGTATTGACTTGTGATACTGACATTAATTGTGTTTATAGCAAAACTAATAATGCAACTTGTATGTGTAGAAAATATTCAGATTCACTTAACAGGTTTTAAATGAATACATTGTTGAGTAGTTTATTGGCATTCTAGACTGCAAACGAATGGTTTGTGAGTTCTATACTAGGTTATTCGAAGAAAATAATGGTGAAATAATGCTGAAGATAACACATATGATGATAGTAAATATATTTTATTAGGTTAAAACATAATTCTTTTCTGGGTTGGGAAATGCATTGCAAGCTGCTTTTAAGTGGGCCGCAAGTGATCAACAGCTGGATTGTAAGTGGCAAATAGTTCGGCTACAAATGGCCAATAGCTAGGCCACAAGTGTCTTACCGACAGTCGCTGACGACATTTGGTTAACGTATGGCAGGCCAGAAGCAGAAAGCCAGTGGGTGACTGCGACCACTCACGACCCACTGATGGTGCTGGCATGCTTGGCGCGTAGTTGGTTATGCAGAAGCGGCCCGCTTATGGGCATATTGTAGTTTGATACATAGTCGTTAACTGAACAGTGGCCCAGATGTGGCCAAGTGCACACAACACGCAAGTGGCATCATGTGGGCCACAAGCATATGCAGGTGCATTACAGACGTTGACTGATTGTGGAGACTAGTCTGTGGGCTACTCCTGTACGAGCCGATTTTCACGAGAGGGCCGACTGACTTTTGCTACTTGTGCCATGATGTGGCCTGCAGGGCGAGTATGGTAGTAATTTTGGCCCGTCATGGGCGCGACATGTCATCGCTGTGACGCTTCATTCGAAAAAGCGAGTATGGGTCGAATTTAAGCGCGTCTTCGGGCGTCATAACCACGGCGCGCCCGTCATTCGTGTGGCGCCATATATTAGCCGTCGTAACTGCAGCACGCTGTGCGACAGACAAGATGGCTGACGCCCGAGAAATATTCTCAAATCGCATATGCCCGTTTACGAAAAATTTACGGGTTCTATAAAACGTATTTATGTACAAATCGAAACTTAATATAAGCTTAAGTAACAGGAAACTTTTCGATTTTCCCCCAAGGTCATAATAAAACAATAAACACAACTTAAAAAATACGTGATAATTGTGGACTTTTACACTTAATTACAAGTTGTGTGTGTGTGTGGCTCAGTGGGGTAGTCGTGGCCGAGCAGCGGCGGAGTTAACATCGCGTCCGGTGTGCGAAGTTCTGTCTCCCCGCGCTTTTAAACGGGGATCTGTTCCGACGCGAATAATAATAGTTCTATATTAGTGTCAGTCACGTCTAGGTTTGTCCAATATGTCTAATGTGTGCGTGAATACCTTACGTATCGTGTTTGCCAAACGACCTTCGGCCATGGAAATACGTGAATGGATTGATACGGCTTTAACTGTAACAGATGATCAAATTGAAGCTATTCAACTGGATGGGCACCAGAACTGTTTGTTTTTAAAACTTGTTTCCTCTGGACCTTGTGAAGCGATACTGCGTCGCACCAACGGCCAGTCAACTTTAGTCACCGCAGACCAGTAAAGGATCAACGTCACCATCGAACAACCCTTCGACGACTTGAAACTGGGAAGAATTCTAAATTTACTTGTAGAAATAGACAGCCAAAAAATTCAGACGGAGTTAGTGAAGTATGGTCGACTTGTTACATTACAAGATGAAGTATGGAATAATAAATACAAATTCCAAGTCAAAAACGGGAGTACGCATGGCAAAGATGTAAATAAAAACATTCTATCATATGTTTCAGTTGACGGCTTTCGGGCTGTAAACAGTATTTGGATTTTACTTTTTCCTTATTCACTAGCTATTTGATGCGACCGGCTACAGTGCGAGATTGGCTAAAACAATTCAAGTCTATACGGACGGTAAGTCTAATTAATTCTGAACATTGTAAACAAAACACGCACAAAACTTTCTGTATGGCAGAGAAAAACATTTCTCTTTGAGGCTATTCTTTGACGGTACCCAATTCTTGCTTTTATTCTAAAGGAAGTTCAAAAATTAATGTTATCTGGTACTAGATTTTTATATTTATACATTTTCGTTTAGCAACAACAGTATATTTCTGTATATATAATATATATTTTTTATTTGATATTTTTTTCTTTATAGTTTATCTGCATATCAAAAGAAAAATAATTTTAAGTGATATTTAAACATTTCTTCCGAACATTATAGTTTTTAGTACTTAACGAAACTTACTAATTGCCTTGGTTAACAATTAACGAATTACTAAGTTCGATACAGTAAGTGATTTCACTACAAAGAATGCTGCCGAAAATGCAAGGTAATCGCTGTCATTAATATAAAGATTAAACAAAAAATGTTGTTTGCGGCAAACCTTTTTGTTGGCAGTGGTTCATATTTGATACATACTGTCGGCAACAAACCATTAGTTGCAGCAAAGTTGTAGGCCTGCTTGCTTCACGGCTGCTATAGACTGTTCATTGTAAAATTAGCAGTTTTAAAAGCCGCGCTTAATTTCTACTTGTATGCACATTGCATATTTTCCCGCCATATATAGAACTAACATTGTCGTGCGCCTGATCACTCTTTATTCATGCGTCGGTCAAGTTAAACAGCGAAAATATTATAAAACTATCTATATTACGAAATTGCTCACTCTTGCATGTAAATGAATAAAAATCAAATAAATCAACTAAAAGAAATCATTGTAGTATTCACGAATTTTAGGCTATAATTAATTCACGATTACTTCACTTCACTAAAGTTCTACTTCCTGGTATAAGGAGTTCCTTTACAGTTGGTTCTCACTTATCATTTCACTCAATATTCATTTTATCATACAATAGTACACATATTAAACGAGATAATAATATGATACACTGCTTAAATATCTATGTTTAATGTCTTTAATTTTGTTAAATAATTGTGATAAAGCTACAGCATGAACACTTATAAATCTATTTATAAATTTTACAGTTAATATGTGCCTTTTATACTACATGGAGAAGTGCAGATATCGTGAAGGCAACCATGCAGAGGATTTTGTTTGCTTGGAATGTTTGTGTGAACATTAATTGAGATGGCACGAATGCTGTAAAAAAAAAGTTTGTTGAAATAAGTATATAGTTGCTACTAGTGTCCTGCCGAGCCAAATGATTTGTGGATGAAGAGGATGTCCTACAGTCCTGGAGAGTATCGTCCACTTCTAATGACGGCTACATCTACGTGTTGGACCGATGTTGCTGTCCATGTTTCATAACTTATGGTTTGGTGGACCTTTGACTTTGATGGCAACCAGATCGTCATGACTTCGTGTCTACATTACGTCAAGTAAGGTGTATATTACCTTTAAAGTTAAACAAGGGCCGAATTTTCATAATGAACTTCTGTTTCAAAATTCTCCAGACAGTGATTCATCAAAGTGGCTTAGTCTCAGAAGTCCTGATCATTATTTTATGTGAGGTTCAAGGTCACACTATCGAGAGTTTTCGTTGTTATGTAAAATGAGTTGCTGGCCGATGGCACATACAGGAGTACAGTTTCATGTACCATTTGATCGAGCTTAATATTCATTTGCATGTGTTCGTTATTTAGTTTCATGGAATATTTAGGGAACATCCTAAATTTTATTTCTAAACGGTAATCATATACTTATTATCATCTTATTCATTTTCCGACAGCAGATAGTAGTTTTTCCTTCTTTGATTTTTAATTGTAGGATTGAAGGGTAGTTGTGACATGTTGTCCTGTGTAGTGTTAGAATTGCCTATTTATAAAAAAATTTATGTAAACTTGATTTTACCTGTCCTTTCTGTAGGTAGAGCCTATTTCGAAGTTGCACTATTAAATAATTACTAGTAAAAGTTACTGATGCTATGATCCTAGTAAGCATGATGATCTAAGGTGATAATTCTGAAGATAAATCTGTTTTTTTTTTCATACATTTTCTTAAATATAATTAACAAATTGATGTTCACAAATATACATGTTAAAAGGCGTCCATATCTCTATATCCATGAACTATGCTCTTATAAATAATTATGTACGAAACTGTACATTGGACATTCCTTCGCCTCGTTTAAACTAAGTTTAGCCAACTCTAGAAAATGACACCAAAGGGCAGTGCACCGAATACGTGCGCACTCACTTGTAATCATATTTTTCATGGGAACTATTCCTTACTAGGCGCTACCAACATACATCTTTTCTCACTGTTGTTCCTCGAACATATTATAAATTAATTATTATAATTTATAAAGAAAATACAGATAAAACTCTAATTTAACGAAAAATAAGATACTTTCCTTTTAACAGATGTACACAACTTTAGTGATACATGACTTATTTTGGAAATATCTAAAAACGGCAGACATGGTGTGATTTTTTTAATGTTTGATTAAAAAAGTGTGCAGGAACAGCGAATAGACAATACCTAACATTTTCAATGTGAGGTTAAGACGTGGATCTACTTTTCCTCCTAGGGACCACTGTGGCTGAGTTGTGAGCCTGCTCGCTTCTCACCAAGGCGATCAGGGTTCAATCCCAGGCCGGGGCGCTGCGGATTCTCGCATATGGGAATCGTTGCCAGACGACGACGTTGGTCGGCGGGTTTTCTCGGGGATCTCCCGCTTCCCCCGCCCTTTCATCACCTCACTCACCCTAATCGACTCTCGAGACCTCAATGTTAAGAGCCGCCCAAATCTCTTCACTCACTCACTCACTACTTTTCCTACGTCGTTAATGGGCGCATTCATGTAAAGCTTGGCTCACAACTATCCGTCGCTTCCGTCAGTCGTCCGTCCGTCGATTGAAAGCGACTCACAACAGTCCGTCAATCCGTCGGAGCAGAAAATTTTCAGTGTTACCACCCGACAACACTAACTTTCTCGCGCAGTCAAATATTTTAAATGGATGTAATAAATAGGGATTCTCTTTCCCTAACGTAATTTGTCAGCATTTCTTCCGAAAATCTACAAGTCATCTTAAGTTCAATTCAAAGGGGAAACGTAAAAACTTAAACAAATTCACGGACTTGTGTATTTAAAAAGAAAAATATTCAGACAAAAAACAAGTGACTGTTTTCCGACAGCCATGTTCAAGGAACGATATTACAAGGCGGTGGCCCATCCGTCCGTCCGTCGAAAGTTAAAGTTTGCGATATATTTGACGGGTTGACGGATAGTAAAAAAAAAAAAAAAGTAGCCCTGCGATTGGTTGAATATCATGTGCAGGTTGAAATACGCGCAGCTAAGGGCAGTGACATTTCTCAAATGTTGATTTCAAAAGTGTTTAACAAACCGTGAACAGCCTTTAAACTTCCGTGCAGTGCACCGCGTCCGTGGTCGTAGACGAGGAGGTGTTTGGAGTCGGGAGCACGGAGGTCGTCCTTGGGCGAGGAGGACTAAGTAGTGGCCGGTCGACACTTTAAGAGGTGCGCCGGCAAGCCCGAGCCGACGGAATTGATTAACAAGACACGAGGCGGACCGGCCCTGTTCTGACAACGCCGTAACGAGATACCGGGCCTCCCCGGCTCAGCCGAGCATCTCTCCCGCAGCTAATAAATACGTCGTCTTCGCTGGCAGACCTATCTTATTACCGGGGCGTGTCGCTGCTGACGGTATCGCAATTTCGCTAGTCACATTTTTTAATTGGCTCGCTGCTAATTACCCCACCCCCCCCCCGTCTCACTGCACGACGAGATGCTGGAGGGGGAAGGGGGGACAGGATGGATTAATTCTTCCTTAATGAGATTTGCTCTCCAATCTTATTGTGCTCCCGAGATCCTACCGTCATTACTGGTTACCGGCCTGCCCAACACACAATCGACTCAATTAAATCCTCGCGAGCGATTAATAACGCGAGCCGTTGTTTTCTACTTTCATTTCCGGCGAGGAGGGGCGGAGCAATTCCACTGTTTGTGTGCTGGGGGGGGGGGAGAGGGGGTAGTCCAGAAGTTGGGCATCTCCCGCGTCCGTCAACTCGGGCGACGCCGACAACGAACGAAAACGCCTTCTGGAATTCCTGACGAATTCATTTTTGCTATCCTCTGCTGATTTACAAAGCTTTAGCTGAAATTTCCGGAAGTAAAGACTGTTCACGAATAAGTGAGCACTTTTGAAATCAACCTTAGGAAAAAGTCACTTCTCTTACCTGCATATATTTTAATGGGCGCACTGAGTGACATGCGTCCAGTAAAGTCGGTAACGATGGATGGAAAGTAGTTCGATATCTTAACGTCGAGTAAAGAGTGTTAGGTAACCGACTTCAATTATGTCTCTCGCTTTCTGTTTCTTTATGCATCGAAGTGTAAAAATGAGTAGATTTGTACAATATCTACTTTTCTAATAATTTCACAGTTTCACTTGACCGACGCATGAGTAAAGTGATGAGGTCCATGGCAATGATCATTTAACATAAGGCGGAAGAACACAAAACATGCATATACAAATTTATATTAAGCACGGCTTTCAAAGGTGCATATTTTTCTGTGAAAAGCCTATAAAACTCATTCGCAAATTATTATTACGTGTACAGTGTGGCAGTTGTGGTATACCCCATTTCATAAAGTGCCCTCAATTTTGAAGGTTTTTCAAATGTAGCGTGGCGGCAATGTATCCTTCCGTCATTGCTGTTCCATCTACGTAGAAAGCAAAGTGTTTAAACAAATGCTATGAGCAACGTAGGTTACCACTCCAGCATACTTTATTTTTGTTACCGCTAAGTTATACCGCTGGGCCTCTGTTTATTTTATTGCGGGTGGATGGTGTTAGGAGAGAATTTTGTTTAACGCACTTCATGATGCGGCATTGTTTTGAAGCACTTCTTATGAGACAGTAAACATTTTGAATTACATATTGTTTTAATGGACCAGAGGAAAATTTTGTTTGTACGGAAACTCACTGAAAGAATAAAACGCAATAAATATTATTTTGTTTGTACCGATGAGAATAATAAACATGTTCCTTATGTACGTATATAGTGTGTCGGATAGTCACATTGTCTGTCAAAATTTAGTATATTTATATGAAATGCGTTATACTTACAAATAATACGGAGAAGACCTCGTCGCGTTGTCAGGCATCTGTCACTCACGAAAGTCTGCTTCACTATCTCTTGTTAAATATCCTCTTTTTTCTTCCTCTCTTCAAATGGCATTGGAGGCAAAACATTTCGTTTACCCAATCGTGTTAAGATAGGGACAGACCCGCGTGTCCAAGGTCAAGAACTGAGGGAGCGATACGGGTGATACTAACACGCACGCCTAGTGCCTCATCGCTCCTACGCGCATGGCGTGCAGTGTTTCCGTCGTGACGCTGTACTGTGCGAATGAGATCTGTAACAGTGGGGTTTCATAACACGCGATCAAAGACCACAGATTGAACTACGCCTGCATCGTTGTACTTTTCTCTTGCCGCTCAAGGAAACTGCATAGGCAAGCTTTGAAAATACGATATTTGACCATTTCCAAGATTTTTTTTTCTCTTGAAGAATACACTTGACATGACAAAAAAAAAAAGGGGGGGTTGTAGATAATTATGTTTTATATTTTCTGACAATAGTCGTATTTGCAGAAAATGTATTTACCGAGATACGCGTATTCGCTCAAATAACTATTTCACAGATGTCGCGGGGGTTTATCCCACTATTAATGCAACACTCCGCATATCTCATCTCTGCACTTCATACAAGAGCTGTTCTATAAGAACGCTAAGGTTTTAATGGTATCTTACTCGCAGCAAAAAAAAAAAAAAAAAAAGAATCAACATACTTATCACGAGTAATTTTTTTTTTAAATAAAAATCCATGATTAATTTATGGGTTGTTCACGATTAACTGGAAGCTTTTGAAATCGACATCTGTAAAATTGTCACTGCCACCACCTGAGTACATTATAACCGGCACACTGTCATGCGCACAGTATAGTTGGTAACTGTGAAGGGAAATTAGTTCCAGGTTTTAACGTTAAAATTCAAAGTGTTTGGTAAACATTTGTAGATAGTGAAATTTTAAATTCATAAAAGTGGAAGCCCCAGAAAACCTGTAAAACATTAAATTTTTTACTAGTTTCACATTTTTATTCAACATGGAGTGAGTAAATTGACCACGAACATGGCAATGCTAGATTTATACATAATGATGAAAGAATACTTCACAATATGATTACATGTGTATCTTAAGCAGGATTTTCAAATTTGCTCAGTTTACCGTGAGCAGCCTTAAATTATTTTCGATATGTGCATTATGTATGGATGTTTTGTTTGCGCTTACATGTTTAGTCCAGTGCGAAGCGAAGACACGTGAGTGACCCGTCTGCGGTGTCCGGCATTGTCGGACATTTTACAAGCGTGGAGAACTTCCTGTCCGGCCCAGGGCTGGACGTTGTTATTTCCTGCTCATACTGCTGAAGGCAGTTACAAACCGCTGTAGAAATACCCACCCCTAGCATTTTTGGTATATATATATATATATATATATATATATATATATATATTTTATATATATATATATATATATATATATAGAGAGAGAGAGAGAGAGAGAGAGTAAATTTCCATATTGACATGAAACTGTCCTCTGTGAATTCGTTAAAACTGGAATGAAATTACATAAGAATAGTTAAAAATATATATTTATATTTATTATTTTAATATTGTTTACTAGAATTGCGATGATAGTGTGCTTCCATCCCATTCCACGAATCGAATTTCTAAACCTACACCTGCACAATAGGAAAATAACCCCCCCCCCCCCCCTTCATCATAACACTCACGCAACAAAACGTAAGTCTAGATCCGCTCCTGCTTTCGGGCCTCCGCATTTAGGTTCTTTAAGAGGTTTTAGTCGAGTTTATACACGACCAACATATTTTCGAAACTTACTTCGCGTCTATGAAGACGCGGTACGGCTGGGTTTTGCCAAATAAGTCGGAGGAAGTCGTAAACACTCTGCAATCTAACGTATCAGCAAGCGCCATCTCTTGTGGTAATAAACTAAGTATTTTCCTCTCTGGATAATAAAACTACAGCGTTTCACAAAAGTATCAGTCTCTTTGCTTCTTACATGAGCTAAGTTCTCCTTATCGCATCCAAATAAAGAATCATTAAATGTATTATGAAATGGCAAAAGCTAATTCTTTGTTATCTACAGTCGTCGTATCTGGAACATTCCTACATACGTTTGAAATAAAAGAGGGTAGTAGAATGATTTCGGGAAGTCCTTCACAACGAATTCCGGAGTGGGCGCCAGCCGCCATGTTGTGACGCCACCAACTGCCATCTTGGATGTCGATTACCTTGGCCCATGACCTTAACTTTGACCCTATGAATGTGACCTTGACCTTGAACCCAAAAAATTCCGAAACATTCCGAAAAACATAAAAACACGAATAAGAAATTTAAAACGTCTAAAAAAATGAAAAAAAAAAAAAAAAATATTTCACGGAATTATTTAAAGATGTACATGTAGGAGGTCCAGAGTTCGATGGCAGGTGGGTCGGCTAAGCTTCAAACATGACCAACCCCGCCAGGTCAGCCAGTGTCCATCTTGTCAGCCATATTAGACGTATATGACCTTGACCTTGACCCATGACCTTGATCTAATTACCGTGACCTTAAATGACATTAAACATAAAAATTCACAAAAAATTCCAAAAACCCCAAAAATTTACAGAAAATTCCCAACAAATTAAAAAAAAAAAAAACACACTTACCCTTAACTCAAGACTCAGGACTCAAGACCATAGACACAAGGCTAATAATCAAGATTCAAAACTTAAAACTCATGAATTAAGACTCAAGAATTAAGACTCAAGGCCCTTGAATTAAGAACATTGACTCAAGTCTCTTGACTCAAGACCCATGAATCTTGGCTCAAGACCCATGTCTCTTGACTCAAGACCCTTGACCCAAGACTCAAGACCTTTGACCAAAGACTCAAGACCCATGACCCAAGACTCAACATTAAAGACTCAAGGCCTTTGATGCAATATCCTTAACCATTAAACTTAAAGCCAAAAAATTCTAAGTATTCTAAAAAATTCAAACAAATTTTAAAAATCTATAAAAATTCATGTAATGTAAAAAATGTATAAAAATATATTTAAAAAATTAAAACTCTTAATAATCTATGAATATTATTTAAAATTGTATATGAAACACAAATTTCCGTTGGTTTCCTCAGCACCATGTCCGCCAGACGACAGCTCATCGCCAATATTCCTCTTTGGTTAATTAGTTGGTTTCCCTTCAATCCCTCAACCAATGCTTCTCATTGTTTGATTACTTGTATTCGCTTTACCCTCCAAAAGCGTTTTTATTGGTTGATTACTAATGCTCGGTCGGCCCACCACCAATGTTTCTCATTAGTTGATAGCCGAAAGGCCTCCACATTCCTCACCTATGCTCATTCCGTCGTATTGTTACGTGCAGCAACATGCATGCTAGCCTGATCGCGGTAGCACAAATAGATTACGAAGAAGTGGAACGAAGTCTTGAGCGCTTCTAAACAAACCCCGCCAAGCAGGCCGAGTGCGCCAGATATTACGGCTGGAAACGCGGCGGACGAGGTCTTTGTCGTTGTGACACTGCAACAGCAAGACGTCCAGAGATGGGGGCGTGCCGTCCGCCGACATGCGTCTAGTCTTCAGCCTACGGCATCATGAACAAGGTGAAGTCGGACTATAGTAGACTAGTCAGAGTGGCTTTTATACATACACAAGTCATCTAATAATAAATCATGAATATCGAACACAATGCAACCAAGTAAAATTTAGAGAGCTCTTCCGATTTAAAGAGTAACTAATAATCTGTAACGAGTTGTAAAACATATTGTAATAAGATGTAATTTGACAGTCATTTAAAAACAGGGACGAGGCTGAATACATTTTAGTTCGCCTTTGAGTACGCCCAACTACAACATGTACGATTAATATAAAATATAATTACCCACATTAAAGCCGCACTCATTAAAAAACATAACACTATGAAGCCATATTCTTTTCGTTTGACATTTGTTTTAATTATCAACACCTAATCGATGCTAATGTATTAATCAACGATTTAGTCACCCGAGGACAATGGGAAATCTCGAGAAAAAAAGTCTCATAATAAGAGTCTCATAGCTAACCTCATCGCAGAACTTTCGCAAAATATTTCTACCAGAGCTGACCATACCAGAGGATCATACTAACTTACCAGGCCAACTTACCAGATCAACTGACCAGGCCAATCAACTAGTTGCGAAACATTCCTCAAAAACATTTTTCTCATGTCATTCGTTCACCATAGAGAACTCAGTCGATTTTAAACTATGCGAGTAGGGCATAATATTCCAAATCTAAACATAGCCATCCAAATGCATGCACTCACAAAATTGTGATCTAAAACAGATTCTCGATTGATTGTTTGCACCGCTGAATTAATATGTCTTGCAGAGAAGCAGAAAGGACTGTACAAGAAACTAAACACACATCACTGTATGCATAGATTTTATTTACTATATGTATATTCTATCTTTCTAATTATTTTGAACATTCCATCCTTACATTTCTCAGATTTCTGCATATCATGGATCGTAGCCAGCAGTTTCATCTGATATAACTTCAATCCTTCAGTTCATTGATGATTAAAGATATCTCAACAATGTGTGAGAGATCCCCGCATTTTAGCAGGTCAATAAAATATCTGAGCTTATCAACAAGTTCATTCTGGTCTTCGGGAAAGATGTAACGAGAATTTTTGGTGTCTTATGCCTTCTTCACATCATTTGTCGAAGGAAGTGAGAACATCGAGAGAATCATCATCCTTCTCACCATATATTTCATCAATACTGTCTTCATAGTTATTATCTTCCATGCTATATTCATGATCGTCTTCACCTCCTGTTTTATACTCAATAGCAAGTTTGCCTTCCTTTGTATGGGAAAAACAGTCATCCTCAGTATTTGGAGCCAACAAATGTTTATTCTGAAGTTCGTCGATTTCACACAAACGTCTTGCAAGTGTGCATTCCACACATACTGACTTTCAAACCCCGTAGGTCTCTCAATCCATTATTATCATTAACTGTACCTTCATAATCATCTGCGGAATCAGTAGCCATCGATGCAGCAACTAGTATAGACGAAATCGCTTGCTGGCTCTCAAAAAGAGAATCCTTTTATTTTTTATGACGTTCCTTAAAATATCACCTTTGCATAAACTGCATGTGCCAATTGTTGTAATGCTTCATCGTGCGAAACTGACTCTTCATACAGGCGGTAATCTCATGGCGCCGAGCATAGCAGCATTTGCATAAGATCTTTCCACAGTAGCAGCACTGTTTTACACATAATTTTGCAGCAGTAGGAGGAGGTAGATCTATAGAGATAAGCTCTACTGTAGACTTCTTACAATCATTGGCTTGCATCATATTCATGGAAAAAAAAAGTATTTTCACTATGACAACATGTGTAATCTACTTGGCCAAGCTATTGCTTTATGTATATAAAACATACTAACACAATTAATAAGTGAGATTCAAGCAATTTTATGCCTCCATTCAAACATACATTTTATCTAGTTCCTTAATCACATTACCAGACAAGTTCTTCGCTCATATTTAAATAATGGTTACACTTGAAGCAGACAACTGACACCTGCCAGAACGACCCCTCACAAGACAGACCCCTAAATGACCATTAAATGTCATGACCACTTAATGTCCCCTAATGACCCCTAAGTGACACCCAATGAACCCTTATAGAACCTAAATGACCCCTAATGATCCATGATGACTCCTTATGAACTCTAATGACTCCTAAAAGACCTCTAATGATCCTCTGATGATCCCCTATCACCACTAAATGAGCCCTAATGACCCCTAATAATTCGTGATGACTTCTTATGATCCCTAAAAGACTCATAGTGACACCTAAAAGAACCCTAATGACCCCTGGTGACCCACTATGATCCTTTATGACTGTTAAACGACCCCTTATGACTCCTAAACAATCCTTAATGACCCCTGATGACCAATAAATGTTCCTTCATGACCCCTAATGACTCTTAACATCTCATGCACCTGACGACTCCTTAGTTGCATCTAATTACTTCTAATGACCCCATAATCACTCCAAATTACTCCTAATGACCATTAGAGACTGCTAATGGCTACTATACCCCTAAATGGACACTAAATGACCCCTAAATGACACCTAATGACACCTGATGACCTCTATGGGAGCCCTAAATAACTCTTGATGGCCTATAAATGACCCCTAAATTACCCTTAATGATAATAATGACCCTTGATGACTCAACGTGACCCCTAATGACCTCTGATGACACACATTGACCCCTGATTGTGGAGCAAGTGGAGCGATTGTGGAGCGATTTTGAAACAATTATTGTGGAGCATGTGGAGCTTTTTTAGGAGCGATTTGGGACCTTCTTGTGGTGTTGATTGTGGAGCTCATTTGGGGTGCTGATTGTTGTGTGTATGGTTATGATTGTGGTGGATTTTGTGTTGATTGTAGTGTGTGGTGCTGATTGTGGTGCATCTGGTGCTGATTGTGGTGCATCTGGTGCTCATTGTGATCCATCTTGTGTTGATCATGGCACATGTGGTGCTGATTGTGGTGCATGTGGTGTGTGTGGTGCTACTTGTGATACTTATTGTGGTTTATATGGTACTGATCGTGGTGTATGTGGTGCTGATTGTGGTGCACGTGGTGCTGATTGCTGATTGTGAAGGGTTGTTCAGACTGGAGTCATTTGTCTGCTTTAGAGTGACCATGATTTAAAGCTGAGCAAAGAACTCAACTGGAAGAAACTTTTGAAGATATAACTGCATGGTAATGTGATCAAGGAACTAGATAAAACGCCTGTTTAAATGGGAGAATTAAAATGCTTGCATCTCACTGATGACATATATTAGTAACTCTATATACATAAAGCAATAGCTAGTCAAAGTAGATACACATTACGCCTCTGTGTAAAGGAATTCGGTTTTTTTCATGAAGAGGACGCAAGCCAATGAGTGTACGAAGCCAACCGAAGAGCTTACTTCTATGGATGTACCTTCTCCCACAGCTGGAAAATTACATGGAAAACAGTGTTGCTACCGTGGAAAGATCTTCAGCAAAATCTACAATGCTCTGCGAAATGAGAGAACCGCCTGTACGAAGAGTACGTTTAGCGCAATGAAGCATTATAACAATGGCCACATGCAATTTATGCAAGGTGGCATATTGAAGGACCTCATCAAAAACTGCAAGGATTTGCTTTTAGAGAGAAAGCGAGTGATGTCGTCATACTCCTTGCTGAACCGATATGTACTGATTCCACAGACGACTATGACGGGACAGTTAATGCTAATGATGGATTAAGAGACCTACGAGGTTTGGTAGAGCCAGTATGTTCATGTAAGTTGGTCGAACTTCAGAATAAACATTTTTTTGCTTTAAATACGGACGAAGGCTGTTTAACCCAAACAAAGATAAATGACTTGATATTGAGGGTGAAACACGAAGGGAAGACGATCATGAAGAAAGCATTAATGATAATGACAATGAAGACAGTGTTGATGAATGATGAATTATCTGATGAGAAGGATGATGATTCTCGCAATGTTCCCACACATTTCATCGACGAGTTTCCTCCGATAAGTGGTGTGGAGAAGGCAGAAGGCATCAATACCGCTCGTTACATATTTCCGGAAGACCCGAATGAATTTGTTGATAGACTCAAATATTTGATTGACCTGCTAAAATACGGGGATCTCTCACGCATTGTTGATATATCGTCAATCATCGTTGAACTGAAGAATCGGGGTTATATCAGATGAAACTGTTGGCTACTATCTGCAAACGTTTGAGAAATGTAAAGATGGAGTATTCAAAATAATTAGAAAGATAGAATATATATAGTAAGTAAATAACATTTATGTATATACTAATGTGTGTTTATTTTCTTACATAGTTCCTTCTGCACCTTAGAAAGACTTATTAATTTAGTAGTGTAAACAATCAACTGATAGTCTGTTCTAGATCGAATTTGTCTGAGTGCATACAGTAGGAGGGATATATTTCTATTTGAAGTAGTGTGACCTACTCGCATCGTTTAAAATCGACTGAGTTCTCTATGGTGAATGAATGAAGTGAGGATAATATTTTCGAGGAAAGTTTCGAACTAGTTGGTTAGTCTTTAGTGGGTTAGTCCTGGGTGGAGTAAGTCTTGGGTGAAGTTAGTCTTTAGTGGGTTAGTCCTGGGTGGAGTTAGTCTTGGGTGGAATCGGTATGTGTTCAGTCAGTCCTTAATTAGTATTGCTAGTCGTATGATACCTTGTTGTGACCAGCTATTAATTGAAAATTTTATGGACCGCAATTTTTCTTTACTTTTCGAGTTCAAGGTCATTAGGTTAGGTCAATGTCAACAACCAACATAGTGGATAAACCGACAGCAACTTTGGCGACTAAATCGATATTCAATACACTGGCATCGCCTAGGTGTACAGATTAAAACAAATGACGAGAGAAAATAAACAAGATGTCTGCATACTACGGAATAAGTAAAGGTGAGGGAGGTGGAGTCCTGTCGGCTAATCAACTAATGAAAGATATTGGTGGTGAGTCGAACGAGTATTAGTAATCAACCAATAAAAACACTTTTGGGTGGTGAAGCGAGCAAAAGTAATCAACCAAGGAGAAACATTGGTGAAGGGATTGGAGGGGAACCAACTAATTAACCGATGAGAAACAGTGGCGAGGTTCAGTCGTCTGCTGGATGTGGTGCAAGCAAAACCTTCGGAAATATAAATGTCTATATAAATTTTGTGATAATTTTAAAATAATTTTTTGATAAATTATTAGTAGTTTTAATTTTTATTTCTTGTAGCTTTTTTATATAAATCCTTATTAATATTTAGAAATTCTAGGAACTTATTTTAGAATTTTTAGGAGGTTTTTATAATTTTTAGGTTTTTTTTTTGTGTATAAGGTTGATGGTCAAGGGAATTGGGTCAAGGGTCGTAAGTCTTGAGTCAAGGGTCTTGAGTCTTGAGTCTTGAGTCTTGAGTCAAGGGTCTTGAGTCAAGGGTCTTGAGTCTTGTACGAAGTGTTTTGAGTCTTGGGTCTTGAGTCTTGAGACAAGTGTCAAGTGTTTTTTTTGGAATGTTGGAAATTGTTGGAAATTCTTTTGGATTTTAAAATTTTTTGGGAATTTTTCCTGTTCAAGGTCATTCAAGTTCACGGGAATTGGGTCAAGGTCATGGGTTAACGTCATCGACTTCTAATATGACTGACAAAATGGACACCGGCTACCTGCCATGGACCAGTCATGTGAGCTTAGTCGATCCAGCTGTCATTGAACCCCAGACCTCCAGCATGTACATCTATAGGTACACAATATATTAAAATAATTTTCAATTTTTTTACGTTTTTTTTTAATTTTTATAAATGTTTTAGAGTTTATATAATTGTTTGGGATTTTTTGAATTCCTGGTTTCAAGATCATTTAACGTCACGGGCATAGGATCAGTCATGGTCGTGCGTCAAGGTCAAGTTCATTGGTCATGGTCACCGACATGAAGATGGCGATTGGGTGACGTCTCAACATGGCAGCGACCGGCGAATACTCTAGAATCCGTTGCATCAGACTTCCCTAAATCATTCTGCTGTGCGTGTTTGAATTGAGATGTCCCTACTTTTTTCTTTTTTACTATTTGGTGTGTTTGAACACGACCGAAGTTAACTTAAGTCGTCAATACAACAACAGAATGTAGCAGTCACATATAAACTATTTTTAAAGGTATATTTACTTTTAGCTAATACTAAATTATCACCACAATGCCCAATATGTAACAGTGTTAAAATTAACTAACTACTAGGCTAACAGTTTTATGTAAAATAATCATCGTGATTACGATAAACTAATATAACAGATGCTACTGAAGATGAGGCAGCAGCAAACTTAAGGCTGGTATATCCCTAAGCTCCGTCATAATACTGGAGGCCGTCGCGGGCCCAAGTTAAGGTTTATTTTACTCAGCTTGGGCACAAAACGAGATTCCTTTTGGAATAGTTTGGCATAGGTAAAATTTTCTTTTTAAGATGCGCCGGTGTTTCAAAGAGGGTACTTTTAAGCTTGTGCCATATAGAGAATGTTTACATTTTTGTATGTAAAAACTGGTTTCGGGATCGAATTGTGATGTATACTTGTCCATGGAAAATTATTAAGTTTTAACTTTCATTTTGAAAATGTTGTTCACGCTATGTAATGCTGTTTCTCAAAGCAAACGTTAAAACTACAGTTGTATTTACATTGAGCTTTCGCAAACAGGGTTGCTTGGTTTAAAAAAAAAAAAAAAAAAAAAAACGAATTTATGAACGAAATAAATATAGCTGTGTAATATTTTCTCGGGTTATCGGGGAAACACAGGAGGGGAAATCATATTTAGATGGCAGGTAGATTTGTATACCAACCTTCAACACTGCAAAATGATACACACTCTATGTAAGGACACAGTATGGCATATAGATGACTGAATACCAATTCACTTACCAGCCAATTAAAACAGCAAGTAGTAGTTCGTTCACAAGGGAAACCATCCCCTTATTACTCAAGCTACAACACATATATGCAATTGATACAACACATAGACACAACAGGGCGAATGAGACAGCTAACTAGTGACACATTATCCAATGAAAGGCATCTAATGGTGAAGTGAAAATATTTAATGCTGAAAAAATATTTAACCAGATTCAAACTAGACTTTAACTATAATGAACTGAATTAAAATGTGAGACAATCAGCACACATAGTAGCTTTAAAATAAAAATGTGCTCCTCCTTATGCCTGTTAAAAATACCAACTATGTATCATGTGTTAGGTAACCTGCAGTAAAGTCCTTCACTGTGTCTTTAACGTAAACATAAATACATATTCTGCAGAGTAAAATAATCAGCCAGCTAGTGTTCCAAAAATATTCTCACACACAGAAAATTAAAATGTCAGTTTGTAAGACTACACATAAAATAAATAAATCTCCTAGCTTGAAATAAAGTAAATACGGTAGAGAAATTTCATAGTTCTCACCCGTCTCGTGACAAACCAGAAGATGCTTTGTAATAATGCAACTGCTTACGTGTAACTAGAACACTTCACCGCTGGACCAACAGTCACTTAAGGAGGGGCGGTGGAAATACCTCGAATAGATCTATTTGATGATATTGCAGGTGTCATGCTAATTGGTCCTCTTCAGACGGCTTACACATATTCCGTCGGCGGTTATAATCGTTCCTAGCATGATTTTCAGGGTCAATGCAACAATTAAAACCCAAATTACGCCGATTATCGGCGGAGCCTCAGCCTCCCTTGCTGGCTACCTGTAGGACCCTTCGAGAACAAGCAGTTGCGATATTCAAATTAAACTATGCAGTATAAGGTTTACCTGTGAGGCGTATTCCTTATGACTATAATACCAGTGACGTCACTCGACGTTGCCAACTTATGTTGATTAGCACATGGAACTTAACAATATAAAATAAATAAAATAAGTGGATCAGAAAACTTTAGCTGCTGCGTTGTACCATAACACACATGTAAAATAAAATAAAGCGACTGAATAATTAACCTACACGTGTAACACATCACATCATTAGCATTACGCCGATACATAAACAAGTGTGTAAAATGAATTGGCATACAACTTGACGTATTAATATAAGCAAATAATATATGCAACGAACCAGACGTTACAGCTGTCAATAAAAGGAATTTTTAAATTCAGTTGTCACATCTTAATAAAGTAATTGTGTAATAACAGCGTTTTGCAAAATCTAGTTTTACTACATAATAATAAAGATGTGGATAAATCTGTTTAATTTCCAACCCAAGTGCGATTAACAAAATTTAGTACTTAAATATGTTCTGACACAATACACTTAGGGATATTCAAAAACGTTATATTTATTTTATGAAAATTGCAGCAATTCCGTTTGATTATATACAAACGGAATCGTGTGGTAGGCATGCGATACTAGTACTACCTGGGAGCGAACATTTTTAGTTGCCAAGCTATTATTATTGATCTCCCAGACGTAAGTCAAATAAACCTTACCCGAAGTAGGTAAAGTATATTCTACTCAGGCTGGCAGGCGTAATGTTTTTAGTTCTACAGCTAAACTTCTTCGCCACTAGGTAAGCGCTAGTGTCGCATGTGTACCTACCGGATTTTCTCTAACGCTAAAAATCAAAGTAATTGCAACAATCATAAATTATATATAAAACAACTACGTAACTAAGGAAAATCTTTCCATTTTATAGTTCATGTAGCTTAAAATTTTAATTAAAAGTGATCTCTTTGAAACACTGCGCACCTGGAGGGGAAAATTTTCCCGATGCCAAACTCCCCCGTAGGTAAACTCGTTTTGTCCCTAACTTGAGTAGAATTAACCTTACCGAAGAAAGCCAGGCTTACCAATCAATTTGAAAAATTCCGAGGCTCAGTGCCGGTAGTAAATCTTTTCTTGAGTACTAAGCCACGGATGTACTCCACTTGCCTGGTATGGCGGGATAATGATTGCTGAAATAATTTTAAAATTAGCGACTTTTAAGCGTGCATGTGTATGAACTGTTCACGACAAAGTAAGCGCTTTTGAAATCAACCTTTGAAAAGAAAATCACGCCCTGTTCGGCTCCCTGTGCAGTTGGCAGCGAAGTAAGGGAAATAGATACAAGTCCTGACGTTATATTATGGGTGTAATGTTTTAATCAGTTCAAATGAAGTTAGTGTCTTTAGTATGCATTTAATTGCAAACTTGCATGTTAGTCATGCATTTAGGTTCCTAACAATCTTGTTATTCGCTTGACCAGCAAATAAATTAAGTCATTAGACACATAACAATGTAAATTTTACGTATGATGAAAATATATAAAACGCCAAGAAATGTAGATTTTAAGCAGGACTTTCAAAAGTGCCCAATTAATTTTGAACAGTTCATTCAAATTATATTTGGAAAATTTCCTCTATATCTATATTAAAATAGACAATAAACTGGTTTCATTATATAAATTACTACGTTTACTGAATACCTTACACTTAAAGCAGAAGCGTATCTCACCAAGGCAAAATGCAAATTTTAGTGACTGTAAATTAACTTCAGTGCACTCGCATGACGATCTAGAGCACAGCTATGAAGCTCTCGCGAGCTGTTATGGATTAGTTTACGGGAGCAATATGAATTAAACTGCAGTCGCTGAGTCTGTGAAGTGGGTGTGTGTGTGTGGGGGGGGGAGGGAGATCGTGTCCTCGTTTCCGCCGGAGATGTAGCTTGGTTCGTAGCTGCACTCTCCGTAACCCCCCGCGAACACAAACCTCTGAAGAAGCGACACGCTGTTAAGACGGCGAGCTAACAACGAGTGGGGTGGCACGGGGGAGCGTAACTAGAATTTAGTGTCCGCCTTTGTCTCTGGTTTATGCATAAAAACCATGTATTTAATTCGTTAGTGGGCTGTGCTTCTTTGTTACCACCTCCCGGGCGTCGCAATAAAGGATTGCCGCAGCCCCTGGGAGGTATACTTCAACGTTCCCGCCGAACCTCCGCTCGCCGCAATCTACTATCTACTCCACCCTTCCTCCTGCTCTTCCCTTCTACTCCTCACCACCTCCCCGTTCAACTGAGGGACCGACACGACGCCACCGCTTGCTTACTAATTCACGAGGCGCCTCGCAGCCAAGATACAACCTCGCTCATGCGTAGTAATGCCTTTTTAAGACTCTTCAGCACGCGGCTAGCGCCTCCTTCATTTTTTTTGCAAGGAACTGCGTGCGGAAAGGAAGCAACTTTACCGTGTAAATATTTAATCGCTTCCGTTACATTATGCAACCGTCCGCGTGAGCTAGCTAATTCAGTAAAGCGGTCGAGCTTGGGCAGTGAGCAAACCCGGAGCCGTGGCGATGGCATTCAGCTTGCTATTAACGAGTCTTTATCGACTGAATTATCGTTGGACCTAAGGACTTTACAAACCATGACTACACGTGTGTGATATTGTCGTTATAGTGCTACTACGTAGTAGCGTAAACGGTTCTCGTAAAAAAATTATTAAGTTGCGATTTTTCGAAACATGTTATGTAACATTTTCAACGTGAACTTTGCCAGCAAAAAAAAAAAGAAAACGGAAGATGTACACATCTGAAGCATGGTTTAAATGAATTAGGAGAAAGAAGTGTCTCATGAAGCGTTGAAAATTATCGGCTCCTCTTTACACGAATACATTATTTTTTAATGAAAGTAGCACAAACAAAATATTTACATGATAATCCCTTAGCAAATAAAAAGTTTTTATTCTGGACGAGCATAATACGTATTTATACAGCATAATTCCCACGACTAGCACTGTGGTGTTGTTGCCTCACACCTTGGGCATTGTGTTGGCATTTTAGAGGGAAATAGATCCGTTGATCGAAAGTCATGGGTTCGGCAAACGCCATATTCAAGGTGTATATGAACAACGTGTCTAAATTCAAACCACTGCATCTATGGACTAATATAAACAAAACAATGCTTGTCAGAAAATTTTTGGAAAGGTCATCCAGTATTTTTTAATTTTAGTTGAAATTAAGCGAAACAACGCAGGGAGTTTGCAGCTATACGTATAGGCTGTTCACGATAATATGAGCACTTTTGAAAGTCCTGCTTAAGATCTACTTGTGTGCACGTTGTGTATTCTTACACCCTATGTAAAATCAGCTTTGCCATGGGCCTCTTCACTATATTCATGCGTAGGTAGAGTGAAACCATGAAATTATCAGAAAAGTAAATGTTCTACAAATCTGCTCATTTTTACACTTCGATGCATAAAAAATAAGAGAAAGTGAAAGAAGTAATTTAAGTTAACACAAATGGTTACCTAACACTATTTATTCGACGTTAAGATATGGAACTACTTCTCATCGAAGGTTACTAACTTCACTGGGCGCATGTCACTCAGGGCGCCCGTTGAAATATATGCAGGTAGGAGCAGTGACTTTTTTCTAAGGTTGAGATCAAAAGTGCTCACTTTATCGTGAATAGCCTTTACCTATACACATAGGTAAAGGCTGCTTATCACACAGGCGAACGGTACTGGAGCGCCATGCGGAGAGCGCCTGCACAATAGGGCACCATACATTCGAAATACGTGGGCGCCGAAAACTCCTTGCGTTATGTTTCCCAAATTCAACTTAAATTTCAAAATACTTGATGACTTTTCCAAAAAATTTTGTTACAATAATTTTTTGGTTACATTAGTCTATGGATGCTGCAGTTTGAACTTCGACATGTTATTCAAAAACACCGTGTATACCTTCATTTGCGCGACATGCAGCTGCCCGACATGCATTCGATAGACAGACATCAGTTCGACACTGGGCCTAATAGACAGGCAACCTTACGACAGACAGCTAGCTGACAGACAGGCGGCTCTCTCACACATCACCTAACAGACATCCAACTGTTCGACATGTAATTGATAGGCAGCAGTTCGACACTGGAGTTAACAGACGAGAAACTGTACGACAGACAGCTGACATACAGGCGGTGATCTGACACATAACCTAACAGACATCCAGCTGTTCAATACTGCAACTGATAAACAGTAAGATATTCGACAGGTCAGCTGGCTGACAGGTAGCTGTCCCACACGCAACTGACAAGCAGGCAACTGCCCAACATTCATCTGATAGAAGTTCGCCTGATATACAATTATAACATATGACTTTCGATCTGCTGAACGTAGTCACGGTAGATGTATCTGGGCCATTTTCGTACAGCGGAAGGCGATGTTAAACTAGCGGAGAATAAACGGCACACTGGTTCATTTTAGAGGCTTTAAGGTTCAGTCAAGCCCTCCCGCAATACCTGGAACAGAATGGAGCTGGCAGTGTACTTGTTCCTGAGATGCAGTTGGTGTGCGCTCTACTACGATAATTCTAAGAACCCACATCGACGATGTTATTCGAGCAAGCACCATCGGGTGATAAATTCAGGTGAAACTGTCCCAAGCCTTGAACTTCGCACTGACAGCCACCGCCACGGACTGGCTAAGGTTTCGACAGGGTTGATATGCCAGTGACAAATAGCAATTTAAGGCATTCCTGCTCGGTTTCCAGAAGGGTGACGAGATTTGGGCGGCTCTTAACCTCGATGTCTTGAAAGCCGATGATGGTGAAGCGAGGCGAGTATGGAGCAGTGCCGGAATGAAAGGGCAGGGTGGAAAACGGGAGATCCCTGAGAAAGCCTACCGAGCAGCGACATCGTCCGGCACAATTCCCACATGCGAATATCCGGTAGCAACCTCCACCGGGAATCGAACCCGGTTCGCCTAGGCTGGATGAGAGTTAGTCTAAGCACTACGCCACCTTGGCACCCAATCGTAATAATTTAATGAAGCTAAAGAGATACTCGGGTTAGAAGGGGAATGGTTAGATGTAGTGAAATTTCGCGAAAAGATTTTAAGCCAAGTTATATTTCAAAACACCGTAGGGCAGTTTACCTATCTTGATTGGCTGAATCACTTTTTGAGAGGTGTTAACTGTTTGCTAACGAATCACGTAGGAGCCGAGCCGATGTTGCCGAATTCTGAGTGGTCCAGTCAAATATGAAAACGCCTTTTACAGTAGACAACAACCAACGGCAATAGACAAACTGCTGTTAGATGCTCATAGTTTTGAAGTCTACAGCGTACTCGTACTTTTTTTTTTTTTTTCGCGAAAAATCACTAGCTCTATGGATGGTACCAAGTGAAGGCACACTTCTCGAATCAAGACATCCGTCTTCCCGCGGACAGCAGGCGAGGGCAACGGGAGAGAGGGGTGGGTCGGCTCCGGGTAGCGCGCCATCACTCAGTCGGCTTTCCCTTCTCGCGCCGCACCGAGGCGCGCAACTCCTCATTACGTCATTACTACGTCGCGGGGAAACGCATGTTCATGCATGATGTATGCGCGCGCAGGTGTTGGCCGCGAGGTGCGCGCGTGGCCCCGCTCCCCCCTCCCCCATCACCAATTCCAAGCCACCACGATACTGCTGATTCGCCGCTGCAACCGGCTCAAGTTCGAGTCGACGTTTATGAAGTGTATAAACCGTTGAGAAATATCTCTCTAAGTAACTGCATATAATTAAAAACGTATTTTAAAAATTGAGCTCCGTGATCATATAGTCTATTCGCGGTTTTTTTTCATGCGTTTTGAATCAAAATTTTGAAAAATAACCCGTGTAAGACGTCCTTAGTTGTTTCATACATATATCATGTTTATAGGCTATTCACGGTAAAGTGAGCACTTCTGAAGCCTCTCATTTGGAATAATAATCCATAAATATACTTTATTGTAGCGCCACACGTTAATTTTCGAGTCCGGTGTAATATACGCCCTGTGTTTATTACTTAAACGGCAATATTAAAAAAAAGTGGTGGAAGGGTAAAAAATGGCCGATAAGAAGAAAAAGTAACTAGGGTCTCAATAGTGCTCACTTTACCGTGAAAAGCTTATACACGCGTTTTGTAATTGTGTCAACGTACATGAAAATTATTTTTTGTTAAATTGAAATTTTACTTGTATATATTATTTGTTAAAAAATATAATTCAATTTATATTTTTCTATGAATAGAAACAGCGGTAAAAATGACTGTGTTGGTACTGCAGTAAGTAATAGCTCTTATGCAAAATGCGATCTCACTTTAGTATAATTTTCTAGATGTGGTCAAGCTTTGTTTGCATGAGACTGAGGAACAGCCTGGAAATTAAACTTTGGCAATGCTTCAGAAAAGTTGGAAGCAACGGTGAATGGATTAGAATCGATTTGGCGGCTCTGTTATAAGCAAAGCAATTCTATTGTTGCACATCTTACGGCTGTTCAAATGACCAAATATTTTTTTAAAAGTATTTTTATCATAAACTATATTTCCACGCATATCAAACAGCAGTCAGATTAAAAAGGAAAATTCTAGTACATGAATATGCGGATACTGGAATAAGATTGTACATTTAACATACACTTACAAGCATATTATGATTAGATAAAAAAAAAACATGCACGTGAGAGGGTATTTATATGATTTATAATTATCTGTGACCTACCCATGCGAAGGTGTATTTGGGTTTTCTCAGTAAACTCTGACATTTATGGAGATTTTCTGAGTTTAATGTCCGTTTTCTCTCAGTATCGATTTAAACATTGTTCGTACTTTATTTCCTCATTCACTCCATCCGGATGGTAGGTTGTACATTGTAGCCACATACGAAAGTTTGCACAAATACGAGCATCTGAAAAGTATCAAGTTTGATGAAATACATCCCAATGGCGCCACCAGTACAAGATGCTTTTCCACATTAAATACGCGATACGGAACCTTATTGTAACAGTAGTCATTCTTCGTTAAGGGCGACCGGTTTTCTTTATACTCCTGCGCAATAAGTATTTAATTTAGGGATACATTTAGTTTTACGCTGAGAAAAAATATATGGTTGCAGGAACCATCTAGATTGTCAAAATAGGGACAGCCGTCTGATGGAATGCAGGTACCATCGAAATATTGTTAACATTGATAGTAATGCCAAATTAACTACGTTCTTACTACAAAACAGAATGCACTTTCAACAGAACAAATTCAACGATATCTGGATTGTTCTCACAACAATCAGAACTGTAATAAGATTACAAAATATTTTGTATTTTGTTACTGCTACCCTCGAATCAGATTACAGAACTGTTTCGTACTACCAACATAACATCCTGTTAGGCTAATAAAATTCTGATTTTTTTTGGGAACTATTAAATTATTGTTGAAGTCGTTCTGTTGGGGGTGCTGTCTTTTTCGTAGTAGGAATGCAGTGCTCTACTTTAGCAGCCGTATGTAAATTAGCAAATACAATCACAGGCAGGAATACAACAAACTGTTCTGTTGGCATTACTACCTGTGTTAATCATAATTAGATGGTACCTACAACCCACCAGGTGGCTTTCGCTATTTTAATAGTATGAATGACTTCTACAGCCATACTTTCCTCAGTGTACAAGTGCGCATTACTTTATTTCTGCACTCTAAAAAATTTTTTTGTACTTTTGCAAGAAAAATCCTTGAAAACCCAGTTGCAAAGAAAATCCTTTGTAAAACTGCAAAGAGTTTTCTTGTAAAATCTGCAAAATATTTATTTGTAATTTTAGAAAGAGCCTTGTATTACAACTGACGTTATTGAGAAGTATACATAAAATTAGTTTTTTTTTTTTCCTTCTAAAAAAAATGTGATGAATAATTATCAGAGAAAAACTAAAACAATTTTCGAAATATAATTTAAAAAAATACACCTTGTCAGCACGGGTATCAGAATCTTGTATCACTAGCTCGCACCTTTAACCACAAGACCAACTTGACTTACGATCTGACACTCATTTCTACTGTAAATATATGTGCAGATACATATAGAATTATACTGTCGTACGGTTAAGAAGAATAGGTACATTTATTTCATTTTAAGAGTTCAGTTGTTGAGTTAAGAGATTTGACACCTCTTAACAACAGAGCCGATTTAAGAGTTCTGTGTACCTAGGAAACACTAACAAATAATGAACAATACGGTCACGTTTTATCGAAATTGTCGTTGTATTATGATTATTTGAGTTGTTTTAAGTGTTTTACAGAATTCAAACTTGCAATACATTTCTTTTTGCACGCAGATATACTTTACATCGCACATAGTTTTTGCACAAACAGCTTTATATGGTTTTACTTTGTTGAGTGTTCGCCATTTTGCTGAAGCTTATGGATACGGCTCAGTATACTACGAACATTTCCTAAGGTCTATTACAAACCTTATAGTTTTACAAACGAGTAGTTTTACAAGAAAATATTTGTACTGTTACAAGAATTTGTAAAATTACAAAGAATTTCTCAGTAAAAATTACACTTTTTTTTTAGAGAGTAGAGTTTTCATGTTGTCTTTAATAATTTCTTCTTCCGTTCCGTAACGAGTTTTTTAATTCTGGAATTACGTCGATTGTTATATTTCTAACATAGCCTTCTGTATCCCAATTTTGACTTTGCGATTTTTTATTCTGGTCGCTGCTTGTCGGAGCAGTGGACTTATTGACATTTTAGCAAGTGAGTTACTATTTTTGTGACAGAAACTTGGTCTGTCAACCAGTCGTTTGCGGTCGCGTTGTGTTTCTCCTTCAAATTAACCAGAGGTCTTTGGATCATGAAGTTTATTTTGCAGGAAATTTGAGCTAGTTTAGTAAAACCTCTACGTCGTGACATAAAGCAATACGACACATTTTCATTTCGATGCCATTTCAAGAATCTTAAATTGATTAGTCTGTCGAGCCTGCTTTCCTCTACATGGATGCAAATAATTTTGATGAAGTATTTAAAGAGTTAGATGGTAGGCCGTACTCGAAGTCTCGTTGATAGCAATGACATTACAGATAAAACCAGAAACAATTGCAATACTTGTGAGACAATTACTAATTCACACGTGATTTACCTGGGACTCGAACACAGAACGCCTCATACGATAAGCTAACGTACAGCCAACTAAATTACAGCGGTATAGTTAGGAGTATCATCTTCGCTAGTAATTAGTCTAAAATTTTGGTATACTGAGTTTAGGAACTTCATATATCATTTTGAAAACAAGTGTGTGAATCACTTAAATTATGTAAGTTTACATGACCTACAGTTGCACTAATTGTGTGCATGCAGAATTGAGTTGAAGTAGGTTGACTGGGTGAACTATGGCGTTAAAGATGTAGTTTATTATTTTGTAGTGTCTTACAAAAGGCTTAAAAAGAGGTCATGTATAAGCATATCTGACGCAATTAATATATTATGTCAATGTAAAAGTTTGATTGAAATTTGTCAAATTATTTAATAGATATGATAAAGTAATGTAGATAATTTATATTGCACCATTAAAAAATATGTTTGACCCACTTAAATTACGTAAATTTACAAGTTCCACTATAGTACTACTCGCGTGTGCAACATTTGGTGAGAATTCAGTTGTTGGTTCCCAAGATATGGCATAAATTATATATTTTATCATCTGGCACTATCTTACAAAAAAAGTCGGGAAAAGATTATCTCTGTAAGCATATTTGATAGTTCTTATGATTACTCTCAACATTCTAAGTTTAACTTAAACGGTTGATTGGTCCCGGACGTATGACATATAAGCTCCAGTTTGCCATTTGGTGCTATTTTCATGACTGTATTGGAACATCTTATGTTTGTCATAGATACTGCTACATATTAGAGTCAGTTGAAATTTGTTTGGACTAAGCGTCTGCGAATATTCGAAAATTCTAATACATAGTTGCGAATAGTAATTTTCGAATTATTTGCATTCGAACTTCGAATACCTAATGTAAAAATTGTGAATAATTTACATTTCCTTTTCAAGTGGCTATATGCTTGTCTTTTCATGCCTACTCATTTGAAGACGTTCATGTACATTTTTATTTTATTTCATAGGTGTTAGATCTGGACCGTTATTGATCATGCTAATTAGTCGTTTTTACAAACTTTTGCCATTTCATGAAGCGGTACTTAACGATCATTAGATACCATCAAGATTGTTTATATTAGTATAGTACTGAATAACCGTTTAAAAACGCAATATAAACTAGAATGAAGACAAGCATTACACAAACATTTATTTTCACTGTAGTATTTGCGCAAATAGTGCATGTTTATTTTTTTCCGAAGAAGGTTATGCTATCATGGTTACGCACTGCCAAAACAAAAACGTGTTTGTATTTATTTAATTCGCAGACCACAAGGCCCCGTATGACGAACACGTAAGTTTTTTGGTAATTCCAGGGGGAATTATAGCGTTTTATTTCTGCTAACACATTCCAAAAAAATTTATTTCGGGACATTGACGAGAGCATATGAGACAGGTATTATGAATGGACTTTAGTGTAACATCTCACTCTGAATCCGGCCTCACACCTTCATAGTAAAACCAGGACGCCAGGTATTGCGTGAAAGCACTGCGACAAGAGTCAGCATCTAACTATAACCCCCTCCACCAACCAGGGAAAGAGGCCAGCTATATCTAAACATTGAACTCACCGATATAGGCCGACGCGAGGCGCGGTGTGGCATATTTCCACATCCGACCAGTTGCCAGGGAAGATCACAACATGGGTGGGTGCGACCCACCCATGTTGTGGGTGGGTCGCACCCACAATGGCCGTTGATCGGATGACGGCCATCCGATCAACTAGAAACTGCATCCGGCATCAAGAATAAGGTGGGGACTGTCCATAATAGATAACTAAATAAGCAGGCATGTTAATATAGTTGTAATATAAATTAATATTAATTATAGTAGCTCCCTCTAGGACAGTATGATGCCATTTGTAAATGCCTTGTTGTTATACTTGTTTCACAAACCATAATAAACCCCCCTCAGTTACAGTAAAAGCTCTACCATTAACCATAATCTAAAAGCTACGAGCCCTAGACCTCTTAATTTATGAATATGGCCACAAGGCATTATTTATAACTAGAGACCTGAAAAATTTGCAATCTCAATGACCAGCAGGCTAGACTCTAAAGTCTTGTGTACAAATATGCCGATATCAACAGCAAATTGGTTGCCTGCTGTTACAGTGGAAGGCGAAAATTGTGCCAGTGTTCTCCAGGAGGTGTCAAACATTATGTAGACCAACGGCTACAGTTATATAAACGCATGTGTTTTCAATTCTAGCTTGTCCCAAAATAGATCAGCGAATTCTTCAGGTCTATAATTAAAGCCACGAGTATTTCGTGGATTGAGTTGGCAGCAAGCTAAGCTGGACAGCCCTCTACACACTCGAAATATTATCGTTTGCTTATTGGTTACTGTGATCAAGTGAGACCTCTGTATAGGACTTCTAAACACCCACTCGCACTACTGCTTCCTGCTTATTACAGGCTCGCAGTTAAATGGGGCCTGTCTGAAGGACTGTCGTCCAATCACACAGTAGGAGAAAGGAACAAGTGTTTGAAGTCTACCTCGCCTCCGAATGAATTCGCGAAATACTCGTGGCTTTATTTATCACAGCAACACGGTAAACATTAAACAATACTTACATAATTTATTATAATGGTTACATTTGCAGCCTACTTTTTAAGTTGAATATAAGCAGAATATAATTTTGTGAAAATTATATACTGCAATTGAAGACGCAAATATTATTTGTGTGGAAATAATTTGTAGTGTGATCAGTGAAATATTTATCTCTGTTATATATAACTGAAATTAAATGTTTAATGGCAACTATTTAAAATTCGAAAGTATTCGCATGTTATTCGGAAATTTTCCTATTTGATTTGAAAATTTCTAACATCAAGATTTACTATTCGCACACACCTAATTGGGATATATTACCTACTAACCTAGAATATTTACGTGACTGTTATTTTGAAAATATGTTACAACCTCCCTACGTCATACTCACGTAAATTTAGATGGACTATAAACTTGTACACTGTCGAAAATTTCCGTATATTTGCGGAATGTTTTACGGAAATGTTCTGTGCATATACGGAGAGGCAATTCGTAATGACGAAAAACGGAGTTAAGTATGCAAACACAAAATACGCAAAGTCTTCGCATTTCCCTTGGCTTCGAGTTACGGGGACGAACAATGCCGATTCAACACGAAGCTTTCTTCGTTACTGTAACGAGAAAATTATCGTTTCTGCGGCAGTTATGGTTATCCACGTGACTACGACCTATTCTTTCAAACATTAAAAAATAGCATCAGGCGTCTGTAATATTTGTCAACACTAAAAATACACTAAATTTAATAGAAACTGGAATTTTGCTTTTGTTGTAGGTGAATGGTAAGTGTCGTGGACTGGCAAATTTTTTGACTCTGGTTCAAACCTCGCTTAAGTACTAAATATTTTAACTTTTTTAATATAGTTTTTATACACAGTAGAACACCCACATAAAGAAAGTTAAAGACATTTTCATTATCTCTTTTTATTTTAAACGGAAAGTACAGAAAACTAACTTGGAAATTTACGGAGACGGTCCGTGAAATTTACGGAAAGTCCGTTTCTGAAAATCTATGTACGTAATTTTACGGAGAGTTTACGGACACTTCTTGATAAATGTTTACCAGCAATTTTCCGTAAAATGAAGGATTTTTTTTAAACAGTGTAGCCTGTATTTGGCGGGTATCAGTTGATTGTTTCCCAAGATAGGACAAAAAAAGCTTAAACATTCATGTTGTGCTATCTTCCAAAATGGCTCGCTAATGAGTTTTATATTAGCTTATTTGATGCTTGTATTGATACTACCAGCATACAAAGGAAAATTTTGTTTGATTAGCACTAACTTACAAAATTACAGATAAATGAGATTATCGCTTTCTAATTTGAAGGGTTATATCACGCACTAGCCACGTACCAAATTTGGTTGAAATCGATTGTATAGTTATCTAGATATAGCATAGTTCCCTGAATGTTAGAATTTCCGCCATTTTGAAAATAAGTAAATGAAATTACCTAAAACTATGTAAGTCTGATGTCTTTACTAACAACTACATGTGGACTTAGTTTGGTGAAATTCGGCTGTCGGGTTTAAAAGTTGTAAGTGGCGTCGTACATTTCAGACAGACATTCCGGTGATTTCTTCCTAAAAAGGATAAAATTAGTTTATCCAGGTTTATTTTTTTTTTACCTCTCAACGGTTGAAAATAATATCACAGAAAATATAGAAATTTTGGCACTCTGTGTGTTGGCGAAAACAAAAACACTTTTCTAGAGAAAGAAATTTAAATTAGTTATGTTAGCGCAAAAACTTGAAATGAGATTATTCAATGGCGACGTTTTTTTTCCATTGAAGCATAGAGTAAGCAATTAGCACCTAGTTTATATTTATAATCTGCTTCAATGCGTTGCCTTTCGGCATTGCATTCCATTTAGTGTGAAGTTCCTTGTATGAAAATGAACGGCGAATCCCTTGCAAACTGCAAACAGGGCGAAGTAAGAGAGTAGACAGGTGTAAGCGACAAACTCACTCAAGCTTCAGCTTCGTCAATTGTAGTCTATATAAGTTGTATGTAACAGCGTGGTAACTCGATACTGGAGGGAATCAGACCACTGTTACAGTCGTTCCGAAATCACCACGCATGGCATTACAAACTTAGCGCAAAATTATTGAAGAATGATCCCATGACGGTAATTATGTATTTATTTCAACAAGTATAAGAAGGTCAGGCAATTCTGTAGAATGAAATTAGGGCATCCCGAACAGAAATACAGTCCATTCGAGCTGATCTGCAAACAAAACTACAGACAGCTGGCACAAAATTGCAGACAGAATTCCAGATTAGCCAGTGATCTCTGCAGAAGGAATTGCCGTCAGTCAGGCGCGATTTTCAGAACCTTTTAGACTCATTTCGTGACGAAGCTGTAGCACCGCAGGTCGAACAGATTTCATGACAAGTTTCCGAGGTTAGGGAACAATACCAGGTACTAAGCGAACGTACCGAGTCCGAAATTGTTGAGCTGAGGAGACAGCTGGGGGTACTAGAGGAAACGAGTTCTACAACATCGAGAATAGACGAACCCGGTCGTCACGCCATTGTGAATATCAGACATCATGCGCAGGAACTACACTCTAATAAATTATTCGGAAATTTACCAAACCAGTGCATACACTTAGTGAGAAAGCAGGAATGGTAATGTTTTCCACTATACATTCATTGTAGCGTTCCTACATTTGCTCAGGAAACAGTCAAATGCATAGGGAAGTTCTCAACTTTGTATAGTAGCGCTGCTAAACATTCCTATATCAGCAGCTTGATGTGTGGTATTATTACCATACAGTGTATAGGTTAAACACTTCCATTACAGTTTATGAGGTTTACCAGCAATAATGGTAGAGTGCGAAGCCGTTCCGGCTCTGCCTAACCTGTCAAATGCTGTGACACAGTTGCCAGTTATTCATTATGCACGACGCGTCTGTTGGCGAGATATTGAAAACCGTATTATATTTTTGCGGTGTGCGTACAGTAGCCAACAATTAGACTCTTCAGTACGTGGATTTAAAGTTGAAAGGTAGCGCATTACATTGGTGGGTGTTGGAACGAGAAAAGGCATGTAGTTTCGAGTAATTTCGCAGAGCGTTCGAAGAAAATAATTGGGATGCAGGGTGAAACGCGTGCACAACTGGCAAGCAAACGGTTTTATCCGGGCCGCACCAATTTACTCGAAGAGCATTCAACTAGGTTGTACGAACGAACTAGGCACTTGTTCCCCAGTTTCTGACGAGGAGCTCATTGCTGTAGTAGTGAACCAGCTCCCGACGTCTTGAAAGTAGAGCACCGAGTATTTCGCGGATCAAGTTGGCAGCAAGCTAGGCTGGACAGCCGTCTATACACTCGAGATATTATTGTTTGCTTGTTGGTTGCTGTGATCAAGCGATGCCTCTGTACACGACTGTTAAGCACTCACTCACATTACTACTTCGTGCTTATTACTGGCGTACAATTAAACGGGGCGTGTCCAAAAAACTGTTGTCCAATCAGAACAGTAGGAGAAAAGAACAAGTGTTTGGAGTCTACCTTGCCACCGAATGAATTCGCGAAATACTCGTGGCTCTACTTACAAGTAGAGAACTCAAAAATTCGCGACTTCAGTGACCTGTACGCTAGACTTCACATTCTTGTATACTCTCATACAGATATCAACTGTTTATTGGTTGATTGTTGTGATAGTAAAATGCGGTGGTTGGGCGCACAATTTATTGCATGTTTGTTATTGGTTCATTTATCTCCTGGAGTTGTCAAACACGTCGACAAATTACAAAAGTAACACGAACGTGCAAGTGTGTGAATTCCAACTTGTCTAGAAGTAAACCCGCGAAATTCTCGGGTCTCTACTTACAAGAGACCCCGGATAGGCGTAATAATACTTCCCTTCAGTATGAAGGCTTAATTTTAGCTCACCTCAAGGTAGCGACAAAGGGAAATGTAAACTGTCTACAGCCTGTCAGTTCCGCATCGTTCCCTCACGCACAAAAGTAGTAATATGCACCGGCGTATCGTACTGATGATGACAATTCTCTGCCACCAAGCGAGTCAATCAAGGAGTGAACAATTGCAGTCGCGTGACAAAAGGAAACCCAATGAAGCAGAAGGCAAGGGATATTACTGGCGTCGCAAGAAGGGACAGAACATTGCCGGTGTGGATGATGACGATTATAAGAAAATGGGAAAGCAGATTTTAATGGAATTTCTGGATTCTCTGCCTCGTAATATTCGAACTCATAGGGCATTATTACTGTATACATTTACATTCAGCAGAATCGCTTTAGTGTTTGTACAGCCTCAGCGAATACTTTTTTTGCGTTCCCGCAATGTCTTATATTCCTGTCCCTCTTGTTAAAAATAAAGTCTCCAATATGAATACATCGATACAATAATATTATTTCTTAATTTATTTTAATTTAAGCGATGATTAAAAGGTTATTTCAACGATTCAAATTTTCTGAGACCTATAGGCCTATTCCTACATTAATTGTAAATTATAAAATTCTGTGTACTCTGCAACGTGAAAAATGAGCACTTTTTAACTTGTCTAATTAATTAATACATATTTAATCAAATACAATTGAAATATTCTTTCTTTATGTATCCCTTCGTGCTGCCGCAGTGAAAACTTCTTCTGTGAATATTTATGCAGAATATTTCAACATGACAAGTTATGTTTCTACAGTCATTCGAAATTGTTTGCCACGGTAGCATTCCTGGAACCGTGAAAAAGGTTTTCATTCCTTTTCAACGTGAATCGCATTCTCCTTTAGAATTAGTTTTTTTAATAACTTTCAGGGAAAGACTACTTGTGAGTACAGTCACGTATAATAATATGGCTTCCAACCAATTCTGTTCATTTAAATGATTTTTCCATTTTGAGTTTTGCCGACTTAAAATTTTGTTTCGGTGAATATCGTGAAACCTGCTGGAGACATAAATCACGCCTGCCGTAATATATGTCCATGTAACCATCTCGTATTAATCTCTCTTTGGGTTGACATCTTGGAGCTATTGACAACTGTATTGGCTACTGTAACAGTTAAAATTCATCTTTGTAATAGTTTAAGTTTTGAGGTGAATTAGGGTCCTTTAATGCATGTGAAAACAAATGGAGAGATATTTATAAGTGTAATTATTATGCCTCATGTAGACAGGGTTTGCAAATAAACAACTGAATGTGTAGGTGACAGAACACACACTGCGAAATACTAAAAATCACCGCAAAAACATCAAAATACATCCTACCAGCATGTTTCCTTGTATCCAGGCTTCCCTCCGCCTCCACACAGCTATACATATGTCACACTTTAAATATTTGCTGGGAAATAATAAGGAAACTATCCACTACCATATAAATCAAAGAAGTCCAAGGGTGAAGTGGGGTTTAATGCAAACAAAGTCTTTTCTCAATCTAAATAATATTTCTAATTTTATATTGTAACCACAGAATATTTACAAATACCATGCAGCAGCTGGACTAGAATATTAAATTTAAAACTCTATATGTCTGTTAACAATAGCAATTATGCGTGTGTGAGTGGCAACCATAGTTAAAGTCTTTGCAGTTTTTAAAGGCCCGTACCAAATTTAAAATATTTTAGTGTGAAAAAAGTTTGGTTAATGTTCAAGTAGTAATCACACTCACACGTTACATTTCACAAGAAATCTGCCTATGCATCTAGACTGAGTAAAATGTTCCTGGCTAGCAATATCAAAATTCGGTAGAGTAAAATACGAGTTCTTAATTTCAGGCACTGTGTGATAAGCAAGAAAGTGTTATATTAAATGTGTAGTTAACATGAAACGTCTTTAGCACTCCACTGCTGAACCAATGGTCACTTAGTATGGCGGTGATAAGATACATTATATTTCTGCGTTATACAAATTGCAATGATTCTAAGCCCTCTTAAGACAGTTTTAACACATACTGTCGGCTATTTACGTAAAACCGAGCATATTTTTTGGGGTCAAACTCACATTTAAATTATAATTTTTCACTGTTCAGGCGGAGCTCAGGTCTACCCAACCTGTTATTTTAGTGTCCCATTTCAAACAAGATAGAGACCAGAACATTCTTTCAACAACTCAATTTGGCGTCGGTTACCTGATTTGAATTTACCTGTGTGACATAGGGCTTATATCGGGGCGCATTCCTTATTATTACAATCAATACGTCGTTATCAACCATTACCAACTTACAGAAATTAACATGCAGCTCAAAACTTAACAATATGAAAATAAATACGTAATATTGAATATATGAATAATAACCTCTCAACTGCTACATGTACGATAGTAAATATGTAAAATCAAATAAAAATAAAATTACTGAATAATAAACTTGTATATAGAATACGTTACAACAATAGCATTTCTATAAAGTAAACATATGTGTACGCGTGTACTAGATTTCCATACCACCGTAAGGCTTAACAATACTAATTAGATGTTCTACATAATGAGACGTTACAGTATTGCGAAAAATATTGATTTAGTGGTTGAAATATTTGGAGTTGTCCATAATTTACTTAAAAAGTTCTACGGTCGAAATAACGGCTCATATCTACACATTAGTATACAAATGCATGGTTAGACAAAATAAATACGTAAAATAAAACACTCCGAATAACAAAGGGACAGACCCACTGATAAATTCAACGATATTATGTGACTTAGGCCCTTTCGGCTAGGCAGCAGATTAACGGTGTCCTGTTATGAAAATATTCATCTTGCGACTAAAAACTTGCCTTGGGATATATTTAAGAACTTCGCATTGTCCGGAAACTTCTGCTATCACGTTTCCAGAGGATTTATTCAGTTTTTAACTGTCTGGGGATGCATATATCACCCGACCGTACACGAATACTCGTTCAGATCCTGTGATGTAAAGGAAATTACATTTGACTGTAGTAGAATAGTTTGGCCGAGTCTGGCGCTAGAGGACGAGGGAAAGGTACTGAGGCACCGACCGTTCACAATGTTATGACGTCAACGGACCTCCATATTTGATCAGGGTGACCTTGACCCATGACCTTGACATTGACCCCATGCCAATTACCTTAAATAACAATGAACCCAAAACATTCTCAAAAAATTTACAAAAACTTTTAAAAAAGAATTTTTAAAATAAAAATATCTTTAAAATATTTTTAAAATTTTTAAAAAATTATTAAAACTATTTATTTAGACATTCTTGTATTTTGCCCTGACAGTCAGGTCACCAATATTTCTTTATTATTTTGTCGGCTCTGTTCCAGTCTCCTTCCTCACCATACCACATCTACTGTTCATTTATTTTTAGTATCATCCACACCACAATACGCATGTACATTCTGGATTAAACAGGGACACTGCTGCGAGGCTACAGGCGCTCTAAAATGACATATGGATGGGTGCAGCTGTGTATCTAGCGAGAGGGCTCCCGTAAGAAAGACTGCAGGCTCTCCCGGAGTCTTCTCGCTTGCTACACAGCTGCATCCATCCATATGTAATTTAAGAGCGCCTGTAGCCTCGCAGCAGGGTCCCAATTTAATCCAGAACATACGTGCGTATTCCACTGTACACTAAAACGCACTTGTAACTCATGTTTCAGCCATCAGAGATAATTTACTCTCGGCGAGAGTGCTATCGACCTGTACTGTATGGTGACAACGTCCATACCCACAAAGTACGCAAACTCTCATGTATAAATTTTGTTTTATTTTAAATGTAAGTTTTTTTTATTTAAAAATGTTTATAGGAAATCAGGTAGTTTTAATCATCAGTGCGTTAAAAAGGAAATAAAACAATTATATTTATAGTACAGATAATAAAATATTCATAATCAGCAAAAATCCGATACATTAATTTTAATAAATCATTTTCGAACAGAATTTAAATGTTATACATTCCTTTCAATTTTCAGATATTCAATTATAATTTCCTGGTATTTTGTAGGAGGCTGAGCAGTTCATGTATGGCAGTAAGCAGAAGTGCTCTATGAAGGATCTCACACATCACAGGACCACTACGAAGACCTTTGACACAAGCAGCATCAGCAGTATTTGTCTCTAATTCAACATCCATTTCATTATACTTGCAGAGTAGACCTGGCTCCTCTTTGATCGATGGCTCGATGAAACTAGTACCAACATAAACCCGGCTCATCGACACTAGGTCTGTTGGTAGCAGAACCAGCATCTGCAGCACCAGGAAGAAATCCTTGCTGGGTGGCGATAGCGACATTGCCGAGTAGGCACAAGTTCATCTCTAGATCTGGAGGTAAATCCAACCATAATGGATACTGACACGAGTGCCTGACATCGGCGATGCACTCGGCGGCGTCTGGTCGTATGGCTGGCGGCATCCTTCTTGGCCTCAGGCTGCTGGGAGTGGATCGATGGTTCGTGCCATGCTTGGGTCAACTCCATAGAGCAGTCTGGTGAGTGGATGGTTGCTTGAGTTTGTGCTGGGATGATTATTTGATCCATGGTGCAGGGCAGCTGCACGTGGAACACGACACAGGCTGATGGCCCTCGACAGTCCTTTTGAATCTGCACAGTTTCGTTAATGATTGGAAAATGCTGAATCGCCAGTGCTGCATCGATGGCCATCGCAGGTCTTGGTGTAGGTGCGCAGATATCCATCTTATGTGATGAAACAAAAATGCAATCTATTGTAGTCTGGCTTGGCATTTACGTAAATGTTCGTAGGACAGAGCAGAGTCATGGTGACTATCAGACATATAGACAAAAACTAAACAAGTTCATTGATTTTTCCCACTTAAATACAATATGGATATCGATCAGGTGTGTCCCCATATTGAAAACTATTTTCTCTCACATTTTGAGATCAGATGACTTCGTGTCTTGTCGTAGGCAGCTGTTTCCTGTCCAAGGATGAGGTGCATTGATTGTACAGCAGCTGCACATTATTCAGTGGGCAGGCCCAGTCAGGTTCTGACCTGTTGCAGATGGGACGATGCGACTCGCTGTACATTTTAAAGAGTTTGCAAATTGAAGAACATCCACACTTAGCCTACACATCGATAATTTACACGTATCGTTCAGATATTTTTTCTGCTCAGGTCCTGTTACAGAAATTGGGGACTTCGGGTACCGCTACAGCATGATACATAGCACATTTCCCACCTGATGGTATAAAAGCTTGCCTTTGTCCCAGTCCAGTCCCTGGTAGTAGTTGTATAGCCAGTCGTTCATCTTCTTGCTCTTTTCATCCAATAGTTTCCAGGGCTATGGAGATCAGAAGGAATGTGTGCATGTTTTGCTATCACCCTCGTGGATCTCTGCGATCTCCTAGAGTACGAAGCCATTTTGGCTCTGCAAACCCTGCAGATTACACTACATCTTGAAGATGAACAGTTATATTTATAAATTCTCTGCTGTGCTCATGACAGTATTTTGACTATCTTGTCTCGGCAATTGTACGATACGAGCTGGTAGTGAAGTATCAAGCAGAGAGTGTACATGTGTGCAGGAATATTTCCATGAGTCGTGAATTCGATCATGGAGTCAATCACATTGGAGCTAATATGCTCAGCCTGTTTACTCAAATTGAAAATCATGAGCAGAGCTATATTACTGAATGTGATAGGGCTCAGTATGAGGGAGTGAGTATGCCAATAATATGCATTTTGGAATTGAGCATACATCTGATATGGTAAAAGGTACTGTACATTTTCAAAGTTCATGTTCATGCCAACATTCGATAGTTAACAATATTTTCGCATGTTCTATTTGACATGTATCGAACTGGGAACAGCTCAGTCTCACTTTGTGCTGACATCTGGTCTGTAGCCCAACAACGATGTACCTCAGTTTCTCAGAAGCAAAGCATTACTTCACCATCCAATTGATGTGCTGGTTTGCTGGCAATCATGGGCAAGTCTCTAGACTCCACGACCTGAAAGCCACATCGACGTTTTTGCTATCTTCCACCTTCTTCAGCATTTTGATATGTTCAAAAGTTTTCAATTGCACATGAGGCAGGATCCATTCGATAGACTGTAGCTTCAGTTCTACTTTTTCTAGGTTTTCTCCAATACCCATGATGGTGTCCACATGTGTATTGGCTAGAGGCAGCACCAATTCCTGCTTCGAATTGAATATAATGTCCCTGTAGTCTTCGGTGAATCCCAATAGCATGGAGAGTGGGATGCACACTTCGAATTTGCCTTCGGGGTATATAGGAACTTAGTAATAATCTTCGATTCCACAGCCTACCATCTTGGCTACAGACAGCTCATTCGAGGTGAATTAAAGGTAATTCTTATTGACGAGGTTATGCCCACATCTTGTGACTGGTCCACCTCGATGCCATTGAGAAAATACGTGATATGATCGATTAGGTGATGAATGTCATTGATAGAAGTTTTTTGGTGATGGGTTGGTTCCATCTTCTTTTGTCAGGGTCCCCTAGTTCGCAGAAAAGAATGGCAAGGAAGAGAGCAGATATCTTAATGTTGGACTGCAATCCGAAGGGGCTATGGTGGCTGAGCAATTAGAAAGCTCGCCTCCCACAAAGGCGAACTGGGCTCAATCCCCAGCAGAGTCGCTTCTGGATTTTCTAATGTTGGAATCGTGCCTGACGATTCTGCTAGTCAATGAGTTTTCTCAGGTATCTCCCATTTTACCTGCCCCTTAATTATGGCACTGCTCCAATCCCACCCCAATCAACCTCAAGACCTCGCTGTTAAGAGTTTCCCAAATATATTCACTCTTCACTCACCGAAATCCGAACTTCCGATGGTCGTGTGTAGGGTACAATCAGGAAAGGCTGGTATTCATGAAGTTCCACCTTCGTCATGCTGTCTTCTAAACGACTGTCTCTTCGATATTTAGGTAATGTTCCATGACGATTTACTTTGAAGCTGAGACTGTGGAGGAAAACATTTTTAGCACATGTTTACTCCTTGGAAACCTGCAGCGTACTGATGGTAGGTTATGCACGACACTTTGTTTTACCTATTCTTATGGTCGTAAATCTTATTCCCATTTTCTGAAAAGCAGGAATAAAGCTTTTCTTTGTTTCCAAATTTCACCAACTCTCCATGCTGGTCGAAGACTGTCACGACCACCTTGTGTGCTCTCTTCGCGACGACCAGAATGTAAATTATGATTTGCAGCACCACGACCAGTTTAAAATCTGGAGGAGTTAAGGGTTAAAAATTTTGCAGTGTATTGCTTGGCCTGCCATTGAGCTATGTGCCACTAGCCAAATTACTGTTTATTCATATCTAATTGACTGGCAAGATGTTTACAGGTCACGGCGACTTGTTTCTTTTGCCAGATTTGTAGATGTAGGGCTCGAACACGAGCATTAGTCGGGTAGTATCTGGTTTAGTAAAATCGATATTTTTGGTGCATCTGATGACACACATCAAAGTATTGGGATTCCCATGTAGTTCGAATTCTTTGTCGGGGAACAGCTAATCTTCAGTTCATCTTGAAAATTTAATAAGAGCCTATGGGCAATGTTACCTCGTGGGAGACATTACCACTGTTCGAGAGGTACATCCTACAGTTTTTTTCATTGATGTTCGGTATCGCATTGTAGGTTTTGAAAGTCGACCAGGACATTACACCATTCCCTCTCCGTGTCAAGTCGCGGAACGTATGCCAAAGGCAGCTCGGAGCTATACTCCATCAAGGTAAATGTTATTGTCATGACTGATGGTTTCCCTTCGATGCATTACTATTTTATACCATTACTTGTTTGAACAAACCAGGAAGTGGAGACACAAATGTCCATAGCTCCAAATTTTAAGCATCTGCTCCATCTCATAGTTGTAAATCAGCTTATTTCCTTCAAGGTACCATCGTAATTCATGTGGAAAATGTAAGTTATCGAAACTGTCATAATGGTCTGCATGTTCTCCACATTTCCCAAGTTACCCCGCGTGTACCAGGCCCTGTCTGTCATGTCCAAGTTTAATATATGACATGTATATTTCTTGGATTTAGGGGGCAAAGTATCTCCCATGAACACACCATGAAAATTAGGTATATATTTTTTGCTTGCATACAGTTCCAAATCCATGTTAGTGACTAGTCATAGAGATTTTATTAAAACCTCTTCCTGCTGAGTTACTTTTGCTCACTTCCACCTCTACTGGGTATGGCATTATGTAGAAGCCTTTGTCATTATTTTTCGCATGAAAATAGCTTTAATATTTGCATTTTGCTTTGGGCCTCGGACAACTGCTTCCATTAATTCCACATTCGATTGTGTAAAGACAACTCAGACGATACCACTAATGGCTCCGATTACGCCCCTGTGAGCCGTGAGAGAAGGCAAAAATAATGGAAAATACACTGGTAGATGTTTTCTTGGTATTCAATGCTTATGTTCCCTTTGTCATCACTCTTTCTTTCACTTGTGCCTTTCTCTTGCTCCTTGCACCTTTTTCCATTTTAAGCTGTGTCTCTCTTGCTCTTTTCATCAATTCCCATCTGCATTTTGGCTTTCATAATGTTGGAAATGTCCCATGCAACTATTTTCTCACAGAGTCTGGCACCTGACGATATTCCTATTTCGTCGGCCCTTTGCATGAGTAACTTGTCTACCTAGTGTCACATTTGTAGAACCTTGAGATGGAAATAGTCAATATCGCACTACTTGCATGCTTCATCCAGGATGTTCATGCCTGTGTCACTACATGACAGCCTTTTAGCTAGCTTAATTCCTGGCCCATTGAACCTGTACCTGGGAATGTGAAGCTCGAATGGTAGATATTTGATCAGCGTATCGACGACACCTTTCCCGATATTAATATTACCTCTTCGAGACATCCTAGTGAACTGAGTGCGAACAGTATAAATATGCTCCTTATATACTTTTTGTATAAGTTTCATTCTCGACTTGGAACAGCATGGACATAAAGTGCTAATGATGCATCTCGTTTGCCGCTTCTATAAAAAAGCATTCACAGCTTTGCGGAATTTGCAACAACATGAAGCAACTAACTGAATACTTCAAGTATAACATTTCAGTGCAAACTTTTTCAATGACTGTTTAATCGGAGTGATATTCTAAATTCTGCAATCGCTCCACAATCATTCCAAAATCGCTCCACAGCTGTTCCACGATCGCTCCACTTGCTCCACAATTGCGCTGTGTGCTCCCTATGCTCCTCAATTGCTCTATGTGCTCTGCAGTTACTCCAAATGCTCCACAATTGTTCCACCTGCTCCTCATGCTCCACAATCACTCCATAATCAGCACCACATGCTTCACAATCGATCCATAATCACTCCAGATACTCCTCAATCGCTTCAGATGCTCCACAATCGACACTACACACACCTCATTCAGCACCGCATGCTCTGCAAGAGAGTAGTTTTAATATACATATTATCAAGCTAAATGTTACTTTACACTTATACACATTACTGCTGAAAATAAACTTATCTCCTAGGAATCACGACGTGGAAGCCTATTTCCAAATACAGTGAGGTTCATCATTGTAGGACTATCAAATAGTGATGTGATGTGCATCCTACTGAGCCTGATGGAAGAATAGAATTGACTTCGATTCAAGAATATGTACCTATTTTTGAAAATGCTCCAGTAACCGAAATACCAGGGACTGGCACACATACTGCAAGCTGTGGATGGTGTGGGTTATTTCCCATAAAGTGATAACAAAGCCAATTCCCCCCCCCCCCTTAGCCACATTGCCAAGTTCAGTACTCCTCTTCTGTGACATTGCCTGTGAGAAACAAAAGTGTGTTCTGGGTGTACTGGAGTACTTTAGCATGGGAAGGTACACGAAGGTGGATAGCGTGTACCTCGGCTAGACTTATTTGCCCATAATAACAACAAATTCCATCAATCCCACATGTCGTATATATGCATATTTTGTCAGTGGGATTTAAGCAACTGTTCAGTTAGGTAGTATATTTGGTTCTGGCATGCAGGTAGATCTCTCATGATGTTGTGCATTGCTTTTTTTACTAAAGATCTTACCACATTAGCGACATTGTTTCCTCCTCGAAGGATTGTACAGGTCGGAAGTTCATGTACCACTACTCGATATGGCAGGCACCTGATTGTCACAGGTTTGTTGCTAAGCAGGGACAGGGTATTTGCACTTTCTCATATGTATTTTTTAACTATCTGTACTAGTGAAGAAACCTTGACACTTATCATATCGATATCCTGTGCGATATGAATTCAGCTTGCATTTATGCTTCATATGTCTCTTTGCATCATAGGTGCATGCAAATTTCCTGTTGCAGTAGTTGCATGGAGCTGATTGTGCCATGGTTGGACATGATGGCTTTAATGTTGTTGGTGATTTATTCGCAGGTATCCCCCCAAATATAACATGCTTTAATCTCAGCAACAACCGACTGATACGTACAGGAAGAAGTTCTTTGCATGTTGCAATATGTCATTTGAAGCAATCACATCTTGGCAAATGTGATTGACACTTTTTACGATACACATAAGCACATTTCATATTGCCAGGGCAACCAGTCCCATGTCGATGGGCATTGCAGCTTTTAGAAAATGTTTTCATGCAGTAGCGACACAAACAACTGTCCTCCATCATCAAAGGAGTATGGCTGTAAACTGAGCTGGTCAACCTATTCTAAACCACCATATTGCTACTTTTACTACTACTACTATTACTACTACTTTAAGCTTCCCAACAACCACCTGGACTACTCCTACCACCAAATGAGTGCGAGAGCGGACCCTGCCATTGCACCAAGGGACAGAACTGTGACTTTTAGCCAAACCTGTGTCGACACCTATGTTAGCTGTCCAGATACACATCCTCTCTCTCTCTCTCTCTCTCTCTCTCTCTCTCTCTCTCTCTCTCTCTCTCTCTCTCTCTCTCTCTCTGTCCTTCGTCAGTTCCTAAGAATCAGTGTTGAATTCCCCTTGCTCTTTCTTTGTGCAAAAACGGGGACATCCACTATGACGGTCATGTGTCCGTGTCCCCAGCCCCCAGCCCCTGCCCCAGACTTCCCTATGTATAAATACTGACAGCCATCATACTTCAGTGTGAAGGAGTACTCGATGAAATTTCTAGCCATTTTCTTCACACAACTGTGCAAATAACCAAAACGCAATGCGTTGCTCCGAATTTTTTTTACTGCGTTTATGACGAATTGCAGAGATTGATGCAATCTGCCGCTCAGATTTTTAGCAACTAAATGTTGTCAATGGATGACGCAGTGAATTGTAAACACCCCGGGTACATATTGTTTTTAATGACTCATAAAACCGCGATAGCGTCCAAACATGGCAAGTGCTCCATCTGCTGCCGTTGATATTATATTTGATAAAGGGATCGCTTTTTCCATGAAATAATTTCTCAAAACATTAAATATTGATTCGCCTTTAGTATCTGTTGTCAAAGTTCTAGCGAAGAGTATTTCTTCGTGGATTTCTTGGTCCATAACAAAACGAACATATGCCAATAATAATGCTTCATTACCAGGCAAAGTTTACTCGTCGAGTTGTATGGAGAAATGAGTCGTATGCAGGCAATTACACAAGAAGCGTTTAACATCATAACTCATTTCATCAATACGTCTTTGAACTGTGTTGTTGCTCAAAGGAATTCTTTTGAGTATATCGTATGCAGGTTTGTTTAGAGCAGTTTTTAAAACCTTTTCAGTGGCTGACAAAATTAGCTGTTCCCCGGTATTGTAAGACACCCGTAAACCATCATCGTCTCTTTTTGACGTCGAAGCGAACATACTGTCCAACATGGGTCTCTTCTGAAGTTTTTATTTCATTACTTGAAAGGATTTCAAATCTTTACCTGTTTTATCAGGGTGACACATTCTCAGATGATCCTCCAGCTTGGATGGTTTCATAGCATCATTGCTTAAAACTTTGTTGCATAAAAGTCACATGGGCAAGTGTTTGTCCGACAATGATGGAATGAAACCAAACTTCGAATAATCGACGCTGTGCTGCCTACATTTCTTTTTAGATTCGGTCATGTTTAGTAGCAGTTATCTGTGATGAACGGTATCTCTACGTAATCGGAGTAACAACAAAAGGAAAATTTTATTAAAAAAACGATAATTTACATACTTTTTCCGGCACTCCCGAACAATATGACATTGATTCACTTAACTAACTACCTATTTATATTTTTGAAAATTTTGCTTAACACTTTTCTTCTCAAAATTCATAAAACAAATGAACAGTGTTTGTCTCTGACATTCGTATTTATAATTGACGAATTAAACAAGTCCGTGCAAGCACAAACAATTGATACAAGTCTGCGCCATCCTTGCAAAGCTCTGGTACAAGTCTGAACAAGTGTTGATACTGCGCGTATGCCCGCAACGCAAAGGGATATTAGATAGCAACGCCCAAATTCTGGTACTGACCTCACAAATAACTGGTACGTAAAACTCGTACGCCATGCAACTTCACACAACAAAAATAGCCATCCCATTATTATATGTATTCTGGTCACCGTTACAGATGATTTCGCAACGCCATTTTTAAAACGAGATACGCAAAAACTTAAAGGCATGTAAAAAGTCTGAACAAATAAAGCACAGATTATTTACATAAAAAAATCCTTTCCTTTCTGCATTCAATAAAAATCCGAAACAACCTGCATGAGACGAAACAGGATACTGGAAGCACAGATTAATGCTCGGAAATTGATATTAGTTGTGCGTTGCCCCAAGAGACATTTTTTGCGAAGTAAAGTACTGGACTCAAAATACTTTTGTGGTGCTTTTCTTACAAGTGATCTCAGATTCTGAGATCTTGGTATTTTCGCGTACCAAGACGAAAGTGCTTTGGTACAATGTACGACACCCTGAAAATTGGCATGCATACCAAGAAAGTGGTACGTCTAACACCCATGGCAACACGTTGCTACTGGTATCAAATGTGCAAGTTTACAAGTTACAAGTTCTGCGATCACAATTTTGTGAAATATACTTAATTAATATATAAATAGGTGAATTATATGTGTATTAGAAGAAAGTATTATGTGAGTACATAGGTACTATCTGTGTTACATGGATTATCACATTTACAGAAAGCCAAAATTTTGGTGACAGCCTGCCTAAGTGGGATCCACTCTCGTGGACCACCATTTACATCTCGTGCACCTACAACTTTTTTTTTTCGCTGACATGGACCCCTTGCAGGTCGGATTCGACCCCTGAAGGTCGATATAGACCACTTTGGGAATCACTGCTCTACATCAACAAGGCCACTAGAGACTTCGAGAATACATTTTTCAAAAACCATAGTTTTGCTGTGATGAAGGTGGTAAGTGCTGTTCGCGGTAAAACGAGTATTTTTTTTAATCGACCATAAAAAATGCCATTGCTCATGCCGTGCACATATTTAATTTACGGGCACATTGACCGGCATGCTCTCAGTGAAGATGGTAACGCTAACAACGGAGAGGAGATATTACTCTGTTTTAACGTTGAATTAAATGTGTTAGGCAAACATTTGTAAATTCTTGAAATTGTTTCTTTTCTTTCCTGTTTTTTTTATTCATGTAAGCGTAAAAATTAGCGAAATTGTTGAATATTTAATTTTATAATATTTTCGACCTACGAATACATAAAGTACATAAGGTTAAGTTTGCACATGGAGGAATAATACATAATGTGCATACAAAGAGATTTTAAGCAGGGCTTTCAAAAGTACTCAGTTTAGTGTGAACAGCCTTTAGTAGAGAGGCAAACTTGCAGCTGTGCGGATCTGCTGTCGCTACGAAGCCCAACTAGTGAACAGAAAGTTTCGAACAATTCCTGAAGGATATGTGGCACAGAAACGGCGGAAGAAAGTTAATATTTTTTCTCATCACAGCTGAAGTCCAATACCTTCTCACTAACTGGGTTTTACTACGTCGATAATATCTATGGCAATTTTCAAACACTTTATATCGTACGCAATTCTACCGGGGCACGCAGTAAATTCTAGCTGTGGATTACTGCCAGTTAAGGTTTGCAATCGCCTGAGTCCTCTTGAAATGTACTCTTTCTGTATTCGTCCACCATTTACAACAATTAACACAGCCACGCATCTATCGAACAATCTGATACACATTGTGTCGCTTTTTCGCAAATACGTATTAAACAATGGAAGTACGTGTCGGTGTTAATCCTTTTGATCGTAATACTTATAATAAGCCGTTAATTCGTGGAATTATTGTTTTCCTGGTGCACTGTCAATCGCTGAATATTTGACAGTCAATGTTTGCCTAAAAATAAATAAGCTGCCGTGGACAATCGCGGCCGTGAATACTGCGTATGCCCTTATGAAATCGATCCACTTATTCACCACAAGCGATCCGGCCCGGTTTCGCCTGGGTACAACTTAGTTTTTTTTTGTTATATCTATAAAGGATTAGACAGCGTATTCCATGAGAGCACGCTAGCGGCAAACTTTTTTTTTCCGAATTGATTTACTTATACCGTTAATGCTCAGTTCCTATAAGTGTTAGGGAAAATTTTAATACATACAAACCTTCCTCGATAAATGCGGATCATAACAGTAAAAACCGCATCCAAATATGTTCAATGGTTCTCAAGCTTAGCGCAGTCATACCGACAGACGCGCACCAGGGACTTCCTTTTATACAATGTATTGAAGTACCCTAAGTTAGTTTAAACTGAAACATAACCACTCATTTAACGAGCAATATTGGCTAGTATGAGTTCCCTTGCAGTTGTTCCTCATTTATCATCTCACTTATTATTTATTTTATTTTATTTGTTTCATCATAAATTAGAGTGTCCTTAAAATGTCCATCCATGTAGGCTATGTTCTCTATTTACAACTTGATTTTATTAAGGCTATGTCACAAATGGAGTCTCGCTGTAAGATGTTTATGTTAAACTGCAGAGTTTATCCACACTCTACCGAGTGTTTTTAGCTAACTGTTTGATTTGTTTTCAACGCACATACAAACGGATGAATTCCTATTACATTTCTCATACACTACAATTTGACATGGAGACATAACAAGTTGTAGTCTATGACCAAAATGCATATCTCAGGAATGATTACTAGGCGGAAGTTTTTGTCATTCAGCTGTTTTGGAACATTTTTGGAGTAGAACGTTGTTTGCTTGATGAGTAAAGAGTTGAAACGTTCTGGGAATGATGGCTGCACGACTGGACGAAATAGTTCCCACGACGGAGGAGAAGGGCTACAAACGAATTAAGAGGATGATGTCTCATCGGCCTGGAGTTCCGTTCCACTGCTGAGAACGGCTTCTACTTTAGCAACGAGATGGATCGGGGAGTCCGCTTGAATCCTATTCAGAACTGCTCTGGTTCCCTGCGCTTCCAAGGTATCGAGAACTTCTAGTCTACTAGTCGTCGTAAATTAATGCAAGACTGCGTTATCCTATTCTGCATGCAGTATCAGTTGAAGGCCAGAATATATATATATAAGAAAATTGAGTCACAAGCTAATTAGTTACCCAGAGGCTAGAGACATTTGACAAAGTCTTATGATTCTAAAAAGGACTGAGTTAGGGCCTATGACTGGTCGGATATTTCCATATTTAATTTATTAACCATTTCCAAGAAACATTCCATAATCAATTTACTGGCAATTGCACATTATTTCACAACCATGTATACGGATGAATATGTATGAGGATGATGGTAATCGTTTTCAAGTCATTAAAACTAAACTCATCTCATTTATTTTACATAACTGGCAGCAGTTATAATCATCGCTTTGCTCGTTTAATCCTTGGATATAATTTTAATGTGGAACCTGTCCTTTTTCAGTAGAAATAGTTTGCTTAGTCTTATTTTAAAAAATGGTAGAATATTTGAATTGTCTGATGTTCTTTGTTTGTAGAGTGCTTAGTTGAGATGCACTAGTTCTTCAGAATAATACAATTAAATGACTACTAGTTTTAAAGATGTTTTGTAACATTAGTTCTTGTCATTACTTCGTCCGCTTGAAAGCAATACCGATTATGATATTCTTCATCTATTAATCTAAAAAGGCGTCCTTAACATATTCAAATTGCTATAATTTAATTTAGTTATACATTCACCCTTGTGTTATCTTTTCACTCTATCATCATCTTACATCACAATAATTTTTTATTTCATGAACCCTTTACCGAAAGACGCGCGCCAGGGACTTCTTTTTATACTCTCTATTGAAGTACCGTAAGTTAATTTAAACTGAAAATAACTACTCATTTAACGAGCAATATTGACTAGTTTTGACTGTAAAAACACGCATTCGTCTATTATCCTTTGTAAGTTAAGGAGGTGCTATGCGCATGCACATGTATAACCCATTCACGGCTACTTTACACTTTACTAAAGACCTGTCAAAGTTCTACTTCCAGGATATTTCACCGCCTCGTGCAACCAAAGCTTAACTAATAGTAGAAAATTATACCAAAGGACAACGCACCGAATTCGTGAACACTCACTTGTAATAACATTTTGCACGAGAACTATTTCTTACTAGGCGCTACCAACACACATGTTTTCTCAATGTTTTTAATAATATTTATTAGAAATTAAATATTATAATTTATAAATTAAATATTGGTAAAAGTTTAATTTAACGAAAAATAAGATACGTTTACTTTAACAGAAGTATAAAACGCTGGTGATGCATGGAATATTAAGGAAATAACTAAACATGTCATACATGGGGTGATTTTTCCAAGGTTTCATTCCCCTCTCACTTGGAATAATAGTCAATAAATATATTACATTGTATCCGTAGTCGTTAAATTCCAAATACGGTGGAATATGCACACTGTGTTTATTACTTACATAATAATATTTATTCCAAAAGGTGTTCAAAGGATAAAAAAATATCTGAAAATAAAAAGTAACTAGGGCCTCAAAAGTGCTCACTTTACCGTGAATAGCCTATAGCTGTACCCTCGCGCGCTTCGTTGGGCATTGATTTATTTTGAAAACTGGAATCGCTCTAGCCACTAGGTCACTGTGGCCGCACTTGGAATCGCTCTAGCCACTGGGCCTCTACAGCTCCACTTTATATATTTCTATCCATTGAGCCAGTGCTGCCCACTTGAGAGTGCTCTAGCCACTGAGACACTACGACCCCACTTGGGATTACTCTAGTCACTGAGCCACTGCGGCCCCACTTGATATATTTATATCCACTGAACCGCTGCGGCCCCACTTGATATATGTCTATAACTATATGGAAGAACGTAGCTTGTTAACAATGAAAGAATTATAACAATCAGCCCTGCAGCAAAATCAGCAAAATAGCTCAATTTTCTCGACTTGATTCACTAATGCGGTTAACGCTCAGCTCCTATAAGTACTACGGCAATTTTTAATACACGCAATCCTTCCCCGATAAATGCAGATCTGAACAGTAAAAACCGCATACAAATCTGTTGAGTGGTTCTCGAGATTAGCGCAGTCATACAGACAGACGCGCGCCAGGGACTTCCTTTTATACTATGTATTGATTTCGCAAGTGTTGAGTCGACTGTAACCAACTATCTTGCAGTGATATAAGAATATCTGGAAGGTGGGCAGGTGGCTCTTGCCTTTGGCCAGTTATTCCACGGAGAGCAGTGCTGGAGCGTTAGTTGAGAGCGCAGGACGATGAGTGACGCTCAAACTTCCGGGCGATCCTGAAAGCCCTTACCGCTGCCATAGGGAGGATCCATTACCGCAGGTTGACAGTTCGCCCGGCCTGCCTTGCCGCCTCGAGGTAGCGTACACTCCCGGGTCTGCAGCGCGGGACTTCTCGTAATTCGCTTCCGGCGGGCTCCTGCTCCACAATCAACGCCAACAACCCCAGTTGCCGCTATTCACCACACCTGGATGACTGATAGCACTCGCCCACAACGCCGCCGCTGATGCAATTAGAGCGCCTTCCTGCTCTGCAGAACTGCCGCGCCAGTCATTTCCGCCAGCTCGCTCGCTCGGGCTCGAATCACTGAAGGTGGCTCTTAGCTCCACGCATTCTGTAAGCCCTGCCACGAATTACTGGGACAAAAAGCCCCCCCCCCCCCCCCCTCGTCGAACCACTCCACCGAGCCAATCACGCTCTACATCTCTAAACCCGAGCACAATAAATTGTAAGGGGCACGGACACATGATTCTCACGTAAAGCTTTACACGCAGGCTATGCTTCAATAAACTGCACACACTCCCGTTATTTTCTTTCATCTGTTGGAGCGTATCTTTGTGAGAAGGCATTGTAATACTTGACTGAGCCAATCATAATTAAGGTAAGTTGGTATACGCTATTCACGGTGAAATTAGCACTTTTGAAAGACCTGCTTATGATCTACTTGTATGCACGATGTGTATTATTCCGTCTTATGTAAAATCATCATTGCTAGGGCCTCGTCACTTTATTCATTCTTCGGTCAATTGAAACAGTGAAATTATTAGAAAAGTGAACATTTTTCAAAGTTGCTAATTAAGAAAACTTAATGTGAAATGAATAATATACGTTATCACAAATGGTTACCTAACACTTTTTATTCGAAATTAAGATGAAACTACTTTCCATCCATCGGTACCAACTTTACTGGGCGCATGTCACTCAGTGCTCCCGTTATGCAGGTAGGGTCGGTTGTTTTTCTAAGGTTGATTTAAAAAGTGCTCACTTTATCGTGAACAGCCTTTGATGAATGTTTGTAATTCGAAAGCAAGGCACCTAAGACACCTAGCGACCGAAACCATACAACAGCAAAAATGGATCTGAGCTAAAGTGTCTTGAAATACAAGTAGAGAAAATCTCTTTTCGCGAAAAACGAACTTCCATGTAGTATCATCTTAGAGAATTGTGGTTGGTTCATTTTTGTACACAAGGTTATTTCATTATCATAATTATTTATGGAAGGGACGAGTCCACGGGCACTTAAAAATTGACTCCTTATAACTTGTACAGAAAACGCGACATTACCATCCAACTTTTATTACTGCCGTTTATAGAGTGCTGTTTAATCTTTCCGTGGAAATATTTCATGTCACACGGAAGCCGTCAAGTTTTTTGTTTCTCAACGTATCAGGCAATCCCATATGACTTCACGTCTTCATACGAAAGACGTTGATGATTAAAAAAATTGAAGATATAAATGGAAAGACACAGGAACTCAAAAAATTCACAGGAAATATTTACCCCAGAATTACGCTAGGAAACCATTGGAAGCTTTAGGCGTCACTGGCATTAACTTTACGCAACACTTCCTTTTTAGTTTTCTGATTTATCGTAGTCATAAAATAATGACTCTTTCTACAATTTGTTATGAAAATTGAAATATCTGATTTTACAGCGTAGAATTTACACATAAAACACAGGTTTTCAAATAGATAATATTTCAGAATATTATGTCAAAAGATATATATGTATACATGTATGTGTGTGTGTGTGTGTGTGTATGTATAATGCTACCAAATCTACAACACTGAGCTCTTTTCTGCTGCTGCGGTTTTGACTGAGAAAAGATTTTTGTTGAGCAAAACAAACAAAATTGGCTTTGCGCAACCGAATTAATTATTTGCATAGGGGCGATAGAATATTTTGTTGCTGAAACCAATCTATTGCGTTGTTATATTTGGTCACCGCAAACGTGCAATATTTGGTTGGCACTTCATAACTTCATAAAGCAACGAATTGCCGTAGCGATCTGGATCCAAGTGATAGTTGTTCTGACGCTAAGGCTTTGGGTTTATTACTTATCAAATAGCTGAAAATCACGTAATTATATTACTTCAAGTTTTTCATCTTTACTTTTTTTTGCGCTGATTTTTTTTTGTTTAATTGTTTGTACCACTACTAAGTTTCACTAAATACACTAAGAAATCACTGCTACTGCTCTGATTGCCATGAACATGATACACAAGCTCTTCAGCTGTATACTTGAGCCAAGAAAAATTATCATTCTACTCTACAGCAAACCAAATTAATGTCGGTACGACCAGCTAATTTTCTTGCCGCCAAAATTTTGGTATGAACAGTTATAATAGCCTATCATGTAGTTTAAATTAACCTCATATTTATTCCCTGCGAATAAACTATTCGCTTAACTTTATCAGGGTGTTTGTAAATTTCATGGCAACCAACTTGGTTTGTTTAACATACTTGTAAAATGGTTGTGTGTGCTAAATACTGTACACCTAGATGATGTTGCAAAAACCAATTAGGTGTTTTATAATAAAAGTTTTATTTAGTTCAAAGGAACGAATACAGATGTTCTGAGCAAGGGCAGACAAGCTGTGTGAACAAAATATTCATTAGCGGAAACACATTTCGGCTAAATTTATTTGATAACTACAACAATATCGTTCTCCCACAATGGGAAGAAGATACCCGTTAAGCCAACTGGAAGTCTGTAGGATAAGTCGCACCTCCGGTTATATAAATACACTCGTGGAAAATGAAAAATGAACACCACTAAAGCTGTGACGTAGAAACACCATATGCGCATGGGGCACTGATAGAGAGCAATACATGCAATGATAAACAGTGCTATGCTGTAGACAGAGTAGGAACCACGTACTAGGTCGTATTGTGGACCTGAGGGAGGCTGGATGGTCCTTCCGAAGAATTGCCTAACACGTAAGATGTGAAGTGTCTACTGTGCATCATTGGTGGTGCTGGTGGTCCAACGGTGGTGCATATGCCCACCAACCTGGTTCCGAACGACAGCGGCATACGGATTCCTGCCTGGACAGCCGCATCAGACGAGCTGCCACTGCTGATCGGGTTAACCTAACTTTGAATGCTTCCACACTTTAAACATATAAATTAATATAACCTGCCACAGTGCAACTTCTTCGCGAAATTTGGAAAAATAAAATCGGATCTTTTTTTCCAGAGATTTGACACAAAAACTTTATTTTTCATTTGGGGCTATCTTACAAAATGGCGAAGAAATAAGGCTCTGTATATAAACATTGTATGTGTATAAGAGATACTTCTAGCCTACAAAGTTAATTTGAAGTATATACCGTAGTTACATAGATATGACATACAGAGCTAAGATGTTTACATGGCCGCCATTTTGAAAATAAATGTCAAACCCACTCGAAAAATATTAATTTACATAGCCTACCATATTGCTACTAGTTTCCAAAAGTTGATGGAAAACGGTTGGGTTATTCGGAGATATGACATAAACATTTTAATTCCTCAAGTGATGCTATCTTAAAAAAAGGTGGACGAAAATACTTTGTTTGGAAAAATTTGATGAATGGTTGCAGAAATTTGACGTATTAAATTTAATTTTAAAAAACGCCATTTTAAAACTAAGTCCTCGGCGTGGTCAAAAACTATAAAAGCCAGGTGTCTATACTAAATATGTAGCGAATTTGGCAAAATTCGGTTAATGCGTTATTAAATTGAAAAGAGGGGGGGGGCACATACGTAAACATACACAGACACACACACGAATACATACAACACACAGACAGGAAATAAGTAATCTCAATAACCTGTCTTTCCTTCCGAAAGTAGGCTAACAACACATCTGTATGGCTTACCTGGATTCATCCCAAAACCTTTTTTCTTGGAGTAGGGGACATTGTTATTATTGCGTGGTCAGGTTCAGTTTGACGTCATACTTGAATACATAGAAGTGTAATCATTCCATAACTGTAAATTCTGGGATGCTATTGCCCAAGCCTGGTGATTGAAAAAGCATGAAACCTCCATCGAACAGGGAAACTGGGCACAATTTCGATACAGACACACACACATACACACATACACACACACACACACACACACACACACACACATATATATATATATATATATATATATATATATATATATATATATATATATATATATATATATATATATAAGAGAGAGAGAGAGAGAGAGAGAGAGAGAGAGAGAGAGAGAGAGAGAGAGAGAGAGGAGAGAGACAGACAAACCGTAATTTGAATATATCCGAGGTGGCCATTATAAAAGTATTCAATACACTTATTTAAATAAACAGTGAATTAACCTTACCTACACATGTTGGAAAACCCAAACTTAAAATATCCCTTTCCCATACGCCAGAGGAAGGTGGGTCTATAGTTTGTTGTAAAAGGTATCTAACTGACGGAAGTACAGAGACAAAGTCACTGTATGCATGTGTCGGTAAGCTACCGCCACATGTAGACAGAAAGCTGAGCCACTCTGCTTCCTTCAGTAGGGTCAGTTAAAAGGGAAATTTAAATTTAGTCTAGGGACTGGTTTTGTTGCTGATAATCTTGGGTTTGCTTAAGTATAGAAGTGAGTGGAAAATACTGTGCATGAACTCATTTTAACATGGCGAGACGAACTAGCGTCGGAACACAAGGGAGAAAGATAAGTGGGAGAGTGCTGCCAATCCAGAAGCAACGTCCACCACACCATGTTTCTTATGCACGGAAGTCCGGACGTGGGCTAGCAGGGGCTTGAGACCCGGAGGTTGATGCTCTGTCCAGGTGGTCGCTGCAGTTTCGCACTCGAATTACGAAACAGATACATTTGCTACAAATATGTGAATTTGCCTGCAGATCTGTTGCAATTACTCCTCTAGAATCAGTAAAAATGCTACTTGTAATTTACATTACTAGTATTCACTGATTAAACAGCGACTTATACTTGTTCCTAGTGAAGTGAACATATAGTCAAAGATGAGGTAGACTGATCTCGCTGGCTGCGTACAACCAGTATCCATGTTCCAACAACGAACTACTTAACTGCTAACACGACTGGCAAAAACGGTGTGGATTGTATTTGAAGTTAGATCGCTGTTCATTAAGCAAATGATTTGAGATCTTTGTATATTTCCTATTACCAATTTGTAACGCAGTCTGATTATATACATATTGTTATGGCAATTTTATTCATACAAGAGTGCTTGTCTTTTAGAAATTAAGGTATAAACAAACACGTTCCTCAGCAAACACGGAAAATACCGGTCCAGAATCGGGTCAATAAAAGCTGGCCGACAAACTGCGGTCATCCGATAGCGGCCCGATCTCATATTTCGGAATCTGCCGATGGAAATATGGACTGGCGGCTGACTGTTTGCCGATAGTGTAAAAAATTAACTGTATTGCTACCAGCAAGATACAAAATGTATTCCGGCCCAACATACACGGAAAGTACGGTCCAGAATCAGGCCGGTAAAAGCTACCCGACAAACTCTGGCTAACCGATACTGATCCGATGTCATATTCCGGGATCTGCCTGATTCAAATATGGACAGGCCGCTAACCTACAGTGTCAGGCCTGCGACAGCTGCATGTCGTTACGATGCCGGGCCTGCGATGGCTGGATGTCGCTAAGATGCTGGGCCTGCGATGGTTGATGCCATTACGATGCCGGGCCTGCGACTGGATGTTGATACGATGCCAGGCCTGCGAGGGCTGTATGTCGCTACGATGCTGGGCCTGTGACGGCCGAATGTTGCCATGCCGGGCCTGCGACGGCTGGAAGTTGCTACGATGCCTGCGATGGTTGATGCCATTACGATGCCAGGCCTGCGACGGCTGGATATTGCTACGATGCCGGGCCTGCGATGGTTGGTGCCATTACGATGCCGGGCCTGTGACGACTGGATGTCGCTACAATGCGGGCTCTGCGAGGCTGAATGTCGCTACGATGCAGGGCCTGCGATAGTTGGTGCCATTACGATGCCGGGCCTGCGACTGGAGGTTACCATGGTTCCAGGCCTGCGAGGGCTCGATGTCGCTACGATGCGGGGACTGCGAGGCTGAATGTCGCTACGATGCCAGGCCTGCGATGGCTGTATGTCGTTACGATGCCGGACCTACAATGGATGGACAATGTTATGATGCCGGGCCTGCGACGGCTCGATGCCCTTATGATGCCGGGCCTGCAGTGGCATGATATCCCGAAATATGCAATATAACCATGGAAAAAATCTTAACTTTTCGATTTAAAATTGTAGTAATAGTTTATTCCTCTTTACATACACTCATTTAATTTACTTCTCAACACATTATATGACATGAGAGTCTTTTGCTTACCGAGAATGGAATTTGAGCCTAAGACCCTTGAATTGACAGTCCAACATGCTAACCTATACTCCACGGCGTAAGTTGCTGATAATCTCCAGTAATTTCAAATATATCATGACAGAAATTATATATAAGGGATGTATTAATTCCATGGCAATATAACAAATAATTTTAAAACACGCATGATTTAAAAACTATTTCTTCAGAGGCTTGCAAACAAAATAGTTTTTATTAGTTTTTAATATATCTGTCGGATGGTTGTACAAATGAAAAAAGCTTCCAAGTAAACAAATGTCATGGGCTACCATGTGACATATATAATCGCGAAAAAAAAAAAACATGATTTCGGTTAACACACGGTCTCAAAAAGACATCATTCCATAAATAGCTAGCTTACACCTTACCTATTCAAAACACTTTCCAACAGTTTATCGGCAAAAAGTCACGAGATACATATATTTATTGTTATAAAGAGCCTTGCCTCAAAAAAATTACTGAGCTGGAATAAATAAGATGATGGCCAGCTTACCGAAAAGACAAAGATGCTATATTGGAATCGGCTTAGAATATTATTTGAGCTATTGGCGACAGGTTGCCTGCAAGATATCACGTCGACATAATTTAAGCGATATCCATCGTTATCCTAAAAAATACAGTGGGTCATTGTCTTTTTTCTAAGGGCAAACATTCTGTCTCAAAAAAGACATCACGCTGTTGTCAGATGGCTATCTTCTGGCATTTAAACGACAGTTGCCGACAGTCTAGGTATCGGGCTGACAATTCGCCGACATTTTGCCAACAGGTTGTGTTGCTGGGTCATCACTGTTGACCATGTGACTTTGACAGTTGTGTTCCTTTGGGCAGGTCAGTGTTGGGTACATGCGCAGAAGACTAATGATCGGCCTACCTCATATTTAGTCTATGATTGCACTGGCCTTGCAGTAGCACGTCGGTGTATTGAACTGTTATGGCAACAAACAACAGTTCATAATCTGAAGAATTTTCTGGTCCAGTTGGCTACAAATACGTAATTTTTGTATTTATTAATTTTGTGTAACAAATTATGCTTTGTACAACTCACTCGATATCATATTAGGATCAAAATATTTAATTCTACATAATTCTCGGCTTTGCTGGGAAATAACAGTCGAAGACGTTACACTCACATCACAGAGCACAACAGTCTAAAAACAATTCTCCTTGCAGCATTGCATAACTATTATTACACGTTATGTATAGGCTGTTCACCGTAATGTGAGCACTTTATAAAAACCTGCTAAGATCTACTTGTATGCACGTTGTGTATTCTTCCGCCTTATGTAAAATTGCCAAGGGTCTCGTCACTTTATTCATGGGTCGGTCAAGAGAAATTGTGAAATTATTAGAAAAGTAAATATTTTAAAAATTTGCTCATTTTGACACTTAGATGCATAAAAAAACAGGAAGCGGAAGAAATAATCTAGTTTATCACAAATGTTTACCTAACACTTATTGTTCGATGTTAAGATATGGAACTACTTTCGCTCCATCGTTACCAACGTTACTGGGCGAATGTCACTCAGTGCGCCCGTTACAATATATACAAGCAGGGGCAGTGACTTTCTTCTAGGGTTTATTTCAAAAGTGCTCACTTTATCGTGAACAGTCTTTCATAGAAAACGAGTACAAATGCAGAGGTAAAAAAAAATGTATTTAACAAAACACTACAAACTGCGTCGCGAACACGCCACATAATTTTTGAGCGTCTCACGAATACCTACCTCCCGTCACTGTTGCAGAATGCACCACGTGATTATGAAAAGAGTACAGCCAACAAATAAAAATAATTAGTAAGTTTTGATGACTAACAAAGGACATGCGCAATTATTTAATCAACTGTGTTGAAATTATCTGAGAATCTTATACTCTGCCAGGCTGGATTTCGCATATATAGCAATTGGAAAATGTGGTCATCCGTGCCTCAGGAAGTGCCCACGTTCTGCGGAGGACCTCGACTAGGGAAAATTTTTCGCCGACGAAGTGCGGATATAGGAGGAGGTTGAAAGGCCCCGTGTGTGTGTATGTGCGTATGTATGTGTATGTGTCTGTGCGTATGTGTGGAGAAAGGGGGAGGTGAGGAGCAGGCGAGATACAGGAACTGGCCACTTGACGCGCTGATGGCAGAGCAAACACCGACCAGCCGCGCAGTTATTGTCTCTGCGGACAGCCTACAGGGTTCTCCACTCAGCGTCGCCATCTTGGCGAGGCGTACCCCTTCGCTCTTCGTGCCACATCACTCCGGCAAACAACTCGCATCTGGCTAATCAATGCCGAGGCCGGCCGCTTTTCAACTAGAACACTATCTCCCTACACAAGCAACTAAAATCACATGAGCGCACTATTAATTGCACGTGCGATATAAATTAACGCTATTAACAGGTAAATTAAGGTCTTCTGGGTTTCTGGAACACGGTATAGAGTAAACAAGAAAGGGAAATGATAGATTAGTATTTTGAGAACTTCACTGTAAAAAATTATGGGAAAATTAACTTATAATTGTTAGGTAATATTCGCAAACTTGTGGGGGAAAAATAGTTTTCCTTATAGATAAGTTAAAATTACCGCACTCTGGAGTAAAATTCACGTCCTTGGTAGTGGAAAATCCTATACATGGATGGGAAAAGTATCTCACGACGCTTGCATCTCTTTAGCATTCTCAACAGTAGTGGGGGAGGGGGGCGGGCGGAAAAACAATCCTCTAACATGCTAATATTCACTGACTAGGTGACCCAGCCCGTAACCTTTCTATTTTTTTGTATTGTCACGGGGCTAGAACAGTTACCATGTTAAAAAATTTGGTTATCATACAAAGACTGGAAAAAATATTGCATATATATATATATATATATATATATATATATATATATATATATATATATATATATATATATAGGCAATAATGACATTATGTGCAATGTCCTCAACATTGAAGCGACTGCGGTCCCATTTAATATTTATCTATCAACTTTGCCACCGTGGCCCCACTTAACGTAGTTCTATTCACAGAGCCACTAATGCCCCATTTGATATATATATATATGAATGTTTCTTTGTTTGTCCCGTATGCGCTCCTATACCATTCATCCGATTGCGCACACCTGTCAAGGTTTCTGAGTTCATAAAACCATTTATATATATATTATATATACACACACATAGTTATACTCATTTGTTGAAACGACTCGCGCTCTACCAATTGTAAAATGGTTATATATATATATAACATTCATCCGATTGCAATCATGCGATTGCGATTAGTACAGCCATTTTACAACAGGTGGCGCGTGTGTCGTTTCAACAAATAAGTTTATTCTAGCTATTTCTTACAAAAGACAGATGATGAATGAAGATGACGTACCTAATCAAAATATGACAATTTGTTCCGTTTCAAAACTACAATCTACGGGAACAGATCAGGGATTACAATTTTAAAAGGAAAATTTGATGGAGAAAATGTACTGTTGCCACGCATCCCAGTGATTCCGACAGATATGCCATTCGAGTTCAAACGTTTGCAGTTTCCGGTGCGGCTCGCATTTGCAATGACCATCAACAAGGCACAGGGACAATCGCTACAAATGTGTGGACTAAATTTGGAAAATCCATGCTTCTCACATGGACAGCTGTATGTGGCCTGCTCACGCGTCGGAAAACCTTCTGACTTATTCGTGTACGCACCAGACGGAAAAACAAAAAATATTGTGTATCCAAAAGCACTTCAATAAACAGATTTAAAACACAAACACTTTCTTTCATTGCGTGGCATTGCAACTCATGCCGGGTACTCGCTAGTATGTATATGTATGTATGTATATACAATTTTCCACTGCAGCCCCACTTGATATAGTTCTCTCCACTGAGCCACTGCGGCCCCACTTGGAATCTCTGTATCCACTGAGCTACTAAGGCCCCACTTTGAATCGCTTTATCCACTGAGCCACTGCGGCCCCACTTAATTAACTCAACATTGAAGCGAGACATTTAAAGTAAACAAAAATGATATTCCATTACCTTCATATCTCTGTGCAATATTCTCAATTCATTAATACAAAACTTTTCATAGGAAAAATTTGAAGAACTTCTGATAAGTTTCAAGGGACTTAGAGGTATTAAAGATGGACAGACAGACAGACAGAGATCGTCTACTTATTATATAGGACACTGCCAAACGGTCGTCGTGGCGTAATGGATAGCGCATCGGCCTAACGTGATAGAGAACGCGGTTCTTCTTTACCCACCAGTTAGTGTCAAATATTTTAGTGTTGAGGATTCGGTTACTATTCGTCAGAGGATAAAGGTAATGAATTAATTAACAATACTAACTAAAACACCGGGATTTATATATATAATTTTATTATACAGTATAGTTAATTTTCCCTTACTGGAATGGGATATTTCCTCACTTTTGTACGGTACTTTTCCCGTATGGTTAGGGAATAGTACTTTACTTGTTATGTATATTTACTCTACATTTAAGAGGTAATTTTACCTTACATGTAAAGGTAATTTTACCTTACATGTAGAGGTAATTAGTTTCCCTTATATGTAAGGGAATTTTACCTGAAATATTTTTTACAATGTTCGTAAGAAAATATTTTAACAAAGTTGTGCATTTTTATCGGACTAATTTTTACTCATCAAAATTATACATTTTAATTGTGACGCGTTATTGTAAATGAATCATAGTGACAAACAATTGTCCAGACAATAGTATGACTAGCAGTATTTATCAGCATTTCAACATCCCCTGCTGATAAAGTTTCCTAACTGTAATAAGGTCTCAATTTTAACATGCGTAGAATTGAAAGAAAAAAAAATATGGTTTTTCTTTAGTGACATGTTTATCTTACTAGATGTACATCTTAAAATATCACACCTTATTGAACTAGATCTCTGGTGTGACGCAAGATTTCTGAGCGCCGAGTCCTTGAACCACCTGGTTCAGGGCCTCCTAAAATGAGAGTCTTGCTGTCTTTAGACTTTCTGTGCACGGCTGAGTGAAGTAAAGCATTAATTTTAGACTTGTCTTGTCCAATTGAGACAATCACCTACTCTTTAATACGTTTTATTCAAATGGACACTGTTTTCACCTGACAGTTTAATGCATATACACGCAAAGAATTGCATCACGATAAGTGTGTTTACAGTTACGCGAAATCTTGCCCATATGCTACAGAATGTATCTTTATCTAACTCGGAGAAAACTGCAGTTATGTAGAACGTAAGCTTATGAACACAATGATAAAATCAGGAAAACATTGACTAAATGGAATTTATAAAGTAGCTTTTGTGAAAAGGAAATTCCTCTCCGTGGTTGCCCATTTTTTAAACGTAAATTCTATTTTCAATACTAACAGCCTTTTTGGCGACGAATAATACAACTTAGTCCCGTGATATAACGCATTATTAAATGTATAATATTTGAGTTGCTACCATTGGTCTTGGTTACGTTTATTTTATTTATATTAAGGGTTCTGGCAGAACTGACAGTGCAATGGTTGGTGAGCTCTGAATTGGTTTTTCTCTCTCCGTGACGTCACCACCTACGAGTACTGAAGTAATTAAATGATGGCAGATGTAGTTTGCCGAACATTATTTTATGATGGCAGCTGAACATACTACAGTCATGATTACCGCCAGCAATCAGTTGGAATATGTTCTCATGAAATCGCAGAACTGTATGCGAAGAATGACAGGTGAGTTTCACAGAATGTAAACTCTGTCGTTTGATTATAATAAGTACAGCAGTATTACCTTATTTATAAACGCCTCTAAACATCCTAACACCAGTCATTAGGATATAATTTGTGACAAATTAACCGCTGATGTATTACCTACGAAGTTCACAGAACACCTACGAATTTACTGCCACAACAGGCGATGTTTCATACCTGCCCGCCTGCTATCGCACGTTTTAAAACGGAAACATGTTACAATTGCTGCAAATCAGCAAATTTGACTGCACATTTTGTGAAACTGCTCCACTTGAATCAGTAAAATTCTGCTAAAGGCTGTTCACGACAAAGTGAACAGCCTCTAAAGCTTGATGAGTGCGGATTGGCGTGATAATAACATGTTTACGTTCGTAACAATTCAACAATGTTTCTTAAACTCCGCATGGATATTGAAGTTTTCCACATATCGGCAGAAAGAAGCAGCTAACTGTGAACCAGCTGCAGCTGTGTTTAAAGTAGGATTCTAGACTTGTCTTAAATACATTATAGCCTATTTTACAAAAAAAAAAAAAAAAAAAAAAAAACTGGTCTTGCATTTATCAAAGTTTTATAAAACTGTACAATATTTTCGAATAAACACGTCGTGTTTTACATGAAACGTCTTAAAAAAACGTGTCGATGACACAATTAATAATAAAAAGTAAGAAAATACGTCATTTCATCATTTAATGGGTCTTGTTACCGATAAGATCTAACAAACGATCCGGAAACATAGGCTCTTTTTGTGTTCTATTCAATTACACGAATATTTTGTTTTGTATTTTATTTAAGATTTTATCCGCACTAGGCGTGGCCTTCACTGATAAAAATATAATATTAATAAAATATTAATAAATAACAATATCTTATTTACGTAATAGGTTATCTGCACTACTCAGACAGTAACCTCGGAAGATCGCATCGTACTATCACTGTATGGCTCGGGTAGAGAACAAGAGCAACTGTAATGACGACAAAACAATGGTGAACGAAAAAAAAAACCTTAATCATTTAAAATTAAAGTGCGTGCGTGTGTGTGTGTGTGTGTGTGTTCACGCACTCACATGAACCTACCATTTTATTTGTTTCCTGTTCATATCGAAAACAGAACAACGTCAAATTACAAACAGAAAAACCCAACGCGTGAATCTTTAGCATAGTGATACTCAATGGCACCGGCTTGCATGGTGGCACTGCGTCTGAAATACAAGTTTCAACGAAACTCGTCAACGTGCGTACAATATGCTTGCTACGAAAAGAACATATTTCACACGAGGAATATTGATTTTTTTCAAGACGCCACTCACATTAGAAACACTATTTCAGAGTACTCCAAAATGGATACAAATGTATTTTTCTAAGCTCTGTATCTCATAATATATGCGTTAGATCGACACAAAACTATTCAAGGGCCCTGAAGTGAGCCTTCTTACAGATCTTCTTAAATAAAATAATAGGGCCACTACTGAAAGTGCCGTAGATGCACGCAGTGTGACGAGAACACTGCACACGCGAGTTCAGAGCCTCGGGCTTAGTGGCGATGGAGCACTTGATGCGCGTGGCAATGTCGACCGTATCGCTCTCGCGCTTCCCGGTATCACACGCCGAAAAAAGCGCTAGGCATTCGGCAGCCTCAAACCTCAGCTTCACGTATCATGATGAAATTATTCGTTTTATTTGTTATTACTTCAGTTTCTGAGTGAGTGAAGAGATTTGTACGGCTGTTAGCATCGAGGTCTTGTGAGCCGAGTCGATGATGGTGATAGAGGTGAGTATAGAGCAGCGCCGTAATGAGAGGGCGGGGATGATCCCCCAAGAAAACCCACCGACCAACGGCATCGTCCGGCACGATTTTCATATGCGGAAAAACCAGAGTGACTCGGCCGGGGATTCAGTTTCGCAGGTATCATTGGAAATGTTACGGGAATTTACAATTTACTGTTTGATTAATACTTTGGTATCTAATTATCACTGTGTGTTATTTCCTGATCGCAAAAAGTTAGGAACTTATTTATAAAGTATAACTACATTCCTGACGTTTTACAACAAGCAGATAACACGGAATCAAAATTACCCACGAAAATATTAAACGTCTCATAAAATAGAAATGTTCTATAATAGTAGCCTAAATTATCAGTAATAATTATGATTCCGAAATTATGATGCGAAAACGTAGAATAAGCTGCGAAAAGAGCGAAGCCGAGCTTTAACTGACAAAGGGGGTCGCGGTGGCTGAGAGGTTAGCCTGCTCGCCTCCCACCAAGGCGATCCGGGCTCAATCCCCGGCCGCGTCAATCCGAACGATGTCGTTGGTCGGCGGGTTTCCTGGGGGATCTCTCCCTTACTCCACCCCTTCATTACTGCGCTGCTCCATGCTCATCTCAATCGCCTTTATCGGTTCTCAAGACTCCGCTCTTAAGAGCCGCTAAAATCTCTTCACTCACTTAGCTGACGAAGAGGGGGGAGGGGGGAAATACATGGATGCTTTGAAAAGAAACGAGTAAACAATACCGTCACATTGTCACGTGGCACGCGCACAGTTGAAGAAGTGAGACATTGAAGAGCGTGATGCAACCAGATATGGCTAGGTTTCGCCTGCCCTCATCACAAACACGAAAAAGTCGCGTGATCGCTAAACTAAAGTAGATGTCTATTGCAGATATTGGCGCAGCACAATAATTTTACTAAAATCCAACCAATTTCAAGTTAAATTCAAACAAATTTCTAATTCCCCGTCAAATTTCTCAAAGCGTAACTCAAAATCAATTATATTTGAGATCAAAATCAATTTTCAACTTGTGTTCACTCATTGTGTGTGGTTTTTTAAAGACTAATTTTCGAGCTAAATCATAATAATTTTGATGAAATTCCGAGAATTTTCATCATTTTCTTGTGATATTATTTTTGAATAAATGATTTGGCTTGCAAATTTAAAGTAGATATTAACCTTTATGATCTAAATTTAGCCTCATTCACGATGAAAATGGACCACTGATCAAAGAACGAACAAAGTATGTTTTTAAGAAAAGTGCGCTTGATTGAGAACAGAGATTTGGGTCAAACTATCTTGATTCTGGGGGTAAAATTGAAGATATGAGTCGTGTTTGAAGGAGAGATTGAAAATTGTTGCTTAAAAGTGAGACATTTGCGAGAATTTTAGTTGAATTATTGAGTTGCTCCAATATCTGCAATAGTCTGCTACTAACTCAGAGAGCAGCACGTTAACAAGACATTTCCAATTTTCGGGTTTAAAATGTTTTCCCAAAATTTAACACTTAAAGTTACATTTTACAAAAAAAAAAAAAAAAAAAAAATCCGATTGATGATTTTGTTTTAATTTGTTAACGTAGTAGTATTCTCTTAGAAGGCGGCACTGAATTTCTTTTGTTTCAAGAGATACCTTTAAAATGGATTGATTGAGAAGGAATGCCTTTAACATCGATTCCACACTTTAATCCCGTGGTTGCAAGCTACGCAGGAAAGCGGAGCTCTGAATATTGCTCCGAAGTGACGTTAAGAACCGAGTTTCCGCACACCGACACGTGATATTGTCGCGGGGTGGCAAGGCGGCCGGGGGCAGGGGCTGTGTGGGAAATGCTGCCACGGCGACCCTAATCCACTTCTCCACGCGCGCGCTGAGACACGGCGGAAGGCACGTGGCCCGCACAAAGGCCGGCCATCTATCAGCCCCTGGCGGCGGTCCCTGCCCATACCGCCCCCTCCGGGGCATTAACACCCCCCCCCTTGCTAGATCCTTATCAGCTGTTGGTATTGCTGCAAGTGCCCTGCGCGGCCACATACGCCGAGGCGGATGAGACTCAAATATTGCAGTATTTGGGTTTAGAGTATCTTTCATCAGTGTCTCCAAGTCCCCTAAGGCAGGGAGCTTGCTTGCATTGGTTTAAGGGTGTACGGTACAATGGAAAGGAAACACTGATTAGTTTGTAGATACAGCACCCCCAAATTTATTGTGTCAGTTATTGTTTGTTGCAGTACTGCATATAATTATCTGTCACATTAATATTAGTATGATTTAGATATTTTGAAAATGGAAACTCAATTTAAGAACTTCCATTACTAAAAATATTAACTTATTTGATATACGTTTTTTTTTTCTCTTTGAAGTTCCGAATGTACACGTTACAGGAATTCTTCAAAGATAAATGTTTGATGTGCCTAAGATTTGCCAATGGAAGATAAATTTTATTTATTTTATTTTGGTTATTCATACATCTTGAAAACATAGAATTTGCTACAGCATTCTGTTGGACATGTTTTCAGGCCTGTGGTTGACACGTCACAAATATGTTAGAAATATCACAAACTTCTACTGTTGAATATTTTCTTCATAAGATGGTTCGTGACTTTTAAGTTAACTCTCTTCTCACAAATCTGGGATCATAGAAAGCTCATCAAAAAATTATACTATTTAACATAACTAGGGCGGAATATGCCTTTGACGGTTTGTATATGCTTGATATTGGGTCCGAGTAACCTAGCCTAAAAGTTTCTTCTGATTCAGTGTTTTGAACGCGTTCTATCGCTACATTGAATTACATAGACAAGCCGCCAGTATGCTTTACTAACCAAATATTGTAGTAAAATGTGGGTTTTTTCTGATATCGGGCACTGCAGGGTTGATGCCAGACGTTCATTGGTCCTAGTACACACATTTTGAGCACAACATATTTTTTTAAGACGCCTGACGCGTATCCGAGTTCGTGAGGGATGGTCGTCTCAACGAAAATAAAATAACTATATTATACTTCTAATTTATTCACACGGCTATTTTTTTACAAGATGAAACTACCTATCTCTACCGTTACATTTGTTATTCTCGGTAAGCGAAAATTTAATTTTATCTCAATTTTAATCAATGTCCTTATCACTGTCTCTATATTGGTTAGTAATTTATTTTACATTCATTATTTAACACATATTCAATCTGTCTTTTGGCATCATTTCAAATGCCTGTCTGTCAGTCTTACTCTTCACCGTACCGATGCTCGAAGTCCGCAGACTTCACTCTCTCTTGTCACTGTCGCCCCCACACGTCACCTCGCTGTCTTCGCGCACCTGGCGCTTAAGTTTGCATAATCCTACGAATTCTGAAACTGTCAGCTCGGAGACCTGCCGTGGCTTAACTAGCATTGCTGGCCCGATCTAGAAGGTTCTCCGCACATCGAGTCACGCTGACAGAGTTAAGGGCAATGATCAGAACATTATTGAAACGATAACTCCACAAATTCCATCCTATCAATATCGGGAGAGTGCGAGACCCGACAGGCTTATTTAGCACACGTGGCGGCTCGCTTTTTGTAAATATCGGTGCTCTCCTTTCTGACCCCGACACACTCCTACGCTCGCTCGAAGGGGAAGCGATACAGAGTAGCAATCATGTAACAACATTTTGCAAAATACTACAACAGCTAGTACTCGTTTTTATCTACGAAACCGTTGCGAAACTGAAAACTGTGGATACTTTTTTTAATGTTTCCTTTAAAACCTTAAACATGAAGGTGTTTCTGCTCTCGCCCCTCTTACGCCTCGCCAACATAAAAAAAAAAAACAGATATTTCACGCCACATGTTTTCCTCTTTAGTCAGAATTCGAATGTGGGTGTTTAGTTGTTCAGCGAGAATGATCCCTTGGTTTCTTCTGACTGTTGCCAACACGTTTATTAAGGCGATCGTATATACCTGGCGCGCGGACGGAATTGCACGTAATAAAGGTTTACAAATGAAACTATTTTTCGTATACATAATCTGATTGCACAAAACGAAATAACACTTCAGACTAGGGAGGTGTAGAACTGTCAACACATCGAGCTTATTGCATAAACTATTTTGAATTTCTTCCACACAACGAAAAACAACATATTCAGACTCATGTAGGTAAAAATATTTCGGGTGAATATCTACGAAACTTGCATAGAGCCATGGAATGAACTTAGGTTCAAACTTTCCGCCAATACAATTATAGGGTGAACGTTTAAATTCCTACAGCAAATTATGCACGACGGAAAGCTTACAGAGCTGTTCGGAGACTTGCGCGTAGCAGCGAAGGAGCTCTTGATGCCCGCGCCTGTTTTGCCTTTTGCTTGTGTGCCTCGAGAGTGGAAAATATTTTCAGATGGACGGTAGCCTTAAGGCTGCCGCCCACCTGCAGTGTTGGAGGTCGAGAAGTGCGGGGACGATTAGGGCGACAATGCCACGCGCAACAAGTACACCGTCGCCAATAAGCGCAAGGCTCTGAACTGGCGTGTAGGGTTCTAAAGGCTATTCACGATAAAATGAGCACTTTTGAAAACAACCTTAGAACAAAATCACTGCTCCTACCTGCAGGTATTTCCATTCGCGCACAGAGTGACATGCGCCCAGTAAAGTTGGTAACGACGGAGGGAAAATACATTAGTCCCATATCTTAAGGTCGAATAAAACGTGCCAGGTAACCATTTGTGATAACTTAAATTATTTATTTCACTTTTTGTTTATTTTAATGCGGCGAAGTGTAAAAATGAGCAGATTTGTAAAATATTTACTCTTCTGATAATTGCACAGTTTCACTTGACCGACGTATGAATAAAGTGATGAGACCCATGGCAATGTTAATTATACATAAGGTTGAATTATACACAACGCGCATACAAGTAAATCTTAAACAGGGCTTTCTAAGTGCTAATTTTACCGTGAACAGCCTATAGTCACTGTGTGTACCTATGGGACTTTCTGCGGAGACCCTATTATTTTATTCGTGAAAAGTCTGAAGGAAGGTTCAATGCAGGACCCTTGAGTAGTTTTGTATGTATCTGATGTGTATATTTTGTGGTACAGCACTTTGCAAAATATTTTTTAGACGTTTTGGCGTTTTTAACGTGCGTGACATTTTGAAAGTACTCAAAACAGCCCTCGTCTGAAGTGTGTATCCCTTCCGTGTATACGCTTTTTACGGTAAAATGAGCACTTTTGAAAGCACTGCTTAAAATCTACTTGTATGCACGCTGTGTATTGTCCCGTCTTAGGTAAAATTAACATTGCCATGAGCCTCGTCACATTATTCATGCGTCAGTCAAGTGAAACTGTGAGATTATTAGAAAAGTAAACATTTTACAAATCTGCTAATTTTTACACTTTGATGCATTTAAAGAACAGAAAGAGAAAGAAAGAAATTTTAATTGTCATAAATGGTTACCTAACACTTATAATTCGACGTTAAGAAATGGAACTACTTTCAATACTTCGTTAACAACTTTACTGGACGAATGTCACTCAGTGCACCCGTTAAAAGTATATGCAGAGTGGGGCAGTGATTTTTTTGTGAGGTTGACTTCAAAAGTGTTCACTTTATCGTGAACAGCCTATATGAGCACATTGAACGTATGTTTAATAGTTTCGTGGGAAAACGTGTATTTAAAACTACACTCTGCAACGCAGTCCAGGCACCAGCCAGGCTGCAACTTGAAGAAGTTCGCATTCATCTGCCCTCCATTGCCGTTACTAGCACTTCGCACTTTTGTAGGGCCAGTCTTAGGACGCGTACGTCCCCGCCATCTTGCATTTACTTATATTCCTCTTCAACTTGCTTCTACTTATATTCCTCTTCAACTTGCTTCTACTTATATTTCCACATCCTATACTTAAAAAACCAGCATGTTTTGGCACAGTGGACCTGCCGTTTAGTTTAAAATCCAACATTTTTTGTCGCGTTACTCTTGTTACATTTGTTACCGTAATCGAAGGTTCTCTCAGTATTAGATAGTTATTTTCGTATCACGTGAGAAAATACCGACATAAGAGAAACCACGTAAATCCAGGAATTATCTTAAATAGTCATAAATGCCAATACAAACCTTGATTTTCCATTCAATCTTAAATAATAGGTGGGAAGGAATGTGAATTAAATATAAGCGAACTATATATATATATATATATATATATATATATATATATATATATATACACATGTGTGTATACAGGTTGTCAGTGATGAATAAGTGTTACAAATTAATAGGGGTGTAACACGAGATGAAATCGAACATATTTCATTCATATAACCATGTCCGAAGTGCTTCCTTATACCAAAACATGGCGATACCAGTGAGCTGGGTTAGCCGGCCACCCGGTGGCAACCTAGCAGTGTAACAGCACGTACCGGTCATTACATGTGTAGGTTGAAGATGTTTTACACTGTTCCATTTGATTTGACGCAGAGTAGGAGGCCACATTGTCTGTCCACCGCGCTCCCCCGACCTCACGACTTTGGAATTCCGCTTTTGCAGTTACGTAAAACACTTGTATATGACACTCATGTAAACACCAGAGAAGAACGTGTGGCCAGCTTACGTGCAGCATTCGAAACCACCAAGCACACGCCGGCCATCCTCGATGATGTGCTCCGCAACATGCTGTGGCTCTGCAGAACATGCATCGAATGCGGAGGAGACAATTTTGAGCAGCTGCTGTACTCTCTCTGTGTGTAATAAACCTGTTTACGATAATGATTCTCATGTATCTTTACAAATACCTGACATCACCCTTGCACGCTATAATCCCCGTTGGGTAGGCCTATAAGAAGGTATTTCCGGACATGGCTATATTAATAATAAAATATGTACAATTTCGTCTCATGTGTTACCCCTATTAATTTGTAACACTTATTCATTGACATACTGTGTATACAAACATAAACTATGAGTATATATACACACACTTGTGTAGATTTACACACACACACACGCACACGCGTAAATACAAGTGAACTGTGCAATTTCCGTGGGCCACACGTTTGCAAGGGGCGGTGGGAGGGGAAGGCAGGTTTTTCTTCCTTTGAATTTTATTTGCAGAAAATTTAGAGTACGCGTGGATTGAATTTTCATTCTGTCCGCTCGCAGTTATAAAGCGAGTATTAATTGTACAGAGTGGAAATAACTTCATTTTTCATTCTAATCTCTTGTTATTCACATGAATTAATCTATAAAACTATAATCTAATCTTCTTTTATTATCTCTTGTATAAAGTATGTTGATATATTGTGGAAGCTGTAAAGTGTGACGTTGGGGAAACGAATGGGTTGGGTGCCTCGCTCTCATTTGCGCAGAGCCCTGCGAGTGCCTAGGTCGTGCCACTGCCGCCGTACAGCTTCACGACTCTGGAAACGACGGGGAAAATGTTGTTTCCTTCTTATGTGATAAGCTGAGAGGTTGCGCGTTGCACATAACACTATTAATCTATGATCGTGTTTCGAGAAGTAAGTGTCTCATCTAAAAAGACGTGGCCAGAAATTCGTTGCAAACGAATCCCTGTAATTTTGCACTTCTGGCGTATGTTATGATGACGAAATTAACATTAGCCGAATAAATACTGAATTTCGTATATAAAACTATTATTAGACACGCCATGAAACTCGCTATTAATTCTCTGAAAACCCGGGGCTTTGTCTCTCGAGCGAAAACTTCCATCACACGTCGCAGTTACTCGGGTGAAGTTCGTAAACATCTTATTTCCACTATACCAAAAACCATGCGATGTAAGGAACCAATGTAAGAAAGTCAAAGGAATTTATAATTGAAGTTATTGCTTGTAACTTAATTTGGGTAGTGTCTGTAATTAAAATAGTGGTAAGTCTTACTCCTTATATAAATGCATTACTAATAGGCCTACATCTAAAGGCTGTTTGTGGAATAATTAATTGACGTGCCTTGCAAAATGCCATGCGGGATGGGATACTAGCAGACAAATTAAACATTTGTAAAAGTCATAGGCGCCGGCTTTACATACTGAGCAGCCTAAAAAATATTTTCAGGGTTGCTCAGCACCCTAGTACTTCAGTCCATTAAACCCTTAATACTACGTCGCTAGTTCTATTTTGGATAAAGAATTGCGCTTCGAGCAGTTTCTTCTAGCGTAGTAACAGGCAGGTGCTGCCAACCACCAGACCACGTTTTAAATATGGTGCTATGAAATGTCACATATTTAATCCCTCTCCCTCCCTTCCTCCCCCCCCCTCAGCCCTCCACACACATGTTTTGAGCACCAACAATATTTTTTTACAAGTCAGCGCCCCAAGTACAAATGATTCACATGGCTAATGGTCATTCTTTGCGTTGCATTCTAATCCTGAACTACTCCTGCCACAAGTCGAAATGTTGCTAATTGTCTTAAGTTTGCGAAACAGTAAGAACGAACTGATTTTGCCATGTAATCAACATACCACTTTTGTGAGATCAAATAACCAGCAATAAAAACAATTATTTGCGTGTTCATTAGGTGTATATATTTATGATTACATATGTCTTCGATGAGTAATGCTTTTATGCTTTTGCTACTTAAAATGTTTCATTTCAGTATGGTGGAACTACCTCCACGCAAAAGTCTCTGAACTGGCGGGCAGCGTAAAACTGAAGCGAAATTTAATTTCCTCTTCCGAAAAGGCTTTGCGTCTACTCAATGTGTAAAGTTTCATCTACAGTTTACTTCTTTAGATTTCGGCAGTAAATCTGTGAACCTACAAGATATTTCGACTGATAGATTTTAGAGTCGCCTGAAGTGTGTATAAATTTTATAAAAATGGAGTTTCAAGTTGGCCACGATACAGCTCAAGTGTGAGGGTTTCTTAACCCTGCTTTCTTCGCGTCCTACCGGGCGAGGTGGCGCAGTGGTTAGCCCGCCCCCCATACCTTAACGGTAGGGTGGCCGCCTTGTAGTCGAGGGGTCACGGGTTCGCGCCCTAGACCCCCCGCGGCAAATCTTCAGTTCGCTTGTCGCACTGGGAATTTGTCAGCAAGTCGGTCTAACTTGAGCTCGACAACGTCACTTCAATACAACAACGACGACCACAAAAAAAAAAAGTGGTTATCTTTCGGACTCGCGCTCGGAAGGATTTAGGTTCGAATCCCGGTCCGGCGATACTGTTTTTGGTTTTCCATGGTTTTCCGAAATCACTCCAGGCAAACGGTGGGATGGTATCCTTACTAGAGACTGTGACCTATTCCTACTCTGTTGAAGCTTTTCTGAACAACTTGCTCCGTGTCTAATGACTTCGCTGTCGACGGGACGTTAAGACCTAAAGGCTGTTCACGATAATGTCAGCACCTTTGAAATCAACCTTAGAAAAAAGTTACTGCTTCTACTTGCATACATTTTAAGCGGCGCACTGAGAGACATGCACCCAGTAAAGTTGGTAACGATGGAGGGGAAAGTAGTTCCATATCTTAACGTCGAATAAAATGTGTTAAGTAACCATTTGTGATAACTTAAATTATTTATATCGCTTTCTGTTTGTCTTTAATGCGCCGAAGTGTAAAAATTAGCAAATTTTGAAACTACTTACTTCTCTAATAATTTTATAGTTTCACCTGACCGACGCACGAAGAAAGCGATGAGGCCCATAGCAATGATAATTTTACATAAGGCGGAAGAATACACAACGTGCTTACAAATAGATCTTAAGCAAGACTTTCAAAAGTGTTCATTTTACCGTGAACAGTCTATACCTACCACCATCTTCGCGTTCGTATAAGTGCGTTTACAGTAACATTTCAATCCGGATTGAACCTAGACTGGACTGAAGAATTCAGATTGAAATTTATATATAAACACATCCGGACTGGACTGAAGTAGAAGTGAAGTGAGATAGTCCAGTACAGTTGTCGAGGTGGACTGGAATGTAGATTCTCGATTGAAAAGTTTACTTTAAACACTCATCAGACTGAAATTAGAACAAATAAGAAGTGGCTGCTACATTATGAACTCGTTAGTTTGATTATGTAATAGGTTAGATTCATTCTGAGACTAGCAAAATAAGTGTTTTTTTGGAAGTGAATCGAAAAATAAATGGCTATGAAGGAATTGAAAAATATTTGGATGGATAAATATGACGAATTCTTATTTTATATTATGTTGGCAAAATATATTTTACTTTTACTGGACTTTCGTTATTCCTTTGTTTTATAGTTCTGCCAGTCGCCAAAAGAGTGCTTCGGTCCCGTTTAAATCCGCATTCAGACTTGTTTACACTTTAGTCCACGTTCGAAACTTTAACTTAACCGCTTACTTTCGATACGAGTTCACTCCGAGTTCGCTGCCAGTTGATTCCAATCCGAGTTCTGTCCAGTCCGAAACTTTACTCTAAAAAAACCATACGAATGCTCGGGCACGCACGGAGTCAACTGATGACACCCTGTAAATCAGGAACGATAGTTACACGAAGCGGTGCGAGCTCAGTAGCGACCTAAATGTCAGCTAAACCAGCCGGAGAAGAGCGACTGCTGTGGGGGTTCTAATGAAAGGAAAGCACATGCTATTAGAGGACGCGGGGTCGGCGATTTGCCGCAGGGGAAAAGACGGCATTCAGGTCACGTGGATGCGCCGACGTCCACGAGTGTATCGCACGAGCTGCGGCGCTAATCCCGCCTTTGACATGGCCAGTAAGTCAGGCTCACGAGCCGAGCCCGAGACGGAGCATACACAATGTATAGCGGCGCGCAGCCTCCGTCTAATAGCTTTATAAAACGCGTGAACTCGGACCAAAAGACGCGCGAGAGCAAACACCGCGGTCATGGTGCCAGGGGGTGCAGACGAACTGGAAAATGGCGGTGCGCTGGAAACAATCGCAGTGTGAGGGGGTGGGTTTGGAAGAGGGGGGGGGGGCGGAAAAAAAAAGAATAATTATTATAATGAGAGTCGGAGGGTGTTTGTGGAGGAGGCGCTGGGGAGGGAGATGTGCCACCCCGGTAACCGTGCAGATAAATCAGAGCTGCTGGTGGATGGGGGAGGGCGAGATCGCAATTTGCCGCCACGGCTTGTCCCCGGGGGACCCGTTAGTTTTAGTCGCTGCCCCGGGCGACAGATGGCAGGCCGGAGCGAGGGCCACGTGACCGCCGGCTAATGAGGCGCGCGCTGCGGCGGGGAGTCGAACTGCAGAGGCCGTGGTGGTCAGTGCTGCCTTTAACTCTCGCATACTCTGTACTATTATCGGTGCAGCTGAGAATCGAATACCACTTAGCATCCGGGGACATTATAAGACAGTCCCGTTTTCTAATTAATCATCGCCCAGCTTCCTAGTTATATTAAATTAATACGTAAAACAGGGAAACAAAAGAAAAGTCTGGATTCCACGTCATTTGGTCATTCATGGAAATATTGAAGAAGACAGACTATGTAAATGTCGAGTCAAACTCTGTGTTACAGATTGGGTGCTGGTGAGTATAGGCTATTCACCGTAAAATGACCACTTTTGAAAGCCCTGTTTAAAATTTTCTCGTATGCATGTTGTGTATTCTTCCGCCTTATGTAAGATTAACATCGTCGTGGGTCCCATCACTTTATTCATGCGTTGATCAAAGGAAACTGTGGAATTATTTGAAAACTAAAATAAACAGAAAGCGAAATAAATAATTTAAGTAATCATAAATGGTTAACTAACACTTTTTATCTGACGTTAATATATGGAAATACTTCCCATCCATCTTTGCCAACTTTACTGGGCGCAAGTCACTCCGTGTACCCGTTGACATATGTGCAGGTAAGGGCAGTGACTTTTTTCTAAGGTTGAGTTCAAAAGTGCTCTCTTTATAGTGAACAGCCTTTAGAAACATGCCGGGATTCCTCCCGATCCCTCATAAGTTCTACCCTCGCCTTGCCTTGGAGAGTGTGGCGAGGAGTATGGCAGTCGGGGTTCTTTAAAGGCAACTTAAGCGTCCAACCTTCCAAATATCATTATTTATACACGACCATAGGTATGAAAACATGCTATGCTAATTAATTATTTTACATAATTTTAATAAGCCACAGTAAGTATTAACGTCTTACTCAAAAAAACATAAATATCAATTAAACTAAGTATAAAAGCATGGCAGTATTAAATTTAATAAATAATAATTCGTTAATTTTATTTGAAACTAGAATCGAATTGCAAGGGGAAACAAAGAGTTCTGTGGATGAACTTTGTTGTGATATAGTTTTCGTTTGAATATCTGTTGGAATTACCTGCATTTCTTCATCTTGCATATACCTGATCATGAAATGTAGTACACTATGGATTTAAAACATTAAGCACATTGCTCATTCCGTCTTTTTATAATTAGTTTGTAACACTTTGAACACAAACACACCAATATATCGAAATTAAACTACTAAGGATATTATTTTATACTGCGTCAACTATATTTTTTCTTTTGTATGTACAAAATAATAGAATTCCGAGGAGATGTGGAGCGTTATAATGAGAAAATATAATTTTTCGCACTTGGAAAAATATTTGATATGCAGAATGGTAAAACATTTAAACAGTATAACGCGATTATTAATATAATTTCACAGCTTTGTTTGTGAATAACAAGTTTAGTGTATTTCATTCAATGTAACCATGGTTCTTACAAAGCTTGTTAGACCTAACTCGGGAGTAAAATGTTAAAAGTTCCCTGTAGTTTTCGTACTTCAAAACAAAATTCATGAACCTTATTTTGTTTTATTTCTTCACCACATAGGATTGGTGTATTTTTATATCCAATTTCAGTTCGTTAAAAATTGCACCATGCAGCTGGTATCAATACGAAACCAATGACTATTGGTTTTAAGTGTGCAACCAAGAACCTATAACCCAGCTATGTACTTCAGCACTGTGACTGTGTAACCCCCCCCCACCACATAGGCCCTCACAGAGCTCCAATAGTCACAGGCGAAACACCTTCAACAAACCAAGATGCTGGCAACTTAAAAAAATTAGTAACCCTGTAATCGATGTCAACACAGCAATGTAAAATAATTGGCATATTGGAGTACTGATGGAAGATGTAGCAGTTTAATTATAAACGTGTCAACGGAACCAAGCTGTGAAAAAAGGAAAACCCGAAAGTCATTTTTTAAATTTTGTTAATTATCAGGTATATTTATAATATTTTAATATTCCCCTTTCCTTGCATACAATAAAATAGATTTCATACCAAATAACAGTAATAATAGATTATCATAAATACTTTACATTCCTTGACTGACTACATGCCTATTTTTATGCATATAGTTTTGTCACTTCTTTATAACAGGCACAAACTTATAAAATATTTTACCATTTATACGCATTTGTTTCTGTCTCAGAATATCTGAATTTGTACCTTTCTTTATTCTTTCCATCAGCTATAACAAAAGCAAGAAAATAATTACAATTTTTTTTTTCACAAAAATTGGACTTAGCGCCTTTACAAATAATCCAGTATCATAAATTTGCAGATTAACACCATATTGAGCAAAAATGTTTCAGTTAACATATTATAAGCTACCATGAACATAAAAGTGGCTCATTTATCATATTCTGCTCTACACTGAAAATAAAATCTTTCTCAATCAACTTGAGAAAAATGAACCCAAGGTTATGAAAATTTCCTTTTCATAGCTTGGGGTTTAACAATTTCTGTGTTTTTTAGTGAACAGAAGGGTTAATAATAATTATAACCCCCTACCCCCCCCCCCCTCCCGGCCTCACACACACATTTCCATGCAATTCGACAGACGCCGATTACTTTGAACTCGCCACCAGCCGGGGTTTGCAAACCCTAATTCTCGCACGCTCTTCCATCCATTGCGGAGAAATACTACAAGATTGGATTATTTTCGACTCCATCTAAAAAACACATAGGCGCAAGCGCAGAAAAACATCGAATGTTCCTTTACTTCTTAGAACATGGTTGTCTTCAACATGAGCACCAGTTAGTGGGCAGATAGGCGAACAATGAGAGTGCGTGACATAACACATTACATGATCACATCGGAAATTTGCTGGCTAGGAACAGCGCTTCAGTGTTGCGGCCGGTGTCAGGTAAGCCAGACGTCGTGCTGCAGGAGAGCGACAAGACTCCGCTGGTCGGCAAGGAACACAGTTACATAGGCCGGTATTCTGTTACTTGTCCAGGGCAGCAATCAACAAAAACAGAATTTGCAGAGCCTTCAAAAGGTAGGGAGTACTGCCTCGTTTAAAGTTATAGCAGGTGGGCAAGCTAGACGTAACATTTACGTGTGCAGAAAGAAAAGTCGGTGAAATGAGACGGCTTGTCATCTCATCCTACGTTCTTCAAACTGGTGTATCCAAATGAAAAAAAATGACAGCATCCAGGTTATCCGTCAGGATGGCCAATCACGGCAGAACCCCAGCAGTAGGGGTAGTGAAATTTCGCGAAAAGATTTCAAGACAAATTATATTTCAAGACACTGTAGGGTCGTTTGCCTATATTGATTGGTTGAATTACTTTTTGACACGTGTTAACAGTGTGCACACGAATCATGTAGGAGCCGCGCCAATGTTGCCGAATTCTGAGCGGCCTGATCAAATATGAAAACGCCTTCTCAAGCAGATAGCAACCAATGGCAATAGACAAACTGTTGTCCGATGCTTATAGTATTGAAGTCTACCGTGTACACATTTTCTTCCGCGAGATTTCACTAGCTCTACCCAGCAGTCTACTAATCGATGTACAGCATCCATATAATCAGCAACAAATGGAGCAGCACACGATTTTCCTCCCATTGTTCTCCCACCATGGACCGACTCCGCCGAATCAACCAGAAAATACCTTCATGAGTCGCCTGCTCAATTGTCAGCATCTACATGCGGCATTAAAAAGTGAAAACGAAAATCTCCTTCTGCTCATACACGCCATTCCTCCTCAGTGACTCTTAAAGAACCTGGCTCTCGCCATCTTACGGTCCGTATCTTACACCTGGTTTCCCCCACCGAATCTGGTTTCATGTTCTCAAAAATCATATCACATTACTCATTTGATATTTCCCACGTTACAAGAATGCACAAACTCTTACATACTTAATGAGCAAGATCCACAAAAATAATAACGAAATAAGCACGACACTGGTGAAATCGGACTTTCGCAATTTTAAACCACAAAACACTAAACACTGCAAAATTTGCTCTCTAAATTAACTTAAACTGTGATACGCAAACGTTAATTATCTTGGAATTATGGGACTTCATTTTGGTAATTTTACGGAAATTTTTATCAACTGTGTAAGGAAAACGTGCTTTCATAAAACATTGCGTCGGGACAATCGTCAAGTGGAGTCATTCGCCAAAAAAAAAAAAAAAAATTACATGTTCTGTTTTTCATAAATTTATTAAGGCTCTACATACAATTACATACAGGGTTGGGTTGCATTCGATCGAAAAACTTCGTTAGGTGATTCCTTATGCAAAATCTAGTGGCAAATACATAGGAAAATTTGTACCTAAACTAAATATTAAGAGCGAAATAAGTCCCCGAAAATGGAGATTTTGGAATGTATTTGTGCAAATTATCGGAAACCAGGTGAGATAAAGTACAATTCGTGGAACATTGTTTTATGTTATCGGGATCTTCAACATATGGGCAAATTCACAATAATAACACTCCCCGTTATGAAAATAACAAATGTGGTCACCCTCTTATTGCTGGCAACTTCGTCTGGAATTATGAATGTTTGATACTGGTTTTTTAAGCAGTATGATCTAATAAACAAAAATGGCCCCTTTGTTGCAACTGCCTAGAACCCACCGTTTTCATTAAAATGCACACAAAGATTCCGCTTCCGCGATACAGTGCCTCGTATGTAGGCAATACGCCAAAACTTGCGTGTGGGGTAAGCTGTTGTTCCCCCTGTACAAACAATGGTGGAGAACATGTATTACTTACTGTAAACAACAATTACTGAGCATTAAGAAGTCTACGATACTGCATCCGACTATGTATTCCAGGCAACAGTCGGTGAGATAATCCCTACATGAAGTATTGGTACTGCCTACGTGCCTGGAACCATATTGCTGTGACTGCTGTGTACTGCAAGGACTATTGTTTAAGGGCCTGGGCATGTATCGCTTTAGCCGAAGCTTTATGTATGTGCGATTTAAATGAAAGCGGTTGTTCTAGGCAGTTGCGACTCGAGGCCCTGTGTGTTACCTAGGTCATAGCGACAATAAACAAGCATAAAATGTGAATGAGTCTTGAATCTTCGTATAAATATCTCCCGTCAATAATAAATCAGGGACCGAATGAAGTGGGGTATCATTAATATGTTGGACTCGCATTCGGGAGGACGCGGGTCGAATCCTGGTCAGGCCATCCAGAATTCTGTTTACCATGGTTCCCCGAAGTCACTCCAGGCAAACGCTGAGATGGTTCCTTAATAAATACCATGGCTGAATTCTTCCTCAGTTTCCTTCAAGTGGCTACTTGTATGTTCCCGTGTATAGTGACCTCGCTTGCGAAGAGGCCTTTCTCACAAACTAAACACGTACAGGTAGCCGTACTGTATTATTAGCGCGTAAATGAGTGTTACTTTTGACAAACGACATGTCGACAGTTGAAAGTAACGTTTTCATAATGAAACACTTTCAGGCCATTTTTTTTTGCGAGCAAACATATTACTAGGTGTCGGATACAGCATGTGGTATAAAACACGTGTGTACAGGCTGTGCATTGCAAGCGGTCTACATGTCTGGCGCTAATACCACATTAGGCAGCTATGTACGGTTTGACGTGTTCAATTCCACGCCTGGGACGACTGTTATCGCGGCACTAAAGACACTATAGTGAATGCGGCTCATTAAACCCCGTGCGAGTACTTGCACCGCACTAAGATGTCGTCGGGCTAATGAAACAATGAAATTATTAGAAACGTAAATATTTTGCAAATCTGCTCACGTTGACTAAAAAAAAAAAATAGTTACTTAGTATTCGACGTTAATATATGGAACTACTTTGCTCCATCACTACCTACTTTACTGGACGCATGTCACTCGGTGAGACCGTTAAAATATATGCCACGCAGGAGCAATGAAATTCTTTTAAGATTCGTTTGAAAAGCGCTCACTTTATCGTGAACATCTTTTATCTTGCTCACACTAGCGCTTACCTAGTGGCTACAATTTTGCCTTTCCCAACATTTTAAGTCTGATGTTTACAACGTGTAGTAGAAGCAACCTTACCACGCACCGCAGGTGCGTTTATTCCATAGACGCATAGGTAAGCAATGCTTACACTATACATATTTGAAATGTTTGAGCCTTTATAGTTTTCGCCTTTACTTTAAACACTTTTAATTCTGAGTTTCCCGTTTCCGATTCGAGAAAGAATTTTCGCAACTACCGCACTGTACACGCATGGTGCTGCTGTCTAGTATTTATTTCCGCAAACGGAAGCAACTAGAGATGAGTCGAACTCGCAAGTAACAACACGCCACACGCTCGAGCTCCTCCGCCACCAACCTCCTTCCTTCGGAGGGTAAGCAGTCGTTCTGTTTGCGTCCTCCAGTCCTACACTTCCCCTTGTTAAGTGGATGAAAGTGTTTCGGAAAATGAGAGCTTTCTTACAATTTGTAGCATGCTCTCTAAATAGTATTCAGTTTTGTTATTATTACATTCATTTCGATTCCGTTTTTATAACTAATGTTGGGTATTATAAAACGGTATATACATGTGGACGGAAGCAAAGTTGGAAGTTGTGGTTGTTAGTAGAAATAAAAAATAAGTGGGGCTTTTATATCGCTTACCTTGTAAAAAAAAACTCTCGACACGTCACTGCGACACACGCCTTACCAACTTCGCCTCTGCGCAGTGTGCTGTTCTCTGCGTGGAACCATCACTTGAGCCGTTGTCGCCCCCGCGGCGGGCGGACGGAATTGAAAGCAGCGGCCGGCCATCAGCTCCGCGTCATTACCTTCCTATGCGCGACACTATGACGAACTGCGAATGCGCCCCGCGCCTAGCCACCGGGCCCAACTGCGCGTGAACTAATTGTTAATCCCAATCGGCTGGCGGGCGATAAAATTAATTCTCAGCGCTCCGGCCACCGGCCCGGGCACCCTTCCGAATGGCCGCTATATTATTTTACATGCGTCGTGCCGTTTGCCGCGCGAGGCCGCGCGCAGCGGCGGGGACGTGGGGCGTGGCGAATTGCAGACTGTTCAGACCCTCTCGGTGTAGCGACCAGTGGAGACTGAACAAAGCCCTCTCATAGAGGATGCAAATAAAGGATAGTATTTGGTAGAAGGGAAAGCTAAGAAGAAGATGAATTATATGAAGAGCAAATAAACTATTTCCTGTACATTTCAAACAGTTATTAAATTGTTACAAAGTATAAAGACACGAGGCCAACGGAAGAAAGGATGGTAAGGTAGGTATAGGGGGTTCACGGTAAAATGAGTACCTTTGAATTCCCTGCTTACGATGTACTTGTACGCGCGTTATGTATTATTCCATCTTACGTAAAATTAACATTGCCATGGGCCTTATCACTTTATTAATGCGCCAGTCAAGTAAAACTGTGAAATTTTTTGGAAAGTTAATATTATACGAATCTACTCGCTTTCACACTTCGATGCATTAAAAAACAGAAAGCGAAAGACATAATTTAAGTTATCACAAAAAGGTCACCTAACACTTTTTATTCGTCGTTAAGATATGGAACTATTTCCCATTGCTGGGCAAATGCCACCCAGTGCGTCCAATAAAATATATGCGTTCAGGGGCAGAGACTTTTTCTAAGGTTGGTTTCAAAAGTGAGCACTTTGTCGTGAATAGCCTTTAAGTTAGGTTAGAGAGATGGCATGACAGAGAATGAACTCACCCAGTCTCGCACTCTGGATTCGTTGCTCTGAGGTAGGATGTCACCAAACCTGGTCAAACAGCTGACCTCGCCCCTTGAAAATCGCCGTCTCTGTCGAAAACAATCCTCGCAGCCCAGTCCAATCTTCGCGCCCCTCCACGTGTGTGGATTGACGTTATACGATGTGATTGGCTCCCGTTGTGCACTGGAGGCGGAGTCTGCTTGTAGTTAGTTGTTATTATAAAGGAATATCCTGAGGTTGCTAGACCCGCATTTTCTGCCCTTTGCACATTGCTATGATAGTTTATACATTCCACTTCGGCTCGCTGTTATGTTTTCTTAGTTTACCAAACTCGCCTGTGGCCTTCTTCAAAGCTATTGTTTTAACAGGTTGACGCCCTTCCTTCAGCCCTTCACTTAGGACTGAACGACGATGCACTTAGCTACAAAAAAAAAACACGATCCCAAGATCGCACCAAACAGCAGAAAAACCCTTAAGGGAAAAAAGGCAGTGATATTGTAAAATTCTAAAATCACCAACACCAGCACGTGAGTTTTCTGAAGAATAACCTTGTATTTCGCTTCAATTTTTATCCAAATCACACATCTGCATGTACTAACAAGTACCATATAAAAAGGCAAATTTACAATGCAATGTTCTACTATACATACAAAACTCCAACACCAGAAAATTACTGGACATAAATCTATATATTTAGATTGGTGTGTATATTTATAAATTAACTCGCCCTTAAAACTCTTAACTACTAAGGCATTATTCAAAATACTAACGAGCTTGATATAAAAATATTTACTGCCTCGTTTAAGACACAAGATTTCTTACTGGCTGGTAACATTACAGCCTTTCAAATCTCTCTTTTGACACGACGTGAATTTAAAAATTACATATTTATTTAAAATGCATCGTTCTGAAGGAACCACAAGGTATAACAATGTCTACCTAAAATATTATAATATTTTATAATACTGACTTTCCAAATTGACTAACATTACATAGGTGGAAACTTACTATTTTGGCTGGCATAGCAACATATTTCATTGATGTCACGAATTATGTTACGAATCTACATGGTGTTAACTTTACAGAGAACCAAACGCTGTATTTTATAATTCAAACATTTTGTTTCAAAATCGAGTTTTCTAAGTCCAAGACAACCAAGAAATCCAGTCAGCTACAATACTTTTAAAATCAAATTCTAGGGCTACAAACTCATGCCTACAAATGTTTTGGCCAGGAGGCCTTAATCTCAGTTACTTAACTTCTTTCCATAGTCGTGCAAGTCCCCAACAGCCGAACGTCTCTGAAGACAGGTTGGCTATCGGATTGCATTTATATGAAAATTTGATGGAGGGGAAAACACCATATCATATTCTTTATTAGTGCAGATTATTGGAGAGACACATGACAACATTTGCGGATATCCGGTGCGTACAGCGCACTCTTTACGTCTTCAAACGGCGAGGCACGATCAGCCGCGTCAGCGACTGGAGCACTTCGAAACGGCGAGTCCTTGAACAACCGGTTCTGGCACCGCTGGTGTGCTGAGAGACTGCATACGTGTCACCGTGGCGTGTGTCGGAGCTTGCCGTTTTGCAACACGTATTCGAAAAAATCACTGCAAAATCTATTACTACAAGAAACTTAAGTTCATATTCCACCACTTTATTTAATATTAAATAAAGTGTAGAATCATATTTTAAAGTTCATTTTCTGCAATAAATTTTAGTTTCCTCGTAACACCGTTGACAGCCGAACGGAGCCGGCTGGCAGTCATATCGATACGTAGCGGGGCGGTCAAAGTCGGCCTGTCAGTTTGCAACTTCCCGATGCCAAGATTCAAACATGAGTAACAATTGCATCTCATATCTGGCACCCCTATCGAAGCACCACCTCCACGATGACTCCAGGGGTCCATCAGCCAGGAATCACTCCAGGATGGCCGCTCCTGCAGAAACCCCCGACCAGTAGCACTCCCAGGATCATCATCTACCAGCGTGCTCGCATCCAGGAACCAGTGCTCGGAACAGATCAGAAGAAACGCAATTACAAACTGATGCCAGCTCAAACATCTCAGAGCAAGGTAAAGCTTCTAACGCTCTCTTCTCTCGACTCCACACGAGAGGAAACCATGCGCCGACTGTGGGGACCCGAACGCCTATCCAAAGTCCCTGTTCTCAAATCCTATCCATTTACCATACTCAGTACTGAATAATCTCTTTGCCAATCCCTGACTTAGTACATAAACGAATACACTGAAAACAAACCATCTTAACACTAAATGAAAATGAATATCCTAATTAAATGAGTATGAGATTGAGAGAAACCCGGAGTCGGGGACTTGTACAACTAATAAAATCTATTGAAAACAAGAATCATATATTACACAAAATGATAATGATACACAAGATACATGATACCCTAATAATACAGAAAACGTAACCCCACACAAAATGAAGTCCTTACAAGACCTCAAATTTGAGAACGATGCTTGTCCACATAAAAATACAATATCATAACAGTTTTAATTGAGAAAGATGCCCTTTCACAAAATTCTTAGGATTTTTCTCATCCTCGAGCAAAACAGTAACCGGAGTCCAAAACTTACGGATAACAAATGCTCCCACGTACTTAGGTGCCAGCTTGACACTGAATTGCGCGCCTTTATTGTCCCTAAAATTCCCCTAAGGGGGATATATGTCCACTGTCAACAGTCACAGTAAATATGCAGTAAGTATTTTTGGATGAATCAGTATAGTAAACAGTAAGTATTTTTGCGTGCGTCACATGGCTACGTTGGGACTCACTATACCTTGGTTTGCAGCAGAGTGGCGCTGGCCCTCCGGGCCTCACCGGCTGGTAAGTTGAAGTTGGTATAAAGATAAAACTCAGAATCCAAATGTACCTTGATAAAGTTAGCACCACCTATTGTATTACACACTGTAACGTGATCTCCTTCAAATCTGATAAATCACTGGTCAGTGGTCATGAACACATGCATATATTCAGTATATATTCTCTTATCAGAGTTGCAATGTTGCAGAGTACAGAGAACATAGTTCAAGCGATAAGTAGTCAGTACACATTATCTCATATGAGGTTAACCAAGTTCACATGCTATAGAGTCTAAGTGTTTCAGAATGACATGTAATATACGGCTGAAATGGCCAATTTGGAGATGTTTCCCCGGCAGCGGCTCGTAAAACTAGGGCCGCTGCCACGGTCGTTCGGGAAGTATTATTTAATGAAACTGCCTGTATATGGAAAAACCCTTTAATGTACATTATATCTCATACGATCACATACATATATAATAACATGACAAATACATATCAAGGATTATAAACCTGTACTACATAACCTAATATTCTCATATTACCACAAATACCTGTCAACTTTCTATACATATCAATTTTGATCCCCATTATTACATTTGATTTTACTTCTTGAATACAAAACAGGGTTTCCAAATGAACCTATAATTGCAGTACTACTACTAAAATACTTATTGTATACTTACTGTGACTGTTGACAGTGAACATATATTCCCCTTAGGGGGATTTTAGGGACAATAAACCCTTGCGGTGTATTGTGGTTGTAATTTGTGTTTCGTGTTTTCTGAGAATTCGACAATTTTGTCTTTTCTGGTCAAGATGTACGTTAACAGGTTTCGTAGAGGTGGAAGTTCATATTTTCCAGAGAAGGTGTTTAGCAATATGCATGCCATTGAAAAAGACGTTAATAAAGATGATACTGAGTAGACTGTACGAGCTGTGGACATTGAAGAAAGCTATATATTATTGTCATTGTTATTTAGATTTGCACTGCAAGGAATTACTTCAAAATCTGGCTCTGGTTTCTTAGATTTCTGTTTCTTCAGACGAGCAAATAATTCTAAAGATCCAAACCAAAATACATTAGTGAAATAGATTCTCGAGATATAATTTGTTGGAAAACATTCCCAGTTAATGAACGTGTTAGTAGTAGTACTGCAATTATAAGTTCATTTGGAAATCCTGTTATGAATTCAAGAAGGAAAATAAAATTTAATGTTGGGCATCAAATTTATATGTATAGAAACTTAACAGGTACTTGTGGTAATATGAGAATATTATGTTATGTAGAATTAGTTTATAATCCTTTATGTGTATTTGTTATGTTATATATGTATGTAATAATATGAGATATGATGTATATTAAAGGGTTTTTCCATATACAGGCAGTTTCATTAAATAATACTAAGGTTATGAGTTTCAAATAGAACCCTATCTCCCACTTTAAAAGATGTAATTCACAGATTTTTATTGTGCTGAAATGCAAGTCTAGCATTTATCAGAGGGCGAAACAGCGTTTGGGCGAAAAATATTTCAGCGCGAACTTTTCTCGTTGAGTCATTTACAACATTATCAAAAGTTGCCATGGCTGACGAGACAAAATACGTTGCATTATCTCGGACCAGATACATGTGAGACACAGACAAGGAAAATTTACGCTGACTCAAAACTTTGCAAATTTCTGAAGACTTCATAGATCTGTGGGGTAAAAGAAACACAAATTTACTGAACCTATCTATGTTAACAAGAATAGAAGTAAATGCAGCAGCGTTCCTGGGTAATGGTCCGAATACATCCAAATATACTCTCTCCCATGGAAAAGTAGCCGCAGAAGCACTATAGGAACTAGCAATCTTCGTATTTCGTGGTTTGGAGCATTGGCATGCTTCACATTGCTGAACTCATGTTTCCACACCTTTGGCCAATCCTGGCTAGTAGGACATTTCTCGTAACCGGTAAATCATTTTCTCCTGCTCCTAATGGCCACCGAAAAAGGTATTATGAAAATAATGGTTCATTTGGCCCCTTAAAGCATTTGGAACATTTAAATCCTTAGTTTTATGATGAATGTATGCGATTAAACTCTTTCTGATGTCATAAGACACTGCCTTCCCCATATTTGTATCTGACTTTATGGAAATATTTTCCAAATCTATTTCCTGATCGTGTTGTAATGTAACATATGCTTGTGAAAATCCTACAGCACAGAAAAAAGAAGGTTCCGATCATTTTCCTCAATCACAAATTTGAAAACTCTGATCTTTCTTATCTATTACTGAAATTACTTCCACCTTGGAGACTTCAAACCCTTGTAAAATATCCTGCACAAAAGAAACCTGTACTATCTGATCTTTAGTGACTGGAACTGGATCTACCTTAGGATTTTCATACACTTGAACAGACATACAACTGGATGTATCAGATGGAGATATCTCACAAAATTCCTCGTCTAACGTAGGTTCACATTCCACCACTTTATTTAATATTAAATCATTGTAGAATTGTATTTTAAAGTTCATTTTGTGCAATAAATTTTTGTTACATCGTAACACCGTTGACAGCCGAACGAATCCGGCGGGCAGTCATTTCGATACGTAGCGGGACGGTCAAAGTCGGCCGGTCAGTTTGCAACTTCCCGATTCCAAGATGCAAACATGATACACAATTGGATCTCATCGTGGTGCACAACAGGGCCATGCATAACAGTTCACTGGCAGAGCAAACAATCCTTAAAGGGGAGTGTAGGATGTATGCCGTCTGGAATTCATATATTTCTTGCAATCTAATTACATTTGAAATTAATTTTTGAAAATGCGTTATTGCTAGGGCATAGCTAATTATTTAGGTATATTTTAGCAACAGTTGTATGGGTGGCTGGAAAAACTTTGAATGTTAGTTATTCGACAAAAATTATTTTTAGTAGAAAAAATTTTCTCTCATAATCCGCTGGTTCGAACTGTGTTCTTAGTAATTTCATAAACGCACCCCATGATAGCATATCGTTCGTTAGAAGGGCACGATGAAGGTTTTTTTTTAGTGTAAAAACGTCGCATGATGTAAATCTAATGTTGGCTGCACTGCAGCCGAGGTTATTCTTTCTGTCCTTGGGTTGAGCTTAGATTGTGATTAGTCTCGCTATTCGTTCACCACGTATAAAACATGAAGGCATCTCCAAGTAAGTTATTTATAGAGTGTAAACAATCGCACACGTGTGCTAAACGTTACGGAATGGCGGTTGGCGGATAGTGGAAAATCCTACGTGTCGAACCGAGCGAAAGAAGAAGTAGTTCCGGAGAAGACGCCACCTGGCAGTGCACGAGGTTGTTCAGCTACTTGTGGTAAGAAAGGATGCAATTTATCAGCCATTTCATCATTCCTCGATTTGTACAACCAGTTTTAAGATCTAACCTACAATGAGCAGACACGTTTTCTGCTCCAGTTTATCAACTTGCGATAACCAAATTAAAGACGTCATGGTAACACATATGCCACATCTAAACGCCTCATTTGACAACACCTGTTTGCCGTAACACATCGTGTAACACATTTGTAATCACCCCACGACGAATACAAATACTCCAAGACAAGATGAAGGCGGACGGTTAGCACCCAAACATGAAAGGGGAACTCATTTGAAACGACCGCACGCAATAGATGCAACCGTTACGGATAAAATCAGAGAAGTAGAATGATTATACTGGTTATGGCAAAACGGCACCTGGCACCGGAACGTCGAAGCTGGGAGACGCCATGTTGTGACGTCACACGTCTGCCATCTTTTTTACCATTTCTTACCTAAAAACTTCCCTTTTTCCCACAAAATCAACTAAATTTCCCTAAAAAAAATTACCTTTTTTCCTAAGAATTTTCCTTTTTTTCCTTAAAAATTTCCCCCAGAATTTCTATTTTTTTCCAATTTGCGAAATGGACCCCCAGACTCGTCCCGTTTTTCGTAGAGCAGGTAACCGATATTAGCAACCCAGGTGACCTTGGTTTAGGGTAAGCAGGACTCAGGACCTTTGACCTTGACCTTCGACCCAAAATCGAAAAAATAAAAAATAACAAAAAATTCTAAATGTACCAAAAATATATGATTACATATTATTAAAAAAGTAATTTTAAGAATTAAATTTCCTGAGGTTCACCCTCTTCCCCCTTCGCGCAACAAATTAGTTAGCAGGCCTCCAACACCTCGTCCATACCCAGTCGGTCAGCTTGGCGCTGTCAAACATCGTAGCTGCCATATTGGATGCAGATGACCTTGACCTTGATACCATGACCTTCAATGGCCTTGAAAACAAAAACTTCAGAAAATACATAAAAGTCAAAAGCATATTATGCTACAGACTTCTACCATATTATATGCAGGTGACGTTGATTTGGCCCCAAGGTATTGAATGACCTTGAAAACAAAAACCCAGGAAAATACATAAAAGTCAAAAGCATAATGCATTAAAGACTACTACCACCATATTATATGTGGGTGACCTTAACCTCATGACCTTGAATTACCTTGAAAACCAAAACAAGAGAAAAATACATAAAAGTGAAAAATCATAGTATGTTACAGACTACTACTACCAGATTAGTTGCAGGTGACTTCAACCTTGACTCCATGAACTTGAATAACCTTGTGCAAAAAAAATTCCAAAATTCCAAGAAATCAAAAAATTATATAAAAGTTCATTATTAAAATCATAAAAAATGTATTACTAAGAAATTATTATAAAACTTATCTTAAAAAAACTGGTTCTATTACCCCCTCTTCCCCTCACCTATACTCATTCTATTGTATACCACCATTTTGGTTTTTTTCATTGTTATCTGTTTATTCATTGCTGGAGGCTACTAATCTTGCTTTTTTTTTTATCGTCATATGTTTAAGAGCTTGTCTCTCACATTCGTTAAACTACCATATTGGATTTCATGTGTTGTCATCACCTAAGTGGCGCTAGTGTATTAATTCGCCCACCAGGCAGCAGCCATATTTGACTATGTTCTTTCTTAAGTATAGGTTACCTTGATGGTGCCATCCATATTGGTTTATATTTTCATCACATAGGTGATGTTTATCTCTCGGATATGCCTCCTGCTATCGGCCTGTACAGAATGGTGACATTGACCGTTTTTACAAAGTACATGAAGTGTCATATTTATTTTTTTGTGTTTTATTCTTAAATGGACGTAATTTTATTTAAAATCATTTTTATGTAAATTAGCTGAGTTTTATAAAATTAATCAAATGCAGCATATTAAATATATTTTATTTATTAACAAGATTGTATGTACATACATAAAAACAGTTCTTTGCGATGATTTCCGAAGGCAAGACGATAACTTCGTAGTATTTTGTAAGTGGATTTAGTCCACTAGTTCTCACTTCTAGATGATTTACCGAATCGAGTGTCCAGCCCACACAGCCAAAGAACCAGGTGGCTGTGTTCCAGTAGTTCGGCTGTTGTTGGAAGGCTGTCCATGGAGTATTCAGTTGATATGCTGGCTTGCTGGCAATCCTGGATGGTGTCCACATGCGTATTGGCTACCAGTATCACAAGTTCCATCGTTTATTTGCACGAGACAACCTCCATCGTCGTCTTTGTGAAGACGCAGCTTGAGGCTGCTTTGCCCGAATTTCGATATGCTGTAACTCATTCTCGACAGACGGTAATCAACTGATTGAACCCATGCCTGTACCTCCCATTATATAGTGGCCAGTCTTTAACGATCGTCAAAAATGAATGTTTCTCTTTCTAGCAGAAGGCACACATATATTTGAAATCTGATAGCATAATTACCGTATTAACATGATCGTCGTAAACGTGGCGTAAATTCATATCGTAAATGCGAAACAGCATCAACGTCTGCGATGTGACGAAGCATCTGTTTGGGTATACGAGAATAAATCTTGCTCAGGTACACAAAGTCTACTTATGTAGACTTGCTAAAGTATTCTAGAATGCAAATTTGTTTATCGCAGGCAATGCCATCGAAGACCAATATTGAGTTTAACGGTGCTTCGCTTGGAGGTATGATGGCTTCATTATCGCTGCATGGGGAAAAACCCATGCCTTCCCCGGCCTGCAGTACTCGTGCCAATCGCCGGTATTTTAGTTGCTGGAGCGATTTTGAATGTAGGGGCATGTTCTCGAACCGAAGACCGTTCTCGTCTTCCAGCAGGCTCAGTAAGAAACATATTTTCCCGCAATTTGAAAGTCCAGCGATGACGCACCTCACTGTTTTCGGAAATAGGCTTCCAAGTGGCGATTCGTGCAAAACATCTTCATCTTCAGCATGAATGCGTATGGGTAGAGTAACATCTTGCTTGATAATACATACGTCACCACTACTATTTTGCGGAGGCGGAGGCGGAGCCGATTGTAGTTGCAGAGAATTAGTGCTACAAGTTTTAGAATGTCTCTTCAAAATATCAAACCATGTAAACTGTCTCTAGGAGAAATCGCACTGAAATGACACTCTTGAAGTTTTCTTCCGCAGGTCGTTATTTCATGTCGTCGTAAATTCCGCAAAGCTGTAAATGCTTTACCGCAGAAGCGACACAGCAGATGCATCATAATTGACATTTTACGCCCGTACTGTTCCAAGTCTAGAATAATACTGAAACAAAATTGTATAAAATAAACTTTTCTATACTTTTTAAAAAGTGTACATGCAGGTCCCTCGGTATATTACATCACTTCCTCGGTAAACTGTATTCGCACTTTCAAATAAAAGCGTCTAGAACTAGAGCAGGCTCCCACCACGCTTCGGCATTAGTCTATGCACAACTTGGACTTTAAACATTGTGGCACCACGGCAGGCCATCACCATGCTTCCCAATTGGACGTCACGCGAAAAGGAGTCTTTGCACAAGACATTCTCTCATGCCAACGAGTATTTTCGCCATAGGTGAAAACTCTATCGCAGAATCGGTACTGGCGTCAACCAGTTAGCGATGATGCAGGCCACGACTCCATGATTGTCGGAGTCAAAGGCAGGCCTTCATATTCGCAATTCATGTTTGTGGTATGGGAGCACTCTGAGAAAACCCAACTACTCGTTCGCCCCGGAACACCACACGCAGGTACTAATATATATATATATATATCTAAGATAGGAATATTCATAATTAAGTAAACAATAAATTTTAAAAATTGATATGTATATAAATATATATTATGTATACACCTGGATTTATATTAATGTAATAAATATTTATATTATATAAGATAGGAATAAACATATCGGTTCGTTGTGACTGTAGTTACAAGCAAAGATTTTGAAGCATTTTCACTGAACTGAATCGGTAGGGGTAAACGAGGTTCACTGATAATTTAGATAGATTAATTATATCGGCAATATGTTAGGCCACCTGTGTTTATAAAAGCACTTCTCTCGTAATACAAAATGTTGATGTTGGAACTGTTACCTGCGAAGTGAATTCGGTAGCTATACTAGCAGTGGTTCGGCAAAGGTGGCCAATAATGCTTACAAAAGGGTCTTGACCGTTGTGTGCTATCAAGCTGATTCAGCTTTTACTGGCCTTTTGAAAATACCTGGCCCTTATGGTTTACGTGCGAATGGCACCGTCGATAACATTGGCAATCTAATTGGAGTCAGCGATGGTACCGCCAAAATCGAAGTCGGGTGCCAGTTGCAGACACATCAGTAGTATAAAAAAGGAAAGTTTGGGCAAAGGTGTGAGGGCGTGGCGCTGGATACTCGGTCATTCCTGTCGCCTGGCGTCCATTTTGTCGACCATGTTGAAAATCAGTGACCTTCACCTTGACCTGGTAACCTTCGACCTTGAAAATCCCAAATAATTATAAAAAAATATTCCAAATTTTTTTAACTTAATTAAAAAATTAAAAGTTTATTTAAAAATTACTTTAAAAATTCATTTTAAAATTATTAGAAATTTTTTTTACAAAATTATAAAATTAAGATTTTGAATGTGTGTGTTCAGAAGGGACGGAGAACTCGAGCCGACCAGCCACCATGTTACGATGTCATCCAGCCAACATAGTTGGTCCAAGTGACCTTGACCCTGTGACCATGACCTTGAATGACCTTAAACTAAAATTATCGCGAAATTTTTCAAAAATCTTTAAAAACATAAATAAATGTAATAAAAATAACTACAAAAATTTTATGAAAATATAATATCTATTTTGAATAATTAAAAAATTATAAACATTTTATCAAAAATTAAAATTGAAAATGTTTGGGCTTAGTGGGGATGGGAGTCTGTAAACGACCAGCTACCATGTTATGTCCTCACCAACCACCATATTGGATCAAAATGACCTTGAACTTAACCATCGACCTTGACCATTACCCTTGGCCTTGAACCAAAAAAATCGCAAATTTCTCCAAAAATCGAAAATTTTTTCGAAATGCCCAAAAATCTATTTAAAATGCTATAGAAATTTATAAACAAGTTCATTTTAAAAATATTTATTTTTCAGAGGTTTCCTCAGCACCACGTCCAGCAGAGGAGTTACCCCCTCCAGTCAATCACCATTGCTCATTATTTCGAATGCACTCCACCTATCATATTATTATTTTTTAGTTTGTAATTAGTTTATATTTTTATCTCCTACGTGAAGCTAGTATAGAAATGATCGATTTACGCCTCCCAGGAAATGCTAATTTCTCGATTTAGTCACCAGATGAGCTGTCGTTCTCTCTCACCTATGCTCGGCACACCATCTTGGACTCCTCATTTGCTTAGTCACCTTTCCTTCATGCTCAGTTATTTCCATGTCAACCATCTTGGATTTTATCCATGCTTTGTGTCAACCATCGGGGATTTTATCCATGCTTTGTGTCAACCATCTGGGATTTTATCCATGCTTTGTTATTCCATGTCAGTCATCTTAGATTTCATTACTATTAACCATAACATCATCTTGTTTTCCAGTTATTTATGCTCTATCATTCCATATCAGCCATCTAGGACTTCACTGTCTAAGCAACCAGATGGCAGCCATATTTGTTTATGTTTTTAACATGTAGGTGGTGCTGTTGGTGCTCTCCATATTGGATTATACTTTAAATGCCTAGGTGGGACTAATTTATCGATAATGCCGCCTGCTATCGGCCTGTACTGAACAACGATGAAGTTCATACCCACACATTATGTAAACTGACATATTTAGTTTTGGTTTTGTTTTTAACATAAAACTTTTTTATTTTTAAATTTATATGATTTTATAACTACAGGTACTTTTTATCGAATTTATGGGGAGAAGTAGGACTTTTAATTTATTATTATTATTTGCTATTGTTTGTAGTAACAATGATACTTATTAATTAACATATAGGACAATTAATGAAATAATTAATAATAGTATAGTAGCTCCACTACCATAATTATCGTAAACCTGCTGCACAAAGGAAATGTGTCAGTTCCATAATTTATGTGTACTTCAGTTGTTTCTTGATACATTGGTAGCATATTAAATTCTGCATGTTTTACTTGCCAGTTTCTGTCAAGGGTTTGATTTATACTTTTAAAGTGCATCCCTTTGTATAGGCATAATTGATTGATTGGGGATATTGTTTTGATAGAGAATTGTTTGCCCTATTATACATGTGAATTTTCATTTATTCATAAGTTGTTGGAAATTATCTAACCATATGGCTGCCTGTACACACTTATGTTTGTCAGTGTTAGCAGCTTCTTTTAGTAGATATAAGAAAGATATCATTTATGTTCTCAGTTGTGCCGGCTACATCTTTAATAATTTCTGTTTCGCTTCCAATTGCAATCTTTGAATTTAGTGTTTGCATAGTGCAAGTTTTGTTGCCATAATTATATGGTGTACTGATAATCAAAAATATTTGCCACTTAGTAACCGCAGACTTAAGAGGAATATGGATTTTTATTAATCTTCGCATCTCGGAAAATGTATTTTGTGTTATGGGGTTTGAATAATATAGTCCAGTTTTTGTTCTAAGGTGTACTTGGTTCCAATTTAAAGTATCTCATGTTATTTTCGATACTGACAAGGTCTGCGCACAATTGTTTTTCTTTAATATATTGAATTGGCAAGTGATTGGCTTGACAATGGGCCACATACATAAGGATTTTTTGTTCCCTAATCACATTATTTATGTGTAATATGATAGTTGTTGCAAGTGATTGTAGATTAATAGCTGTTTCTACAATATTTGTTGTGGTGCTTTGCTGATTTAGGGTTTTTGTTAGAGTGTTTGTTGCTTGTGCTAATGCATTTATTTTATTTTATGTTTGTAATTTTGTGTTTATCTTTGATGCGATCATAATATTAACTGCCCTATTTGATATAGTCACCATATTATGTAATGTATTATGTTGGGTTCCAGTGGTTTATCGTTTGACATTAGCATGCGCAAATGTTTGTAAGAACATTGCAACACCATGATCCGATTTTTCCTAACTTTTGAATACCCCTTTTTCATTAATGAGAGTAATATTTTCGTTTGCAAATTGCGCCATCATGTTGGTGTGCAGTGTTTCAGCGTGTTTGTGTATTTCTTTGGCATTATTCCACACTGCTGTTGTCTTCAACACATACACCTTGTGTAACTAAACATCTAGTATCTCTGGTATTGTGGGTTTATGTACTGGGATAATATAAGTAAGAGGAATCATCATCTCCATATTAAAATTGGGTCTCTACTTCCCACCAGTATATCCCTGTTAGGGTTATGAATTATACATTGATTGTTGTTCCTATTATTACCAATAGTAATAAGGTGAGCATTCTTCTTCTCTATGTAGTCATTTTGCAGTTCTCCTTCTTTTTCCAAGAAATAATAACAAAACAGTGTTAGTTGCGTTAGCTTATCTGACATGTGCTATATTTGTGTTTTATGTGTTTACCGTGTCATATTTAAAGTTTCCAGCTCTGTCTAGTCTTGTTTGCACTGTAGAAGGGCCAATAACTTTTATTACTAATTAGTGTCCCTTATACTTAAAGGCTAGCACATTATAGCACGATTTATTGTGCACTCAAACCCAATCCCCTTCTTTAATGCAATTGGGGCAAAGTGATTTATCAAACTGTTCCTTTTGATTCTGTTGGGATTTCCTGTAACACAAAAAAATTTAATTATACCTAACCTCATTCAGTGGCTGATCATTCTTTTCATTAAGTGACAACATTTTGATGTGAATGTAATAATATGTCTGTTTACTGTTATCATTTTGTTGTATTAACACCACTCCAATTTCTGTTTTCGATGCATCACATTCCAGTATTGTTGTTTCGTTTTCATCAAAGCGTAAATAGGTGTCCTTTGTATGGCATGTTTTATTTTTAAATACACTCTATGTTTGCATTCTCCCCACCTATACTCTGTACAGGTTTTTGTGAGTTCTACTAGTGGTTCTGCTTCAGTGGCATAATTTGGTATGTACCTTTAAAATAGGATGTTATACCTAAGAAAGTTCTTAATTGCTTTATATTTCTCGGTAGTACCATTTGTTGAATGGTTTTAATTTTTTCTTGGTTGCTAATGATTCCATCTGGTGTTATGTAGCGACTTAGGATTTTTGTTTCCTGTTGTGCAAAAGAACATTTTTTTTGCATTAATTTTTACATTGAACTTTCTTATTCTATTAGGGGCCTTGCATATATTAGTCATGTGTTCTTTGAAGCTGTCCCCTAAGATAAATATATCATCAATGTGTGTTATAGTGGTATTCCATCTGAGGGGGCCTAACAATACATCAATGAACAATTGGAAGTACTGGGGTGACATGCTTAATCCCATAAGCATATTTTTATACTGATAAAGTCCTACTACATCTATCTTAAAGGCAAGTTGATGTTTATCTGGCTTCCTTACTGGGATAGCATAGAATCCTGAAAACAAATCTAATGAAGTAATATATTTTGCATTTAGCAGCATATTTAATATATATTCTGTTCTTGGTAGTGGGTATTGTAATTTTCTTAAATATTTATTAAAAGGATGGAAGTCTGCAAGGAATCTAATCCTCCATCTTTCTTCCAAATTACAAGCTAGATGGTGCATAAGAAGTGATACTTTTTCTATAATACTTACACTCTCCATGTACTCATTTTGTTTAGTAATTTATTCTTCTCGTATTTTTTGACTGATTATATACTGCCAAGTATGTATTGGTTTTTCTGTTAGCATGTCTAATTTTATATAATATTACCTGGTCTCTGTTAAATCTAATATATTATTCACAAATCTTTCTTGTAATTCATTAATGACTTTTGAAAGTTGCTCTTTCTGATATTCATCTAAATTTTATTTATTTTTCCTACCACATTCATTTCTATATCCGCTTCTACAGTGTCAGGTCTGTTGATACAATACTGTATAGTATCTGCTTGCTCATTCTCTACAATAGATGTGTGTAGTGGTACTTGTAGTATTTTATTAGTATCGTTGCTATTTATAAGCACTATGTTGTGATTAAGGAAAGTTGAAATATCTTAAGCTTTAATAAATTCAACTCATAATATCGCATCGATTTTTCAAATTTTCGATGAGTGAATCTAGGGGAAAGGTATTTCCTAATATGCTTAATTTTATATTTGTTTAATATTTTGGTAGCTCAATCTACTAATGCAAAATTCTCCGTGACTTGTTGGAGTGGTTGATTTGTTATTATTGTTCATGCAATACAACTGAGACTACATTGTGTATCCAGTAATGAATAATATTACTTTCCTCGGATTTTTACTAACACTTGTGATGTAGTTGTTTTGACATGCACATGTTTATGGCCATGCTGATGCGACTTTGTCACTTCCTGGTTTAGTGCTATGGAACTGCTGCCGACTCAGCTTAGCCACTCGTAGAGTTGTCTCATCATAGTCGGGCAGTTCCGTGTGTGTGTTTTGTGTTCTCTTGTAATAATGTGTTGCTGGTTCTGTATTAATAAACAACTTCAGTGGCTGCATTCCAACTTTCTTTTTAAACTGTTTAAATCGTGCCATTACGTTTGTTTCTAACTCAATTTCCTGGTTCGGAAACTGATCGCAAAGTTTACTGTGATGGCCTGAGTAGAAACACAATTCACATTTTTGTTGTGCTTTACTGTGAGGCCCGATGTATTTCTGTGTTGATGCTTTGTCTAGAATGTTGCTATTCTGATTTTTGCTATCGCGAAATTTTTCCTTACCAAGGTATTTTCTGTGCGCCTGATACATATCTAGTTTACCATGATGGCTTACTTTCCTTAGATTAATTTAGAATTTGTTTTTCTCTAATATTTTGCTTTGATTGTGCACTCTCGCACTCACTTTTTCATTGGTATTTTGTTTTATGGACTGTATTTGTGACTTAAATTCGCTTCTTCCTAGCAACTTATTTACTTTCCTTGACTTTATATATATTTTGTTTTGTGACACGATTTCCGCAAATGTTCCATTTCCTCTTCCCCTTTTGTTAAATACATTTTTACTTTGGGTTGTTACCTATGATGTCAACTGGGGTAATGTGTTCTTTCCCCTCATTACTTAGTTTTTTGCCTACTTTGATATTCTCCTTGCTTACTATTTCTGTTCGAGTTGTCTACATTGTACCACTGTCTAAAGGAGTTATTCTATACATTATTTTTTATTTTTTCTGAGGTTTTCCTCTGTTATTTTCCTTAACTTTTAACGTATCACCTACCTCTATAATTTCTCGAACCATATAGTTGTCTAGAGTAGACTTGGTTCAGAAAAGGTGAATATTATTTAATTTAATTACCACTTGTTTAGTGTTGTTTTGGTTTCTGTTACTAATAGTACGTCTGCATGTTGTGTAGTTCTGTACTGGTTAACTACATTTTGACCCTTAAAATTCCTTTTGTGCTGATTTTGTTGTCTGTTATTTTGAGTTATTTGATTTATTTCTATTTTCACCATTAATTTTGCAAATCTCCTCTTTTAATTTAGTGTTTTGGTGTGAAGTTTTTCTGCCTCATGACTGTTTGCTGAGCTTAAAATAGTATCATATCTTTTTAAGCCTAACTCTACCCTTTTGAGATTGCTGATTTGCTATTCAACTGTGTAATTTTAAAGCCATATTATTTTGTCTGCTATGAATGGAAATAATGACCTCCACACAATTGCAACAAATTCAGATTCCGAAAGGAAAGGGTTATATTGTCTTTTGTAATATAACAAATCCTCGATGTGGGATTGACAACTTTTCCCGTTTCTTGATTTTTTGTGTATAACAAATGCCTGTACTCTATACTGTCTGTGAGCATGAAAGTGCTATGCAGTTCACTTGCAGATTCTACACATGTTATATCTTCACCTATTCTGTTATGCATTGTGTTGTCATATACTTGCTTAGCTGTACCTGCCAGATACAATTTAATTCCTGTGCATTTTTCATTTCCATCCCAGTTATTAATGTTGCTTGCTGCAGTGTAATTTTTCTAAGAACTCTTCAATATCCTGTCCATTTTCATCTTAAAAGATAGGGATTTTTCCTGGTTGCGATAACATCACTTTAACTAGTTGAATGTCTGCCATTTTACCTTGCATTGTATTTTCTAAAGTCACATTGATATATGATGCCACAGGTGACTGAATGTTGTTATAAATAGGCTGACTCTCTGTGCTGCTATCGCGATACTTGATATTGGAAGTGTTAATATCATAGGTTTGTTGACATTCCATGTCTATTTCATTGGGAGCAAACCCTTTAAGAACGAATTTTGCTACTAACCCTCTTGTTAGTCTTATGGATCTACTGTCTAGCTCGAAAATGAGATTAATATTTTCCTGTATTAACCTATCTGCTGTTTCTATTAAAGAATTAAGTTTTAATGCAGTATCTATCTCCATGTGCTCTAGCGATTGCCTAGCCTCAGATAAACTTATCATGGCAGTTTTAAACAATTTCTTCGCTGATGACAAGAGATGTTTACTCTTTTCGGAACTCATAAAACTTTATATTGGCACTGCACTGAATTGTAGTTTAATTGCTATCTGATGTTTGTAACTTATCACAGCTTCGTGTAACCTATTTTGGCAAAATGTATATCTGGTGTAGACACTTGCACGTGATATAAACAAGGTGTGTATTATGGTTGACTGCACACTGTAATTTACTGACACATCATTATTTACTTTAAGCACTGCACAAAACACTACAAAAGCTAGCATCCCCTCTCTCGCATATTCACACACATGGAAGGCATAGTACGGAGCAAAGCAGTAGACTGATTTCTTGCTACTACAGTTGGAAACGAGACACACTTCCAGCAATGTTATACTACAAAGCACAAAACACTCTAATAAGAAAGTTAGTGAAGGTGTTTCTACCATGAACTCCAGAGGCCACATGCAAAATGCGCTACCAGCAAAATAGCAATGTGGTTATTTCAGCAAGGTTCTGGGTTGCCGACACTATGAAAACAAGTTTTGATAATAGCAATATTTCACTTGGCAGGCAAGTGGTAAAGAAAGCCGTTGGCTCTACTAAAGTTATAGTTTTAGGGGAGGTTTATTACTTTACTCGGCTATGAGAGGTTAGATGAGACCGGCACCTGCATCAAAGTTATCTACCTTGTCTTCTAACAAGCAAAGGCAGTACAAATTAATAGAATTAATTTTCTTTATTGGTATGAGCATCAATTCAAAGAGGTACTATACTTTATAATAATTTACTCTTTACTTTGTATAAATAGTTCTACAAACAAATAGTCATTACAGTTACAGATTAACTCTTCCTTCTTTTCTTTACAGGCCTGAAATACCTATAATCAATTAGCAGCTCATTCTAATAACTGTCTTTATAGATATGAAAACTTTTGGTGGCCTCTGTCCACTACGACCCTTCTCACACTCATGATGGTATTGTACGCACCATTGTATAATGCCTGGCTGCATGATTCACATACGAGGGCTCTCGTCGACACCACCCATGCCACCGCCTGTGGTTGCTGTGCTCCGGCAGCCGGATGACGTAAGTAAGACCCTGACCTTGTGAGCCTGAACCTTATATATTCGTGCTATTGGCCTACTTTCTCGTCAGTGGCTCTATTTGCTTTCCCGTGCTTCCCAAAACACTGCTGCTCGAGTGGTATCCCTACGGCCGCTCCAGTGCGCCATAACAAAATGTAGTTAAGCAAGTAGTTTCGGGATGTATAACAATATTTGTATGTTTTTTCCCCTAGCCCTCGAGGGGGTTCGAACCGAAAACAGGTTCGTTATAAATATAATTACGGTTTAATTATCCAAAATGGGAATCGAAGCTAGGCTTCGGTGTTTATAAGTATATTTATGTTTTTTACTTACCTAATTATTCTAGGTACTTGCTCATTATACCATTACTCATTATTCTTACTTACACAATTACTCAATATGCAATTATGGATGGTGTGAAGGGTAGTGTTTGGTATAGCCGACAAGACCTAATGGAATGGATTGTAGGTAGTGAGTGATGTTATGGTCTGTTCATGTAGTTGGGGTATCGCATGTCGCTGGAAGAATCCCTAGAAATAGCTGTTTGGCATGTTTAATTTCCATTAAGTATATGACATAAAATATTATGAGTAAGTTTAAACCTTTTTTCGTTGGGTATTTGGATTTCCGGTGTATATAGTTGGTCGATATGGTATTAATTATGGTTGGGGAGGTAGAGAATGCTGGTATAGGCTGTTCACCGTAAAATGAGCACTTTTGAAAGCTCTGCTTAAGATCTACTTGTATGCACGTTGAGTATTCTACTGCCTTATGACAGATTAACATTGTTATGGGCCTCATCTCTGCATTTGTTGCATCGGTCGAGTGAAACTGTGAAATTATTAGAAAAATAAATATTTTACAGATCTGCTCATTTTTACACTTCGGTGCATTAAAAAACAACGAAAACAGAAATAAATCATTTAAATTATGATGAATCGTTACCTAACACTTTTTATCCGACATTAAGATGCGGAACTACTTCCCATCCATCTTTACCAACTTACTAGGCGCATGTCACTCACGGCGAACGGTGAAATATATGCAGGTAGGGGCAATGACTTTTTTCTAATGTTGATTTCAAAAGTGCTCACTTTATTGTGAACAGCCATTAGGTGTATTTAATTAACAACATGGTGGGAAGGTTGAGGCTTCTGTTTATAGCAAATTAAACATTGACGTAAAAGTGTGTAAAAAAAATAATATATAATTTAGAATTGGTAAAAATTTTCATAATATGATAAATTTATGATAGTATTGGAAACTTATATAATGGTGGATAACTAGTCATTTGTTTACTGAGAGTGATCGTATCAAGGAATAATCTAACATTTTTAGCAATGGTTCTATGCAACTACAATCGCAACTACAATCGCAACCACAATCACAAGTAGTTGCGATCAACATACCTGGAGTATGGGCATGTGCAATTATTTTGATATATATTTAATTTTAAGCTGCAGGGATATTAGAGTTTTAACTTTATACATCTTCATGTTTGGTCTACCTGATTCACACAGTACATGTATTTGCTTTCTGATGAACAACAGACATTGTCAACATATATAATTTTCATAGTAATTTATAAATGGTGCATTGTGTGGTTAAGTAAAATAAGGATTCACTTGTATAAAGAACCGAAACATTTTAAATGTAATTGGTTCATAGTTAAAGTGTTAATTTTAAATTCACATTTACTAAGCATGTTGATATAAAGTAATTTTTTTATAGTTTTGACATCGTCCTATAACTAGTCCTTCAATGTGAGATGGATAATTTCATTAGAAATGGTAATTTAAATAGACATTACATGACACGTAAATGTAATATTAGTTGATATGGATGGTACGTTAGATTGTGTTATTTCGTAGGAATGCTATGGTGTTATGTTTTCGGTATTGTTTATCGAAATTGTCTCATGATATCGTCTACTCGTGTTGTTCGCTAGTAGGGTTATTGAATAGTTAATTTTTACAAATGCTTAGATTTTTTTTTTTTTTGTGAAATATAGTATATGTATGCATATGTACGTATGTGTGTGTGGGGGTTTGTCTGCTTGTAAATACATATCGCATATTTAACAGTGCATGCTTTTAATTATAATAAAATGACTCTATCAATTAAATATATAATTACCTAATTTCAAATTCAATTTGTATGCTTCCACAGTGAATACTTAATATATTTGGTAAATTAATAGTAAATATAGTAAATGTTAAGATTATTGTGTCTTTGGTAGAAAACAATGTTTCTTGAGTGTATTATATGTAGATGTAGAACTCTCGAATTTATAAGCATTAAAAATGAATGAATGCAGCAAACAAATATATTTTAGTGGATTTTAAAATGAATTTATGAAGTGAATGGTTTGTAGCTGCCATAGTTCTAACATACCTATTTGTTACTGCGAATGCTCTCTACTAAATAGAACACTGTGGTTGTGTGTAGGAATGGTGGTAAAATTGTTGTCTGCATGAGAGTTGAAATGGAATACTTGAAAGAATAAACAAATTCCATCTATCTACTCTGTATATTACTTTAACAAACATGTATGTTGCGTACAACACATATATTAAATTATATTCACTTGCAATATCTTGGGGTGGGAATTCTTCGAATTCTGGGGATGGGATTCTGTTATATGTTAGTATTAAACAATTTTATTGGATGTATGTTTTCGCATTATTTTTATATATATGTTGTTTGCTGGAAGGATATGTGTTGTAATAGTGATTTTTCGTGCGCCCTCTTATTAAAATTCCCTGTAATATAGGAGAGATACGAATGGTTGGGTATATTAAGAGGGAATATTCTCGTTCACTTACATCGGTTTTGTTAAGATGAGTGTTAATAAGAGTGGTAAACAATCGAAAATTTGTATGATGGATCGACTAATATTGTGTGTTTTCGGTAGGAGTCGAGTGGTTTGATCGCTGCTCCATAAAAAGGATAGATCCTAAGTTCCTGTTTGATGATAGAGTTGTGGATTATCGGAACGATATGTTAGGTTGGTGGTTTCTTAATTAAATTACATACATAAATATTTCGCATGGATACGAGGTTTATATGGGTGTTTGCGGTTCTAATTTTTCAAAATTTATGGGAAATGTTTCTGATGATGGTTTATGAACAGTTCGCCTTTGATATCGGTTTGTTTGAGCAAATAGGTATATGATGTAGGATGAATATTCTAACATATCTCTCTGCGAGTTGGGAAGTGAGTAATAGGAAATAGTTCATTGAAAAACAAGTGCGTGGGGCGTCGGAGCCGGAGCTGCCCAGCCGCCATCTTGTTACATCACCCGTCCGCCATGTTGGATATAATTAACATTGACCTTTGACCAGAGACCTTGACCTTGACCCCGGTGATTTCTGACCCCAAAACAAAAAAAAATCAAAATATTCAAAAATATATAACGAAAAATTAAACTAAAAAATAATTTTAACATATTAAAAGAAATTTATAAAAGTTCATTACTAAAAAAAATATTAAAAAATCGTAAAAAAAAATTTAAAATCTTGAAAAAATATTTTATTAAATTTTATATTATAAATTTCTTACTTAAAAAGTCTTTAACCCCGGCGGGCATTTTATGTTTTTTCCTCAAAATTTCCCCTTTCCCTAAAAAATCTCAATTAAAAATTTTATAAAAAATCTAATTAAAAAACCCACTTTTCCTGAGGCCCCCCCCCCCCCCCACACACCACCAGTATTACTCACCTCTGTTCGAATCCAGCAGACGACTGACTCCCTCGCCTCCACTCCCCTCACATATTTCACATTCTCCCAACTTGATTTTTCATTCGTCATTTGATTACATGCTACTGGAGATTTACTCTCGCTTTCGCTCGACTTCATCTTTGTTCACATGCTACTGGAGGCAGCCATATTTGTTTATATATTACTGGTGGCCGCAATATTTGTGTGTATGTTACTGTAGATGGCCATATTCGTTTTTTTTTTTCGTACATCATATGTTTATATATGTTACTGGAGGCTGCTATGTTGGGTGGCAGCCATCTTGCTAGGTGCAGTCCTCCATGATTTTTTACTGTCATTTATTTTATAGTTTGTCTCACCTTCGTGCGACAACCATATTAAATATAATATGTTTACATCTCCTATGTACCACCAGGTGACAGCCATATTTGTTTATGTGTTTAAAGTATGGGTTGCACTGTCGACACCCACCAATGTTTTTATTGGCTAATTAGACACCTTCGTTCCATCAATTACTAATTTTAGTTCGACTACATCCATGTTAGATTATATTTTTGAACACACATATCTAGTATCGATTATGCCACCTGATATAGGCCTGTGCCGAATGGTGACATTGACCATTCCTGCAAAGTACTTAAATTTATAATTTTTTTTTATTTTTATATATGAAGAGGGGAAGGTTTCATGAAATAAAACATATCTTTTTTCACATAAAATATATTGTACACATATTAAAATATACAGGATTATTAATCTTCTTCGACGTTCACCGCTCGATGCCCGTCTCGGCGACCCAGAAATTGTACCGGGCAGGGAAACCCCACCACTTGAAGCCGGCGATGCTCGTAGACGACTAAACAATTATGGTGTGGGAACAGTCAGCTGCACTCATGACAGTATTTTGACGATCCTGTCTCAGCAATTGTAAGATACAAGCCGGTCGTGAAGTATCAGGCAGAATGCGTACGTGTTGGCAGGAATATTTCCATGTGTAGGGAATTTGATCCTGCAGTCGATCACATTGAATGTAATACGTTCGTATACCAATCACTCGCGTAATATGCAGTTCCATGTCAAGTTCCGCGAGGATAAGTTACACATTGCGCAATAAACAACTGCTTCAGCGGCCATTAAAACTACATTTGCTGAGTGACATGTTACCAAACGTGCAACCTTGTACCAATGCGATCTCTCGTTATACTTGGCCCGTTCATAAAGTCTCAAATTACAAGTCCGCTCTGCATACATAAGTCACACGCCACATTTTACCAGCCAAGCCTGTCATCGCGCCAGCAGCGCGCACTACAGCTGCTAATAGCTTGCCGGGCAACAGACGACTGACTGTCCACACACGAAGCTCTCATGCGACTTCTCCAACTAGTGTGTTCAGCCAACGTCACGTGATACAGAGCCACACGCAGCGCACCTAGCGGCCACCACCTTTAACAGTATATGAACTGCGATGCGTTACAACACAAACATAAGTTCAAATATCAAATGTGGAATATATTAATTTAACAAAACGTGAAAACAATATTATAAAAATATTACATGTTGAAATATAATTACGATTAATATCATATTCGCCCGCCAATTAAAAATACATCTTATATGCGGTAAAATGTAACACTGCCAAGTTACCAACTAGTACCAATCCTAGCAAAAAAAAAAAAAACAGCATTGACAAAAAACCCTTGAGACGAATTGATTCGTCTCAATAATGAGAAATAATGGAGTTAATGCGTTTTTAATTTTTTTTTGTTATTAGGTAAAATTTATTTAAAACAATAGCAACAAACGTTTGCAGAATGTTGTTCATTAGTTGAAATTATATAAGCAACAACCCATATTCGTAAAACACTGCTAACTTTGGATAAATGACTGTTTGAACGCCTTTCTGAAGGAGAAAAGACTATTATTTTGTAAATGATCAAAATACTACGAATAACCAACGTAATACCAACGTTAGTTAGTGGTTGGATTTCCGTCATATTAGATTGGTAATCTGTAATATACATGTGATAAACCAACGCAACGCCAACAAACAGCATTTTGGTTTTTTGATTAATATGGCATATGTTTGAAAGAAAAGGGATTTAGGAAAGCCTGTAGTAAACCATACAATTTTCGTTGGCGTAATAATGTAGGTTGAGCATCGTATTTCAGTTGGCAGCCAACGTAAAAGTGCACATTGGACCAACGTTGCCCCGAGTGACATTTTGACGTTGGGCTAAGTTACGTTTTCCAACGTTAGCCCAAAGCCAGAGACAGACGTTGGGCCAACAAAAAGTTACTACTGGGTATGTTAAATCATATACAAAATAATTTACTTTCCAGGGGATTATGTTCATATATGAAATTATGCTTCATTGTGTTTACTGGTATTCACATGTAATGATTGGTATTAGCAATTTTTAGTTGATTTTTTAAAAATGAAATGTATAAAGTCTACTTTTGTTTCCTAAACGAAACATTATCAGATGTGGTAGTAGACAGACCATCTTAGTCTGCTGTCCTAGAAGTTAATATGACGGATATGTGTTCTTCGGAAGAAACTTCACAGCAAACAATGAATGCGAAACAAAAGTGTTCTTATTGTGAGAAGGGGTATCTCGATATGAGCAAGTTATGTTCTCGTGAACGATCTTGTCGCAGTAAACCTACTCGCCATCTACATCTTTGTTTGAAATGTCAATGTTTGTTTAGTAGTGATGAGGTGTATCTGCATGATCTGAGATGTCGCGGTTTTACTCCTCCAATGGATTTCAGCGCCAGCTATGTTGTAAAAAACTTTAAGCATAGTCGCATTATGCATTCTCATGAAAGAAATATCTGTGCAAATATTCCTGAGTGTTTTAGATATCACTGTGCAGAGTGTGGTCGTAGCTTTATGGGATATTCCACATTAGCAAAGCAGTCAGCTGTATGTAAAGTTAGTGCTTCAATGGGAATAAAATCTGTATGCTGTTTCTGTTTACCGCATATTGCTATGTGCAGCGACATGAAATGAGGGCCTGTTCCAAGAACCCTAAATTGAAACTATACAGATGTAAAATACGCTTTCGTTTGTTTAAGAATGATAATGCCCTAAGGAAACATGTGATTACTTACAATTTTTCCGTAACAGCGAGTACTTCGAATTCGTCGCCGCCAACTAGTTTGGCAGAGAATACACAACCTTGCCATTAATGAATATATTTAGAGAGTAAATTTTCTTTACTTTGTGCTTTGAGAATACATCAGAAAATTAATTGTTTGGAAAAACACTGGTAGAAATATATGCTGTTTACAATAAATATCAGTGTTTGTATATAGATCATGTGCAACTTAAAAAATATTTGTTGACTTGCAACGAAGGTGACGTGGTGGAAAACTCGCCAGTTGCTGGAAATAACTGTCGATTTTGTCAGAAGTTATTTATATTGTATACTAACATGTATCGTCACATGAGGAGTAATTGTTCAAGGAACCCTCAGTGTGATGTACATATCGGTGTGTATGGTGTTTACAAGAAAGTCTATATTAGTGGAACATGTAGTCAAATGTAGATGTAAATTATCTCAGTAGTGTTTGTTTTTCACGAGTGCATGCGATTTGTTACAAGAAAGTCTATATTAGTGGAACATGTAGTCAAATGTAGATGTAAATTATCTCAGTAGTGTTTGTTTTTCACGAGTGCATGCGATTTTGTATTTCTGTATTCATGTATATGGTTTGATGTTTTAAATATGTAATAAATATTATTGTGATGGCATTACTATTTATTTAGTAAAATGTAATGTTTGGTTGGTTTAAGGTGTGGTAATATATGTAAATGATATTTTATATCATTTTTTAATATTTGAGAGTATTTGCTTTGAATGAGTTGTTTACAGAAAGGTTTTGCCTATTGGATATGCCGTCATAGTCCCGTCCTGCGGGTTTTCCAGTATAACTTATTGGAAGGGAACAATGTTTGGGAATAGTGTGCATTTTTGTTAGGAAGGGGCAACTTCTGATCATTGGGGATAGAAAACAATTAAAGTAACGACATATTAATAAGTATTAGTGTATGTAGCAGATTATGTATACGAATTGCGGTATGTTTGGGATGCCACAACACATACGCAAATGTTTATAGACCTAAAAAGAGTGGCACTTAATGGAAATTGTTCGGTTACAGAATTTGTTTTCTGAAATGAATGCCTGATTGTTATATGGAGAAAAAAAGTGAAGTATGGTTACAACGAATATTTACTTTTAAAATAGAAATGTTGCTTCGCACGTTATCGGCATTTGGTTTTCGTAACTCATGCATATCGGGAAACCACGTTTTGTTGATGTTCTAAGTAAAACGAATATTTCATTTGGAGTAAATGTAAGGGTTTTAATTAATTTTAGTACAAATATGCAAGAACTTAGGAAAAAAACTTTTAAGGGATTTTTTTTTACCCTTTCATGATGACATTATTCAATTAGGTATGTGTAAGGAAATTTTATTTCAAACGTGATAATGTTTATGAAACTATATGCGGAGACGGGTGCCGGAGGTTAGTGTATCCTCTATGGTTGTACAACCTCCTGCCAGAACTGATCTCTAGCGAACGGTGAAGTTCAGGAACACAAAGAGATGTTCACACCTCGGTTGGTGGAAACAGACTGCTGGAGGAGGAGTTGCCGGAGACCTAAGGACCCTCTGTTGTTGTACGAACCACCACCAATATGGGTCTGTAGCAAGGGGCGACATCCTCTCCTCGGTACTGTCTTGCCTGCAAGTATTGGGGAAAGACTGCTGTCTCTCGGCATGCGCCTCGATGCGGCTGGTTTTATGGTCGCCCCCTCGCCCAATCTCATTCTTCGTGAAGAGGTTCGCTCGGTGTTATAGTTCTTGCGTGTGTCTGTAGACTGGGGATTTTGCGCTACACTGTGCCCCTAGCGTGAAAAAATGACAACTCTCTCGCCCGATAGGAAGGAATCTCCTCTTGTGCGCATTACCATGGTTTCATTCTTGTTTAAAGTAGTCCGACAGGAAGTTGGTGTGGTTGTGAGTTGTTATTTACATGATATTAAATTCAATTCACGTTTCTTTAACACTATGTTTGATAAACTGCATTTTGGGGATAGAAGGAAAATAAAGTAATTGTGGATTAATTGTGTATCTATACGGATATGTTCACGAGATGCGGAATGTTTGGGATGTCACAGTGCATACATAAATGCTCATAGGACTAAAAAGAGGGCCCCTTAACAAAATTCTTCGGTTACAGAATTTTTTTTTCTAAAATGAATTCATGTTTGGCAAATCTAGGAAAAATTATGGTGATAGTAAATATTTACCTTTAACATAGAATATTATTAGTAATTGGTTTTCGTGACTTAATCACATTTGGAAACCATATTTTGTTAATGTTATGAATGAAGCAATTATTTCATTTAGAGTATATGTAAGGGGTTTTAATGTATTCGTAAAGTTAGAATATATTACCTTAGAAAAATATTAATTTTGAGCAAATAATTTTTTTACTTTTTTTTTTATAATGACATTCTTCAATTAGGTATGTGTAAGGAAATTTTATGTTAAACATTGTGATAACCGTTATGAGACTATATGTGGAGACGGGTGCCAGAGGTTGGTGTACCCTCTGTCGATGTACGAACAAATGCCAAATCGGAACGTTAGCAAGCAGTCAAGTTCGGGAGTGCGGAGAGGTGTTCTCAATTAGGATGATTGAAAGACTGACAGAGGAACGGGTTCCACAAATATAGCTACCTTCCACTGTCGGAAGAAATGTCACCAAAGTGGAATCGAGAACACCGGTAAACTTGTTAGATGCTGGTTCATGGAGCCATCCTCACACCTCGAGAGCTGAAGACAGAGTGATAGATGGGTGGGGAAGGTCTGTCATCTTTCCAACTGATCTGCAGTGCACTTTGCTCCCTTTACAACATGATAGGGGTATACCACAAACATATCAGCAAATCACAGCTCAGTTGCAAGTGGGCAGTGGCCAGGGTAGTTGCAGCTGGTGCCAGGAGGCTCTCCAGCACTGTGGGGGTGACGCACCTCGTCCCCTCCCCTCTTCCTGGATTGATGTGCTTGCTGTATGTTGCCCCATTTCTGGGAAGCCCATGAATTACTGACAGCAGCGAGACTTGCTTGCAGTACAGCCCATCCTCTCCCTGCTGAAGAGGCCAACAGGAGGTGCAGCAATATTCCGGGCATTATGATACTCGGCCCAACTCGTGAATTAGCGAAATTTCTGGATAGAAACCACAGCGGAACTGTGGGCAGTCTTTGGCAGAGACCATCTGGCCAGTGCGTGAGTGAAGTATAGTGAAAGATGACGGCGGCGGACAAGTGTTCTTGGTGTGAATGTACGAGAGGGCGTGAAACCCGGCGAGTGAAGCCTACTGTGCGTGAGGACGCTCTGAGAAGTTTAGAACATTGTGGACTGGTGGGACATTGACTAAAATGAAGTGGAACTGAGTGGACGTGTAATACGGATTTTATTGTTAATATTGGAACTGTCAAATAAGGACACATAATTTCTAAAATAATTAGTAGAGTGATACACTGTCTATTGTGACTGAGTTTTAAATATTTAATTTCATTGATTTCTTCGAGGTAATTATAAATTGTATTAATTGGAGTCATTAATGGTGAACATTAAGTGGTATCAATAATTTATTGTGAGATGTTGAGTTGAGAGTATTTTGTTTGTAGTTAATGTAAACAAAATTAGGAAATTATTATTAAATCTTTTATTTAATTAAGACCTCTGTCCCTTAACGAACTTAGCTTAGCCCACTGAATTTCTAGAGAGAGACAAATTGAAACGATGGTGTCAGAAATGGGATGGAGGCCATTTATTACAAAAAAACTTGTGTAATAGGGTGTTAACAGACGAAGAAAAATTTGCAATATCACAATATTTGTAGCAATAGGCCAAGGAATTGTTTAGAAATTTTTGGGTGTTAAAAAGGAAAATGGTGGTAGACATGGAAGCACTCTGCTCCTTATTCGAGAGTTTAAGTGATTAGATAAATACTAAAATAGATACTGTAAATAATCAGATTACAAGTGTTAGTGATTATGTAAATTGTCAAATTATTTGTGTTAATGAATTAGTAGACAAGAAAATATACAGTACAAACGAAAATGTAGGTCGGAAGATAGAAGGTGTAAGAGAATTAGTAAACAATAAAATTGGCTGTTGGATAAGAAAATTGGCAGTGTGAGGGACAGTGTAAATGAAAGGATGGATAGTGTGAATGAGAAGATGGACAGCATGAAGGAAAGCATGGGCAGTGTTAACGAGAGGTTAGACAGTGTCGAGGGCAAGGTGGTACAGGAAGTTGGTGCCCTCAAAAAGGAATGGGGGTAATTCTTGCAGCAGCAGGGGAGACGACATGTAGGGGTGGAAGAAGAGCCGAGATTGTTCCTCGCCAAGCCAGCGAATGTAGGCAACGTGGTGAAGGTAGTGGTCGCTTCCAATACGGCCATCTCAGGAGAAGCCCCGCAGTTTTTCAGTATAGGTGCGCCTCAGAAAGGGGCGGCTAAAGACGGCGTCACAATAAAGCCCGCCCCCTACGATGGACAGACACATGGGTGCTAATACCGACATCAGTTCGAGATCGTTACCGCCCTGAATGGCTGGACTGAAGAGCAGCGGGCGTACTACCTAGCGACTGTACTGAGGGGACCAGCATTGAGCATACCGCAGTCGCTGCCAGAACGACATCGTCTAGAATACTCCACATTGGTGTCGGCTTTGGAGCTGCGATTCGGCGACCGATACCTGCGACATTCCCAACATGCCCAACTGCGAAGCCGCATCCAGCGACCAGGGGAACCACTGCATCGTGAGGCTGACACACCTTTTTCTAGAAGGGTGCTCCGAGGAGGTACAAGAAGTAATTGCAGTCAACTTTTTTGTGGATACTATTGGCGATGTGGATGTTCACCAAACTGTACGCTTGGCATCGTCACTCAGCATGCAATATGTCCTGGCACGAGTAGTGGAGGTAGAATCAGCGAAGCAGGAGCTTATGTTCTGGCATTCAGTGCACACATTTACCTCTTGCGATGAAGACGAGGGAGATAGCATCCTGGATGTCTTGAGAAAGCCAGGGACCACAAGTAAAGACATTGCTGCCAGAGTTTGTGCTAGGAGACCCAGTTTTTGTCCACCTAAACATCGGGAATGTTGGGAGTGTGGCCAGACAGGACACTTGAAAATCCAGTGACCAAAAATGAACTGCATGAACCGGCAGCCAGACGTGAGTATGACCGAGAGCTTGTTAAGAAGACTGGAGACAGCGGCAGAGGAACTTTTGAACTCCGTAGAGGATGCAACACCCCTCCCTCATCGATGGAGGCGCCAAGAATTCTGAAACTGCGGAAAGGAGGCAAACTTACGAGCCTGCTGTCCTGAAGGGGGGGGGGGGATCAGGACTGCTCATCGTGGAACCGGTCAAGGGACAGCTGCACGAACAATTAGAACTGGCAGCCGCAGTAATCACTATCCAAACCACGGGCCCATCGAAACAACTGGTAAGATCCTATCCGAGGAAACAAAGAAAGATCGCTATATGGTGGTAAGAAGAACGAGGATAATGGAGTCGGACCGCATAAGAAGTCACCCAGCAGTTATTTCAAGCGAGGAAATGAGAGAAGTCCAGTTTTCAGATGGAGCTGCACATATGTGTCTTCAGGACAAGGAAGACGGCCAGGGGGCAGAGTACGAACATATCCCAGTGTCTAGTGGCATCAAGAGGAATGCTCGATGTTGTCCGAGAGTTGCCGATGATGCATTCAAGGACAGACAGCTAGTGTGGCTGCATGAAAGAAAATGCCCTCGGGGAATACATCTCGCCAAGGATGTTGCGAAGGCACTTACCAAATTTTGAAGTTAGTATGTGACACTTCCTTTCAGATCTGTCGCCAGGACTCCTGGAAAGAAAAGCCAAAGGTTGACTACATAGATCAACTGGCGCTATACGAAGGTCCTGCAATTGACAGTCTGTTCGAGACGAACATACTTAAGGAGGGGGAAGTGTTATGGACTGCAGCTGACGCCGGGAGGCTGGCCGGCACTGTGAGGGGTGACGCACCTCGATCCTCCCCTCTTCTTGGAACGATGCACTCGCTGCCTGTTGCCTTACTTCTGGGGGACCCGGGAATAACTGACAGCAGGAGACTAGCTGGCGTCAGAGCCCCTTCTCCCCCACTAAAGAAACGAACAGGAGAAGCAGGAATATTCTGGTCATTAGGACACTCGGCGCAACTCGGGAACTAGCGAAATTTCTGGACGACGGTCTACGACCTATAAATACAAGCCACAGCGGGACTGTGGGCAATCTTTGGCAGAGGCCATCTGGCCAATGCACGAGCGAAGAAAAGTGCGAAACGGCGGCGGAAAAGTGTTCTTGGTGTAAATGGACGAGAGGGCGTGAAACCCGATGAGTGAATCCTACTGTGCATGAGGGTGCTCTGAGAAGTCTAGAACATTGCAGACTGGCGGGACACGGACTAAATTGAGGTGGGACTGAGTGGACATGTAATATAGATTTTATTGTAAATATTGGAACCGTCGAATATGGACACATAATTTATAAAATAATTGGACTGCTTTTTAATTATTTAATTTCATTCATTTCTTCGAGGTAAATAAAAAATCGTATTAATGAGTGTCATTAATGGTGAACATTATATTATATCAATAATTTGTTAGATGTTGAGTTGAGAGAACTTTGCTGTGTAGTTAATGTAAATAAAATTAGGAAATTATAATTAACTATTTTATTTAATTAAGACCTCCATCCCTTAACGAACTTAGTTTAGCCCACCGAGTTTCGAGTTAGAGAGAGAGAGAGAGAGAGAGAGAGAGGAGAGAGAGAGAGAGAGAGAGAGAGAGAGAGAGAGAGAGAAATTGTAACAGTAGTGTGAGCAATCACTCTCGGTACTTACATTAGGGAGAACCCGGGTTCAATTCCTGGTCCGGCCATCCTGATTTCGATTCTCCATGGTTTTCCGAAATCACTCCAGGCTAATGCTGGGATGGGTCTCTAACAAAGTCCATGGTCGATTCCTCCCCATTCCTTCTCCAATCCCTCTTCCCTGTGCAACTTGCACCGTCTTTAATGACCTCGCTGTCGACGAGACATTAAGCCCAACTACCTACCTACTATAGATACATGTAGTTATTCATTACACAATTACTCATTATATGTAATCACTTGTTTGCGATTAAAACCTATCTATTCTCGATGTGTCTGGAACCAAGGACTAACTCCTAAATTCTCCACTCCTCCTACCCCTAACCACTCGACTTACAACCTTGTCAATTGTGTTTCGGCAGCCGATGGGTAAACAAGTGTACTTACTTTCGGTACTTACTCATTATGAATTTGCCAATTACATGTCATTTCTTGTTACATGGTTAAAATCTAATTACCCACAACGGATGTCGAACTAAGGATTAACTCCTCAATCCTATACTCCCTTTAACCCTAAGCTCTCGCCTTCCAACCTCGTTAGTTGTGTTTCGGCAGCTGGTCAATAAACATGTGTAATTACTTTCGGTACTTGCTAATTATGCAATTACTAATTACACAATTGCATGTCATTAAACCTAATTACCCTGCACGGGGTCTAGAACCAAGGACTGGGTGAGTCCTCAAGCCTCCTACTCCAACCCTCCACTCACCTTACCCTGCTTTATAACCCCTTACCACGCACCTACACTCTCGCCCTCGAAAAATTTCAAAGTCTCATAAATGTCGTGTGGGCGTAATGCATACTAAAAGGGTACCCCCACAGCGAAAAACCAATCACAGCACACCTCAGAAGGAGCAGGACAACCCGTAAGCCAATCATAACACATCTTCAAGGGGGATTAACATTGAAAGGGTGCCGCAAATTAGTGATCCATCCGGAAACTCTCCTTCCAAAGATAATCCAATGTCCCTTATGTCACTTTTGATGTTCTTTGATCGTCAAAATTATACGCTGCCCCTACTAATACTGCCAGATATCAACATTCTATTATTCTATTCTGTAAAATTATGTTCATTATTAAAACATCAACATTGATTCCATTTAGGTATGGGAAACATTCCTGGGTATCATTATTATTGTAAATTTAATAAGAATAAAATTTAATTTTTTTATTTTTAATAACAATAAATTAAAAATAATATTCAAAGACTTTACAGACGCGTTTGATCACTTTTCAAAATCTATTTTACGACATTACAGTATTTATGTATTAATTTATTATTTCCCCTTAACATTTTCAATATTTAAGTATTCAGAATGTTGTTTGAATTTTAATTAATGGATTGATATACAAGCAAAGAGAGCATGGTATAAGGTTTCAAATTTTTTGGTCGAATTTTTTTCTCGGGTGGTTTTATATGCATGTATGAAATAGGCATAATTTCTTGTACTACTTTAGTTTACTTTGTTGTAATTGTGGTGAAAGTGAGACAATCTTGAATTTTCGCTCTGATTACTATTTTCCAAACCCTACCATCAACATACCTACACGTTGATCAAGTGCTTTGTGGAGATGTATTGTGTGGTAGTCTATTCGCCGTTTCCTCACACTTTTCGACTCTCTTTGGAAAATTCCCTCATGTATGACATGTTTGGTTGTTTCCTAAATATGCCGCGTATCACAAGATTTTTATACCCCTGTTAACATAACAGAATATTACTTTCCATTAAATTGAAATTTAGCAAATATTTTATTCATTAATTATAATATTTAATTTATAATAAATATTATCAAAACAGTGAGAAAACATGTGTGATGTTAGCGCCTAGTAAAAAATAGTTCTATTAAAAAACATAATAATAGAGTGCTCATGAATTCAGTGTGTTGTCCTTCGGTGTGGTTTTCTAAACTTGCTTAAGCTTAGTTTGCACGAGGGGGAGGAATATCCTGGAAGTAGAACTTCAGCAGGGCTTCAGAAAAGTGTGAAATAACCGTGAATGGATTATATCATAAATTTATAATTTATACCAAACATGCCGGAGCTGGAGCCTCTTAACAGCTACGACTACCCGTTCCCCTTACGTTTCCGACCAACGGTTTTCTTCCATTATCGACACTTCTTGGAGTGTAGGGCCGAGGAGGGGCGCCGACTGCAACACAATGAGCATGTGCGCGACGAATTCGCCGCCGAAGCGAGTCGCGGAGCTGATTACACTTGAATAAGTCGACGAGGACTTGATGGCGTCCAGATCGATGGCGCTGGCTGGCGTGCGCGAGGGGGCTCTCGATAAAAGTGTCAGAGCGAATTCCCCCGCCCCCAAAAAACCTCCTGCTTCCCCTCCCCTTCACAACCACATCATCCATTCTCTTTCCCCCTCGCGCCACCCGCGTGCGCCACATGCCACGCCGCAGCGCAGTTCCCCTTTTCCCCGTCGCAGGTCCGCAGGGCGCTGCAGTCGCCGTCGACCCCACCCACCCCCGAACCAACGCATCAGCACAATGGCAGCCATTGTATTCCCGCGTCGCTGCCGCCTCTCTCCCTCTTCACGAGATACTCCTCTCCCTCCTCCTCCTCCTCCTCCTCCTCCTCCTCCGCCGGCAGCACTGTCTCTTCCTCCACCCTCTCTTCATCCTCCGGCGTCCTTTTTTGAGTTATCTGACCTCAAAGTGGCATAAAAGATCACGGAGACACACAATCTCTCTGCCTCGTTCACTTCTCTCCTCTCGTTCTTTCCTCTTGTCCCTCCCGGAGACCATTCACTTCCCAGTTATGAAGAGTGTGTGGAGAAGACAGGAGAACAAGCGGCCAACGCGAGACGCCCTCGTGGGAAGAGACGGGACGGCGCGACACGGTGGAATATGGAAAAGGAGAAAGAAGAAAAGCGCTGTAAATATGAAAGAAGGTAACGAATAAGAACAGCAAGAGGTAACTTGGCGATATAAAAAAGAAGGTTCGATTTTCGGAGGGACGGAGGAAATATGTATACACTCGCTTATCTTCGAAATGCTCCCTGTACCTTCGCTAAATACATATTGCTCCCGAGCAGCCCTATCGATTTTAGCCAAGTCGGATGGGTATGATTTTAAATTGACTTGCTGATCCAGCGATCGGATAACTATCAGAGAAGATTTACTTTCTTTTATCAATTCCTCTTATGCTGATGAAATTCATGTTTCAGGCAACATACATCACAAAGATCTATAAATGTAGCCTTCTATTAGCATGATAAAAAAAAATACGACTGCTTACGATTAAGGAGATTTCAGTATACGCATTGAACCCTGGAACGTTCACAAAGATAGTGCTGCCACTTTTTTCTCACTTTACTGATGTTAAGTCAGTTATCGAAATTGTTTTTATAGTGCCTTATGAAGATTCGACTGCATAAAACATGCAGTTGTTGCGGTAGATGTCAAAGAGCTATCAACGTATGCTAATAGTTATAGTCGAATGTTATTAACTTGTTTGTCATTCTCTTGGATATCAGAAAATTACGCCAACTTAGATGTATTGCCATATTATTCTTCAGCTTACATGGAGCTTTGGCTGGCGGAATGACGATTTGTGTTATATTTATAGCACAGAAAATCCGAGGCAGATAGTGAAATGGACTGGCAATATTGCTTTTTCGTATCTTTACCAGGGTCATCAAAAGGCAGGAACAAGAATTGGAGAAAATTAACTTTAAAAAAAAGGAAATGAAATTGTAAAAATATAAATTAGAATTTAAGAGTAAGCTGAAGGGGTTTGGAAACGAAGCTTTCAAAATCATGTGAAATCCACAAACACATTTATGTGTTAGACTTTCTAGTAACACTGGCAGCTAACGAAATAGTTTACGATCTGCCTTCTTTAAGCAACTACACATATTTCATCCAACGCATGTCAGATGGTTTGGATTTCAAAATACGGAAATATGAAGAATTAAAGAAATGCAAGACTTATTGAGGCAGCTTTAGTCATAATTGTGCATATTCATAGGAATTAAGTTGTAATTTACTGGACCTTTATTATATAACGGATCTTTCATTTTAACTTGCGACTGTGGAATATCGCGAAATAGATGCGTCCTACAACAAAAAGTGTACAAGTAAACCTTCACTATTTTCGAGGGGGCGATTTTATCCCACAAAAGTTAGCTGACCGACGTCACATCTTGTGGGAGAGGGGAGGCAACTTTGAAATTTCAAATGGCATCCCCGCCCCCTTTTTTTGTGCGGATTCGGATTCTACGTCAATACGTATAAAATATTTATTAGAAACATTTTGTGTGATTCGTTGTAGATAGCGCTGTGATCGGCGCAAATTACATTAACTTTGGTTTCGTCAATTGGGAACTGCCACGTTTCATTCCAGAATAAATCTGCTATATATACTACCACTTTTGTATCTTGAATACCTTGTTTGACCTATGATAGATAGCGCCACAGGCAGCGAGAAATAGAAAAGTTTTTGTTATTGCGAAGGGAACCCCCATGATGTAATGCATTATGCTTCAACGCTGAAGAAACGTAACCTTCATGAGTAAAATCATGCAGATGTAGCCTAAATAATTCTTGCACAGGCCCTTATCGCTCACCATCAGGGTGTTTATATTCGATGAGTCCCTTTGTCTTTCACCTTCGAACCCTCTATTCTAATTACTTGAAATGTTGGCATTCATTTTCAATGGATGTAGTAAACCGTCCTTCAAATAATGATACACAACATAAAAGTGTCTATACACAAATTTGTGTACAAGCATTTTGCGTTCGCTCGATCATGTTGTCGCGAGCTGTTGGCACTTAGAAATACACCTTATCTTTGACGAAACCCCACGAAAATAAATCTACCGACGTAAGGTCTGGCGATCTGGCATAAAAAAAAAAACTCGAATGGGGAGTGAACCCAGGGCTAAGCAGCACTCTCTGAGTGACGGGCTGTCCAGCTGGGACCAGTAAGTGCCCGTCATCCCCGGACATGACATGAAATGAGACCCTAGGATGAAGCGGCGCTAAAATGCAAGGGAGGGGGCGGGAGTACCCCGAGAAAACCCGCCGGCAAATGACGTCGTTCAGCACGATTCCCACAGGTGAAAATCCGGGAGTGAACCCGCCGAGTATCGAACCCGGATCGTCTGGCATGTCAGTTTTCCGGACCACATCTGCGGATCCAGCGACCATTGTAATCGTCGCGGACTAATATCTCCGCTGCTGCTGCTGTGTAATGTGCTGGCCAACCATCACGTTGAAACAACATAGTCTACCACTGTTGGAGGCTTAATTCTACAAGCAATGTCGGTAGGTCGTCTTGCAGAAAGTTGCTGTTTTTTTGCACCACTCATTGTACCTTAGTTGAAATAGGGACCAATGAGATTGTGGCTTATAATAACACACGAAACGTTTTCAGACCACGGACGCTGATGTTCAACTTGACAAAACCAGGGTGGGTTTTCCACACTCCAATAATGCATGTTGTGTAGATCAACCTCCCTACAGCTCGTAGAAGTCAACTCATTGCATTCTAAATCTGAATCAGTGAGAATATCACTGCTTCAATCAGTCAAACGTATTTGACTGATTCAACAGTCACTTTACTGAATTTAACTGATGAATCAGTGAAAGAATGCCAGATTTCCTTTACTTATTGATTCAGTGAGATTTTCCACTGATTTATTAGTCATTTTTTTCACTGTTTACTCAGAGGTTTATTTTTTACTGATGGATCAGTTAAACAGCGTGTAAAAATTGCCGTCAAGCAACGTCTAAAAATGGCCATCAAAAAACGTTTAAAAATGGCCGTTAAACAACGTGTATTAAGTGAAATAATAACTAATAAACTAATAAAACCAATACATAATACTTTCTAAAACGTGTCTCGTCTTTCAAAATGCCATTTCATGAGGTAATAGAGCACTCAGCCTTTCATCCTGTTTTTACGTCTTTCATTTCGCTTTCATGTAATCGTCACAGCGCTCTGTTTCGAAGGCTTAAACCCCTTATAATGTGGTGAAGAGAGTGCATCCATATAAACTATTCGTTTTAACAATCCTAACGGTACCAATTAAGCCAAAAACGAAAAGTAAAAGCATACAATTTAAATCTTCACGATTTCCCGGCAAAACTATATGACATATATTTTAATTTCGTTATTACAACTTGGCGTGGCAGCGCAGATGGTGCCCTGCCCCCATAGCTGAGGGGTAGGGTGGCCGACTTGTAGTTGAGGAGTCCTATTTGCTGTTCACTTATCGTTCTGAGAATTTGTCACCATGTCGGTGTAACTTGAGCTCGACAACGTCACTTCAATACATCTAAGACGACGACAAAAAATTTAAATGGTAAGGAAACAGCCTGAAGTCGAAGTGGAATAGGTGTTCGAGTTCAATCCCGGTCACCTACCAAAATACTTTTACTTTAATTATGGTCAATTGCGCAATAAAAATAGCAAAATATCATAGATATGTTTATTTCGCGTAATTATTTGGCTACATTCAATAAAAACAATATTTAATTTGCCACTGTAGTCAGCCGTCACTTATACAATCAGCGAAATAATTTCGCGTCACTAATTCAATCAGTGGATATTTTTCACTGAAACAATCAGTGGTTTTCCTCTGATTCTAAGTGGAGCCATTTTCAATAATACTAGTAGTTGAATTTCACTGCGAATCAGTGGTTTCCCACTGATTCGAATTTAGAGTGTGGAGAACAGAACACCGCGAAATAAATCAGAGTTTAGTTGTTTACGTTGCAAATACTTATTGATAAAATATTACCTGATTCTGAAAATCACCGCCATACTTGATGCTTAGACAGATGGTAGGAATGAAAGTTATGACACTTCAGTATTCTCTAAATATTATTGCGATATTCCGCTACCGTGAGCTAATTCTCGAGTGTTCGCTTGGTGGTTATGGGTCACCGCTCCAGAGCTGGCACTGCATCTTGATTTATTTTCCCAGCGACTGCTGCTCTACCCGTCCTATTTTTAGGTTGTACATTTCCGTCGGTGGTAAGCCGATTGGCAACTCCGAATAATTAAGCGCACGACCACACCATATCTGGAAACCGCTCAGCATAAGGAATGACAGCATTGTCGAAGTTTCGTCCACATTCGCCATAAACATTATTTTCTCTTGTGCAGATAAAGATACCAAACTTGTGGTGTGTCAGTATAAATCCGAATCGAAATACAACATAAACTAAACGTGAAACGTACAATAAGGATATGTCTCCAACAGGTTCACGAACATGGTAGTTCAAAACAATGCAATTTAAATAGGAGCTGTGTGGCTGTGCAGCTATGGAAAAAAAAAAGGGGGGGGGGGTCCTTAGAAGCCTTTGACTTGGGATTGTCTAGTATAGGCCTACCCGAAGGCGCTCAGCAGTTACAACTAGCTCTTTAAGCATATGCCTGTTTCTGGTAGCCATATTTTTTATAGGCATGAAGTATGTCAAATAGACAGTGTGTAATTTTATTTTTAATTTGTGCAGAATTTGTACACATAGTATTGAGGAACCATGCAAAAGGCTTTTATTCAGTTATTTGATTTCTGGTCTCTTCTATTGAAGTTTAATTATTACAAGATGACAGAATCTGCTAATTATCCACTGCATCGACAGTTTTGTACGCATAAATATGCTACTAAGATAACATTTATTTCAATATTGGTATATGTGACTAATCCAAGTCCATAATATCAGTAGCAACCATCTGAAGAAGTAAGTTAATATCATCGTATGGATCATCATCTACTAACACTTTTATAGACATAGTTGTTTATAGTTTATGAGCCAATAGTGCTAGACCCTTCAAACATGAAATATATGACCAACTCGGGCGATAACCATTCTTAGCTTTCGTACTCTTCTCAAACATCAATACTTCAATCAAGCCCAGTGCTTCGTACTCCTCACCAATCCTCAGCAATTCTCCTCCACAAACGTCCACCATTACCCTTCTCAGCCATCCTGAGAAATCCAGATCAATCTTCCACTGCAATACACAGGAATCCTCATCAATCATCAGTAATCATCCACAATTCTCATCAATCCTCAACAATACTCCTTGGCATTCCTCCTCCACAATCTTCTTAAGCACTCATCACCAATCCTCTGCAATCCTCACCAAACCTCGGCAATCCTCACTAAACCTCAGCAATCCTCACCAAACCTGAGCAATCCTCACCAAACCTCAGTGATCCTCACCAATCTTCATCAATCCTCCACAGCAATACTCTGCAATACTCCTCTACAATCCTGACCAATACTCAGCAATTCTCCTTATCAATCCTCAGTAATCGCTCCACAATCCCCCTCCGCAATCCTCACCAATATCTCCATGCCTACTTAGAAATCCTCAGTAATCCTTAGTAATCCTTCCCATCAATCCACACCAATACTTAAAAATACTCCTCCACAACCCTCCCCCGCAATCCTTCTCCACAGCCCTTAAAATTTCTCACAAATCCTTCCATTAATCACTTTTATTTTTCTTCTGTCCCCAGCCATATGTATGAAATTACTTTCATTCTCATAACCGTCTCTAAAAATGTACATATTGACTGCATTAATGTTTTGTATATAGTCATTGTCAGCCAATTTATATTTAAAAGTTTCATTAATATTCCGTATGCAGATCTTTACTTCAGTAAACGAGTGCTCATAGAACGACTTTCAAATTACGAGGGATAAAAGGATACAGCACAAAAAAAAATTAAAACAAAATTATTATATTTTTAAAATTTTATTCTTATTTTACACATTACAATATCAGAGGAAAGCAGTTCATCACGTCATGTGATATAATCCCTGTGGCAATCAGTTCACTAATGATTGAAGATATCTCGTTAATGTGCGCTAAATCTCCACATTGTTGCAAAGCGATCAAATCTTTGAGTCTATCCACAAGTTCATCCGAGTGTTCCGGAAATATTTAGTCGGTGTTCTTGTCGTCTTCTATCTTCTTCAATTAATATGCTGCAGCCGACTTGGTGGAGAGCTGCATGAGAACATTGCGAAAATCGCCATTGTCTTCGCCACCATCACTGTCTTCATATTCTTTTTCATTAATGCTGTTTTCATGGTCACATCTTCGCCAAATGTTTTGTACTCTATATTAAGTTTACATTTATTTGTCAGGAGTGGAGTGGTTGTCATCAGTATTTAGGAGTGATGATCGTTTATTTTGATGTTCGTCGATTTCATGCGAAATTCTTACAGCTGTATATTTCGCACTAACCGACTCGACTGAATGTCTTAGGTCACTCATTCCATTAGTAACGGTCTCGTAATAATCGTCTTTGGAAACAATACCCATCTATGTGGCAAGGGATATTGGTTGCAACACTTGCTGGTTCCCAGTACACGAATCCTTGCAGATCTTGGTGCGTTATTTCTATGTATCGCCTTGCATAAACTGCACGAGACCAATGACATAATACTTGATCGCGTGAAAAGGACTCTTAGTGTAGGTGGTTTTCTCATGCCGACGAGCATTTTGACTGAAGCTGAAAACTCTGTCGCAGAGACGGGACTGACGACAATCAAATGGCGATGATGCAGGTTACGGCTCCATAATAGTTGAAGTCGAAGGCAGACCTACGTATTCGCATTTCACGTACGCTTTATAGCGAGAGAATACTTCCAAATCGATGTCAAGTTTTCAACGCCTCAAAATCAACTAAGGTATGAGAGTGCTTCACAGCTCTTATAAGACGTTCTCCCATCATTTGGAAAGACAGTCAAATTTGTTTCTCTTTCAAGCTTTGAACTCAGGTCCCTATGCCGGACCTAACAGTTACAGATTGCAGAAAACTTTGTATCAGTTACGCATGAATACTAAACACTAAACATATAATGTACGAACATCGCTAACAAGCCTTCCAAAACTCGGGTCATAATCGAATTGCGAACCTCTTATCTCACTTTGATTCCTGTATCAGGTGTCTAAAACTTATATGTCGCCTTTGTTCTTCATTTCTAAAACAGTCTCCGAAACAGTGGGAAAATTGCCAGATTTTTTCCAAGTCCGACAGAAAATTAGGGTAATATTTTTTTTTATAGTTCCGGGTATTGAACTCAGGTCCCTAGACCATACCTCATCTTTGTAGATTGTTTTGATTTAAGCTATATTCCAGACAGAAAACAACTTACAAAGTTCGTTAAAAATGGTTCGAAACTCGTGTCGTTATTCAAACTGTGGACTCTAGATCTGACTATAACGTTTTTATTCTTTGTCCAAAATCCCAATAACAGCCTGCATTATATGATGTTTCATCCTCCATATAATTATATGGGATTTATTTCTGCATATTTTACTAAAGTGGTGGTTCTTGCATATATACAAGGAAAATTTTGAAATTTTGATATTTGCGAACTACTTTCCACTTGACTTTTACTCTCTTTGGATGTCTTCTATAATGAAAACTTGCAAAATTAGGGATTTTTTAATAGAAATAATTAGAGTAAGTCAGCCTATATTTCTTTTCTAGTTTTTGTCGGGTTAGTGTGCAAGGGTGTCTGGTTGGGGGGGGGGGTCGACTTATAACTGATAGGCAGATGGTGGAGTGCAGTCGACGGAATGCACGGAGGAGTTGGGGGGGGGGGGGCGTTAGTGGCAAAGTAAGGAGATGAGAGGGCGATCAGTGGGCGATAAGGGGGTGAGGCCTGCCAACTTAAAAGCCAATAAAAATTCGCGATGCTCAGTCGTCTGCTGGACGATGATGCAGGGAGGATGTGGAGAGGACCTCCGGAAATGTAAGATTTCTTTATAAATTTATTTAAAGTTGTTTAATTTTTTAAATAAATGGAGCATACACCTAGTCGATTTCCAAACCTAGAGTGCGATACTGAACATCGATGGAAAAAAACTGCAAGCTGTACCTCGTAAAAAGTGCTAATGTTTCCCATAAGGTGTCGCTACCCATACGTTGTTATGAAATAGACGACTTTGCAAGGTACACTCAAGATTCGCTGCCCCCCCCCCCCCCCCCCAACACAGAATTCGAACTACATGGGAATCCCAATACTCTGATAAGTGTTATCAGATGCACCGAAGATATCGACTTTACGAAACCGGATACTATCGGACCAATTCTGGGGTTCGATCCACGCGTCTACGAAGTTGGCAAAACACACGTGTCTTCCCGGCCCGTGAACATCTTGCCGGTCAGCGTGATGCGAATAAACTGCAATTTGGCGAGTGGCACATACCTCAATGGTAGATTGAGAAATATGTTGTACCAATTTCCGCTTTTAACTGCCCCAGGTTTTAAACTGGCCGTAGCACCTCAAAGCATCATTTACATTCCGTTCATCGCGAAGAGAGCACACGAGGTGGTCGTGATAGTTGTCGACACAGATTTATAACAACATTGTAACCTCCCTAGATAGGTTTTTAAAAACACGTGTTCAAACTTTACGTGGTAATTTTTAAATATTTTTTTGGCAGCAAGAAATATTAACACATCGTTGAGCAGCTGCAGTAACAAGCAACATGTGTGACGTGCACTGTAAACGTTTTTTTTGGTAAACTTTTCAAACTGTAATGTATGTTTTTAACCTATACAGTGTACGGAAATAGTACTACGTATTAGGCTGAAAGTATGGGAATGTTTAGTATCGCTACTATAAAAAGTTGGGAACTTTCCTAAGTATTTCTCTTTCCCTAGCAACTATAGGAATGTTACAATGCATTTATTGAAAATATTTCACTATTCGCGCTTTGTCACTGTACGTATACACTGGTATAGTAAATTTACAAATAATTTCTTTGAGTGTGTGTCGTTTCTTCTGCGAGTGAGAGGACATTGTTACGTCTCTGTCGCCGTTACGCAGGGTCTCTCTCTCTCTCTCTCTCTCTCTCTCTCTCTCTCTCTCTCTCTCTCTCTCTCTCTCTCTCTGTGTGTGTGTGAGAGAGAGAGCGAAAGAGAGAGAGATTGCAAATATTGGACTAGCGAAATGTATACGTTTTAACCGCAAACAATTTTTATGACTAAATTAATTATTTGATAGTCACGTCTGTTTATGTACGTATCACAACTTTGTAACTTCGGCCAAGGTGTTTGAATCGCAATTGTATAACGATCTTGCGTTTCTGTGATTTGAATGTTTGCCACTATCCCAACAAAGCCCAGCCAGTAAATTTTAAATAAATAATTAAATACGCCTAGTAAAAACTAACTTCCTATGCAAAGAAAAATAAGAGGAATGGAAGTTACGATAGGCCGATTTGTGTGCATGTTCATCACTATCGTTTAAGTTTGTCGCTGCTACGTACAAAAAAATAAACGATATAACTGCGTGCTTGAATTTACATTGTCTTTTCGTTGGACTGGTTGTCCCTTCGTTTTAGAGTTTATTTCAACTAAGGCCGTCCTTTTAACGAAATAACCCAACATATATCAATAACAAGAGGTTAAAAACTACAGTTCTTTCCCCCGTAGTTGTAATAGCAGTTAACCACCGTAGCGGCAAAATATTAACGTGTACTGTGTAATGTGCTATGTCGTTATAATAAATATGTTAACAATGTAAAATAATAAACGCAAGAACTACCGTCAACATACACTTTGTTCATAAAGGTGACTTAGATATTGTTATAGGCCTTGATTGTGAACATCCTTACGAAGTTGTGTTTTGAAATAGAACTAGATTCTCTGAACAGCTGAAAAGAGTAAACAAGCATTTGGCATAGTTAAAACGTAGTCACGTGGCAGTGTTTGTGTTTACATGTAGCGGAAGGATACGTAATATCGGTAACCAAAAATAGAACTTTAGCAGGGCTTAAGAAAAGTGTGAAGTATCCGTGAAGAATGGTCCATAGGTTCTTCGATCCAGGCGGAACACGAGGGCTTCGCACTAGTAAGTACCCCCCCCCCCCCCCCTTACTTGTCCGCATTAGTTCGCCACGTGACTGGTGTTACCACAGTTCTGCACTTCACCCTCTCGCTAGCTTTAGGCAAGAGGCTGAAAAGAATATTCTTTTTCCTGCGGAGTTGTTTACTTCATCGAAATGAAGAAAATGAGAAACGTTTTGTGGTGACTCAGTTGAAAGGGGTCAGAGATAAATAGCGAAAACCATGTTTATAATTCTTCATTATGGCAATGTTTTCAAAAATTTGCCTTGTGTAATGTTGTGAAATACTTCATTGAGGCTTACAATAAATCACGGTTAAAATTTTTAAACTGCAAACTACAGTGCCTACATAAACGTCAATAATAATGTAAAATAAGCAAATTTTCACAAAAATTTCACTCGTTCGTCGGTACCATAAGATTTACACCACAGTCTGCATTTTCCGACAAAAATATATATTTTTACAACATAATTTATGTATATACTTTGTTAATTTAGTTAAGGCTTATATCTAGATCATTGTTGTATTTTAATAATTCGTATCGTTAAGGCAGCCTTCGTAGACAAGTAATTTTAAAATAATATCTACTTTCGCTGCGATTGCAGATTTATTTAATGGCTTCCCACACTAGCAAATTTTATGGGAGTGTCCTGAAATCCTTACCGGCACTCCTTGCTTGGGCGACTGCGCCACTCTTTGTTTACTAGTCACATCCTGCTTCATGGTGGACACAATCCTGTTCTCCCACATGGACCCAAGGGAGATTGGGTCGATATACACGTGACTCTCTAAGTTGCTTTGGCCATATCGAATCGTCAAATTAGTTTTCAACATCCGAACTGTCACTGCCACGTTCCAGAGTTTCGAAGTAAAAGTATTTAATTATGTTTTCAACAATTGTAAGAGAAGTTAAATTAAATTACTTATGGATTAGGCATGAATAAACCTTCTTTTATAGACTACAAAGGCGGCACTGAATGACATACACGAAAACGATCATAAAAATGTGTTTTTTTTACTCTCATATAATGTCATATAATAATGTGACACTTATATAATTTTAAGGTTTAGCTCTATATATATATATATATATATGACAAATCAAAATACAGCACCGATAGGAAAAATATTAATGTTTATCACCACCACTGTAGAGAATATTCCATTAGCTTGTACGTCTACTTCTAAATGTATATTTGTCAGGCAGTAAGACTGGCATTCTTAAACATTTCGTTTGCGGTCCCGCAAACTCCTTCCGTGTGAGAGGGGGCTGTCTGTTAAATATCTCGCAAACTGGGCTTGAGTTCGTGAACGAAGTTTGCGAGTCCCTCTTTCGCGGGACTCGTTTCCGCTATCGACAGTCAGGTACAAGATTCTAACTAAACTGGACTCGACGAAGAGCACATGCGTTGTTAAAAATATTTCCAAATTAATGTGTAGGGTGCTAAAGTCGGTGGTAACAAAAATGAAACATGAATGTCCTTATGAAATATGAAACATTTCACGATTTGTTCTAACTATTTCTCCCGACATATTATTGTTTCCTCTGTGACGTGAAATTATAAAACTGTTAGGCAATAATTTAAAAAATGTGAATATCCATGGGAAACATTGAATACATTAATTAATGGGAATTTTGCTATAGACTAGTAAAATATGTTTGGTTGTACTGTGTTTATGATAGCAGATTGCTGATATTTTCACCCTTGTTTAAATTTCAATCCAGAAAAAGATATTTTGAATATTTCAGATTATATTCTTTGCAACTCAAATACTACGGAAATTATATTATTTATCTCCAAAACACTTTATGAGCAGCACAAACAACGAAAGTAGTTTCGAGATTTTACAAATAATTTCATGGTATTCGTGGAAGTTCCTTCCCAGAAAATATAAAGTTCTCATAAGCATAGAAAGATGTATGATACTAGTTCTATTCCCAATTCCGCAGACATTTTTAAAACTATTAACTTGGTATAGTGAATTCGCGGTTTCTTCACACTTTTTGAATCAAACCTTCGAAAAATCACCCCATGAAAGGCGTGTTTAATTACTTTCTAAATATGCCATGTTTGACAAGCGTGTTATACGTCTGTTAACATAAAATTATCTTATGTTTCGGTAAATTGAAGAACGACCAATATTTTGTTTATAAATTATAATGTTTAATTTTAGTAAATATGTATAAAACAGTGAGAAAACATGTGTGTTGGTAACATAAATAGTTCTCATACAGAATATTATTACAACTGAGTGCACACGAATTCGGTGCGCTATTCTTTGGTGAAATTTCTAGACTTATTTCTGCTCAGTTTTAACGAGGCGGAGGAATAATCTGGAAGTAGAAATTAAGCGGGGCTTCAGAAAAGTGTGAAGTAACAGTGAATGGATTAAAGTCGTTAAAAATAACACTTATGATGCATCAAACCACGATACGACGCGTAACAAATAAATATAATCGTTCTTAATCCATCTGTTTTTGAGGAAAACTTTTTAGTTTTCTGTATTACTTTACGCCCCTCCATTTGTGTGAGTCAAGAACAGTATGCTGCCACTTAAAAACAATTGTATCCGCCAGTGCATTGTATCTTAATTATCGAAACGATGTAAGGCGTGCGCCATTTTTATAAGTAGAAAGAGCTGTAAGCGGGATGCGAATCGTTTAGGGCACGTCAAGGCCTCTCGTAACTTTGAGAGCGCCCGCAACAGTAACCAACACACAAATCACTCGCTAACCATTTGAGAGCGCCCGCAACAGTAACCAACACACAAATCACTCGCTAACCATTTGAGAGCGCCCGCAACAGTAACCAACACACAAATCACTCGCTGACCATTTGAGAGCGCCCGCAACAGTAACCAACACACAAATCACTCGCTAACCATTTGAGAGCGCCCGCAACAGTAACCAACACACAAATCACTCGCTAACCATTTTAGAGCGCCCGCAACAGTAACCAACACACAAATCACTCGCTGACCATTTGAGAGCGCCCGCAACAGTAACCAACACACAAATCACTCGCTAACCATTTGAGAGCGCCCGCAACAGTAACCAACACACAAATCACTCGCTAACCATTTGAGAGCGCCCGCAACAGTAACCAACACACAAATCACTCGCTAACCATTTGAGAATCTACTTTTCCTCCCAAAACGAGATTCGTACCGAAAGTATGTCGCATCTCCATCGCAAAAGTAACTATGAATATCAGCCTAAGCCTCGATAATGCCACATTCGGTTAGTATAACTTACTATTGTACTAAACTCTCTCTTTTATGACTGGGGCCGCGGTGGCTGAGCAGTTAGCGTGCTCGCCGCCCACCATGGCTATGCGGATCCAATACCCTGCCGGGTCACTCTGGATTTTCGCATGTGGGAATCGTGCCGGACGATACCGTTGGTAGGCAGTTGGCAGAAAAAATATTATGCGGTATTTTCTGCTTACTAAAAGTGAAATTCTTCGTACTCGTTTTACGTCAGTATTCGGGCCAAATATTTATCGTTACGGGCAAACAGGTGCAGTAATTTTACATTATATACACAGAAAATTCTTACGGTGAAATTACTGGCATCTTTCAACATCCAGTTTTTCTTTTCAACCAAGGTAAGACAAATCAACATTAGCAAAAATGTTAGGCAGGTAGAATTTAAAACTGCGTAATCAAATGTTCATTATAGGTAAGACGCCCTGCGTCTCTCGATCCCCCCGTCTCAGGATTTTCGTCCCAACAACAACGTGATTTTCGACGCCTGCCCGTCACGGAGCCTTTTCGTCTGTGGAAAATAATTTCCTACCTTTGAACTGCATCTGAAACCAGCTCTGTTGACCCACGCAGCTACGGTAGCAGCAATCGGCCTGCTACGTGGAAGTGGTTGAATGTTTCCGTCACCTGTCACCGATCCAGTATCGTGCCGACCTCCTCGATGCTTGACTCCCTTCTTACTGCGGGCTAGCGTCTAGTCTCGCACCCCCAGCGTTGCCAGTGATGTGTTGCCGAACTTTCACAGCGTTGTGGTAGAGCGTGCATGCGCCATTTGCTAATTTGTCTTCTTTATGCGACCACTTAAATTTTTAAGGTCGTTATTGTTTATTTGTGAATTTCTGAACTTTTTTTGGTCGGGTTTTCGACTATAAAGAGCCGAGAAAAGCCGCCCCTCGAGGTCAGATGGTCAGCCGAGGCAACAAGAAGAGGTTCAGCTGTGGCTATGGACGAAGATGACCAGCGGAGGGAAACGGCAATCTCGTTCTCAGATAAGTGTTTACATAAAGAAAGAAAATATTGAATAGTAGGTTAAGCAGATAATCATTTTTAGACCACCAATTTTAATATCGAGTAAGATGAAATCGTGGAACGATACGCACTTAAATGTAAGCCGCTTCACTGCCAAGCTTTAAGACATTGTATTTGGTATTACCGCCTCACCGCTGTTTTTTATTTGCTAGCACAATGCAAAAGTACTCTACCACAGTCACTTGGATTTGTAACTTCATAAGAAAGTATTAATGATGGTTATTTGCATCCAGGGTTTCTTTATTATGGCCAGTCATGCAGAGAATCTGAGGTGAAGACGGTAGATGGCAAAAGATCGTAAGAAGTCATCAAAGGAGGTTAGCAACACCAGCTACTGAGCACCAGAAATGTTGATATTCACATAACATCAGCCAGTAGCTCATACGCACCTCTTAATGCACCACCAAGCCGCAGCACCATCACAGAAGACGAACCAGAACTAGACTCAGCCTCGTAGATGGCAGCATCGCCACAGCTAATGAACCAGCAGTTGACTATTTGAATCTCAACAAATAGGATCCGAGGGGAGTGAGGAGATTCCCAGGGCACTCTTAATCCCATACCGCAGATATACTCGTAGAAAGGTCATGCAGGCCTCGTCCACAAGCAACTGCCTACCAGCCAAAATTCAGCTTCTTGTAGCAATGCATCACCATAACAAAACACTGAAGATCAGCAATAGGCAAAATGCAATTTAAGTATCCCTCGGGATCAAAGGATCGAGTTCTCAGATCCTTATCCAGATAAAGTTACAAACCATTATTACAATTGTTCCTGACTTATGCCATAAATCGATATTTCACTATAATCTCAATTGGGAGCTTTCTTATTGTCATTCAATACATATTAAAATGAATATGTTTCAATCATTCTTAAGCCTAAATTAATTTAAAACACAGTATGTTGAAATGAGCATGAATGAAACACCTAATTCATGGGCTTTTAGTACAAGACTTATAAACTTTAATTTGTACTTTGTTTATTTTTTTTTGCAGTTTTTTGAATATCCTCAAGCAAAATGGTTACATGTGTCAAAAATCATCTTAAGTAAAATTTCCTACATTCTTGGGAGCAAGTTTTGCACTGACACCATACACATTCTTGTTTAAAAATAATCCTCCAAGAGAACCTTTTCCCCGACTTCAAGTCACCTGACCCACATTCGCATTATATTTTATCGCAATATTACTGTTATACTTCTCGAAGTTAGAATTGGCCTCTTCCCATACATCCATGATATTACCTATATCTACTGAACCCTACATATATAATGAAGTCTCTGCACATTTACCAAAGGGCGATAAACAAATCTCCCCAAGAACAGTTGGGAAGGCACATATTTGATAGCATCACTGGTAGCATTATTAAATGCAAATGCAAGTCGGCACACTACTTAATACCATTCACGATGAGAAACTATCTTAAGGCAGCCTTTAAATTATGACTATATCTCTCAACCAAATTTCTTTTATCATAGTATAGAGAAGTCTGAATCATTTTCACATATCATACAAATTCAATACTTTTCCGTGTCCCTAGAAACAAAATATGTCGCATTGTCAGTGACCAAAAACATAGGCGACCCAAAGACAGGAACCAACCATTGCCGCAACAATTGACAAATTTCAACACATTTAATATTCCTTAAGGGGAAGAAAAACAATCTTTCAAAAGCTGTCCATGGCATCCAGTATGGACTAAAACCCAAACTTTGTACAGTTCCAAACACATCCAAATACAAGCTTTCCCAGGGTTACTATCTCATTGAGGCAGAATACCGCCCATCAAAGTTTGGATTTCTGAAATGCCTCACAAGTTGACAGCCAAGTATCAATATCCTCCTTCATTTTAGGGTAGAAAAAATCATTTCCTTTCTTCTGGATAAGGTCTCCTCTTGACCTAAATGAATTTCAAATTAAGTTTTATGATAATATTGAAACATAATCTGATGCAAATCCCTGGGTACAAAAATACTGAATTTTCTTTTTTTTTTTATCAACAAACCCTTGCTAGCCATTTCTGATTTCATAAAGGATGGTGGTACCTAATGAAATCTGACTTCGTATAGAAACACATTCCTATTTTCTCCCTGATGCTCTTGCAAAGTAACACAAGCTTGAGGGAAAAAATGCAGCATCTGAACCTGTTACACTCTAGCAAGGTCATGCACCGCTGCTATATGTCTTTCCCCATCCCCCATGATATGAAATTCCTTAGTGTCAAACATCCGGAAGAGACAGTTAGTTACACTATTTTCAACCCCCTTTGTGTACTATATCACATACTTATACTGGGTAATCCTGACCAGCCATCATGTAAAAAATTCCTTCATTTTTATTAATCAGCATATCTATCGATTTCGAATAAGGCTAATAAGCTTTTCTTTTTGTAAAGTGTATAATTTTTCTCAGCAGGAGTATACAACCTACTTGGAAAAGCAACCGGGGCTAAACCTTCAGGGAATAAGTGATATAAAACAGCACCTTCAGCAAGCGATCTTGAATCAATCACCAAAACAAAGCTGTTTTTAAATCTGGAAGGTATAATCCATGATGGGGTTAATAACGTCTCTTTCAGGCCTTAAATTGCCGGTCCTGATCCTCTTTCGACTGAAATTCCACCCCTATATTCTTCAAAACATGCAAGGGTTCCCCTATTTCAACGAATGCATTAATGAACTTTGAATAAAATCTTGCAATTCCCAGAAATCTCCTGACACCTTTAAAATTTTCGTAAATGGGAAAATTTACTATGGGCCTGATATTCTCTGGGTTTATAAGAAATCTTCCACTTTAGATCACAAAACCAAGATACTTCACATGAGTCTTCGCTCAAGTAATCTTGTCAGGATTCACGTTCAACCCCGTATCCCTCAATGCAGAGAGCACTATTTTAAGATGCATGTGTTCCTCAAAGGTTATGTATATAAGCAGACATCATCATCAATATAGGTTAAAAGGAAATCATATTGGTACTTTCCTAACACCTTATACAAAATACATGACATAGCCTAGAGTCCACAGTTAGATCCCATCGGAAGCTGTTTCCATTGGTAGTGCATCAACGAGGTTACGAAACTTCCCATGAATCCTCGTGCATATCGTATTACAAAAAGGCAGAATTAAGATTTTAAAAAATTTTAAAATACTTAGCTTTTCCCACATGCTGGAATACTGTATCAATAGTAGGAAGTGTATAGGTATCTACATATATATTTTTATCGAGAGTTCAACAATCATATATAATTGTGTATTTCCCCTGTACTTTCTTGGCTAGCAGAAAATATGGACTGGAATAAGAGCTATTAGGCTTCTCGATATATCATTCTGTTCCAACTCCTAGATCGGATTTTGGAAAGCCTTAATCTCGGGAGGGGACACCTGATACAGTACTTAACAAACCGGAGTGTCATCACTCAATTTCAACTGAATTGGGCTTTTAGTGTAATGCCCTAATTTTTAAGTTACAGCAGTTGTAAACTAATATTTCAATGCTTGTAGCTTCAATTCCTGAATGTCTAACAAGAACTCAGCCTTCATTTTACAGAACCTTATACTCCTATTCAACAATGGCACTGGTTAGTTTCTACTAAACCCGAACCGAAGCAGTGTATATGCTACCCCAAGAGATGCCCGAGTTTTACGCAAGAAATTCAAACAATGTAATAGATCATGAGTAAAACTCTGCAAAACCTGAAATTCAAATTTCCAAGGAAACCTGCCTACCTTGTTTAAAATTTGGCCTGACATACACAGTAAATCATCGTCCATCGGCAGAGGAAAATCCTGATACAACATCCTTAGGCAAGGTTCTCAGCAAGAAATTACAAAATGACTGACTGATTAATGAGAAGGAAGCACCATAATTCACTACGACAGTCACCTTGATAAGATGTTTTATTTGTGCCAATACATATAACAGTTCATGCTTTTATTCCAAAGCAAAATTGTAGACAGTATTTATCCCAGAAGGCTGAAGTCGCATGGGGTACTTTGCTCGAATATGATACTTATTATCACAAAAGTAGCCCTTTATATCCTTAAGTTTGTTTGAAATGAACTTAGCCTGTAATGACTCTTGACCACTGGCTTTAGAGTGTCTCTCTACAGTCTGTCCTGGTTTCTCCAGAGCACTATCAATTTGAGTATAGTGCGACCCAGTGGTTTTTTCACTGTCTACTAACCCTTGCCCTAAGTTATCTCCCACCTGCATAACCTAAGCCTTCCCTTAGAGGAATTTACCAAACCCAGACCTTCTGACTTGATCATATTTCTTAGGAGGTAACTGTACTATAGTCTCAGCTGTACAATCTTCCATGGTCTTACCTACGTATGTCACCAATGCAAGTAGTAGATTTAGAGTAATTGGTTGCTGCAAAAACATAAAAAAAACCTACTATTCCCCGGAAGTAAATTATAGAAACGAATTTGGGCGAAGTTGTCTTCCTCACAAGGCAGGCCTGACAGAGCCAACAATCGCATTACTTCACCGAGAAACTTCTACATCGTTTGGTTATGGTGCTGGTGCCTTTCCATGAATTTTATTCGCAATTTTAACATGGCGTGCTCAGAAGACACAAGTGCCAAGCAGTCTTGTGAGTTCTGGGATATCCCAGTTCTCTTTTCCGGCTGGGCTAAACACAGGTCGTAGCAACTAAGAGCACTTTAGAGAAGGCCAAAGAATAAATTGTTTGGTGCGAGCAAATCTCCAAAATCAATACTTTGTGCATTTGCCAATAAAATTTCAGCACTACTTTCAATGAACTAGATTGCAGAATAGGAACACGATGTTCAAATTCTGTGGGTAATCTAGAAAGTTGTTTTCAAACTGGGTCGGAATCTCCCTTATCTTCTTTGACATTCTTCTTCACAGGTGCCTTCGTTCGAAGTTGGTCTAAGGAGTCCAACTCTAACACTTCTCCCTCAGCATCCTTCAACACTGTAGCCAAAGTGGCCTTCACACCTTGCATCCAACCTGTAGACATTAATAGATCGTTCATAAATGGTTCTCTCGGAAGGAAAAACATAAGCAGTACAGCTAACTCGCGAAAATACGTAATTGCTATGGCAAATTTCAAACACTTTGCCCCCACATACCATGTCTTACTCAACCTGCTGAGCAGAGTGTGCAGTGAAACCACACCCTCCGGTGGTTGCTCTACAGGGCTCACTAGGAATTCTAAATCAAACTCAACACTAGAATAGATTCCAAAAAAAATGTGGGTCAGCTGAAACCTCCAGTCAAAATAAAACTTCCACAGCTGAGAAGCAGCACCCAGAAACTGGGTGAAACCACACTTCAATCCATTTTATTTTAAATATCATTACAGCATAGTTGTAACATGGATATAGCATTTTGATGAAAAACAAGAGTGTACAATTTGTTGCTTTGTTGTTTATTTTCATTCATATGCAGTTATGTTTCCTATGTTTAGAGAAAATATGTATACTTTATTCCTGTAACTAATTTAGGGCAAAATATATTAAAGGACTTTCAAAAACATTAGTGGGTCAAAATACTCATAAAACCTGTATGGCTCATCAGTACCAAAATGCTGTTTAGAGAATAAGGAAATTATACTTCATACTGAAAGTTACTCGCTCAGATGGATTCTTCCACCAAAAAAAACCTGCTTGAAGGATTGCTTGGTGACTGGTCAAGCTTACCAATCACAAGTATGTGGCGAAGCACATAAGAGGGATTGAAAATAGTGTAGCGAACTCTCTCTCGTGGATGATTGACACCGAGAAATTTCAGATCATGGGGATGAGGAAACGCATATAGTAGTGGTGCATGAGCGGGCTAGATTGGAACAGGTTTGAATACTGCAATCATTACTTTAAGCATATGTTACTTTGCAAGTCCATCACGGAGAAGAGAGGGGAATGCGATGCTATGCGAAATCGGATTACATTATGTACCACAACTCTTTATGTAATCAGAAAAGGCTTGCTAGTGTACATTGATAAAAATGGAAAATTCAATATTTTTGTACCTATGGCTTTGCATTATATGATATATATCAATATTATCATAACACTTGATTTGAAGGGTATTTGGGTCAAGAGGAAACTTTTTCCAGAATTAAGTAAATGTTATTCTGGCCTAAAATGAAGAAGTATGTTGAAACTTGAGTGTTAACTTGTGGGGCATGTCAGAAAGCCAAACATCTAAACACTATGGCAGTTGGGAGGTATTCTGCAAAACTGGGTCATTATCCCTAGGAAAGAGTGTATTTCGATGTGTTTGAATGTTTCCCCCATTCAAAGTCTTAGTTGTCGTTCATATTGGTTGTCATGGAAAACTTTAGCAAGATTGTGTTCTTTTCCCATAAGGAATATGAAATCTGTTGGAATTTGTAGTGTTGGGGCAATGCCTGTTTCCTGTTTTCTGGTCGCCTGGGAGTTTTTGGTCACTGACAATGCGACATATTTTGTTTCTGGAACATGAATAGTCTTGAGTTTACATGGGGTGCGAGTATGATTAAGATGTCTCCGTACTGTCCCAAATCATCGTTTCAGAGCGGTTATCATCGTGACTGAAATAAAGTACTGTACCAACTTACATTTGCATTTACTATTTTACCAGTGATACTACCAAATATGTGCCTTCTCAACTGTTCTGAGAGAGATATGTTTTTCATTCTTGGTTAAATGTGTGGAGCCTTCATTCTTTTCGTTGGGATTCAGTCGATATATCTACGATCGCGGATGTATGGGAAGAGGTCAGTTATAATTTGGAGAAGTATCCCCATAATCTTGCAATTAAATATAATCAGACTGTAGCTCGGGTGACTTACAGTTGGAGAAATGTATTTTGGAAGCTCATTTCTTAAGCAAGAATGTAGATGGTATTAGTGCGAAACTTGCTGCAAAGTATGTGAGACATTTTGCTTTTAAGAGTATTTTTTTCTCCTGTAACTGTTTTGTTTGAGGATGTTCAAGATCCTGTAAAAAAAAAGAACAAAGCTCAATTTTCACAATTTAAAGTTTATACATGTAATCCTAAAAGGCCATTAAACAGATGATCAATTTGTGCTCATTTCAACATGTTGAGTTTAAAATTCATCTAGGTTTAGGAAAAATTTAATCATATTAATTTTGACATTTAAGGAATGACCATAAGAAAGCTTCGGCTTGAGGACCACATTCAGTAACGGTTTCTAACCATATCTGCATAACGATCTGAGTAGGTGATCCTATGTTTCCGAAGGAGACTTAAGTTGAACTATGACTAATATGTATTACCGATTTTTTGTTCCAGTGGAGAATTGCTGCGAGGAGCTGAGTTTGGGCATTTGCTTATTAGCGAGGCCTGTCTGGCACTCTACGAGCGTATCTGCAGTATGGGATAAATATTACCCTGGACAACGCCTCGCTCTCCTCAGATCCAGTTTGCTGGGATTTAACTAGTCAACTGATTGCTCATTAGCTATGATGATGCTGCCGTCTCCGAAGACTTCTGAGCCTTATGCAGGTTCGTCTCCTGTGGTGGTGCTGCTGCCTTGGGGTTGCATCAAGACTGTGTCTTCGCTAACGGCTGATGCTATGTGGGTAAGATAAACATTGCTGGTACTGACTAGCTGGTGTTGCTGATCTTGTTTGATGGATTCTTATGATATTTTCCCATCTACCGACTTCACTTCAGATTCTCTGCAAGACTAGCCATCACGAAGAGACTCTGGATGCGGAGATTTCTTAGATGTCAACTTGTTTGGGGGGGGGGAGGGTTGAGACACGTGCGTTCTGTCAAATGCATTCCCCAGTTATTCACGCCATGCTGTCAACTTTAATGGACATTTGATTACGCACTTTTAATTTATACCTGCCTGACATGTTGTTAATGTGGATATTTCTTACCTTGGGTGAAAAGAGAAAAACAGGCTGTTCTAATTTCCCAGTCATTGCACTGCAGGAATATTCTGTGTTGTAACATAAAATTACCACGCCTGTTTGCCTAGAACGATAAATATATTGTCCTAATACTGACGTGAGACGAGTATGAAGAATTTCACGTTTAGCAAGCAGAAAGTACTATATCAGATTTTTCTACCAAGTGCAGGGAATGTTCGTGTCCCGATGACGGTGTGGAATCAGTGCGATGTCCGGCTTAGCTTCCGCCCGGATGAACAGCTTTCTCAACACTGATGACTGCGATGATGTGAATTGACCTTTGCTGTTGCCAGGCAAGAATGACGTGATTCTGCACGACTACAGTGCGCTAAGGGTGGCGTGGTCGTTTCCGAAAACCCTACCACTGCTTTGAAAACTAACGAAGTCTATTGTAGAATTCAATGGATTTTTTAAATTTATTTGTGTGTGCATGCATTAGATCACTGCATTGTTGATAACGTGTTTCCTCCCGCGAATAGTTGAAAGCCTTACGCAATAGATGTTCTTACTACGCTTTCGCAAATGAGTCATACATTCTATATTGCGAACAGTTAACAGCCTTACGCACGATATGTGATTACTACGATTACACAAATGAGGTATACATTCTATATTGTGAAATGTTACTATTCTTACTCATGATATGTGCTTACTACGCTTACGCAAATGAGGTATACGTTCTATATTACACCAAGCCTTTACATACTAAATATAAGTTGATATCGACAATATAATTTGAAGTAAAAAATTTTGCGGCTTTTTGACCACATATTACAAGTTCTACAAATTCTCTAACTACTATCATTATTTTTCTCTTTTTAGTGCATTTATAAATAATAGGTTGGTTTTAAAAGTTTTTTATAGTAAAATTATTTATGTTGTGGTTTTTGTGTCACTTGTAAACGTCTTTAGCACATGTCAAATTTTACCTGTGATGAGGAGAGGAGTCCATTTTAAAATGTGGTCAAGGCTGACTCTACCAATGATGGTTGGACAGTGAGGTATGAAGATCGTTGAGCATATTTCCCTGCATGAAAAAAGTTAATATTTCCTGAACATGGCAAATTCAGTGAGCTACTAAGGCAGTAGAGTTCACTAGCTCTTTCACATTGAACTCGGGTAAAGGTGAGTGAACATGTTCAAAGCAAAGCAGAAGGCAATGATGCTACCCCTGGCTAGATCCATGCGAACATCTGGAAGTATTTATGCTTGTTTAGTAGAGGGTGTGTTGCTGGTATTCGGACTCGTCGGTTGAACCATGGCTGTCTCAACAGAAAGTGACGGTCTCAGACACAGGAACACTCGTTGCTGAATGTAGGTACTGTTTGATCCAAACTTTTAGTGTGATAATCTGATTTGTTTGTTTTGTTTTTCTGGTAGGAAAGGAACCTTGGAAGTGTGTTTGCTGAAAAGTGTTTAAGGATCCTTATGTCTGGCATGGTGAGAACCGAGGTGCCAATGTGGTAATTCTAGGAGCTCCAATGAAAAAAAAATTGATTTCAGACCTACGGAACACTATTAAAAAAATTATAATAATAAGGCAGGTCGAGGAGATAGGCAACTGCGCAAAAGTTTTCTAAATGTTTTTACGCAATGATGATAATTGTTCAGCAAAAGTTCGGATTTAAAAAAGAAGTTCGTTTGGTTATGTTAGTAGATCTACAGTTAGATTGAAAAAAAAAAATCAGAAAATAGTTTTGGAGAAAATTTAGGTCACTCGAAAAAAAAGAACACACTAATCTAAAGTTGGAGCTTATTAATATTTTTATCAGTTCCTTGTAAGTTAGTTATTTGAAATTTTTTTGGGCTGCGAATTTATTTTCATTGTTTCGTGTTTGTTATTCTCTACGTTTATGTGTGCAATGTAGGGCCAAGCAGCAGGTGGCAATAGGGAAACCACTCTGAATTGCAAAGTAATTAACTGGGAATGTTTAATTAATGTTAGACTAAGTTCCATTTTCCTCTTATTGAGGGTTTTGATTGTCGTGGATGGGTAGACAGGTACACCCCATCTCATTTACTGGAGGTAACTACTTCTGCACAGACTTGAATATGCAGTAAGAAATTTGGGTTTAAGTGGGTGGAAGTGTTGAACTATTAGACTAGAGCAAAATAAATACGTATATGCTCATGTTTTAGTGGACCCTATGAGAGATTAAAAGAAAAAGCCTTTGAAAATGAATTGGAATTTCTCTAGGGTGAGCTGAAGCAATCACAATACTGGCGATATGTTTGGACTCTGGGCTGAGTTAGAGTAGCCAGGGAAGCTACTGGCTGTGGTAGTAATTAACAATGACCCTTGTGTTCAAGGTAGTTGCTACAGTGAGAAATGGAGATACATAAAAATTACGCTCATGGATGTGTGTTCCGGGAGTATTGGGATCACTGGCCAGTAGGGCATACTTGTCTGCAGGTTGGTAAAACCGAAGTTGTTCCAGTTGTCGCTTAGGCTGGGCATGAATCGCCGACGGCAGAAGCTATTAAAATTGAGGCACACTCGGTTCCACGAACCGCATACCAGAAATTATAACCATCCGAAAAATACGCAATTCGCCAGATCGAAGTTGATCAAAGTAGGGAGTGGATCTAGTTGTGCTTGTGTGAATGTTGGAGTACAAAGTGATCTTGAAGCTCGGTGACCTAAGCATAGAGCACGATGTTTACATAGCAGAAATAGAGGATGAATGTCTTTTGGGGTTTGATATACTACATAGAATAGGAGCTGAATAGATACTCGACTTGGTGAGCTAGAGGTAGGCAGTACAGTGTTGGTGGTGTCAACATTGCATGATTTGTCCTCCCCAATTAGCTGTCCAGTAGTCTGTTGTCAACCCACTGTGCTGCCCGTTTCTAGTGAAATTGTCATTAAAGGCAAATGTCAAGAGAAATTTGTCAGGCAGTTGCGTCTAATTGAGACAGCAGAGAGGGATTAAATCATACCAAGTAAAGTCATTGCAGCAAGGACCTTGGTCTCTTGTATTGTCGATTTGTACCTGGGTTCACCACGACCGCAAAGCCACTATACGAGCTGACAGAGGCGAAAAGGCATTTCATTGTACCACTGAGTTAAAAAATGCTATTAGTAAGCCAAAGGAATTTCTGATATCTCCACCTTTCCTGGGTTTCCCGAAAACTGAGGGCATATTAATTTTTGGCACTGATTCTATTTATGTAGGCATTGGAGCTGTGTTATCTCAGGTCTAGGATGGGAAGGAAAGACCACTTTGATACTTCAGTAAGTCATTGCATAAGCCTGAGAGAAATTACTGCGTTACACGCAGGGAGATTCTGACAATGGTGAAGACAATTTGACACTTGTACCCCTATCTCTATGGCAGACATTTTATTCTAAGAACCGACCATGCTTCATTAAGCTAGCTACTAAATTTCAAGAACCCCGAAATTCAAATAGCCCGGTGGATACAGCATATTAAAGAATATGACTTTGACATGCTCAACAGATCTGGACACCTTCAGAGTAATGCAGATGCACTTTCTAGGAGGCCATGTGAGCCATTCGGCCATCATTGCAAATGCCGGGTTTGCAAAAGTGGCAAATCACTGAAGGTACAGAGAGCAATAATTCAAGTTTCTGTATCTTTCGATGGGTCACTGACCTGGAGTGATGAGGGTATTAGGAAAGATGAGCTTATTGATCCAATTTTGCAGTCATTATTAAAATAGAAAGAAGGTGGCTGTCGGTTAACATTGCAAAAGATATCTAGCTTGATCGCAGTAGTCAAAGCATACTGGTCACAATGGAATTACCTCGTACTGAAGAATGGTGTACTTTACAGAAACTGGAAAGTAATATTAGAAACACACATGCTTCCAGTTGGTACTTCCAGAATGGAGGGTCCCCGAAGTCTTAAAGGAACCACATATTGTGGCAGCCAGGAGGCACATTTGTGTTAATAAAACACTTTACAGAGTTAGATTGAAATTCTACTGACTTTACTGTCGGGGCGATATTGAGAAGTTCTGAATGTGCGACGCCTGCACTGCGAGGAAGGGTCCAAGGACTAGGGTACAAGGTCACATCCAGAAATACAATCATGGAGCCCCATTTAATAGTATTGCAGTGGATATTCTGGTTCCCCTACCTGTCACAGAGAGAAGGAATCAATATCTACTCGCAGTCAAATATTAATTTACTAAGTGGCCTGAGCTCATCTCTCTCAAATTGAGAAACACGTACTGTTGCAGATGCACTTATAAAGAATGTCTTCTCGAGTTTTGAGGTGCCACTAGAACTCCATTCCAATTAGAGAAGAAAATTTGAAGCTGCAGTGTTCCAGGTGGTAACAAAGATTCTGGTGATTAAAAAGACTAGAACTACAACCTTACACCCTCAGTCGGATGGAATAGTTGAGAGGCTTAACCACACTTTTGAGCAATACCTGTAGATTTTTGTGGCAGACAACCAAAAGGACCGGGCTTCAAAGGTGTTCTTGTTTGACCTTGGTTACTGCTCGGCATTTCACGAATTCGCAAGGGTAAAACTGTCAAGAATATTGTTTGGAAGAGAGCTACACTTTCCTAGTGACCTGCTGATTGACCGACTGAAAGAAGAGGAAGCTGCATCCCCTGATTATGCCAGCGAATTATGTAACAGACTTGTTGGCATTCATGAATTTGCTCGACATCACCTCAGAGAAAATAGTGACAGGATGAAGATGTAATATAACAGGAAAATGTTGGGTGAGGTGTTTCAAGGACAACTGGTGTGGCTGTACAACTAACAGATGCAAAACAGGTACTGCCCGAAGCCACATAAATTTTGGCAAAGCCCCTACAGTATCCTGAATATGATCAATGATGTTGTGTTTCGGATTTTTCTGCATGGCTCTCAGGCTAAGCCGAAGATTGTCCACATCGACCGAATTTCACTATACAAATGACCAGACACAGCAGTGTCTGTTCAGGACGAACAGACTTGAGGAAGGGGCAGTCTTACAGACGATCGCTTTGCGAACATACAAGACATTGATAATTTATGGATGTGTGCAGTATCACTTGCAACTGGAGACACAGCAACATTTCACAATGTAATGTTTACAAAGCGTGTCTGTTATGCCTTTTAGCTTGTGTTGTTTCTCACCTTGGGTATCGGGTGTCTTTGAGATATCATTGAAGGAATGTTCTGGTCATTACTACTACCCTAGTTTTCCTCAACGTGACTTGGGGTGCCTTGAACCTTCCAGATCAAGGCTCGCAATAGTATAAAATTACAACAAACCTCTGAGCAGGGAGTTTGTGAGAGTTGGGAGTCTGGGCGATTGTGTGACACTAAGCGATATTCAAAGAGCTAGCAGAGCAACAAGTAGTGCCGGAAATGGCCAGTGGGAGGAAAATCTGTGACTGCTAGCATCAGAGCAGTGATGAGTGTGATTGGCTGGCTAGACTATTGCATTGGATGTGTGAGTGAAATACATAACAAATGATTGAAACAGACATAATGAACTTGAGTTAATGATGAGTACGAGTTAATTGAATATAACCAAATAGAGTAATTGTGAAAGACATAATTAAAAACCAAATTTAGATCTTTTATTTTTCTGAAGACATCCATCCATACCCAGGAATAGATTTTTTAATGTGAAAACATTTTTCGTCCTCGCATTAGCTTCACTCAGCTTGAACTCATGGACGCAATTAATGCAGACAACTGACTACTGGCAGACCCGACCCCTCAAAAGACTGACCAATAATTGGACAATAAATGACCACTAATGACCCATGATGATCCATTATAACCCCTGATGACCCCCAATGACCCATAAAACATCTATAATGATCCATAAATGACCCATCATGACCCATAAATAAACCAAGAATGTGGTGTGAGGTACATGCAGTGCTAAGTGCAGTGAGTATGCTGCATGTGATGCTAAACACAGTGCTTGTGGCGATAAGTGCGATGCATGCAGTGCTGATTGCGGTGCTGATTGCAGTAGGTATGTTGCTCATTGCTGCATGTGGTGCTGATTGCGGTGCATTCGGTTGCGATGGTGACACACTCATCGTCCTAGTACAGTTGACGAATGCTTGGAGAGCTGCGGAGGTTGCCTTTCTTGATGTGCTCGGCATCCTCTCCTTTTCCACCCCTTGAACCAATATCTTATTTCCCCACCTTTGGTGCATCACGATATTGAGGAGAGGGGTTGGTGCCAATTAAGTTAATTCTCGCGTTCCCCTTCAGCACATCAACTGATAGATTTACATGGGCACAGAGCACAAGGCTTAAATTCTGCCAGCCATTGTTCACTACGTAATCATTTTTAACATATGAACTTTCCTATAAATATGTTGCCGGGAGTTATAATCAGCAAACCAGTGAGTTGTGGACCGTGCTGGTAATTTTTTGGACAGTTAGAGTTGTTAACTCGTCATGTTTTAGTGTGTGCTAGTTTGCAGGCGCGCAGTAATATAGAGTTTTCGTAAGTTTTTGTTTTGTAGCACATTCAAAATTATTCTTTGGTCATAATTAAACCTAATTACAGTGTGGGTTACTAGTGTGATTTTCAAAACTTTTAATATTGTGTTGTCTGCCGCCCCATTTGGCTTGACTGGCCCCACAGTTGCTCTAGTTTAATCAGCGTCCACAACTCCCCTCTGGTGTCTTTTAAACAACTGTGTTGCAGTATTTATGTGCTGCGTGCCTCGGTTTGGCCTCTCTCATGTTGCCACACAGCGTATCAAGTTTTTGTTGTAAATCTGATTACATTTTAAAATTATGTTTTTATGCCTGGAATTCTTTAGTGGATCCATACGGCTGCCGTTCCATGCTGTCATGTGTTGTATGATATTGTAATATTCCTATACTTTTTATTGTCATATAAGTTTGCAACTTCAAGCTTTAAATTTTATGAAGGTGTTGCACTCTTTTACGATTGTCATTTTTTAGTGGCTATTAATTGTGAAGGTAAAGCCTCTTGATTTTAAGGAAAGTTTTAGGAGTGATTTAGGATTTTTAGTAAATTTGGGCCTTTAATTCTATTGTGTCAAATATTGAATATTCTCACCAAGCGTTTTCACTGAATTTTATGTGTAATGGTGTCTTTAATATTATTGCCTGGGCCATAAATTAATTTTTAATGAATCAGCTGAAAGATGTTTTACTGTAAATGCACTGTGGATTTTTACAATGGCTCTTTGTTAATTGTGCTATACACATTTTGTTAAATTGTAATGAAGCTTGGCTGATTGAAAATATATTGTACATTGTTGACACTCTATGATATGGTTTTTAAATGATCGCTTAATGTATCGAGCTTTAGTGTTAAACAAGTATTAAATGGTTTGTGTTTTTCAATTTATTTGTGCTATATCAGCACAAATAAATTTCTGCGATACTCTCTTAGGTCTGTTATATTTACATAGTATAGGTTTTATTGCATGTCACTATGAACAACAGCAATGTCGGCTTTGTGTACACCTTGAGGCAGAGGACCTTATAGCTTTGCTGCAGGATTTTGGAGTAATCGTAGATGACGACTGGACTGTCGTTCAACTGCGTCGCATTGCCATGGAGCGACTGCGGGAGCAGGATGGCTCTAATGTGCAATTCCTCTCCGAACAGTCTGGCCCTGTGTGTGTGAAGCCAAACCCAACTACGCTACCACTTGAGCAAATTTCACTGCTCGTTTCCCTCGATCAAGTCTTAATACTTCAGTTTTTTATAGCGGTTAGTAAGTAATCCTGTTTAAGCCTCTGTTCTGAGGATAGTAGAGAGTTTTGTATTGTAATTGTTGCATGAGTAACATGTATCACGTCTAGGAGGCACTTTCGAAGCCCTCTTTCCTACACATGTCAGGCGACAATGGGGAGAGAGATTTTATTTTTCGTTTCTAGAAACCGGACGAACCACCATGCGAGTTCATAGATTCGGTCTGTGCATTTCATGATGCTCTCTGTGTGTTGTTAACCGAGCCTGAATTAACGAACGTCATTGTTGCACATTTAGCACCGAATGTGCGAGCAAATTGTATGTTGCTGTTCACCTATAAAAATCTGCATGAGTTCAGACACATTTCTGTCGGGGTGCAAGGTCGCTTAACTGCTTCTGACCATTACCGGACTGGTTTTCCACATCCTCAGCCTGTGCGCGATGGTGTGAATGCTAGTTCGTCGGGCCATGTCATGCCTATACAGAGCATAAAACAATGCCGGTTCCAGGTGTGGTGAGTTAATTGTGTTCGAATGGGGCCCGATGCCATTGAATACAGTTTAGATAAACGTATTTTGGCCGACAGGAAGTGTTTTCACTGCGAAGAACTGGGTCATCTCCATCGCTCATGCGGAAAGTCGGGTAACTACGAGTGACTGGTGTGGGGTGTAGGCCTGCCAGTCATTCATTTCAGAAAGCCCTACACACCGTACAAAAATTCACTCCCCTGCCACGTGTGGTGAGTATAATTTTCCAGCTTTAATTGACACCATGGCCACACATTGTGTGATGAGCGAGGTGTTTCTTAATCACCTTGTCGAGGTAAAAATTATATCTAAAGAGTGTACAAGTTTTGTTTCAGAGAAATGATTTTATGATGCTAACTGTGACATTGTGAAGTTAGATGATGTGGTCAACATACACCTCAAGATTGGTAGGTTCTCGTGGAACCATCCCTTCTGTGTTTTCCCGCATCTCTCTCAGGAGCTGATTTTAGGCTTAGAGTTTCTGGGCAAGACAAGGTGGCTTGTCAATTTGGATTTATTTTATCTTTCCTTTGGATTCGCATCAAACATTCGTGCCGGGTTGCATGTCGATGAGGTTACAGAGATATTTACCACCCTTGTTAAGGGCAATTTGTCCGAGGTCGACTTCAAACTCAGGCTGGAGCAGTTGAGGGAGGAATTTGATGATGTGATGACGTCACTTATAGGGAGTGCGACGTGCTCCCATATAAGTTCGCTTTAACATATGATTTACCTAAGCGGGGTCATCACTTTAGGTGCCCTCCCTCGAAGTTTCAGGCCTTTGAGGAGATCATTGAAAAATTGTTAGCAGCAAGTGTGATTTTTTTCCCTCCACCTCCAACTATTGTTGTCCGGGATTTCTGGTGAGGAAATGGGATAGCATTAAATACCAATTAGTTGTAAATTATTCTTTACCAAATAAGGACATTCATAAGGATTATTTTCTTATGCCAATGATAGACTGTGCCCTTCAGCATTTAGGTATTTCATGCAGAAAGTGCAATGTATTCAGCACCCCCTGGAGTCAGGACGAATGCACAAGTATATCCATGGGCTCCAATTTTGGAAGGCAGGCCTTGTCACGTGTTTTAGATCATGTTCTGTCGGAATTTAAATATAAATTTATATTTATTTATATTGACGATATTGTCATGTATAGTGATGACCTGGAGTCTCACTTGTATTATTTGAGGCAAGTTTTCCTCAAGATGTGAGAAGTTGGCCTTACTGTGGATCCTGAGAAGGTCACTCTAAAGTCCAACAAGGTGAGATGTTTAAGGCATCTGCTCTGTGAGAGACATCTACTCATAGATTCCATTCGTGTGGCGTCAATTTGGATATTCCACATCCCAAAACACTGAACAGTGTCCAAAAATTTCTTGGGGTCGTGGGCTATTCTGTGCGGTTTATCGATCACTATTCTGAGATAGAGCTGCACCCTTTAATTATTTAAAGAAAAAAGGCATAGAATTCAAATGGGACACAGAGCAGGAAACCGCTTTCGCTGTTTTAAAGGAATCACTGTCATCCCCCCTGCCTCTCCAACTGCCGGACTTTTCCAGGGTTTGTGGTCCTATTAGATGCTTTTTCCCTCGCCTTAGGCGTGGTCCTAAGCCAGTTGACGGAACGAGGGTTAGCACCTGTAGCATTCGCCAGTCGAAGCTTCTTTGAGGCTGAGCATAAGCTGGAAATTCATGGGAAAGAGACACTCGACTGTATATTTTTTCTGGAAAAATTCGCTTCCTACATTGAACATGAAGAATGCGACTTATTTATGGACAATCAGGCTCAGAGCTGTGTGCTCAACAACATACAGCAGTTAAGGAAACTGGGCCATTGGGCCCTTCGATTATCATGCTTTCGTTTCAAGTTGCACCACATCCGGGACACAGAAAATCAGGTAGCTGATGAACTTTCTCGCATGTTTGATACTGATGACTTTGAAGTGAAAGAGGCCGAGACTCTTGGGGCACCTTTAAATCTTATACAGGTTTCCCTGAATTTTTTCATAAACCTGCGACAGGTGCAGGCTGGTGACGACTTTTGCTACTAGGGGGTTAGGGATATGAATTCAGGTGTCATAGAGCCTTATGTTGTGGAGAAGGATATCTTATATATAACTGGCAAAATTGGGTGTGCCTTTAAGATCATTGTGCCTTTGTTTTTGTAGCCTATGGTGTTAGTCTATTTTCACGACTCTGTGTTTGGGCACACCAAGACATCAGCAAGGCTTTCCATAAGATACCCACCTATTTTGCTTTGTCCGTGCTTAAGAGCGAGATTTCGGACTATGTCTACTATTGCGATGCTTGCCAAAAATGCAAGCAAGCACATCCGGTTAATGGTGGGTAAGCCATTGTTCATCTTCCCGAGGCTCCTTAGAACACTGTCCCTCTGGACATATTTGGCCCTTTAGTGTGTTCGAAAAAGGGCAATATTTGTGTCCTTATTTTGCTTGATACATTCACCAAATTTGTAATTTTGCTACCCAAGAGGAATATGAATACGAGTACAAATGTTAAGGTCCTTAGAGAACAGGTTTGGAAAGTGTTTAGTGGTCAAGATGAAATCCTCACAGACAATACTAAGTACTTAACGTCCAACGTGTTTAAGGAGATGTGTTTTAAATGGGCCATTAAACATTTCACCTCAAGTCCGTACTACCCAAAGGGTAACCAGGTTGAGAGGTTTAACAAAACCTCAAGACATATCTTACCATCTTCTACAAATGTGATCCTTCTTTATGGGATCCAGATTTTGATTTCATAAATGTTGGGTTCAATAGTGCATTGCATGGGTCTACCATTATTCCTCCATCTCTTCCTTATTCTTGGTCACCCTTGAGCCACCCACTTTTTAATATCCGGAACATTCCTCCATTTCCTTCTCCGATTGACGATTGCGACCGGTACTACCTACTTGGAGAGGTGCACAGGTGGCTAAGTACGGCGAAACAGGAAGGAATGGCAAGCTGAATCGGGTTATACCAACAGTTAACAAGGTGACTTAGTATTGTGTAAGAGCTTTACTCTCACCGACATGGGTAGGAAGCTTAGCAGTAAATAATTGCCAAAATGTGTGGGTACCTTCGGGATCCACAAATTTCTTACACCAAGTGCTATAAACTTAGTATCTCCTTCCGGACATATTTACATAAAGCACTTGTGTGCCAATTGAAATTTCAATGTCCATGTCATGACAGTCTTGCTATTGCCATTAGGAGTTGTTTGTGTAATTTTAATTTGTAAATTGTGGCCACCCTTTTGGTTCGTCCTACACTTGTTCCTTCCCATTTGAGTTATCGTTTATACCCTTTCCAATTTTATTATATTTTTGATTTACCAATCCTCCCTCCGAGCCACACCGAGGTTGATACGTCTACCACCTGGGAAGAGGACTTCGGTCCCCTGCTCAGCGGTGCAGTGGTTTCCTGGACTTTGCTTTTCACCCCAACCTTGGACAGACAAGAAGAAACCCGACCATGGCGCTTGGTGTTCTTTACCCGGCTACCCACCATATTCATCCTCAGGGATGAAGCGTTTCGTTCATCCAAATGGCAGTCTTCAAGAGACTAAGATGTTTGTCAATTGTTGATCTGTCAAGATTTCTGTATACTTGTTACTGAATTTGTACTGTACCCTGGGAGGCTTTCTCATCTTTCCTACACTCTTCAAGATTCTACTTCTGTATACTTTATGTACTTTAATGACTTCTGTATTTTGTAATCGTCTAGACATTTTGGGTCAGGGTTGCCAGAGTGGACATAGTTTTGCAAGAGTACGCATCATTAAGGGTGGGGAATTGCGATGGTGGCGTGCTCACCATCGTAGTACAGGTGAGTTGCGGTTGTTGCCTTCCTCGAAGTGCTCGGCAACCCCTCCTTTTCCACCCCTTGAACACATACCTTATTTCCCCGCCTTCAGTGTGACACGATATTTAGGAGAGGGGCTTATGTTAGTAAAGTTAATTGCTCGACTTCCCCTCCATTTATTCTCCTGTCACTGCTCAAAGGAGAAACACCGAGGCTTTCAACAACATCGGTCACATCAGCTGATTGATTTTCATGGGTACATCGCACGATGCTTTTTCTGTCAGCCATTGTTCACTACGTAATAATTTTTATCATGTTAAGTTTTCTATAAATATGTGGCCAAGAATTGGAATTAGCAAAATGGTGAGTTGTGGATCATGTTTGTAAGTTTGTGGGCATTTAAAGTTTTTTACTTGTCGTGTTGTACTGTGTGCTAGTTTGCTGGCACGAAATAATATAAAATTTACCAAATTTTTTTTTGGTACCACATTTATATTATGATCTGTTCATAACTAAACCTAATTACTGTGTGTGTTACTTATGTGTTTTAAAACATGTTTAATATTGTGTTGTCTGCCGCCCCATTTGGATTGCCCGGCCATACAGTTTGCTCTAGTTTAATCGGCGTCAATCACTTTCCGTTTGTAACTATTAAACAACTATCTTGTAGTATTTCGCTTGCTAGGTGCCTTGGTTTGGGCTTTACGCGGTTGCCACTCAGCGTATCAAGTTTTTATTGTAAATTTTATTACATTCTAAAATGCTCTTTTTATGACGAATTTTCTAATCTACCCATCCGGCTGCCGTTCCATGCTGTAATGTGTTGTCTTATATTGCGATATTCCTATAATTTTTATTGGCATTTAAGTTTGCAATTTCAAGCTTTAAATTTTATGAAGGTGTTGCACTCTTTTATGATTGTTATTTTTGCATGGCTGTTTATTGTGAAGGAAAATCCACTTGATTTTAATGAAAGTGTTTATGAGTGCTTTAGCTTTTTAGTAAATTTGGATCATGACTTGCCTTTAATTCTATTGTGTCAAATATTGATTATTCTCACTAAGCATTTTCACTGAATTGTATTAGTAAAGGTGGTTTTAACATTATTGCCAGAGCCATAAATGAATTTTTTATGAATCAGCTGAAAGTTGTTTTAATGTAAATGCACTGTGGATTTTTATAGTGGCTCTTTGTTTATTGTGTTATGCGCCTTTTGTTAAATTTTAATTAAGCTCGGTTGTTTGAAAATGTTTTGTACATTGTTAAAACTCAATATTATGGTTTTTACATGCTCGCTTAACGTATCGATCTTTAGTACAAAATATATAAGTATTTAATTGGATTACGTTTTTCAATTTATTTGTGCTATATATGTGATGGTGACTGTGGGGCATGCTGTGCTGATTTTGTTTTATGAGGTGCTGATTGCAGTACTTGTGGTGCTGTTTTCGGTGCGTGTGGTGCTGATTTTGATACTGATTTTGGTGTGTGTGTGAGTCACAAGTTGAAATAAATTCTCTTCATTTAAAAATAAAATTATGTATTCATACCTCTGAACCCGAAAGGTAGGTATTTTATTTAATATTCTCACCTTAATGTAATATGTAGCCAGATCGAGCGGTATATTTGATCGCTTCCTGGGTAAACTGTATTTGCACTTTGCAATAAAAGTGTCTAGCACAACAGCGAACCCCCCACGATTGGCTATTTGTCGTTAAAAAAAGTTGGAGTTTGTACATTTCGATGAGGTCGAATAGTGGCGAAAGACTGTTAGTTCTGGCTTATTTGGTAACTAAATAAGGTCGATGAATTTGGGCGTCGATAATTTCCGTCCTGCGCATACTGTGCAAAAACGACTTCCAAGCGTATACATAGGGTAATAGGGAATTATGACGGAGTCCACCATAGCCGGAATTTCCACGTACGAAATATGCCCTACATCCCTCCTCAGTCTGTGGCTCTCGAACGATTGCTGACAGTATGCATGCTGAGTAGTGCGGTCGAGGTGCTTCCACGGACACAAAGCTAAAAAAAGAGGAAACTTTAGTTTTCTCGTCGTCGTCTCGCCCTTCCGAGTACATTTCTTGGACGGGAGTGTCTTCCGCAAGTTCTGCATGGTCTGATGGATAGGCCTATTTGTGCGTTTCGTATAGATAATAATGATAAGCATCTAAAGTCTACCTACCTTCCTGTATGAGATGTCTCAATGCCTTCATGCAGCAGGTCAGTTGCAATCGCGTGGCAACTCGGTGTACTAAGATTGGTTCAAAGTCAATATGTCGCATATGTTATAAGCAGCAGGGTGTCAGCTGAGAGGCTTAGTTTAACAACGGCTAATGTGAACGGTTGATCGTCTCGGCCAGCTTCTAACCCAAGTAATCCATGGCTAGTTACTTTAAAGAGGAGTGGATATTGCCCGCCAATGGTTTCTCGCCATCGATTTCTTCTTCGAGTGAGATGTCTCCTGTCTTACCAGTGTCATCGACTCCTTCAGCTGTGATGGCTATATCACTAGCAGCATCTACTTTCACCAGTGCAGTACCTTCGTTTCAGATCGGTATGGTACCATCGACTTCTTCAGCTGTGACACCTGTCAGCATCTAATGCCACATAGCAGCTAGATCATCTACAGATGCTACAGTAACATGGACTTCTTTAGCTGTTAGCCTACGAAATCATCAATGGAGTCATCCAACTTTTCAGGCGAGGTTCCTAGAACACCACTTCTGGCCTTATCTGCTTCTTTATCTGAAGCACCTACATATACAATAGGTCTTTCCTACTCTTTGCCTGAACCAATACGTCATCAGTGTCACTTTCGTGATAATATATTTAGTTTCGGCCACAATGTATGGTGACATGAGCGCTTTAATTGTGCCAAAAATCCCTGTTGCATGTCATATTTTGTGAGACAGGTGCGGCAAGCAGTTAAGCCGTAGCGACCATTTACTTAGCAATGCAAAGACCTGTAAAGGTGAAGAGCATTTCTTATCAATACCTTGGTAGCAGGTTTGCTGCAAGCAGGTCTCTTGTGACTGCAATACATCTCCTAAAAAGTGTAGTTACCCACATAACCTGCCCTACACAGTGTGTCGATGTAATAAATGTCACGATATTTTCGAACAAGGACAACACGAGTGTGAATAGTGTCATGCATAAAATACTGTAACCAACAAGAAAATGACATATATAGAGATGCATCCATATTAAAGAATATTGTAATTTTTGAAGGTATGAATGACTGTTATAAATTAATCAAATAAAACAGTATTTGACTATAATTGTCTTTTATTTCATGCTTACCTATTTTGTAAGAATATTATAAAAATTAAAATGCGCAGAAAAAAAATGTAAATAAAAAGTATTGTATAAAGTACTGTTGTACTATACGTACAACAATACAATTAAATAAAAATAGTCTACTTTTTAAAAATTGAACAACTTTAATTTTTAATAAAAAAAAACTATAAATTACACATGTAGTCAAAGTCCCGTATCATGAATGTAGGTAAGCTGTTGATTGAAAAATAATTATTTTTAAATATTGTTACGTGCTTCAGCAGGCATCGGCTGCATGCTCGCGTTTTGCATGGTCCGGGGTGACCCACCACGTTCCTCCCATCACCTTGACAGATGCACTACCCACCTCGTTGACATCCCCGCCCCCACCCTCCTGGGGAAATCCGGTAATGATTGCCAGTGGCGAGATCTGGCTGACGTCACAGTTCCTCCTCCTCCCTCTGCTGAGGAACCGAAAAGCATTTAGGAGGCGCAAGAATATTCTGGGAATTATGACACTCGGTGCAACTCCGGTTTAGTGGAATTTCTAGGTGATGGTATATATCCCTATAAATACTGCAGTGGTCCAATGGCCAGTGGTCTTTGGCGAAGGCCCTCAATCTGAATGCGGATGCCAAGTCAAATGTGCACGGGCGTGGGGAGGGGTATTCATGGTGTCAATGGACTAGAAGGGATGGAATCCAACGAGTGAAGCCTACTGTGTGTGAAGGCGCTCGGAGAACTCTAGAACATTGCGGACTGGCGGCGTATGGACTAAATTGAGGTAGGACTGTATGTATACGTAATATGAATTTTACTGTAAATATTGGAACTATCAAATATGGACACATGATTTATAAACGAATTGAATAGGTTTTGATACACTAATATTGGGGCTGATTTTCAATTATTTAATTTAATTGATTTCATTGAGGTAATTATAAATTGTATTAAGTGAAATTTTAATTTTAAACATTAAGTGATATCAATTTATTGTGAGATTTTGAGTCGAGAGAATTTTGTTGTTTTTATTGTAAATAAAATTAGGAAATTATAGTTAACTCTTTTGTTTAATCAAAACCTACATGCCTTAACGAACTTGGTTTAGCTCACTGAATTGCGAGAGAGAAATTGTAACACTGGTTTCGGAAGCAGGATGGAAGCATTTTATAAAAACAAAAAATTTTTAATTAGTCTTACAGTAGGATATTACATAGCAGGATAAATTTGTTAACATATGATAGATATATTAATTGGCCAGGTCATTATTAAGTAATTTGTGAATGCTAACCAGGAAAATGTCAGCAGACATGGAATCACTTCGTGCCTTGGTCGAAGGACTGAGTAAAGTAAAGTAAATAGAATAAATAGTGTTGCAGATAATGTTAAAGAGAACGTAAATAGTAAGATTGATAGTTGTAAATAAATCTGTTAGTAGTGTAAGTGAATCTGTAAATAGCCAAATTATTACTGTTAGTGAACTTGGAGATGAGAAAACTGGCAACGGAAATGAAAATGTAGATATAAAAATAGGCAGAGTAAACGAAAATGTAGATAGAGAATAATAGACGGTGGTAACGAGGTAGTAGACAAACTTGATAAGAAAATAGTGTTAATGAGAATGTAGACCGAAATATAGAAGGTGTAAGCGAATTAGGAAACAATATAATAAACTGTGTTGATAAATAAGTAGACAGAGTGAGGGACAATGTGAGTGAAATTTAGACAGTGACGAGTGTAAAGTGGACCAGGAGCTGAGTGCCCTCAATAAGGAATGGCAGGAATTCTTACAGTAACAGGGAAGATGACATACTGGGGCGGAAGAGGAGACGAGACTGGTCAACACCAAGGCGACGAGTGCGGGTAGCGAGAATAATTTAGAGGTCGCCACCAGTGCAGCCATCGCAGGGGAGGCGCAGCAGTTCTGCAGTGTGGGTACGCCTTAGCCAGTGATGGGTAAAAGCGACACAGTTAAGCCCGCCCCCTACAAAGGCCAGACACCTTGGCGCGAATACCGTCACCAGTTCGAGATAGTTGCCGCCCTGAATGGCTGGACTGAAGAGCAGTGAGTGTACTACCTGACATCTGTACTGAGGGGGCCTGCATTGAGAATACTGCAGTCACTGCGAGAACGACATCGACTAGAATACCCCACATTGACGTCGGCTTTGGATCTGCGAATCAGTGACCGATACCTGCGGCACGCCCACCATACCCAACTGCGAAGCCATATCGAACGACCAGGGAAATCACTGCAGGAGCTGTTGCAGGACATCGTGAGACTGTCACATATGTCTCTGGAGGGATGCTCTGAAGAGGCACGGGTTTTCATCGCAGTCAGTATCTTCGTCGATGCTATCGCTGACACTGCCTCACACCATGCAGGATGTTTTGGTCCGAGCACTGGAGGTGGAGTCAGCACAGCAGACATCAGTGCTCCGTCGTCCAGTGCGGGCAATGATGCTATAGGAAGAAGAAGAAAACAGTGTCAAGAGGATGCTGAAGGAAATACAGACTACCACGAGGGACATCGCCTCCAGGGTGTGCACTACGGAGACTCGCCTTCCTCCACCCAAACGGCCGGAATGTTGGTTGTGTGGACAGCCGAGGCACCTGAGAGACAACTGTCCTCAGCAGCAGCAAAAGCAGCAGCAACCAGGGAGCAGACACGAAGGGGCAGGTGAGAGTACAATGTCTTTGGGAACCTTGTAAACACCGGTCTTGAAGACCGGATGAAACAGGTCTCGGATGCCTTATTGGTGGAGGAGAACCTATATGATGTTTCTTGTCAGATCGTCGTTGACACAGGGACTATTTTATGAGTGGTAGGATTGGACATTCTCGGATCACTACCAATCACTGAGAGGGGAAATAGGTACCTTCTGGTAGCACAAGATTATTTATTATTTCACAAAGTTGCCCGAGGTCATACTGGTGCCAAATCAAGAGGCAGACACGGTAGCTGATGCCCTTGTAGGTGATTTTTTCTCCAGGTTTGGAGTGCCGCTTGAACTTCATTCTGATTAAGGACAAAATTTTGAAGTAATTTTTTTCCAAGAGGTACCAAGAATTTTAGGAACGAAGAAAACCCGCACCACAGAATTACATCCTCAATCGGATGGGATGGACAACATGCTAAGTCGTACCTTGGAACAGTATTTTGCGATCTTCATAGAAGACAATGAGAAAAATTGGGACTCCAAGGTACCATTATTTCTACTGGCATACCACTCGGCAATCCACGAGCCTAGAAGTCCAAAACTTTCAAGGATGCTGTTTGGGAGAGAGATCCGCCTCCCTAGTGACCTGATGTTCGGACTTCCGTGGAAGAAGAAGCAGTCACCCCAGAATATGTCATTAAACTACGTCAAACGTTAACCAACTTTCATGAGTTAGCTCAGAAGCACTTTAAAATCAACAGTGACAGAATGAAAACATGATATTTCCGAAGAATGCCTGAGGATACTTTTAAATAAGGACAGCTGGTGTGGTTGTACAACCCTCAAAGGAAGAAAGGATATTTCCCGAAGATATAGAAATTTTGACAACGTCCGTACAAGGCCCTAAAGCAGATAAATGATGTGGTCTAACATATTTGTCGACAAGGCTCTCGGGTGAAGCCTAAGGCCGTCACATCGATCGATTGGTGCTGTACAAAGGACCTGATGTTGGAGAGTCTGTTCGAAAGGAACAGATTTAAGGAGGGCGCAGTGTTATCCCCTTCAGCTGACACTGGCTGCGAGCTCATGTTATGCACGGTCCGGGGTGACCCACCTCGTCCGTCCCCTCACCCAGACAGATGCCCTCGCCGCCTCATTACCGCTCTTGCCTCCACCCTCCTGTGGAATCCCGGGAATTATTAACAGCAGCAAGGACTGGCTGAGGAGTCAACAAGCATTTAAGAGGTACAAGAATATTCTGGGAATTAGGACACTCGGTGCAATTCGGGGTTTAGCGAAATTTCTGGGTGATGGCATATGACCCTATAAATACTGCAGCAGTCTAACGACCAGTGGTCTTTGGAGAAGGCCATCTAGCTGAGTGCGAGCGCGAAGTTTAGTGAAACGATGACGGGAGAGGTGCTCGTGGTGTAAATGGACGAGAGGCTGTGAAACCCGGTGAGTGAACCTTACTGTGCGTGAGGGCGCTTGGAGAACTCTAGAAGATTGCGGACTGGCGGCATATGTACTAAACTGAGGTGGGACCGAGTGGACAAGTACTACAGATTTTACTGTGAATATTGGAACTGTCAAATATGGTCACATAATTTATAAAATAATTTAATAGGTTTTTATACACTGTCTATCGGACTGATTTTTAATTATTTAATTTCGCGTATTTTGTGAGGTAGTTATACATTTTATTAACTGAAGTTATTAATGGTAAACATTTAGTGATATCACTTTATTGTGAGATGTCGGGTCGAGAGAATTTTTTTTATTTATTGTAAATAAAATTAGGAAATCGTGATTAACGCTTTTATTAAATAAAGACCGCCATCCCTTAAAGAAACTTTGTGTAGCCCACTGAATTTCGAGAGTGAAATTGTAACATTAGGAAGGAAAAATTACATATTTTTCCTATGTCTATAAATATGAAGGCTGTCAGCTCACCTGGCGATTGAATCGAGAGATTAGCACCACCTATGTGTTGAAAATATAATCCAACATGGAGGGCGCCGACACCGCAATCTATACATTAAATATATAAACAAATTTGGCTTCTACCTGGTGGCTAAATCAACAACTCGCCTGGTGTGTGAATTAATACACTAGCGCCACCTATATGATGTAAACATATGGAATCCAAAATGGCCTCCCCAAGAATGTACAAACAAATGACAAACAAAAACCAATATGACATCCTCCAGCAATGTACAAACAAATTATAAACGAGCAAACCAATATGGCGTCCTCCAGCAAGTTATAAACAAAAGACAAATGAAAAAACCATGTAGGTTGCGCACAATTGAATGAGTATGGGTGAGGTGCGGTGATGGGGGGACCTCCGAAAATTAAGTTGTTTTAAACAAATGTTTTCATAAATTTTTATTAATTTTAAAATAATTTTTTAATAGTTGCAAAATCATTTTAAAATTATTTTTAATAATTTTGAAATAGTTTTTGAAAAAAAAAATTATTTTATTTACATTCATTTTTATTTATGTTTAAAAATTACTTTAAATTTTTTTAGGTTTTTTTTGGATTTATTTATTTTTGGGTTTTTGTGGTCAAAGGTCACTGGTTTGGGCAATGTGAGTCCCGAATTCAGCAACCAGCTGTTCTGATTACAGTTCGTGTGTAATGTCTTGTTGAGGCAGGGCGTCGAATTAAGGCCTCTTCTCGCTATCATAAGATCTCTCTCCATCTTAACGACACAAAATGTCCTCATCTCGACAATGATTTCGGAGGTTTTAATTTTGTATTTTTGTGTTTTCTGGGCATCTTCGCTGGTCTTTGGGGCTGTCGGCAGTGGGAATACGGAATGGATTGAAGCCTCTTCGTTACGGTAGGATAGCTTGTGCGTAGGAGTTGAAAGAGTTGCAGAGGAAAACTCGTTCGCTCTTGCAGGTGGGCTGTTATATGTGGTACACTATGGCGTTAGTAATGGCTAGTCAGCAGTCGGCCCTTCAACTTGAAGGGTGTGCTTTGCTGCGCAATCTTGAACGCGGACGCGGTTCGCGACACCGTAAGTTTCTTCCTTCAATAGGCTTCATTCGATAGTATCTGCGAATAAATGTGTTTAGATATCTATGTCTTCGACTAGTAATTCTAAAGTTTGAATTTGTAGATTGTTTGCATTTGATGCTGCTCTGAACCTTTAATTTACAAATGTGATGGAAAACAGAATGAATGTACAATTAACTAACATTAAAGGGTACTTAATGTTATGTTGGAATTTAGAAACTGCATTACCACTATTACAAAATATGTATGTTTACAAAATGATTGTAAGAGCCTGGAAGAGGAATCACATACAACACATTCAAGACACTTATATTACCATCACATTGAATAATTAATTTGTTCAGATTTAAATCTACTCAAGTACTATATCTTAATCTATATCAGCTCACGTGAAAGGGAAATAGATGGGATAGAATTGAAACATAGGAGATATTTTATTATATTACTTTAAGTGAAATAAACTTGTTAACAGTATGAGTGCAGGTACAACCTACTATGGATCGCTTGATTTTGGAATTGCGGAAGGTATAGGCCTACATCGTAAGAATAACTTAACTTTAATGTACAGTTTTAGTTCTAATACAATTCCATTTTTTGATACACTAGGAACAAATTTTGGGTGGAAATATATGGCGCAATATCATTAGCTATCTCTTTTATTAGTTTGGTTTTTCGTGATGGCTTACACTGATTAAATATTCACATGTATCTGCTATGAAAACAATTGAATTCAGTAAACATAGGCTGGAGTTTTTGTTTGGTTTTCTGCAAAACATTTTTTTTTCTTTTAGCACAAAACTGCTTTTTTTTTCTCGTGAAATTCTAATTAAAGTAACTTTATGGTATTGATTTTGAACTGTTGTATGGTTCTAACCCAATAGTGATACTAAGCCTTCAATGCACTTTAAATTAACAATTTATTTTAGATTAAGAAAATATCTCAATTCTTCTGCAGAGGCCTTCCTTGAGAGTGTTATGTATTATATTTGATATATCCATATTTTTATGCGCAAAAAGATTACTATTGATGGTTATCCTAAGTTAATATTATCTTTTAGCTTGTAAGCTAATGGTTTGAATTTTTTTTTCTTAGCAGAAATGGTTTTTTCTACATAATCCTAAGCATGCTGAATTAGTTCTATGGTAGCTACTTATTGCAAATTGTTGATGCACAAATGTACGTATTATATATTTTCTGCAGGGTGACGTGTAAGTGAGGTGTGTAGTAGTACAAACACTGGTTTCCTGGTTTGGATAATTTTACGTCTCGCGGACTGCTTAAAATGGTAACACAAATATTGCAGAATGGCTGTAAGTGCAGTGCTGAGGTTGTTACAGGTAATGTCACGACACAGCTGTTCTGTTGTCGCTGCTACTAACACTGATTGTGCGCCACCCTCCGGAAGGACTTAAGACATGTGACATCACCGAGCTAGGTGATGCAGTTATGTTTCGACCATCTAAAACTTACAAAAACAGTATGAGTGGGATATTCATTGACACTGTATAACCTTGTGGGAGTTAATGCTAGTTATTAGATTGTAATAGTGTACTCAATGAAGTTTTTATTACGTTTTGTTATTGAGTTGGGTTTTATTTGTGGGACGGTAACTAATTTCGAAGTTTTCTTCTAAAATGATGCCTAATTTTGGATTTATTCCAAAAGTGGTCTATTCTCTAGGCGTGCTGTTTAATAATTTCCTTTTTTCGATTTGTTTGCAAAATGAAACTGTAAGTATTTCTAATTGGAATAAAATGTATCTTAATAGTTTATTCAATAATTGATAAAAGGGATTAAACTTTCCGCAGAAATTATGGAAATTTAATTTAATTTTAGATTTTGTTATTACCATCTGTGTGCGCGGCAATGGAGAAAGAAATATCATGTCATATTTAAATTTCCTTTTGGCAATGTTAAATTCAATGAGTGCAAATAATTTAAACATAAAGTAATCATGCACGTACTATACAGACTGTTCACACGGTTATAGAAAAAACAGAATGGAGAGGGAGGCTCACATGAGTTGGCAACATGTAATAACACACTGGATTATCACACCCTACCAACAGAAATACTATACGATGAAAGGAAAATTACTGCATGCATGACTTGCCCCAAGGAGGTCGGGAAATGGCAAGTGCCCTCGTGATACACCTCCGAAGTACTGTGTCACATAGAAGGACCCATAGCAAAAGTCCACATTATATCCCAACTACACCCCTACTGCATGAAATTCTTTGAAGGCCAGCAGAGCACAGAAGACAGGCCTCACTGGTTGGGTCACTACTCCTCTATATGTCTAAAGATTGTTCTGCATCTCACGTGGAATGTAATTTTGACCTCCTGGGAAAGGCTGCACTCTACTTGGGCAAATGCGCGCAGAAATGGGTCAGCATTAGCATAATTCCCATTTCCTAAAATACCCGCGACATCTCACTCCAGCTACCATCTCACATGAGGTTTAGCAGTCTGAAAATCCACTTCAGAGCTTGCATGTATTTAAGCACATCCGAAAGCCCTGGGTAATGGCTAGGTCCGAATATCACAGATTTGGTTAGCTCCAATGAGATTATTTCCATCCATGTTCGCATTCGTATTTGTAAGAAGTGTGTCATAATCTTGAAATCTGGTCTTCGGGACTTATTCTAACTTATTGTATAACTACATATGAGTATATGTGGAATTGGGAGGATGTATGGGTAAATTTCAAAATCGGGACTTAGAGGTTTACTACTTACTATCATAACTTCTAACTACTTATTGGATTACAAGGGGGCGGGGAGGATATGTGATTGGGGGCGGAAGGACATGATTTGCAAGAAATACGGGTTGGAGGGTGTAAGATTACACATGATAGAAATCGGGATGTGGGGGCTGGGAGATTATTTTAACTAATAACTAGGTATGAACAAACAGAAAGATGAGTAGGGGAGGATACATGTGCTGAAACAAAGCTCGTCACACCATGCTGTGGGGTAACCATGTCGGCTCTCATGTCGCTCTAAAACGCTGAGCATGCCGCGTACAGTGTCGACACAGCAATTCCTTTCACCTGGGTCGCGATGCTCCGTGCATGCGATGACAATGTTCGCAACTGTATGGAAGCAAACTAGCGCTTACTACCTAATATTTTGATTAATAAATTATTAATAAAACCAAGCCTCTATGAATGTTATACTTTGTTCATACTATGGAAAAACCGTACTTGTTTGTAATGTTAGGGGAATCTCATTATGGTAGAGCATGTAGGGTAAATAAATATAAGAAGCTATATACCAGCACTATATGGCTATATTATAAAACATCTGTAGAGTACATATAATACTATAAGTTCGGAGAGGGTAGGAGGTGGAGCATTGTTTATTCAACTACATCTACTACCTTACTGAGAGCCAGGTTATCATATTGTAATTGCCCCACCTTGAGAAGTATCCGAAAGCTGATGAAATATGACGAGTTACGAAAGTGGACACAGCAGGCTTATTGTGACTTCCATCTCGGCTAGCGTGACATGGAGATAGACCCCTGCCGCCGCCCCGCATTGTCCCATATAGGCGTGGCATACCATAACACTCCCTGATTCCCTGGCGGCTAGAAGGGATTCCTGCTTCTTACCGGGGCTTGGGCAATGCGAGTCAAGATTTGCGACAACCGGCTGTCCTGATTACAGTTCGTGTGTGATGGCGTGTTCAGGAAGGGTGTTGAATTAAGGCCTCTTCACGCTATCGTAATACTGTATCATCTAGAGTTTGATCGACCATATAACATATGTTTCATTCCTTAAAAAAAAAAAAAAAAAAAAAGTACACTTGCTTGCTACTTTTAATTTTTCGACCACATGGTATGTTTTGGAAGACGAGGGAAATATGTTCCATTGAAAGTTCACCAGTGATGGAATTAATTTCTCACAGAGCTGAAACCCAATATTACTTCGTTTTACTGTTTCCTACTCGAATGTTTAATTGCTGAGTTGTAACCGAAGAAAGATTTAAGGGCTACATTAAAGTAACTCTACAGCAACAGCAAATGGCAGCTTGTGCCACTAATCGGTAAAAATAACCTTCATTCTTTCAGATCGGTGAAGATATAAAATCGGATAATATCATTGTATGTAACTAAGACTGTTATAAAAAAATTTAACCTTTATTAAAGTCAAACAGTGTTTGCGATATTTTGGCTTGCCTTATGGGTGTTAACAGAACATGTATATGACATTAAACATCTGTTATGAGCTCGAGAGATTGATGACACACATTAATTGAAGTACTAAATTGAGACACTTCCCCGAAGTATCACGGAGGAAATAACCAACTTAACAAAAGAAACAAGTTTTTTTTTTGCCTTATGACATTTGTATAATGTCTTTTTATAAATTCGGGGCTTGAGATAATTGAAAATACAGGTAATTCGCCAGTAAACAGACACAGATAAACCTAACAATTATTTTGCGAAGTGAACGATGCACTGAGAGTTTTAAATTTGACTTCCTCAAATTAAAAATTGATAATAATTTAGAGAAAATTTCCTTTCCAGAGAGAAACAGGGGGATTAGTGCATATACCTAGAACCTGCGACATCAACAACAGCGGTTTATTTAGCTTAAAAAATACATGTGCTGAATATTATAGTGAATATATCAGTAGACATGCTAAAGTTACCAATGCTGAATCGATGCCAATTTTATGTTAAAGTAAACATTGCAAGATTATGTATAAACTTATAGGAAACGGAAGGCGTTTTACGAACGAAAAGAACTGTTAAAAGTGAACCCGAGAAAGATAGCACGAATTCGTTTCTAGAGACTATTCACCTTTAAGCTGACACGGCACGAAGTTTCGTTGTAAGGGATAGAACCTGAAATCACTAATCTCATTCAGTCTTACATCTGAAGATAATCAGGGTGTATTGTATTATTTGATGGCCAGGACAATAAGGGGCCTCTGTGGCTTGAAGTGTGGTCCGCACGAAAGTACACCAGCGGCGTAGCTCAAGGTTTCGGTTGGGGGATACCCAATGGCGTAGGTTCATACCAAAATGGTCAAAACTGAGATGTAAGGGCATTATTTACAATCATATTTTTGTTGGTGCCTATAGCAGTACCTATTATGATGCATGATCATGTCGTTTACCCGTTTTTTCGCAAAGTCTTTAACGGCACTACATTATCAGGAAACCGTTACACCAACCACAGACAACAGATAGTCATAAAGGTGCCGCTACATGCCTGTATCTTACTGAAAAGCAAGCATAGAAGACAGCCGTCACCTTTATCTCCATATACGCTGGCATCCCGCGGGTCTGAACAGCGAGAATAAATGCTATTCTGCGCAGGTTGTTTCCTAGCGTTCCCCCGGACAAACGTTTGTAGATACTGCGTCAGAACGCCAGTCTGGATGGGCGTAGTGATGGGATAATAGCATAATTTTTTAATTCTGATGAATCGATTACGATTTTTTTTATAGAATGAATAATTGTTAAAAATAATTGATTGTCTGGTTCTAATCCATGCATAAAAATTTACCCCAAATATTGTATGTTTATACAAATTTGTTTAAAACTATTCTTACAAAAAAGTTCTGTTTATTTTTAATAATTTCATATATTTCGAATATTTATTTCAAAATTATATATTATATTTTAATA